>CM074855.1:109742500-110367500 GCA_037501455.1 Lantana camara
GAGGAGTCAGGTTGACACTCCCACTGTCTGTAGGACTCATCGGCTTGGAGCATTTTACTAATCATGACTTATGTGATATAGGGCTCGTTTCATGAACCATTTCACCTAAATGGTAGAGTCCTAAAGTCATCAGGATTAGGGGAGTTCTCATACATGCACAGCTAAAGTAAACGCATACCAAACAGGAGCATATAAAGAAGTGTTGCCTCAATACGTTATTTCATTCAAAGATTGTCTGTGATTACAATAAGGATATTCTTCACGGCAGCCCAGTGACCATCTCCAGGGTCAGATTGGAAACGACTTGTTACACAAAGTGCATAAGCCACATCCGGTCAAGTACATAACATTGCATACATTATGCTACCTATTGCTGACGCATAAGGTGTATGAGTCATTCTCTCCTTCTCAAGGTTAGTCTTGGGACACATCTTCTTTGAGAGACATGTTCCTACACTCATAGGAAGGTTCTTAACCTTTGCTGACTCCATATTGAATCTCTTCAATACTTTGTCAATGTACATCGACTGTGATAGTCCTATTAACCTTCTAGATCTATCTCGATAGATTTTAATTCCAAGGATATAGGACACATCACCAAGATCTTTCATCTCGAATTGGTTTGATAACCATAACTTAGTCACTTTCATGTCATCCTTCGAATTCCCAATAAGAAGGATGTCATCAACATAAAGTACTAAGAATTGCACTGAGGTCTCCAATTCCTTTCTATACACACATGATTCATTCGAAATTTGAATGAAGCCAAACGCTTTGACTGATTCATCAAATCGAATGTTCCAATTCCTAGACGCCTGTTTCAATCCATAGATTGATCTTTGGAGTTTGCAAACCTTTTGCTCACTCCCACTGAATGTGAAACCTATGGGTTGCTCCATATAAATGTCTTTATCAATGTCACCATTGAGAAAGGCAGTTTTCACATCCATTTGCCATATCTTGTAGTCATAATACGCAACAATGGCAAGCATGATCCGAATAGACTTTTGCATTGCAACAGGCGAAAAGGTTTCATCAAAGTCCACGCCGGGTCTTTGAGTCAATCCTTTTGCAACCAGTCTTGCTTTGTAGGCTGCAATGCTTCCATCAACTCCAAGCTTTCTCTTAAAGATCCATTTGCAACCTATGGGTTTGACCCCATCAGGCAAATCTACCAAGGTCCAAACTTGGTTGGAGTTCATGGAGTCCATTTCGGATTTCATGGCTTCTATCCACTGTTCAGAGTCGGAATCTGAAAGTGCCTCCTCATATGTTAAAGGATCATTATCCTTTTGAGAGATTTCATGGAAGAATCCATACCATCTCTTCGGCTGTCTAGGAGTGCGTTCAGAACGCCTTAGAGGAGGATTTTCGTGTGTATCGAAATTCGTGATTGGTTATGGTTGATCAGTAGGGGACGTCTCTTCAGTGGGTGGCGTGGGGTCACTTTGTACTTCCTCTAATTCTATGATCTTGCCTTTCTTTTCTTTAAGGAACGGTTCCTCCAGAAAAGTGGCATTTCTTCAAACAAGCACCTTTTGCTCAGATTGATCATAGAAGTAGTATCATATGGATTCCTTAGGATAACCTACAAAGTAGCATAAGTGAGAACAAGATTCTAACTTATCTCCCACTGTCCTCTTCACGTAAGTAGGACAACCCCAAATTCTTAAGTAAGAATAACTAGGGATTTTACCATGCCACATTTCATAGGGCGTTTTAGGGACTGACTTAGAGGGAACTAGATTCAGAATCTTTGCTGCACTTTCTAGGGCATAACCCCAGAAAGAAGGTGGTAAGTCAGTGAAACTCATCATGGAACGAACCATATCAATTAGGGTTCGATTCCTTCTCTCAGAAACTCCATTAAGCTGAGGAGTTCCCGGAGGAGTCCACTGAGAGATAATCTCATTATCTTTGAGATGATTAAGGAATTCTTCACTAAGATACTCGCCTCCTCGATCAGATCGAAGTGCTTTGATCTTGTGACCAGTTTGGTTCTCAACCTCCTTTTGAAATTCTAAGAATTTCTCAAAATCTTCAGATTTATACTTCATGAAGTATATATAACCATATCGACTAAAGTCGTCAGTAAAGGTTATGAAATACTGATGATTGTTTCTGGTGCTTACACTAAGCGGTCCACAAACATCAGTATGGATCAAATCCAAAACCTTAGTGGCACATTCCACAGTTCCTTTAAAAGGAACTTTGGACATTTTTCCTTTGAGACAGGATTCGCAAGAAGTTAACTCTTTAAGATCATTTTCAGAAAATGATCCTAAAGTGTTTATCTTGCTAATTCTGTTCTTGGAAATGTGTCCTAATCTAGCGTGTCATAAGGGAGCTGAAACTTTGTCATCTCTCTTACATTTAGTTTCTCGTTGTATATTCATAATATTGATATTCTGAGTTAGATAAAGTCCATTACTTAGAGTACCGATGTGAACGGAAGAGTTGTTCCGTTTGATAAAGTATTTACCATTCTTAATATAAGTTTCATAACCTTCACAATCTAAAATTGGAACTGAAATTATATTACGAATAATGCTCGGTACATAAAGGACTTTATTTAAGACTAACTCAAAACTACCTAAATCTAATCTAATTGTGCCTAAAGCTCGAGCTTCAACGTTTGAGCCATCACCGATCTTCAAGACACATTCTCCTTCTTTGAGTTGTTGGACTTCACTTAGCATCTGTACATCATTACAGATATGAGTTCCACAACCGGTATCAAGTACCCAAGAACTAGAATTAATAGAAAGATTTATTTCAACGAGAAACATACCTTTCTTTAGAGTAGCCTTGTACTCTGGGCAGTTTCTCCTCCAATGTCCCGCTTTGCCACATTGGAAGCAAACATCCTCTTTCTGATCACGCTTCTTCTTTTGGGCCTTCCCCTTCGAAACGCCACCAGTGGGCCGAAGGGGTTTCTTCTTCTTCCTTTGGGCTTTCTTGCCCTTACCTTTAGAAGGCCCAGAAGAGGAAGATGGAGCATTCACCATCAAAACCTTATTGTCCTTCTTGATCGTGCTTTCAGCAGTCACAAACTGACTAATCAGCCCAGCTACAGTAGCACCAGCATGATTCATATTGAAGTTAAGGACAAATGGGTTGAATGATGGTGGGAGTGAAGCTAGCGACAAATCCACTGAAAGCTCATCTTTCAGTGGCATGTCCATGGAAGCAAGTTTCTCAGTAAGGGCGAGAAACTTGAGTCCATATTCATGGACACTTGAACCTTCCCTCATTCTTAAGTGGAACAATTCCTTTGAAGTGTTATACCTTGCAACACGTTCATGAGGGTGGTAAAGTCGCTCTAAGTGGTCGTAAATCTCCCAAGCGAATTCCATGGCCTCATGTTGCCTTTGCAAGTCCAGAGACATGTTAGCTAACATAAGGCAACGGGCTTGGAGATTATCATCCTTCCACTTCTGAATCGCATCCCGCTCGGCCCGAGTGGGAGCCTCCCCTTCGGGACTAGGCTCCTCTTCGAAGAGAACATAAGTTCTCTTCTCAGAATCTAAAATGATTTTTAGATTCCTCAGCCAATCAGAATAATTGGGACCAGTCAACTTGTTGACTCGAGGATCGATACAAGAGGGTTTTTGGTTGCCATTTCAAAACGCGTAGAGAATCACAGAATCTACGACCTAAATGGTAAAACAGAGAACTAGTGAGCAGGCTGAATTATAACGATATACAAAAGATAAGGTCTTTAATCTAATGTAACTCCCACTGTTTTTCAAAGATCTAGAATTCCCAAAGATAAAAGAGGAACACGTTTCCCAATGGGTACTAAGATCCTAGGCATTTTACCTCGAACCCACGACTCGCGGACATTCTTAGTAAGAACCCCAGGTAGGTACAACTTACCAATTCTAACACCTTTAGAACTCTTAGTAATTGTTTTTTGCATCACCTATCTTTCAATATGGACCCACGACTCGTGCGACATCCATATTTACTTAGGCGTTAAGCTAGAGCCATCAATCATAACATCATGATCAAAACTTACTTCGAACGACCCACGAGTCGCGGACATCGCCCTTGCCAAAATTGACCACGAAATATTGACCATTTAAAATGATTAATTAGGTAACTAAGAACTAATAAGCTCCACTAGCTATCCCACGACTCGCGGACAATAATTAGCTTCACTTACTAAACTTAAAACCTATTGATGGAATGCTAGGAATTTAATTCAAAATTTGCATCTCGAATTAAATACCTATTTGTTCGAAATTAGCTTAATATTTAATGGGAATTTTTGAATCAACCGGAGAGTTGTCCGGTTCGACCTCACCAACATATATGTTATCCAATTTTATTAGTCTTGATTAATGCAAGTACACTTAAATGCATTTCAAACAAGCACATAAACAGATAACATGTCCTAGCATGATACTAACATGTAATGATCATGGGTTCTACCTATCTTATGCGTGATATGTGGGAGCCACTCAACAATCACAAGTTCTAACAGACATGCCACATAAACAGTTTAAATCACATAAGGGAAAGCGGTAACAAAATACGAGCCCTATCTCTATTACATTTTTACAATTGAGATTCCCCTCCCTAACATTTTGAGGGGTCTTCACTTATGGCCTCCTTGTTACTTGAATGTGGTCCATCTTACTCCATGGGTGCATTGTCTCCAAAATGAAAATAAAACCTCACCACCTATCTCTACTCTCAAATTACAATAAAAAGAAAAAGACATAAAGTAATAAGGCTCAATCTTCATATTGGCCTTAGACAATTACACGGGGCATACCCCGGCCTCAAAAATAGTAATATGGAAAGCCACATAATAAATCACATAGCAGTACGCACATAAGTGAGGCTCCAACCTCAATTGAAAAACGCAACTATAGGGCTCCAACCCCAATTTAAACCATCCATGTGCATAAATTAAAACCATACATAAGTCTAAACCCATGATCACCTAACATGCTTTTGCAAGAATTTAAATTTAACCAATAAATTAAAATTCTCGCTTTAAGCTCTAATAGCTTAAAACACGACTTAGATGCAATTCTTGTTCAAGAGCCTTTTCAATAAAACCCGAATAACTATAAACTAATAAAATTCTAATTAATTTCTGAAAAATTAATAATTTTATTCTTTCAATATTTTCATAAAATAAAGTTTGTAATTTTTTCAAAATTTAAATCGCTTAAAATTTTCAAAATCCCAATTTAAACAATTATTTCAAAAATAATTCAAATTTAATAAAACAAAATTTTACAGAAAAATTAAATCGGGATTTCAAGGACCGAAAATACGAAAAACACGAAAACGCGAAAACCGGGCCCGGAACCGCCCGGAACTAGCAACTGCGTCGCGCACTAGGCGCGAGCGCCAGCCTCGGGCGCTGCCAGCCCACGTACGCAACGTGCGCAGCTTGCTGCTGCTCGCGTGCGGGCGATCCCGGGCGGTTGCGGGAGCGTGCGGGCGGCTGTCCCGCGCGGTTACGGGACAGGCGAGCGGGCGTGCCTAGGCGCGGGCGGGAGGGCCTCCCGCGCGGTTACGGGAGGGCTGGGCGGCGACGGGCCTGGGCGTGCGACGTGCTAGCACGCCTAGGCTCATCCTTTTCATGTTTCGTTTCGTATTTTGGGTTTCGCCAAAACCCGGTTCAATCCAAAAATTAGAAAAATATGATTTAAATAGACTTTAATCAAAACGGTTTTCAAAAACACAATTTAAGAAAACAGTTTCAGAAATTCAAGAAAAATTACAGTTTCGTAATTCAGGCTTTCTAAAAGAACTCATGAATACCTAATTCGCATCTAAGCCTAAGAATTTCTACCAAATTCAGAATAATTGAGACGAATCAGAAACACGATTAACGAGGTGGCTCTGATACCACTTGTTGGAAAACACGAATCAGAAAGCAGCGGAATTTAAAAAATTTTCCCAACAAAAGGATCTAGGACTCGCAATCGTGTAACCAAATTCGTAGGGATTAGAAACTTACTTTCTTAATTAACTTTCTTAAAGCGTTTCAAGCCACCCAAGAACGCTCTTCTCGCGGCTTGATCCCCTCTCCTTGGTAAAGCTCAAATCTTCAAACTTCTAACTTGATGCTCTCTAGAGATAGTCCACCAACTTGACTACAATCTAACTAGTAAGGATGCTAGTTCTCTAGTTAGTGTTTAGGCTTAACCTAGGGTTTTGTTTATCTTGGAGAAAGGATGGTGTTCAACACATGAACCAAAAGAATTGCCAATTCGCTCTAAGGGGAGCTCGAGCTCCCCTATTTATATTAAGGGAGTGGCCGAAAATCCCTAGTCCTTATGGGCTAAGGATTTTGGTCCCTCTCTCCTATTACTTGATCATCAAGTAATTTTGACTTTGACTTTGAATCCAAATTCAAATCAACTTTCAAGAGAGCAAAAAATATCCAAACTATTTTTGGATAATTTTATACTTTATTTATTTAAAATAAATAACTTATTTGATCTAATTAATTAATTCGTAAATAATTAACTAGATTATTTTTCTCCAAAATTAGACTTTCTTTTTAATTCAAAATTAAACCAAAGTCTATTAAATAATTAACACATTAATTATTTAATCACCAAATTAAATATTCACGCACATGCACCCCTGTCCATGAAGGACACATGTCACGCACGTGACCCACACGTGTGGTTTCACACGTGTGGAACCCTTTGGCCCGATTAACTCGTTTAATCATTTTAAAGCATCAACTCATGTAACCAAGTTGTTGTGTGTGACCCTCTAGGTTCTCAATTCAATTAGCAGTGACCCCAATTAATTAATTCACTAATTAATTAATCGGTCCACAGATTAAACGACCATAGTCTAGCAACAGGTGTTTAACCCCTAGCTGAATTGGAGTGTTCAGATTCGACAGAACCTTTAAGTCATTGATTCATGTGAGATACAATCCTCCTACTTACTATCTCTCAACCAAGATCTAGGGTAAGGGAATCATTAGAACCCTAATAATCCGGTCTTAAAGCTAAGTGCATTTCATATCCATTTGATCTCAATCCAAGAAACCCTTTTCTTAATGTCTTGATCTATTGCTTTGGCCAAGGACTCCTATGGCATATGAATGACTTACACAATAAGAGATCACCTTGCAAATGCAAGTGTAGGTCCTTTCTTGATTCTCATTCACTTTCATGAATCACTTGTGCAGCCCCAACATAAGCCTTGAATCAGTTGTCTAAGGCGACACCCTTTAAAGCTTATACCTAAGACTACAGAGTTAACTCATAAAGTGACAAGGAACCTCAAGTCTAAGGATCAATTAATCACATCAATGACTCGTGAGATATTTCCTAATCTGGAAGTTTCCATTTCCTGAAATGGAAACTTCCTTTCCCATTTAGGAATGTTCTCACACGGGGCACCTCAGTGAACTTACTTATTGAAGTAAGTACCCTCATGTATCACGCATGTATCAACTATACACTTTCCACCTCCATGAAACAAGGTGGTCCTTCTTAAGGGCGTGATCCCAGAAGCAAGCCTTAGAGGAGTCAGGTTGACACTCCCACTGTCTGTAGGACTCATCGGCTTGGAGCATTTTACTAATCATGACTTATGTGATATAGGGCTCGTTTCATGAACCATTTCACCTAAATGGCAGAGTCCTAAAGTCATCAGGATTAGGGGAGTTCTCATACATGCACAGCTAAAGTAAATGCATACCAAGCAAGAGCATATAAAGAAGTGTTGCCTCAATACGTTATTTCATTCAAAGATTGTCTGTGATTACAATAAGGAAAAGCACAAAGTGGATATACATTCGGCTTTCTAGGGCACTATTCATAACAATCTCCCACTTGCCCGTCAAAGCCATTCTAAAGCTATTCTAAGTCCCATCTTCTGAAGATGACCTTGGAAAGCTTCTCGACTAAGGGGTTTAGTAAGTGGATCTCCCACGTTCTCTGCTGATGTGACCCTCTCAATTTGCACATCTCCTCTTTTGATAATATCACGGATTAGGTGATACTTCCTCATAATGTGCTTGGTCTGTTGGTGAGATCTTGGTTCTCTTGCTTGAGCAACCGCCCCAGTGTTGTCACAAAACACAGAAATGGGGTCTTTCATGCTAGGAACAACATTCAACTCTTGAATGAAGTTTCTTATCCAAACACCTTCCTTAGCTGCATCATTTGCAGCCAAGTATTCGGCCTCAGTGGTCGAATCTGCAGTGGTAGTTTGCTTGGAACTCTTCCAACTCACTGCTCCGCCGCTTAGGCAGAAAATGTATCCTGACATTGACTTAAAATCATCTAAGTCAGATGCAAAACTTGCATCGCAGTATCCTTCGACAGTAAGATCTTTCTGACCTCCATAAACTAAGAATAAATCTTTAGTATTTTTCAAGTACTTAAGAATATTCTTCACGGCAGCCCAGTGACCATCTCTAGGGTCAGATTGGAAATGACTTGTTACACTAAGTGCATAAGCCACATCCGGTCGAGTACATAACATTGCATACATTATGCTACCTATTGCTGACGCATAAGGTGTATGAGTCATTCTCTCCTTCTTAAGGTTAGTCTTAGGACACATCTTCTTTGAAAGACATGTAATGTTAGCTTCATCCTTAGGTATCCATGAAAGGATTAGCCCAGGGTCTGCCAATGAGCGTACTCTTACCCAAGAAGGTAACCCAATAAGGTGAGGGTCATTAGGGGTTTACGAGCGCGAACTGGCGTGGTGAATATCTAGTTGGTGTAAACTAAGCGTTTAGCATCCCACCTTTTGACATGCTCATTCTTAGGGTTTACACGCTTATGAGCGTCAACGTATTCAGTGTGGAGAGTTCTTAACACACATATAGCGTTGATGTGAGATTGATGGGGTATTAACTAAGCCTTTCGACGTGGAAGACGCTCAACACGGAGTAAGCTTTTGCTACCCAAACCATTAATCAAAGGAAAAGCAAATAAATGAAATAAACCATTAATCAAGGGTATAGTGTTATGCTTGCAATTCAACGATAATAACAACATGCTTTCTGTCAAAAGAAAGTACAAAGTGCTGCGAGCGGGCAATTATAAAGGTTGACATTTACACATAGAACCGCCTAAGGTTACATGCATTCCATGGTCTAGGGAGACGCTCGCCTTGCAAAGTCTCTAGCAAGTAGGTGTTGTTCGCTCGTACTTGAATAACTTTGAAGGGGCCTTCCCAATTGGGATCTAACTTACCCACATGTTTGGAAACTTCAATCTTTTTGAGGACCAAGTCCCCTAGTTGGAAAGTTCTCTCTCTGACACGTTTGTTATACTGGTGGGCTACGGTCGCCTTGTACTTGTGGATGCGAGCCCAAGCAATATTCCTTCTTTCGTCCAGTAAGTCCAATTCGAGCGTCCGATTGGTCTCGTTGACTACGGGCTGGAAATAGGCAACGCGTGCGGACTCTTGAGCAATCTTCGCAGGTATCATAGCCTCGGAACCATATACGAGGGAGTAAGGGGTCTCCCCTGTTGCCGCTCGCGGGGTAGTACGGTACGCCCAGAGGGCACCTTGAAGTTCTTCTCCCCACTCCCCTTTCTTACTTTCGAGCATCGTCTTCAAGTGCTGAAGTATGGTTCGATTGTTCACCTCAGCTTGACCGTTGGCTTGAGGATGGCCCACAGAAGTGAAGCGTTGCTCAATCCCAAGCTCATAGCACCAATCCCGTGTGTCAGCAGCAATGAATTGGGAACCGTTATCCGAGATGAGTACTCTCGGGGATGCCATACCTACAGATGATGTTCTTCCAGATGAAGTCCCTCACAACTTTGAACGTTATCTTTGCGATCGCTTCAGCTTCGGCCCACTTAGTGAAATAATCCACAGCGAGTATTACGAATTTCTTTTGCCCGACCGCTAATGGGAGGGGTCCCACAATAATAATACCCCATTGGTCGAAGGGCCAAGAAACATCAATAGGGATCATTTGAGCCGCCGGCAGTTGAGGGGTGTTAGAATGAAACTAGCACTTAGGGCATTTCATAGAGTAACTGGTGGCATCCTGCAGTAGCGAGGGCCAGTAGAACCCACTCCTCAGTACTTTCTTAGCCAGCACTCGACCGCCTGAATGATTCCCACAGCTCCCGTTGTGCACATGTTCCAATACTTCCTTGGCTTGCGAGGGCCTCAAGCACCTTAATGGCGGACCTTGGAAAGATTGGTTGAATAGCCTTCCGTCGCTGTCAAGAGAAAAGCGAGGGGCCTTACTCCTAACCTTCCGCGCCTCCACTTTATCGCTCGGGCAGGCTCCATCCCTCAGAAATCTAACGATGTCATCGAGCCAACAAGGTTCGGAGGGATCAATCATGTTCACCTCACACGAGGGTTCCCTTTCGCGAATCAGCGGCTTCTCCGTTCCAAGGAACGTGACTGAGCGCTCGCAAGAATCCTCCAGCGCGGATGCAAACTTGGAAAGAGCGTCTACACGCTCGTTTTCTGCTCTTGGTATCTGTAACAGACGGAATTCTTTGAATTTGGCGATCACTTCCTTAGCACTCGCCAGGTACTGCACCATAGTGGCTTCTCGAGCCTCATAAGTGCCATCAATTTGACTTGCGATCAGCTGGGATTCAACATAAGGTGGGATTCAACATAAGCAGTGACCCGAACGACACCATTCTAGAGGGCTATCCTGAGCCCTTGGATTAGAGCCTCATATTCCACCTCGTTGTTGGTGACCTGGAACGCCAGTTTGATAGCGTAATCAACTTCCACACCGTGAGGATCTCTGAGGGTCACCCCGGCCTCCCCCCCCCCCCCCTTGTGAGGTCGAGGAGCCATCTGTGTGCAAAAGCCATAAACCTTCTTCCACTGAGGGCCCAATATCCAAATTGAAGCACTCCACCAACAGGTCTGCCACTACCTGACCCTGTATCGCGGTGCAAGGCTCGAAAGTGATATCAAATTGACTAAGTTCAATTGACCATTTAATTAACCTCCCTGAGACGTCCGGCTTTGCAAGCACCTGTTTGAGGGGTTGATCTGTGAGCACTGTTATAGAATGAGCCTGAAAATAAGGTCTTAGCCTTTGGGATGCATTAACGAGCGCAAAAGCAAACTTTTCTATCTCGATATATCTCTTCTCTGCCCCCTGCAATGTTTTGTTTAAATAGTACACCGGCATATATTTACGCTCGCGGACCGCCATGAGGACAGCGCTCGTAGCCTCTGAGGAGCCTGACAAGTAAATGAATAAGTTTTCTCCAGGGCTAGGCTTAGTCAGCAGTGGTGCGCTCGCGAGGTATTGCTTCATGTCCTGCAAAGCTTTCTCGCATTCCCCGCTCCAGGCGAAGTTGCGAGCGTTACGCAAAATTTTGAAGAAAGGTAAGTTTCTGTCTGCTGAGCGGGAGATAAACCTGCTCAGTGAAATGATCTTTCCCACCAGCACTTGAACCTCTCTCACATTTCGAGGGGAGGGAATATCAAGAATTGCTTTAATCTTTTCCGAATTTGCCTCTATGCCTCGCTGACTGACCATGTACCCCAAGAATTTGCCACCTCGAACGCCAAATGTACATTTGGAGGGGTTCAATTTCATTCCATAATGACGTAGGATGTTGAAAGTTTGTTTGAGATCCTCCAGATGGGAATGTTGGCGCTCGCTCTTGACTATCATGTCTTCTACATACACTTCCATGGATTTTCCTATTTCGCGCTCGAACATCCTGTTGACTAGGCGTTGATAAGTTGCACCCGCATTTTTAAGTCCGAATGACATGACTTTGAAACAATAAACGCCTACATGTACCACGAACGAGGTCTTGGGGCGATCCTCGGGTGCCATGAAGATCTGATAATATCCCTGAAAGGCGTCCATCATACTCATGAGCTCACATCCCGCTGTTGAATCTACCAGTTGATCAATCCTCATTAGGGGGTATGGGTCTTTGGGGCACGCCTTGTTAAGATCTGTGAAGTCGTTGCACATGCGCCATTTGTTGGCTCTCTTGGGAACGAGCACCACGTTACAGAGCCATTCAGGGTACAAAATCTCCTCAATGTACTGAGCGTCAAGGAGTTTATTGACTTCTTCTTCGATGACTTGCCTCCTGAAACCATGGACGTCCCTTTTCTTTCGTTTGATTGGCTTGAAGGCCGGGTCCACGTTGAGCCTGTGAACTATGACACTCGGATCTATTCTAGTGAGATCGGAGGCCTTCCAAGCGAATACGTCGAGGTTCTACCGGAGAAAATCAATCATCATAATCTGTGAGGGACCGTCGAGATTTGAGCCAATCTGGGTGGTTTTATCTGGATTCCCTGGTTCCAACTCGATGGTTAAAAACTTTTCGACGGGCTTAATGCGAACTTCAGGCCGTGGAGCCTCGAGCGCTCGTTTTTTCCCAGTAAGCCTGCCACCTTTCTCACTCGAGGGCCCATCACCCTCGTTTTCGGAGGAAGATCCTTTGACGGCTCCAGGTGGCCCATCCTCCGTACGCTGGGCCTCGCTGGGGATCTTCTTTTTGTTCTTCTTCTCGTAAAGTTTGGCTCTCTTACATTCAGGGCCATCTTCGTCCAATTTGGGGAAGTCAACTGATTTTTTGGTGGATCCTGCCTGAATGGTTTGTTTGGGCTTGTGGCTTCGAAGGGAAAGGATGTAGAATTCCCAAGCCTCTTTGACATTGCATAGAACCTCGCCAGTGCCCTCGGGAGTGGGGAATTTGACTTTCTGGTGATAAGTGGAGATTACTGCTTTGAAGTCCATGAGGGTCGGGCGTCCAATGATGATGTTGTATGGGAGGTCCACTTCAACGACTGTGTAAAGGATGCTCAAAGTTTTTTGCTGTGGGGTGCGACCAAAAGAGGTGGCCAAGCGAATTTGTCCGCGAGGGACAATCTCGGAACCCCCAAAGCCAACGAGGGCTGTTCTTATGGGTTGGAGTGGAATGTTCGTTATATTCATTTTTTGAAACGTTGAGTAAGGGAGAACGTTCACAGAGCTTCCACTATCAATCATGACCCTCTTTACAATGTGGTTATGAACGTCTAAACTAACCACCATGGGACAGTCAGAGGTTTCACCAATCCCATGGGGTGTTACAATGTGTTCCAAATCTTTCTCTGTGAACCCTACAATGTCATTCTCTTTCGAGCGTGAAGAGCTGTCAACGGATAGCACAGGCTTGAGTCGGGATGGTCTCTGGTCATAACTTCGAATGTGGTGGCGTCGGGAAGCATTAGAATCGCCCCCCGAGGGTCCTCCAGCGATCATGTGAATGACCGTAAAGGGCTGGTTCTCCGTATCTGCAGCTTTCCCTTTGCTGCGGTCGCTTGTTTCGGTGTGATGGTGGCGGGGACTCCGTAAGCGTGAACGGCTTCCTCCTCTAGCACGCACTCGCTCAGCACAATGCTCATCGTACCTCTCTAATACCCTCACAAACTCCTTGAGGTGCCCCCCAGTGATAAGCCTCTGGATCTCGCTCTCGAGTTGGCGACACTCATTGGTATAATGCCCCTTCCGCTTATGGAAAGCGCAGTACTTTCCTGAGCGCTTTTGAGCCTCGGTCTCTCTCAACTTTGGTGGTCTCTTGAAGAGTTTCTTATCTGCCATGGAATACACTTCAGCAATTGGGCGGTTGAGGGGAATCCTTTTGAACTTACGCGGAGGCGAGGAGTTGCGGCGAGCGGAGATAGGACTCCGGCGGCGACCCCTGTTAGAATCTCCTTTGTCCTCGGGGGCTTTGCTGGGGCGAGGGGTGTTTGTCATTTTCTGATCCCTTGCGATATACATATCCTCGAGGGTGAAGAAAGAGTCGGATATATCCCTGACCTCCATCAACGAGCGCGGTTTTTTCTTGGCCACTTCCTCCACGGATTCTTTGCTGACATAGTGTTTCATATTGATTGCTCCAAAAAGTACATGCCTCAAGAAATCCATCGAGGGCTTTTCCACCAACATTTCATTTGGCTCCTGGACTAAGTTGTAGAGAGCTGTTGCTGCCGGGGCTGGCGCCTTCAGAGAGTTGAAGTAGCTTAAGAAGGCATCTGTCAGATCGGCGTACCCTCGGATCAAGCGGGGAGGAAGCTTCTTATACCAATCCTGAGCCATCCCAACGAGAGAGGTGACAAAGACTTTGGCCCAATAATTGCTCGGATGCTCGTACAAGTGCATCAAGTGCACAAAGTGATCCAGATGCTCGGTCGGATCAGTTGTCCCATCATACCTGTTAATGGACGTGGGGATTTTGCCCTTCCTGGCGCGGGTCATCAGAACCTCCTCAATGAGGGGGGAAGCGCCCGTCAAGGTTCTGTAATCCCTATCTTCAAAATCGTATTCTTCGTAGTCTACTTCTTTCCGGTGGTGGGAGAGCTGGCTGCGTGGGCGGCGAGCGTCTCTGGCCCTGGACCTCTCACCCCCGCCGTGGGGGGCTTAAGTTCGTGCTCGAGTGAGCTTCTCCACTACATTCTGGAGTCCCTTGAGCTGATCCTGTACTGCAGCAAGTTGAGGGTCGCCGACATTTCTACGGCTTGCCCTCTCTGTGGCCCTTGATTGGACCTCTTCGTTATCTTCAGCCCTCTCATTCTGAGGGGCCCTTTCGTTTCCAGCGGGTTGCTGTCCTTGCTGGATCCCCGGTGGGGCTTCATTTTCCTGAACGGGTGGCGGCGGAGGCGGCTGAGCCCTCAACACATTTTGGGCAGCTATCAAGGGATGGACTAGGAGTCCTCCTATGGGTGGAGCCCCTCGAGCGCCGGCCATTGAGGGAAAATAAGCAGCGGTGAAGTGTTCCCAGGCGTTCTGTACAGCCTGCTCCTCGCATTGCGCATAAAGCGGTTGAAGTTGTTGGGTGGTGATTTGGGGTATCTCCACCCCCTGTATTTCTCTCGGAAGTGATATGGGGAGCTGTAATGTTCCCACCTGATAGGGCTTAACCATGGGCATCATCCCAGGTTGCACATACGGATATCCCGGCAGTGGCATGGCCATGGAGTACACACCGGGATGGGAGGCTGGAACATTGTGAATGAGGGCCGGGGGAGAAGGAACAGAGTCAGATCCCCCTGCCTCGTTTCCACCGGGGGGAAGAGTTGCAGCGGCGGTCTCTGTGTTTCCGGCCCCATTTCCGACATTGGGTGGGGCCGTATCTCCAGCGGGGGAATTGTTCCCTGCGTTTTCCTCATTGACAGGGGGAAGAACACCCCTGTTTTCCAGAATCCCAGACCTTGTTGTAGTCACCATGTTTAGAGCAAAAGGTGTTACAACTCAACTAGCTTAAAGAAGAATCAGATGAGGTTGAAGATGATGGTGATGGATTTCCCACAGATGGCGCCAAAAATGATGGTGCAGGAATCTGAACTTCCTAAAATGCAACAACACTTTCAATATTTGTATGAAAAGGGAAAGACCATCACAGGCATGAGAGCCTCAGGAACTGGGTTTCCTTTTGAGCGTGGGTTCTTCCAGCTAGGATAACTCCAAGAGTGCAAAATGCAGTGGTGATGCAACTGTGGTGAAGGTAATACGACGCTTGAGAAGATGAAGAAAAGTGGTAGAAAATGCCCAGTACAGTGAGTGCAGTATGTATTGTGGAAGATGACTTCGGGGAGAATGCAAGTGTTCTCCCCCATTTATATGTTAGGGGTAAGGGTAGTTTGGGGTAATTGCCCGTGCGGTCCCAAACCTGTGTTGCCCTAACACGTGGCGGCCTGTGATGGCATGAGAGTGATGGCTCTGAAAAGCAGGCGGCGTGCCAGGTGCGAGGTGCACACTGCCATGGTGTCAGAGGTTGTTGGCGAGGGCCGTGTGTTGGGAAGGCTCAAGGTCAGTCTTACAGGAGTAAGGACGCCCTACAAGGGAGGAGATCCTAAGCGAGCGTTGGTGACGCTCGAGGGGCGCGTGAATGGGTCTCCCCCTGTTGGTGATCCTTGAACGTCAAATCCCCGAGCATCAGAAAACGGGTGCCCTCGTATGGATGCCTCCCTGGGAAGGGTGGCCCTGAGGACTGGGGTTTGAGCGTCAAGTCTGACAGCCCGAACCCTCTATTTGAATAGTTGGCCGAGGCTCAGGGGCCTGTATTAGCCAGCAAGTGAGTGGGTTGGGTTGACCTGCGAGCCCATCAGTGTGAGCGTCTAGTCTTTAAGTCGGCTGATGGCGACACGTGGACGGCTCTGATACGAGTGTGATTTTTTGTCTCATCAATATGTATAATATACATGACAATTGTATTGCATTTCATGTATTTATATAACTATAATTACGAATAAAATATAAATATATATATAGCGGTCGGGTTGCGGGTATGCGGATTTGTATTATTAGACCCACCACCTGATTTTTAAAAATTTCAACCGACGGTTTTCGGACGGTTTAATTCGGTTCGGATGAATTTAGCGGGTTGTGCGGGTTTATGTACACCCCTATGGTTTAGTGTTATTCCACTTATAGCTCTTTCGATCTCCAAACCTAAAAAATACTTGAGTGAGCTTAAATCTTTGATTTTGAAAGCATTAAAGCATTATCTAAATATAGCTTGATATCATCAATGTCATGTTGGCTATTTCCAGTTAATATGATATCATCTACATAGACTAAAAGTGCTGTGAAGGTTGTGCCAGTGGTTTTGACAAACAAATTGTGGTCAGATTGTGATTAAATGTCTCCTTGTGATATAAGATAAGAAGATAGTTTAGAGAACTATTGTCTTGAGACCTTGTTTGAGTCCATATAAGGACTTATTTAACTTGCAAACTTTGTTGGGATGTTCACAAATAAAGCCCTGTGGCAGTTCATATAAACATCTTCATGCAAGTCATCATGTAGAAAGGCATTGTTTACATCTAATTGTTGTAAAAGCCAGCCTTGTTGAGAAGCTAGAGCAAGAAATGGTTGTGGTTTTCGCAATAGGACTAAAAGTGTCAAAGTAATCCAAGCCCTTTTGTTTGAGTGTAACCTTTAGCTACAAGCCTAGCTTTGTATACTTCAATGGAGCCATCAGATTTATATTTTGACCTTGTAAACCCATTTACAGCCTATAGGTTTGATGCTATCAAGAAGGTTTACAATCTCCGATGTCCTACTTAACTCAAGAGCTTCTAGTTCTTTAGCCATAGCATCTTGCCATTCTTTGTGCTTAATGGCCTAATTATATGTTTTTGGTTTAATGATAGAAGAGATAGCTAAGCTGTAGTGTTTGTAGTGTGGAGCCAAATGTGAGTAATCTACAACTAAGGATAGAGGAAAAGAAGTAAATACACTTGATTGTGGAGCTAATGTACTTTGAATCAAGTTACAGAGATGACTGAGCATATGAGGTGGGGGGAGAGATTCTATCTGCTCCACTAACTAAACTTGTTTGTTGAGAATCAACTATGGGATTGGTGGTGTTGTCGGCTGTGGAATTGGTGTTGTTGTCAGCTGCAGCTCAGCTACATTATTTGGAGAAACTTGTGTGACTAGAGCCTGATCATCCGAGTAAAACATAATGGATGAATTAGGTAAAGATATCAAAAAAGAATCAGATGGACTACTTGGTTTGCATTGTAAAGGAAAGAAATTCTCAACAAACACCACATGTCTGGAGATAAAAACTGTTGATGTCTCCAAATCTTGTAAGATATAACCTTTAGTTCCAGGTTTATAGCCTAGAAAGATAGATTTTCTACCTCTTACATCAAATTTAGTTCTATGCATAGTAAGTGTTGAAGCATAGGCCAAGCAACCAAAAACTTTGGGATCTTCATAGCTAGGTATTTGATTGTATAACATCTCAAGGGATTTTTATTGTTCAATAGATGGGTTAGCAAATGGTTAATAATGTACACAACATGTCCAACTGTGTAAGACCAAAGAGACTTGGGAACACTAAATTGGAAAAACAAAGATCTTGCTACATTCAATATATGTTGGTGTTTCCTCTCCACCACTCCATTTTGCTCAGGAGTCTCAACATACGAGGTATGATGTACAATACCTTTTTGTGTATAAAAGTCTCTCGCGTCAAATTCAAGGCCATTATCTGACCTGATAATCTTGACAATGGTACCAAATTGATTTTCCACCATGTTAATGAAGGCTTGAAGCATTTGTCTGATGTCAGACTTTTGCTTTACCAAACTAACCCAAGTAAACCTTGAGTAATCATCTACCACTGTAAGAAAATATTTGTGACCCAAAATGGAAGATACAGAATATGGGCCCCAAATATCAACATGAAGCAATTGAAAAATACTGGAAGAAACAAAAGTGCTAACAGGAAAAGGAATCCTCTTTTGTTTTGATTTATGACAAACATCACAAGTTTGTGAAGAATCTTTACATTTGATAGATTTATCAATCTTGTGTAATACATCCGTAATGGAAGAAGATAATGCCCTAGTCTATAATCCTAGAGATTGTCAACATCTATAGTCTGAGAACTGGAAAAATTTACACAAGACTTATTAGAAACAGAGAACGAATCAGAATGAAGCACATATAAGCTACCCTTCAAATCAGTTGAACCAATCATCTTCAAGATCTTGGGATCCTGAATCAGACAACCATTGTTATGAAACTATACAACAACCAAGTGTATTAGTCAATTGAGGAATAGACAAAAGATTAAAAGAGAACTCAGGAATATATAGCACATTGTGCAAAGTGAGGGACCCTATGATAGGTATAGTACCAGATTGAAGGGCTTTAATATACTGTCCATTAGGTAATTTAACTGAAATAGGTGATATCTTGTGAATGCTAGAAAATAAACTAATGGAGTACCAAATGTGATTTGTGGTACCAGTGTCCAAAATCCAAGTGTTTAGAGCACTGGAACAAGATAACACCACAAATATTCTTGCAGTAGATGAAGGATTTATACTGTTGTTGCCTGTGGAGATAGAAGAAATCTTATTAGCATGATGAGAGGCCTGTGAATCTTGAGGACGTTGAATTACAGCCAACAACTGCTTGAATTGATCCTGAGTGAAAGAAACAGTGGAAGAACTTGAAGTAACTGTTTCTGAAGGTGGATTGTCATCTCTAATACACCAACACTCCGGAAAAAAGGCCCTGTTCAGTGTCGGACACGGCTCTGACATGTGTACGACACGTCTAATACGTATCCAAATTAAAAAAAATAAAAATCGCCGGATACTTCATTGTGGAGTGCCCGACACGGCTGGGACACGGCGAGGTAAATATTGTAATTTTTTAAAATTTTTGTACCTCTTTTAATAGTGTGAAAAACTTTTTGAGGAGAAAAGTAAAAATATAAAAACTTATTTTACACTTTTGTGAAAAAATGAAAATCCTGTAATGAATCAGTCAATTCTGAATCGTCTTTGCCCTTTTCTCTCCATTTTCTCTCTCAATTTCATGGTTAAACCCTAGTTCCCCAAATTGAAGTTTTCAACTTCAAGGTGTTACAGCTTGAAGGCTCTCGCTTCTTGGTCTCTCTCCTGACAAATACTGATGTAAATGTTAGATATTTGATGCTTATAAATTCTCAACTCCTCGTACCTAATTATAGAGCATACAGATCGATAAACATGAACATCTTTAGCAATATCTAGATACTCTTCAAAACTAATAAGATACTTGGGTACCATGCCTGAGGATTTGCTACAAATTTCAGTTATACTTGATATAGACGCGAAAGCTACATCTTGTGAAGAGAATGAAACACATAATTGGTCGATGTAGCACCCCACACAGAGGGTACCACGTCCCTCACACTATAGCCCAACACATGTAACGAAATGGAACGTATGCACACGCATCAAGCCATAACGAATGGGAGACAAATAAAATCTCACCTAAGCTAGGGTGTCTAAACCCTAATATAGAGTACGCATCAAATCCAACACAAGTGCGGAAGCTACAGGATCAATACAAACATACAACGAACATACTAATACAAATGATACATAATCATACCCGCCGCGGGCCAAATCAATCATACAATCTCCAGAGTCTAAAGTTATATGAATATACAGATTACCAAAGCATATTAAAATATGCAGTATGCAAAAGACTCAAACTACAAAACCAAACGACTTAAAGGACACACCGCCGCCTAGCTCAAACCACAACCTATACCTGGAACTCAAAGGAATAAGGGGAAAAAGAATACAACGAGGAGGGGTCACTCCTAACGACTGGTGAGGGGGCTAATACACACACCCATACATATACAAATGAGCAAAGCATCTATCAAAATTCAAAGGGCCATGAACTAGGGCGTGGTTTTTGTAATCTAAAACATTTTCTCCCATGATACTAGATATATAGAAAAGAGTTAAGGCCAAAGGCCAAAATCAACCAATTTTAGTAATTAGGAATCCACTCCCGTTTCACGAAACATAGCAAATTCAAACTAACTCAGCGAGTACGAGTTTTCCAATCAAACTCCTCATATCCAAATTCATAACACGTAGCACTTTATTCTAGAAGGAATAAAGAGGTGGCTCCCGTGTCAGAATAGCACAAATCAAATTCAAAGCCAAATCATAAACCAACCTTCACATCATTTGGGGAAGAGAGGAGTTACCCCTCAACCACCGTTCAAAGTTCGCACGAGTCAGAGTTCAATTACCTCCCTGGTCATTTAACGGGGTTACCGTCGGCTCAAGAAAATCCACCCTTCCTTAACCTCCCAAGGTTAGGTGAATTCTCTCAAATGGAGATGTGTATAAGGGAGAGCCCGACGAACCCATGGCCGTCCCGAGATCCCTTATCCACTCCTTCGGGGCCCAATTCAAAGTCAAATTCATATTATCACAAATGACCTATCTTTCAAGTCCATATCTCACTACAAAATCAAACACACGCACCAACCCTTTTCAAAACAAACTAATGAAAACATAGCTTACGTATATATATAAAAACGTTTTCAAAGGTTTCATAGCAAATGGGACAAATCCCTCAAAATACATATCAAATACGTATCTAAATATATATATATATATATATATATACGTGTAAGTCGCATGCGACCTCAAAACACATATAGGGTTATAAGTCAAAGTAACTCAAAAGAAAGAAAACCTCACCTGAGCGAACGAGATGAACAAAGCAAACTAATCACACCTACGGAGCGGCTCCACACCAACAACTACTCTACACTAATAAGCTAAACACAAGAGACAATACTTAGACTCAAAATGAACCATATATATGCTTGGCAAATACATATGAATGCAAATGATGCAAATGAGATGACATGAGGTAGCACTTAGAGTATTCAAGTTCATACTTTGTATACAAGTATCGAAATCACACTATAAACTCAAAAAATAAGTCATAACACATTATATAATATGTTAACAACACATAGGAGTCATAAATGGGGTGGGAAAAGGCAACGAAACACATGCAAACAATAAACAAACACACTTAGGAAGCATAACATACATGCACGGCCGCGCGCAAGGTTTCTTTATGGACCTTGCAAGGTCGTGTATAGCTTGAAAATTCAAAATAAAAACAAGGTCAAAAGGGGCTGCATGGCCTCGCACAAATCCCCCCTATAACCTGCAAGGCCGTGTATAGCAAGGCCAAAATCGTGGCCTTATGCATGGCCTTGCGACCTATAAGCACAAAATGTACCCGTCCGCTCGGCCACTTCTTGGATGAAAAAAAAAAGAATTGTTGCAGTAGCTTCATACAAGGAAGAATAGGGCAACAAGTGCAGCAGTAGGGTAGGAGCTTAGGCAACAAAAGCAGCAAGAAAACTCTCCAAAATCAAGCAAGAAACAAGTACACAACTCACCACAACAACCGGCACAACAAGAGGTTGCAAAGGAATGCATATTACATCAACAAAACTCATTTTCCATGTCAAGAAACCTTAAGAGCTTTAATGGTATATCACTCATTATACAACCTCCATCAAATACAAGGCTAAAAATGTAACACGGAAGCACAAGGGATCATCATACAAGTCTTAGATCATCAAATGGTGCAAGAATGAACATGAGATTCACATTTTAACAAAACCCTAACCATTAATGCCATTCTTCATCTATCATGAAAACCAAGATTAAAACTAGAAGTTTATGGATCAAAAGATACACAAGAAGATGAAGAATCAAAAACCACACTTACCTTCAAGAGATGGAAAAGACTGGAGGTGATATGAGCTCACAAAGTGCAAGAATGGAGATGACCCTTGTTTTTCTTCTTTGCTCTCTTTCCTCTTATGTTTTGACCAAGTGTAGCACCCCGCACGGTGGGTCACCACATCCCCCGCTCCTAAGCCCAATCTACATACGAGATGGGAAACCTGTAACCCCCCGTATTTTTAAATTATCCAGGTACGCGCGCCACACGTGTGAGTTTGAGAGTTAGATTGTTAAACATGCTTAATTGAATTTGAGACTAAGTGGATTATGTGAATAATTGTCTAATTACTTATGTGATCATTTTAAATACAATTCCATTTCTCAATATATGCATAATTTATACGTTTCATCCCATAACATATTTTCATATATATATATATATACTTACATAAACTTAAACTAATTTCATAAGAATAATATTTCCATTTCTTTATGCATTTATTCATGAAACATGCATTTACATATATATATATACTAATACATTCACACATGCATTATATATATATAATAAGACCACTAAAGATTTATATACATATAATATACATAATATCTAAACTTTTAACTTTATACATATATGATATATATCTATAATTATATTACATATATTGTATATACACTACATTACATACACACAAGACTCATACATAAGAACACACACTCTTTCTCTAACACACACACTAAACCCTTTCATTCATCATCTTCATCACATCTTTGATCCCCAAGCAAGAAGAAGAGGAAGAGTTGGATCATCCATCAAGAAGCATTAGCAATCATCATCATCTTCATCATCTCCATCATTTCATTCCTCCATCTCCCTCATCCCATCCCAAGGTGTATATATATATATATATATATATATATATATATATATATATATATCTCTGTGTGTGTGTGTGTGTGTGTGTGTGTGTGTTTTATTAGAGATTGTTATGATTTAAGTTTAAATTCTTGTTCCTTGATGATATTATGCTAATATACGTTAGGATCTATGATTTTATTTCAAGAATTAGTTGATGTGTGTGTGTATGCATATATGTGTGTTTTGATGTGGGTTGGATGAATTCATGGATTTAAACTTGTTTTAATATGTGTTTGGTGTGCTATATCTTGTGTTTTGATGTTCTTGTGAGTTGTTTTGGTTGGGGTGATGTTTTGGGGTGATTTTGGAACCACTCCTTCGAGCTATTTCGGTTCCCCTGCTGTTTTTTCGATCAGAGCCTACCCAAATGGGCGTTTGGGTACCTAGTTCATTCACCAAACGCCCGTGTAGCAACCTACTGCCTCACCCGAGGAGCTTCACACGCCTGTTTCTGCTTTCAGACCATTTTTCAAACGGTCGTTTCTCCCTCATACGAGCTCCGATTGACCTGAATTTTGAACGTACAGAAACCTCTTGAAGTTTAAAATATTCTCCAATTGGAATTACCTCAATATATTTTCTTGTTTGTGGGAATTACCTCAATTCATATTGGTGTCGCCACTTTACCCGAAATCTGCACTCCTTCAACTTCGGACCTATGCCATTTACTCCTCGCTTTGAACCACGATTCGAGCCATATATCATTTTAAAGGTCTGTATGTCTACTTTCATATCCAACATCCAAAACCCAATTCCCACTTCTCAAACTCAAGATATATCCATTTTCCTACAGTTTGCGCAATTCTGAAAATTCCTAACTTTTGCTAAACTTTGCCAAAACCCATTTTATCGCTTTCCTTTCACTTACCCGACCTATTATGTGACTTGAATGCATATTCTACATGTCTAATTGATTATTATCTTGCTAATTTCACTCCTTGGCTTGGTAATTGATTATCGGTTGATTGTTCGTTGTGGTATGACTTTGTATGATCGCCTATTACGTAGAGCAATAATTATGCACATGAACACTCACATGACCTAGCATCTCATTCTATAATTCTCGTACGCATGTCATATCATTTCACAACACCTCATATCCATGTCGTGCGTCTTATTTGGTTTCATATCGAGTCATTTCTCACGAGTACACGTTACGCCTTCTCTTGTACAGTTCATCTCCAAGGTCGAGACTTTCGGATCCAATAGGCACCCATATTACTCATGTTCCTTGTCTCGTGGTATTTCAGGTGAGGATGTTTTCGTTCTAGTTACGTATTAAATCCATACAACCTTTATGCGATAAGTTTTGGCCAAAAACCTAAAGTATATATATATATTGATTTCAAAGTAAAGTTGTCGAGTAAATCTTTATCGAGTAAACCTTTTCTCAAGATTTATGAAATGAATTATGATATTTATGATCATGACTTGAAATGTTTGGTGAGTTATTAGGCCCGGGGAAACTTGGGCTTGGACACCGGCACGATATCGGGCCGTCGGGCAACCCCTTAGCACGTAGTACCCTTTGAGAATATCCTCGCGCGACCAAGGAGGCAGGAAGGTGGGATATTCTTGAGCCGATGGTCAACCCATGGAAGGAGCGGGTAGGAGTCATGAGCCCCCGTCTCGATATTGTTATTATGGGATGGTTCAGGACTGCAGAACCGACCATCATATGGAGGGGGAAGGTTGGAAATGTTTTCATGATTATGATATGCACATGGTTATTAATGTTATGCACCGTGCGGGAAGGCCGGGACACGGATTGCCCAAACGATCAAGTCTGATGTTATATGCTCGCATGTATTATTATGTATTGCATGATCACGTATTCAAAAGTATAGACTCATGTTCATTGTACACGGTCGGAGTTTGGTTGGAGATTATGCAGGCTCACTCGCTGAGCCATTATGATCATTCATGAATTATGAACTTAATGAATTTAATATGAACTAGTCGTAAAGTTCGAGCATTACTTATCTATCACTTGCTCTTCGCGGGAACTAACTCTAAATAAAACTTTGCTCTGGATTTATAACTTGCATGCGCATATTTTTTTATATATGTACAGCTCCTGCTCACTCAGTCTTCGAGAGACTGACCCCTCTTTCCCACTTCTCAGTTTTCTTGCAGGTGTAGCTAGGCGGGAGTCAAGTCTTAGCTTTCTTTCGAGTCTCACTTGTACACTCGAGCCACATGTTACATTATTACGGTTTTAATTGTATTTATTCATGGAATTGGGCCGGTGTGCCATTTATGAAATTTTGAATATTGATTCAGGACAGATTACATGCTTAGTTGAACTCATTGTTAGGTGCATGTTGGATTAATTACGTTTATGAATTATTTGGGCTTGTAGCCATTACTAAATTTTATTGTTGGTATCATTGCACTCGTACTGTTTCTTGATTAATTGGTACAGGGTTAGATTCCGCCTAGCCAGGTTGTTTTTGTTTTGTCACCCGTTCGCTATGGGTCCGGTTCATGCTTGGATTATCCATTTCATGTGTGGACTAGACTTATAGTGCGGGGGGATGTGGCGCCTATCGTCGCGGGTGCTACAAAACCTGTACATAAACCAAGCAAAGGCTAACGGGAGACAGACAGACACACCTAAGCTAGGTGGAACATAGACCCAGAAACTCAAAACAAAATCACAAAGCAAGCGCATATACGGAAGTGAATCATGCATTCAAATGTTAAAGCACAAATAGCAGGTAGCAGTTCTACTAACATAGATACATAATCTCGAATATAACATTAATCTTAAATGCAACTATCCCTAGAAGCCTGTCCCGATCATATTACATAAATCAAACAATGCTTACACAAATATACTATCATACTTATATAAATCTAGAACAAGTGAAATGCAACAGACTCGAGTGAAAACAAAGACTCGACAGACTCCAAGGACTCAACTCACGCCGCCTAGCCCGAACTCCAAGACAAGCACTAGCACACTAAAACAAAGGGGAGAGGGGTCAGTCACACGGACTGAGTGAGGGGCTACCCACACACGCTATATATGTATAAGGAGCGAATCACGTACAATACATAATGCTCGTGAACTCAGGGATAGTTTTTGCACGCTAAAACATTTGCTCGTGATACATATATATAGGGGTTTCTAATCAAAACAGAACAAATTCTTACGTATCTTACATACCAAATATTATGAAAACTTAACAAATCAAATCATATTTTAGCTTACACTTTCAAAAGATCCCTATTTTATCTTAATTGTAAGTCTATCCCCGTTTCACGAACTTTAACAAAGCATACATACATAACTCGACGGGTACGAGTACCTAATCCCATCCTAGGCTCCTCTGACTAATCATACATAACAAGACAAATTTAACAAATAACATACTTACAGAATAACCTCCTTCTCCGGTGATGGAAGGGTTACGCAACCCTAACCATCCAAGCAAAAGAGGGAAGCATGCACACTCAAACCCTCAGGGTCGCATCCCCCTACCAAACCTCTTGGTGGGTTTCGGGTTAGTCCTATCAAGGTGGAGACTCAGGCTTAACCCGATGGCCCGCTGCCGTCCTGGGTGTCCTGACTCGCAGGCTCCGGGGCCCATCAAGCAATACCAATACGTAACAGTACAGAGTAAACTTAACCCGCTACTGAACTTAACTTACATAACAACATTACCTTGCAACAACTACGCTATACATACCTATCCGTGCCAATTCCATAGTGTATCCATAGCTTATAGCTCCCGGCTCTTAAGAGGCGCACGTTTTGAAGTGTAGTTTAATGTTGCAAAATAGAACAAAATATAACCAAACGGAACAAGCGTACATAGGCTTGTACATAGTGTATCATACTTGCAAATACTTAGCAAAATCTTAAATTTACATATCAGCACATATTTACTTATACTTAAGGTTATAGTTAGCATGCATAGAAAACAAGCACATATCATTAGGGTTTAACCATAACCTAACCTCACCTTACAAGACGATTGAGAACGAGATGATTGATCCACCTCGAAATCAACACGGCTAACGAAACACCACCCCGGGTGCACCTGAACAAACTGAAGACAAAATACAGAACTTAGACTCAAGGATGAACCACATAGACGCACGGTTTATGCATAGGCACTTAAGAGATGTAAGTACATAGGCATAACGCATACCAAACCAATTTCATGCAATAAGAGACAATTTCATAACTTACATATGCATGTAACACATCAAGACATGTTCATGTGTACAATTAATGCAAATAAGAGAAATCGAAATGCATAAGGTAGCACTTAGTCATTTAAGAGCACATAACACGTCTAAACACCAAAAATAAATCATATAATTACATAGCACATCTAATTGGATGAATTCATATTCATATCAAGTCATATATCAGGTTAGGATCACTATCGAGGAGGGATAAAACCGTAAAACGAGCATATAAAATGAAACCGAACAAAACAACACACAAAAACTCACACAGAGGAGTGTCTCCCTCCAAGAGGAAACTGAGACACGGGCGTGTCTCAGTACAGACGCTTAGCGAAACAGGGGAGACACGCCCCCCTCCAAGAGGAAACTGAGACACGCCAAGAAAAAAAGGAGGCATGGGCGTGTTCGAGGTCAGACGCAGTAACCCAGCCAGACACGGGCGTGTCTCACACAAAGCGCCTGTGTCTCCCCCCACGAAGGAGCTCCAAGTCAGCCATTAATGGCGGAAAAAACATAATAAACACACACACAAGCCACACCATGACCCCGAATCACCCAAAAATCATACCACAAGTTAATTACAATACGTAGATCACATATTCGTAAGTAAGAGCTCAAGAAACGAGCCCAAATACTAGAATCACGAATTTAGCACTATTTATCTCCTTCCCCAAAGCCAAGAAACCGAGTAAGAAAAGCAATATTCAATCAGAAGAAAATGAAGCACGTAACGAGAGGAATACAAATCTTACCTTGGATCTTTGATCGTGTGGTCGGATGTCACAAGCCCGAGCCTAGAGCTTGAATGGCCAAATGGGAGGCTTTCTTCTCCTCTTTTCTCTCTCTCTTGGTCCGATGGAAATGAGGGAGAAGGAAGGGTCTTGGCCCTTTTCTTGGCTAAGAAACGGGTAGGGTCAAACGGTATCTGGTCCATTCGGATCGGATTTTAAAACAGTAGGGCAATCAATCGGTTTTAGAAAATAAAAGGTTAATTTCATTGAATCCGAATCATCGAAACGAACTCAATGATAAGGTTGGAATTCGAATTCGAATTCCCGAGCTCAAGGTAGCCACGAGGGCTAAAAATACCCTAATTACAATTAGGTCCCTAATTTGCGAATATTGGACGATTGAGTTTCAATACATATAATTAAATTCTAATGCGCACATAATTAAATAAAATACAAATTGACACGTAAGGCATGCGAATTCACATAAATCACGAAAATTACGGAATTAAACTCTCTCGTGACGTCATACCTGGTTGTCGGAGAGACGGGGTGTCACACCAAGTGTGGTGAGAAATGAGAGGGTTATGGCCGGTTCTTGTGGTTAAGAGAATAGAGAACCGGTCGGTTCGGTTCAAGGAAGGGTTCGGTTCAATGGTTCGGTCCTTTCGAATCGAATTTTAAACCAAAGGGTGTTCAAACGGGTTTAGAAAAATATGGTGCTTGTTCCATTGGATTCAAATTATCAAAAGAATTCCAACAATGGTGTCAGAATTTGAATCCGAATTTCCAAACTCAAGTTACGTGAATCGGACTGTAAATTGTCCTAATTGTACTTTAGTCAAACTTCCAAAAATTACCAAAAAGATTCAAGACCTTAATCAAACAAGTCTCAAATCATATAATTAGCACATATACAAGTTTATGAAACATATATATCAAGTATTTCACATATTTACCAAGTTCAGAATCAAATTCGAAGTCCAATGGATCATAACGGAGTCGAAGAGGTAAATGAATCAAAGTTCAAGTAATGATCAAAGTTCATGTATTTAAAAATTCATATTCAACATATATCTCAAAGATCAACATGTAAAAGTATAATTAAATAATTTAAATGCGTATGTAACTCAAACGTGACGTCATACCTGTACGGCTGAATGAACGGGGCGTCATAGTCGATGTCCTAAAGCTAGAGGGAGAGTAAATAACATTAGAAACTTTAATTTTGTTTTATCAATCTAAGTATAAGCACTATTTCAGCCTCCCCAGTCCTTGAAATGGAAGATTGCGCACCTCCGTTTTAGCCTTCACTCTTCAGGCTTTCAGCTAACAAAAATTACTTATTTATGCACTTAATTACATATTGTACTTACTATAAGCGTGCTTAATTATTGTTAGCTTTTCCTTTTTATATTTTAATTACATTAAATTGTATGTTTGATTTGAATAGGTGGAAATTTGAAATTTGATAATGGATAATACAAGTCATAGCGGGGGAGCTGAAACACCTTCTTTTAGTGATAATCGGCCTTTGTGGAGATATGTCATAAAAAAAGAGAAAGCTAATGAAGGTGGTGGTAATTTTGCATTTACTTGTAATTTTTGTAAGGCAACGTATAAAGGCTCATATTCAAGGGTAAAGGCACATTTATTAAAAATGGTTGGATTTGGGATTAAAACATGTCTAAAAGTAGCTGTTGGAAAAATAAATGAAATGTCAGGTTAGAAGAAGAAGCAAATAAGAAGAGAATCATGTCAACCCAAAATGGTTCATTTGCCTCGTTCTAGTTGTAGTTCCACTCGATCTTCGTCTTATTCAACATCGGTAGATACGATGAACATAACATCTTTTAAGAAGCTTATGAACCTAAGAAAAGAAAGGGTGGGGGTGATAGTGCCTTAGAGAAATCATTTAATCTTCAAACTAGAGAAACAACTAGATGGACAAATAGCAAGAATGTTTTATTCGGGGGGTTCCATTTAAACTTGCTCGAAATCCTTACTATGTGAGAGCGTCCTCTTTTACTGTAAATAACCACGTCGTAGGTTATATTCCACCAAGCTATAATGCATTAAGAACAAAATTGTTAGAGAAAGAGTAAACAAATATTGAGAATCTACTTGAGTATACTAAGAGCACATGGAAAAGTAAAGGTGAGACTCTAGTATGTGATGGTTGGACAAATCCTCAAAGGAGGCCATTGATTAATTTCATGGCGATAAATGAGGGAGGAACAATGTTTATACGGGATGTTACTTGTGAAGCAGAACACAAGGATAAGTGGTTTATCTCTAACTTAATTAAGGAAATAATGATAGAGGTTGGAGTTACCAATGTAGTTCAATAATTACTGATAATGCTCCTGTTTGTAAAGTTGTTAGTTTGTTAATTGAGCAAACTTATCCTCATGTCTTTTGTACACCATGTGTGGTTCATACTCTTAATCTTGCATTAAAGAATATTTGTGTTGCAAAGAATACTGAATGAAATGAAATCACATATGAAGAATGTCATTGGATTACTGAAGTTGCTAGATTAGTTGTGCAGATAAGGAATTTTATTATAAATCACTCCATGAGACTTGCAATATTCAATGAATTCTCTAAGCTGAAACTTTTGGCTGTTACTGAGACTCGTTTTGCTTTTGTCATAATCATGTTGAAAAGGTTTAAACTCATAAAGAAGCAATTGCAAAGTATGGTTATTAGTGAACAATGGTCTTTCTATTGTGATGATAATGTTGATAAGGCGAGAATTGTGAAAGAGAAGTTGTTGGATGGGTTTTGGTGGGATTTAATTGAGTATATTCTTGACTTTACTGATCCTATTTATGAGATGCTTAGAGCATGTGATACAGACAAGCCTTGCCTTCATTTGATTTATGAGATGTGGGATACTATGATAACTAAAATGAAGGCAGCTATTTATAAACATGAGATGAAAACTGATAAAGAGGATTCAAGTTTTTGGTGTGTTGTCTTGACAATTTTGGAGGATAGATGGAGAAAAAGTAATACACCATTGCATTGTCTTGCCGATTCATTAAATCCAAGGTAATCAATTTTATGCTTTTTGTCTTAGTTTATTCTTGAAGCTTCTTTTATAAAATTGTAATGCTTTAATTTTTTAGGTGTTCTACCAAAGAATGGAAAATTAAATATCCATACCTCACTCAACTTCAAAATTATGTAGATGTTTCTAGGATGAGAAAAATATGTTTGAAACGTCTCTTTCCTAATGAAGATACACGGCGAGAGGTGAATGTGTGGCTTGCCAAATTTTTTGGATGTCTTGAAGACTTTGCCAATGAAGATTCTTTACTTGATAGATGGGAAATGGATCCAATAAAATGGTGGTTAGTTCATGGCTCATCAACCCCAAAACTTCAAATTATTTCTATGAAGTTACTTGGTCATGTTTCTTCCTCTTCTTGCGCTGAAAGAAATTGGAGCACCTACTCTTCTGTGCATCGGCAAGAAGGAATGAAATTGCTCCTCAACGTGCTCAAGATTTACGGCATGATTGGTATGCATGAATGAAATGAGGTAGGAAAGGAATGAATTTTGGAATGGAATGGTCAATGGAATGGAATGACTTTATTATAGTGTTCCTATGATTGGTACGCTCAATAATAAAGTTAAGAATGAAATAAAAAATTTAGATTTATTTCGGTCATATTATTTACAAATAAAAATATAAATAATAAAATTGTTAATAATGATGATGAAATACATGATTAAAATACTTTAATATAATTTTTTATTTTTTTATTTTGAGCAGTATTATGTTTTCATATGTAATATATTGTAACTATTTTATATCGAATGTGTTATATATATAACATTTATTTTATATATATATATATAAAATAAATGTTATATATATAACACATTCGATATAAAATAGTTACAATATTATATATATATATATATATATATATATATAATTATATTGTAACTATTTTATATCGAATATATATATGATTATATTGTAACTATTTTATATCGAATATATATATAATTATATTGTAACTATTTTATATCGAATGTGTTATATATATAACATTTATTATATATATATATATATATATATATATATATATATATATATAATAAATGTTATATATATAACACATTCGATATAAAATAGTTACAATATAATTATATATATATATATATATATATATATATATATATATATATATATATATTTGTGTGCGTGTGTGTGAGTGAGAGAGAGAGAGTGATTTATATATATACGTATAAATATTATAAAGGTATTAATACTTTCATATTTATACATACATTATATGATTTTATTATATTTAATATAATGTATGATATTTAAAATTAAAGTTAATATAAATGTCAAATTTTGTATTTAATGAATATTTTAATCTATTATGTATATTTATGAATTTATAAATAAATAAATAATATATTGAACATGTATTTTTAAATATATAATATATAGAGTATATTTATTTTTATTTTTATTTTTACATATATTAAATGCAATTTATTAAATTTTCAATGAGAATAGATATTCATAATAATAAAAAAATAATAATATAATAATCTATTATGTATATTTATGAATTTATAAATAAATAAAATAATATATTGAACATGTATTTTTAAATATATAATATATATAGTATATTTATTTTTATTTTTATTTTTACATATATTAAATGCAATTTATTAAATTTTCAATGAGAATAGATATTCATAATAATAAAAAATAATAATATAATATACATTTAATAAATATGTGGTCATTATATAAAAAGTTAATAAATTTTGAAGATTGGGAATGGCTAATACCATGGGGTACCTAAGGAATGGATAAACCCATGTTCGTAGGAATGGGCATTACCTCAGTAATGAGCATTCTCAATCACATTTTGTACCAATCAAGGGTTTAGGAATGGGTGTGGGAATGCTCATTCCATTCCCACCCCATTCCACCATATCAATCAAGCCGTTAGTATTTGTTCATAGTAACCTTCGACTTTTGTCAAGAAAGACTCCACAATATGTGCAAGGTGATACTAAAATGTGGGATGTAGGTGGAGATGCTTCATGGATGATGTCGGTATTTTAGAGATTGCGAATCTCTCTCTTGATGAACCTGAGCTAGAGTTTATTTCATTTATGGATGAAGTCGACGAAGAAACTCATAATGTTGATGACATTTAGATCATTAGTTTATTTTGTGGTATTGCTTAAATAGTTAAATATTAAGAATTTAGTTTTTGACTGTGTAAGTCTGTAAGAATTTGAATGATTTTGTTAGTGAATTTAGCTTTTGTATAAGAATTTGAATGACTGTAATTTGTATGTTCATTGTGGGTTTTTGTATAAGAATTTGAATGACTTTGTAATTTGTATGTTGATTATGGAATGATTGTGTAATTTGAATGATTGTAATTTATAATTTGAATGAATATGAATCATTTTATTGGATTTACAATGTTAAATGTTTTTATGAATATCTTTTATTATATATATATATATATATATATATATATATATATATATAATATAATTTTTGTATATAATATAGTCATATCGGAGCCGTGTCGTGTCTTAAAATTCTGAAAAACTTGTCGCCGTGTCCGAGTCTATGCATCATAGATGGTCACAAACCAATCCTTGATCTTCATGATCTGAACCTGTAGCATCTTGCGCATAAATTGCTGCAGCAACAGGGTTAGTGAACTTAAAATGAGGTGGAAACCCCTGTTTCTTGTACGTAGTGAGTGGCCTTTGTGTGGTTAGGGCGACCATAATGATGACAAGCTTTGCCATTAGAAACAAGAGATTTCTTGGAATTATCGAACTTCTGAGATCCTTTGCCAGATGAATTAGAAGGCTGATATCTAGAAGAACTACTAGTACTACTAGAAGCTTTTTTCTGATACGAAGATTTGAAACCTTGGGTGACAAAGGAACGATTATCTGAAGGAAGAGATAACTGCCTCTCTTGTTGCAAAACCATTGAAAACACTTTAGTGAGAGAAGGGAGAGGATCTAACAACATGATCTGAGATCGTACCCCAAAAAATTGAGCATTCAGCCCATTCAAGAAGCGTATAACACAGTCATTTTGCTGGTAAGTCTTGAAAACATCAATAACTCCACAAGAACAACCAGTAAGACAATTACAAGTAGACAAGGGGCGAAAATTATAATATTCATCCCATAAAATCTTAAGCTTCGTAACGTACTCAAAAATCATATCATCTCCTTGACTTATGGAGTAAATTTCTTCCTTAAGTTCAGCAATCCGGAAAACGTTGCCATGGGAGAAGCACTCACGCAAGTCGGTCCAGACATCACTGGCCTTATCCATCCATAAGATTGACCGCGCAATTGAAGGCGAGACCACATGAGAGATCCAAGAGAGGACCATCGTATTGCACCTTGTCCAATCCGGGAACCGAGGATCGGTGATCGACGGCATCGGGAGAGAATCAGGCACGAAAACATACTTATTCTTGGAGAGAAGTGCCATTTTCATACCCCTGGCCCATGTGTGACAGTTCGTGCCATCCAGCAACGGAGTGACCAAGATTAACGTCGGATTTTCATTAGAATGGAGGAAATACGGACTGGAAGAGGTTAATTTGGCTTCTGTGGCCACGATAGCCTCAGCAAACGCCATGAAAGAGGAATATTTGCAGAAAGCACAGCGGAAATCAACAAAGAGAAAGCGTATTGAAGGATCGAAAAACTAGGTTTTCAAATTATCAACTGATACCATGACGAGAAAGAAGACTTCAGCTGAAGAGAGAACATAAAACTTTATTCAATTTGATGAAGTTAAGAGTAATAGAAGTGTGTCTATATATACAAGTGAAGTCTTAGATCACTACACGTGTGGGAGTTGCTATAATGCACCTCTACCCGGTTGCTGCTAACGTGCACCTAAAGTAGTTATAATTAAGAATAAAGCTATATTTTGGCGGCAATAATTGTAATGAAAAAAACATTTAATATGATACCGAATTTAACGAAAAGAGGACTTGTAATGAATTACCAAACTTTTAAAGGATGATGTTATGTAAAATTTTAACTAAGAATGCCCCATCTCTATGATAAGTACTCTAAGTATATAGGGCACTAAAACAATTTTACCTAAACGAAGAGAGAAAATTAGGAGAGAGAAGTTATTTGGTTTCTATAGTTTTCCTCTCAATAATTACGATTTAATCTGACAGTTGATTTACTTTGACGGAGCTAATTTCTCAAACCGTGCAGAGATAGGGGTGGGAGTAGTAGCGACAAAGTCCGAAAGTTTATATGTCGGTTGGAAAGTAAATCGTAAATATCTGAACGTGGATGAAACGACTACATATTTGACAGTTATCACTGTGGGAAGATACTTCAACTGAAGCCACATTATGGTAGAGGGAGATTACTTGAATATTATCAACCGAATCAATTGCTCGGAATGAACATCAAGTTATTACAATGTAATCCTTGATATTATATTATAATTTCGTCATTTTGGTTTGTGCTTGTTTATTTTTATTCAACGTGAGACTATCTGTATAGTTCACTCACTAGCTAAAAATGTAATTTCGATTTACGTAGGTACTTCGGACATTCCGGCTCACGCCACTTCATTTGTATTTTTTGACCTGGTTGTTTAATTTAATTCTTTCATTTTTGCTTAAAAATATTTTGAGTGTTGATCTTTAGTAATTTTAAATGAATTTGGTACGAAAACACATCGAAAAATTAATAATAAAATTTCAACTCTGATAAAATTGGATCGTGTGATATATAATATCCGAAACATTAATTATTAAAAATCTAATTTTAATATTTTAAATGCTTTGATAATATATATATAATATATTCTATCTAATTAATTAAAATTTTATAGGGGGAAAATTTATCATAAAAGTAGTAAGAACCATTCAATAAATTGAATAGTACACTTAACATTTAAGATATTTGAGGATTGAGTTTTTTGCTTGGATACCCCCTGTATTATGTCTAATTAGCACTCCAAACCCTGTGATTTGAACATTCTCAAAGAGAGCCCTGTGATTATATAAATTAGCACTGAAAACCCTATGATTGTATTAAAGTTAGCACTCAAAACCCTACAACCACGGCTGTAGGGTTTGAAATTCTAATTGAGTGCTAATTTATTACAATCACAGGGTTCGTTTTGATAATTTTCAAATCACAGGGTTCTGAGTGCTAATTAGGTATATCACAGGGTTTTTTATGCAATAAACTCTTTGAGTATTATTTTATTATATCAAACTAGTTCTAAACTCGTGCCCAAGGCACAGGATACAAATATACAATCAATAAAAAAAATCAAATTATCTTTTAAAAACACAAATAAATTAGGGAAAAAGATTTTTTTCCATCTGAATTTTACGCAATTTTACAATTTACCATCCCAACTAACTTTCATTGCAAACCTCCATCTAATCTTTTCATTTATAACATACCGCCATCTAAACTTTTTTTTGGGTGGTTTTGATAAAAAAACTTAACACGTGGCATGTTTATAAAATATACATGTCAGTTGTATTTTTACCAAAACCACCCAAAAAAAAGTTTAGATGGCCGTTTGTTACAAATACAAAGATTGGCTGGCGGTTTGCAATGAAAGTTTGTTGGGATGGTAAATTGCAAAAAAACGCAAAGTTCGAATGGCAAATAATTATTTTCCCAATAAATTATGTTTATAAAATTCATTTGTAAAAATCAAATAAAAACTCAAAAAGCACATATATTAAAAATTCATATGTTAATTATCACCAAAGATATTGATTTATAAATATGAAAAATCATATAAATAAAGAAATTAAAATTCTTAAAAAATATACATGTGATAAATAAGACGCAATAAAAAAAATGTAATAAATAAGAGCCAAATATAATAACCGGGATACTTAAAGTACAAACAAAGACATAGATAAAGAAAATTTTTTATGTATACAAAAATGGAATGCATAACTTAATAAATAGAATGGAGAACTTATACATAGATCAAGAATAAATGGAATGGAGAACTTACACATAGACCAAGAATAATTTGGAATGCGTTGACATAGTAAAAATGCATTTGGGAATGCTTAGAAAAATGGAACGTCATAGACGAATAATAATTTGGATGCATGGAAAAATGAAATGTAAAATTTTTGGAACACGTATTTAAAGTGTGAGTACTACCAAACTTTATAACTATTTTTCTTATTTTTCGGAATTACCAAATGGATAACAATTCTAGATATCAAAAGATTTTTAAATTTGAATATTTTAAAAACCTACTAATTTGAATTTAAATTTTAAATTATTTTAACTAACATATATGAATCTGTTTAGATTTGAATTAGATTTCATATTGATAATTTGATTTTAAATTCAAACATTTTTTTACTAACAAATTTGAGATTCCTATGATAAAATTTTGAGATTTTTACGATAGTTTTAATTTAAAAAATTTAAAGTTTTAGATAAACATTAAATATTTGAAAATATTATTTATTTACATAATATGATAAAATTTAATGAGATTTCTGGGCCAACCGACTTTAAGATTTATATGATAACAAATTTTGAGATATTCCATAATATAGTTTTAATTTAAGGAATCTTAAATTTTAGATAACTCAATTAAAAAAAGGTTTTAGATAAACATTAAATATTTTAAAAATATTATTTATTTACATAATATAATAAAACTTATTGAGTTATCCACCTCAACATACACGTGGATAGCCTTGAGAGTTGTGAAATATATATATATATATATAGACTAGTATTGAACCCGTGCCAAGGCACGGGCCACCATTTTCTAAGTATGATATTTTTAAGTAATTTAACCATGTCAAAAATTGTACGAATCACATTATATAATAAAAATTAATTATAATATACTTAAAAAAGAAAAATTAAAAACAGAATATATTATTATTATTATTATTATTATTATTATTATTATTATTATTATTATTATCATCTTAGTTCTGTGTATATAATCACATGATTATAAAATGGTTTAAATTATTTATTTCCAAGGTATTGGCAAGAAAAAAAAGTTTATAAAATCAATAATTAGTACAATTATCATTGAAAAGAGTTATCACTCACGAACTATAACAATTATATGATATAAGAATTGAATCATTCAGTCTACCTCCAACGACAAATAAAATCAATCAAATATTCCAAATAATAAAGATAACCAACATCTCATAAATATAAGTCTGATCGAGAATAGTTTTATGATCAAACAAAAACAGACATTGTTAAACATTAACTAAGAAACAAATATTTTATCTAAAATCAGAGCTCAACTCCTTTACGAAAGTTGTCGTAAAATTTTAATTTAAAATAAAAAAAAAACTATTGTTTTGAATTTTTAGAATTAGATTAAAATCTTTTAACCTTCTATCGGACCATGCAATTGTCTTAGACTTTATTTGGAGTTCCATCAGAGTCCTGCATCAAAATGTACATTCATATTGTTAAAATATAGGTAAATATAAAATAGTTTGCAATAATATTGAATGACGCATTGCCATCGAAAACATGTATATATAACTAAGAAATATTTGTATTGATACTTAAATAAAAATTATCTTACCCTACAACACAGTTTTTTTGCAGGGGTTTCTTCATTAAATAAGTCATTTCTAATCAATTCTCCCTTAGTTGAGCTTGAACCAATGTTTGTAGTAGCAAGTTGTTTGTTGATACCAACAGAAGGTGTGGTGTAGATGCACTTAGAGATATCCAAACAACATTCTTTTGTCATTTCTTCAATCTATGACAAAAATAAAAATAATATTCAGATTAATGTTAAAGGAATATGTACACACTAAGTATTAATTCTACCACAAAAAAATAACATAATAGTCATATTCAAAATAAAAGAATTATGAAGAAATTTATAATATACCAAATCTGTTGGTTTCGTTTATGTTGTCAGACATCAAGGATGTAGGAATGAATAATCAAAACTCCTTCCACCACATCTGCGACAAAATAAATAAATTAATAATATAATACTACAAATAACACAATATTCATAAAAAATAGATAAATTAAGAATAAGAACAAATTGTACACCGTAAATGGAAATATTCCTTCAAGGCATTTGCACTTCTAAATAATTTGTGATAGGTCTGCCCTTGACTGATATAACTGTATACATATAATATTGATTTACTGCATAGATACTCCCGAACATATAGATTATATGTTAAATTTAATTGCAACTGATAGGATATAAATGAAGTTCGTTTCAAACTTCGATGAAATAGCACATAATTATGAGAGTCGTTGTCATTTTCCTGCATTCAAAATAATAAGTTAGTTAATAAATGTATATGATGGGGATAAAATATGTTTGACCCACGTTTTGACACGTGGCGTGGTCAACGCATAACGCGTGGATTCGGTGATCCCCAAACATCCTCGACTTTCCCGACTTTCACCAGCACATGATCACCCCTGCGCTCATAAACGAGCGTCTCAAGGCCTTCCAACGAGCGCCAACCTTTCTTTATCATACATGCTCTCACGGTTCTAATAAAGTCATTTGCGAGCGTCATGCACCTTCAAGCGTGCCTTCATACAACAACAGAATAAAGGGGTCTCATGCACCCCCGTTGCACTGCTCGGACGATAATCCCCATGCGGATCACCTAGTCTATCCAGCCCAGTTGACACGAGCGTGTTTCTCGCCCTCGTTACCAACTTCCAAAACGGCTCTCTGACACCCGTACAAGCCCGCGCACCTACCACTATTGCAAACACTAACTTTTACTAACTTTTGCAAGAGATTCCTCCTAGGTTTCTCCTCGTTGCGACACGTGTTAGGGCAACATTGGGGCAGGACCACACGAGGCAAATTACCAATGGGTCCCTGACCCTCAACTATAAATATGGGAATTTATCTTCATCCTTGTAAGCATTCTTCATCACTGTAACCCCATTACATAGCTTACATTTTCCTCTTTCAGATCACTATCTGACTTGAGCGTCGGAGAGTCAAACTGGGAATCACCCCCAGTTTCCCCCAGTTTGGTCTTCTGACTTTGTTGGTGTTTGTCCTAGCAGGTAGAGCCTACAACTTTTCCAGCAACCCTTCTGAGCTTATCCATTGTTTCCCCACCTCAACAAAATAGGAAGTGATCGGATTTTGACCCTTAGCTGATCGGACACCATCATTTTTGGTGCCGTCTGTGGGAAAACCATTCTCAGCTCATCCTTCTATCTTTTGCTAGTTGAAAAACAAACACCCATCACCTTTCCAACCATGGTAGCTACTAGGTCTGGAGCAGTAGGAAGAGGAGATGACCCTCCCCGGGATGCTAATGTCACCACCATTCCATCGACGACGGCTGGCGGAGCGCCACCTACTGAAGGCACACTTCCACCAACAGAACCTCTAGCCCCACCAACAGTGCTTCTTGAGCCACCCGTTTCCGCCACCGTTGGAGGCGCTCGACTCCCTGTTTTTCCTCATCCTCCCTAGAACTAGTGGCTTAATGCCCACGCCAGCCCAGGAGGACACCCCTTCATGATGCCGCCTCCTGGGTACGCGCTCACCCCTACCGTCATGATGCCGGTGGTTCAACCGTACCACGCTGGGCAAATCCAGCTTCCGGTGGTGGTTCCAAGGGAGATTGAAGGGGTGGAGTTACCCCCCTTGTCTTCTCAACAACTACGCACCATATATGCCCAATGCGAGGTTCAGGTGGCCCAGAGTGCATGGGAAAATTTTCATTCCATGTACTTCCCCTCTGGGCAGGCCACTCAGGTTGCCCCTCCTTTGGGGGGATTGCAAGGATGTCGTCCGCTTAAGGAGGCCCAGGCCGTATTGAGAGCTCAACCGCCACCTCCACCTGCAAGAGGAAAAGAAATTCCAGACTAAGGGGGAAACGAGCATCCCCAAGCTGACAAGGGCAAAGAGCCCATGGAGAGAATCGATGTTGACGAAGAGGTCCATTCACGAGCATCAAAAGGAGGGCCACAAGCCTCCCAACGAGGGTTCCAGGCAAGGAAGGGAAATCCCAACGTCCTCGCAGCTGTGCAAGACCAGTTGCAGGAGTTGCAAGATATGGTGGGACAGCTCTCTAGAGCACGGTCTCAAGTCCCCCATGATGGGGACGAACGAGCCAACGCCAGAGACGCTCGTCGCCAGGTTCGCCAATAACATGTTCCACATCATTTGGAGCAGGAGGAAAACTTTGGATGCTACAACCACCATCTGTTCGCAAAAGGTTCCCCCCTCGTGGAGGAAGTCCTAATGGCCCAAGCTGGGATGGGCCAAGTACCCACCTCCGTCAACCGCTATGATGGGACTACTGATCCAGCGGAACACTTGGATTATTTCCTGCACTTGATGCACCTGTATGAGCATTCGATCCACTACTGGGCCAAGGTCTTCGTCACGTCTCTTGTGGGAATGGCTCAGGAATGGTACAAGCGGCTGCCACCCCGCTCGATCCACTCATATAGCAAACTCACTGACGCCTTCCAGAACCATTTCAATTCATTGAAGGCTCCTGTTACCGCACCCACTGCCCTATATAACTTGATTCAAGGCGAGCACGAGTCCCTCCGGTCCTTCTTCGCTCAATTCAACAAAGAGGTGCTCTTGGTAGAAAGGCCATCTATGGATTTTCTGATCCACATTCTTTTCAAAGCCTGCAACCACAAATAGTATGTAAGTAAGAAATTTGTTGATTCCATTGTGAAGAAACGCCCCACATCCCTGATGGCAATGAGGCAGATAGGTGAGCCCTACTTCGCGCTCGAAGATATGTACGGGTCCAATGCCCCCAGGCATTCGGGGCCCTCCAAAAGTGAACGAGGGCGAGAGGAGCCTCCCCATAAGGAGCGTCGTAAGTTGCCGCCTCCCCCACGGAGATTCGAGCGTGTCCCCCTTAATAGGCCTATTTCGGTTATGCCCTATCTGACAAGAAGCTTTTTAAAAGGCCCACAAAAATGAAGGATACAGAGGCTTTGAGACGCTCGAACAAGTACTATGCCTTCCACAAACAGAAGGGGCATGACACGGATGAATGCCGTCAGTTGGAAGTTGAAATTCAAAGGCTCATTGCGGGGGCCCACTTGAAGGAATTTGTGAAAATGTTGGAGCGTTGTAACGAGCGTTCGAGAGAGAGAAGAAGGAGTCCATCGCGTTTAAGGAGCCCACGAGGGCGAGGCCCCATAGAGAGTAGCCACCGCGGCAAAGGAAAGGCTCCAGAGCAGGAAAATACCGCTTTTGCAGTCATCAACATGATAGGAGGGGATTCCAATGCTTCTTGACGCCGGTTTGTCCGGAGTTATGATCAACGCCCCTCGGTGCCCAAATCAGTTTATGCCATCCAGGAAGCAAAAGATAAACGCTCAAAGGAGCATGATGTAATAGGATTTACTGATAAGGACTTGGAACATATTATAACGCCCCATGGGGTCAGTGAAACCTCTGACTGTCCCATGGTGGTTAGGTTAGATATCCACAATCACATTGTAAAGAGGGTGTTAGTGGATAGTGGAAGCTCTGTTAATGTTTTTGCCCTATACTACGATCCAGAAGATGAATGTTACTAATACTCCGCTCGAGCCCCTTAAAACAGCCCTCATTGGCTTCGGGGGTTCCGAAGTTGTCCCACGAGGGCAGATTCCCTTCGCCACCTCATTTGGTCGTGCCCCACAGCGAAAAACAGTCATGGTCACCTATGCGGTGGTAGAAATTGAGATCCCTTACAACATCATAATCGAGCGACCGGCCCTCGTAGATTTCAAAGCAATTATCTCCACTTACCATTAGAAGATCAAATTTCCCACCCCCGAGGATGTCGGAGAGGTCTTGTGCAACGTTCGCGAGGCCTGGGAATGCTACCTGTTATCCCTCAAAAAACCTAATGCAGAGAAAGCGTTCCAGATTGGATCCACTAAGAAATCCATAGATTTTCCCAATCTAGACGACGATGGTCCTGTACGTAAAAGAGCCAAAATGAACAGAAAGAAAAACAAGAAGAAGGATCCTAACGCCAAGGGCGCCCTCGAAATCGCCCCGCCGGGAGCGATTGGAGAATCCTCTTCTGAGGAAGACGAGCGTGATCAAGGCGAGCCTATTGCTGATGGTCACTTAACGGGAAAGAAAAGGGCGTTCGAACTTGTGACACCCCGTTCGTCCGACGTATAAGGTACGCCGCGTTCCAACCTTTTAATGTGTTTAATTCTGTGATTTTGTGTTTTGCGTGGCCCTATTTCAACTCTTTAGAGTTCAGGGGCTTGTTTGCAATTTTCTCTTTTAGGGGTTTTCCGGTCACTTCTCGTTCGGTCGAGATTTTGACCTCTTTGACCCCTTCAACGCGTCCGGGGCATCGATACGAGTCCGTAGACTCTAAGTTTGCCCAATTCGGATGTCGTTAGCTCGTTTGTTTGTTCGTTTTTGCGTACGAGAACCCGAGATATATACTCGGATTTCCTCGTTTTGCGTGCCAAAGATCAGATCTCAGCCTGCATCGTCTTCTCCAGCGATCAGCACTATTCACACGCAGTGGAGGTGTGTTTACACACACATGCTCGTTCTCCCTCGTTTCTCGACGGAATTCGACGAACCATTAGTGGAAATTTATCAGCTCGACGAGCCCGTCCCGATGGTACAAGAATCGGAGGGTAAAACGCAGCGGTGGTGGCGCTACGGCACAGCAGCAGCGGCGGAACGAAGAACCGCCACTTCGCCGCCTTCTTGCGGCGGTTTCCGATGATATTCCGGTGACACGCGCCTCCTACCCAAATAAAGGACATTCCGGCGCAACCCCCAGTTCAAGCGGCGCCGCCATCGGGGCGGCGAGGAGGCCGCACGCGCCGCCCAAAGCGGACGACGGGCGGCGGCGCTACTGTAGCGGCGCGATTCCGCCACCTCCGGCGACTTTTTTCGGCGAACTTCGACGGTTTCCAAGGTTTTCCGAGGCCCTGATTCCATTTCCGGCCTCCTTTTTGGGCGAATCGCGGCGGAGATGGCCGAACCGGCGAGTGGCGCACCGGCGGCTTTTCGGCGGCGGATTTGGCCCTCTTCCGGTGGGTTTTTGGTGGTGGTTCCTTCACGGAAGTTGTTCAGAATATCGAAACGTAGCGGATGGCGTTGGCCCCAACCCGAGAACCGGCCGGCGGCGGCGAACCGGTGGCGGACCGGCCTGGACCGGCGGTCCGATTTTCCGGCGATCTTTCCGGCGATTTGACTTGGGGCTTTGGTAGGGCTCGTTACAAGTTTTCCAACGGTATGTCCGGATTTTATTTTCGTTTAGCGGTTTGTATTTAATTTCAGTTTTCGTCGTTGGAATTTAGTTCGGTTTTCCGTCAACGAAGTCCCGTGTGTTTGGAATTTTCTGAAATTGGTTGAGGGCTTTTGTTTAGTAGGCCGAGGCGCTCGTTTCTGTCCTTCCGGGGATTTTTCCGACCACCGGAGGCGGTGTTCCGGTGGCTGTTCGGCCGGCCACGGTGGTGGCTTTCCGGCGACTTTCGGACAGTAGGTCCGTTTCGTTGTGGTGAGTCCATTGCCACTTTCCGTTCGTCAATCGGATGTCCGGTTGATTTTATATGAATTTTTGAAGTTATTGTATTTTATTCGTTAATTGATTTTAATTGTGCAATTCGATCTTGCATGTGCTATAAATTGAAATTATGAATTGTATGATACTTGGAAATATGTTATGATGTATGAAAACTTGATTCGTGATTTATGGAAATTATTTGCCTCGTATTACGACTATTTACTTGAGAATAATTATTAATTAAGGGGATGTTAGTGTAATTTTAGAAACTAATTGATTATGAAGTTGTATGAAACATAAGAAATGAATTATGAATAGATACGTTGTATTTAGTTTGAATAAATTGATCAAGTATGCCAATTGTTATTATATCGTGAAATATGCCAATGTGTAAATTATATAAGATGTAGCACCCCAAACGGTGGGGCACCACACCCCCGCACTATGACTCGACACGTGGTACGAAATGGAAAGTCCGCACACGCATCAAGTCACAGCAAACGGGTGACAAACGAAAAATCCAACCTAAGCTAGGCGGTACCTAAACCTGTACAAGTAAAATGTGCAAAACCAGAATGCGGAAGCGATACAAAATATGAACTAACAAAAACTTTAATCAACAAACATAAGTAAACGGGTTCAACTAATTCCACGAACCTGTCCTAACCTGTCCCGAATTCAAACACACATCAAAGACGGGTTCAACTAATCTCAGCCCTGTCCTAACCTGTCCCGAAAATTCATAAAATCAAAGCATAAGTATCATCTTGTACAGAACATACTATATACATAGATTCATAAATAATTCAGAACAAAATACTTAACAAAATCAAACGGACCGACACAGACTCGACAGACCAGACTCAAAGCCGCCTAGCTCGAACTCCAACAACTGAACCTGCAAACTAAAACATAGGTGGGGCGCGGGTCAGTCCACTGACTGAGCGAGGGGGCTGAACTCACACACACTATACATAATAAAGAGCAGAGCACGTATCAAAAGAAAGATTATGAACCGGGACTAGGGTTTTGCATACCAAAACCATTTCCAACTCAAACTTATACATATCTTATCAAATCAAACTTATACGTATCTTATCAAATCAAACTTAACAAACTGAGCAAATTCATATTTCAATAAAAGAGAAAGCTCCTATCCCGTTTCATAATCAACATAACAGATCATAAACATATACCCGGCGAGTACGGGTCTCCCACCTTACTTCCATATCGAATCATACGTATCAAATCAGAAAACAAACAAATATCATAAACAATCCAACCCCAACACCATGTAGTTCGGGGAGCAAACCCTCACTACTCATACAGATACAAACACACACGGGGTAGCGAACCCACACTGTGCCTTCCCCGGTTATCCACCGAGGGCTCTGATACCACTTAAGATGTAGCACCCCAACGGTGAGGCACCACACCCCCGCACTATGACCCGACACGTGGTTGATATTCTTATCCTCAATATTTGGTGAAGTTGTTCTTCAATGACCTCGGCATAAAATTCCACAGCTTACACAACTTTCCCCTTTTTCCTTTGTGTAGTGCAACTACTCTGGTAGGTGTCTTTATAACAGTAACCTGATTTCCTGCTTTGAATTCTCTGAATGGTACAATTGCCTTGATCTCTTCATTGTCACTTCACGCCATCCAGAGTTAGAAATTCTGGCTTTCTTATAAAACATGTACTCCCGAGCACCTCCAAATAATAAGTACCTACCCTGAGGGCACCCTGATAGTTAAAGGATCTCTTATCTCTCTCATATTCGAGTATCTTCTTTTATCCACTCACTACCCTGACTGTGTTAGCTTGATCATACATCATCTGATTAACCCCTGTTCGAATCCCAATGTTGCTTCCACTAAAATCGATCCTCGTTGGAACAGGTAAGGAAGTCACCTAAATATAACCACAGAGCTAATGCATGTGGGGTTAGGGATGTGAATGGCGTGCACTCATATCCAGCAAAAAAAACAGTCAAGCACGTAGAACAAATGTCCAAAATAATTAAAATTTACTCCAATGCATGATGCACGTGCCATGTATGCATAATACCCATTTCCATAGTAGTAGCATTGATTCCTTGTTATAATTTCTTGTAAAGGTCCACTTGCTTCTCATCCAAGTAGTCAGAAAACAGAAGTTTCAAATCTTCCTTCATAATTTTGTAGAAGTAGGAAGTGTTGTCTCGATCAACTTCAATTCTTGACATCATGGCAACACCCTATAATTCACAAATGGACTAAATATCTATGCATGTGGGTTAGTACGTGGGTATGTCAAGTAATGAAAGCAATTAAGAACACTTAAGGCAGATGCAATACGCAATTTAATAAAATTTAATCATAACAATAATAATTTTACAAAAATCGTAATCATAGTGTGCACACAATCACATAAGCTCAGACCAATTCATACATACAAGTCAAAATTTCACGTCTGCCAAATGCAATGCACAAGTATTCCTATGCCGTACGACCTAAACTGACACGACACGACTCCAGAGCACCGGTTCTGAACCTGGTAGCTCTGATACCACTTAAGATGTAGCACCCCAAACGGTGGGGCACCACACCCCCGCACTATGACTCGACACGTGGTACGAAATGGAAAGTCCGCACACGCATCAAGTCACAGCGAACGGGTGACAAACGAAAAATCCAACCTAAGCTAGGCGGTACCTAAACCTGTACAAGTAAAATGTGCAAAACCAGAATGCGGAAGCGATACAAAATATGAACTAACAAAAACTTTAATCAACAAACATAAGTAAACGGGTTCAACTAATTCCACGAACCTGTCCTAACCTGTCCCGAATTCAAACACACATCAAAGACGGGTTCAACTAATCTCAGCCCTGTCCTAACCTGTCCCGAAAATTCATAAAATCAAAGCATAAGTATCATCTTGTACAGAACATACTATATACATAGATTCATAAATAATTCAGAACAAAATACTTAACAAAATCAAACGGACCGACACAGACTCGACAGACCAGACTCAAAGCCGCCTAGCTCGAACTCCAACAACTGAACCTGCAAACTAAAACATAGGTGGGGCGAGGGTCAGTCCACTGACTGAGCGAGGGGGCTGAACTCACACACACTATACATAATAAAGAGCAGAGCACGTATCAAAAGAAAGATTATGAACCGGGACTAGGGTTTTGCATACCAAAACCATTTCCAACTCAAACTTATACATATCTTATCAAATCAAACTTATACGTATCTTATCAAATCAAACTTAACAAACTGAGCAAATTCATATTTCAATAAAAGAGAAAGCTCCTATCCCGTTTCATAATCAACATAACAGATCATAAACATATACCCGGCGAGTACGGGTCTCCCACCTTACTTCCATATCGAATCATACGTATCAAATCAGAAAACAAACAAATATCATAAACAATCCAACCCCAACACCATGTAGTTCGGGGAGCAAACCCTCACTACTCATACAGATACAAACACACACGGGGTAGCGAACCCACACTGTGCCTTCCCCGGTTATCCACCGAGGGCTCAAGATACCACGCCTTCCCAACCTCCCTAGGTCGCACGTGAATATCTCAAATGAGAACGTGCACAGGGGTCATAACCGGCGACCCCATGGTCGTCCCGGGTCTCCCTTACCCACGTCTCAGGGCCCAACATATCATAACAGAGCATATCAGAACAGATCATATCATAACTCGCTACATATCAAACTTATCATATCGAATCAAAATCATACTTACGTACCTTATCGGAGCATACCATACCTTGCAACTTAGCATATGCTATAAACGTACCTCTCCGTGTCATCCTAATCCGCAGCTGGTATGAAGACACACGGTTTGGAGCATAGCCTCGTTGCAAAACATTTCAAGCTTACATATGCTCGTACATATACAGTTCGAAAACCTTTAATCGTATGACAAATTCATAAACATATCATATAAACACGTATCTATTATATAAATATAATAGAATAATCGCATGCAGGCTTGAAAACGAGCACAGAATGTTGTAGGTCGCTGTAACTAAAACAAAATTCCTAAAACCTCACCTTTCACCGACGAGAACGGAAAACACAAGCCAAGAAGTCCCACTGGAACCCAAACAGCTGACAGACACTCCCAGGAAAACCCCTGAACAACTGAACGCACACAGAACACAAGACTCAGACTCCAAACACAACCACAAAGACGCACGGCCATGCTCACGAATACAAATGATGCAACATATAATCCATATCTATCCAATCAAGTCATTCAGAGCATATTATAATTCATATTCCATATCAAAAGATGCATACCTATAAAATTCATAACATTAACTACATAAAATAAAGTAGGACATTAAGAATTCAAATCATATCATGCACCAAGTCTCACGAAATTAACATGAATTATATAACAATAAATATATAAATTACACATTGGCATATTTCACGATATAATAACAATTGGCATACTTGATCAATTTATTCAAACTAAATACAACGTATCTATTCATAATTCATTTCTTATGTTTCATACAACTTCATAATCAATTAGTTTCTAAAATTACACTAACATCCCCTTAATTAATAATTATTCTCAAGTAAATAGTCGTAATACGAGGCAAATAATTTCCATAAATCACGAATCAAGTTTTCATACATCATAACATATTTCCAAGTATCATACAATTCATAATTTCAATTTATAGCACATGCAAGATCGAATTGCACAATTAAAATCAATTAACGAATAAAATACAATAACTTCAAAAATTCATATAAAATCAACCGGACATCCGATTGACGAACGGAAAGTGGCAATGGACTCACCACAACGAAACGGACCTACTGTCCGAAAGTCGCCGGAAAGCCACCACCGTGGCCGGCCGAACAGCCACCGGCCGCCACCGGAACACCGCCTCCGGTGGTCGGAAAAATCCCCGGAAGGACAGAAACGAGCGCCTCGGCCTACTAAACAAAAGCCCTCAACCAATTTCAGAAAATTCCAAACACACGGGACTTCGTTGACGGAAAACCGAACTAAATTCCAACGACGAAAACTGAAATTAAATACAAACCGCTAAACGAAAATAAAATCCGGACATACCGTTGGAAAGCTTGTAACGAGCCCTACCAAAGCCCCAAGTCAAATCGCCGGAAAGATCGCCGGAAAATCGGACCGCCGGTCCAGGCCGGTCCGCCACCGGTTCGCCGCCGCCGGCCGGTTCTCGGGTTGGGGCCAACGCCATCCGCTACGTTTCGATATTCTGAACAACTTCCGTGAAGGAACCACCACCAAAAACCCACCGGAAGAGGGCCAAATCCGCCGCCGAAAAGCCGCCGGTGCGCCACTCGCCGGTTCGGCCATCTCCGCCGCGATTCGCCCAAAAAGGAGGCCGGAAATGGAATCAGGGCCTCGGAAAACCTTGGAAACCGTCGAAGTTCGCCGAAAAAAGTCGCCGGAGGTGGCGGAATCGCGCCGCTACAGTAGCGCCGCCGCCCGTCGTCCGCTTTGGGCGGCGCGTGCGGCCTCCTCGCCGCCCCGATGGCGGCGCCGCTTGAACTGGGGGTTGCGCCGGAATGTCCTTTATTTGGGTAGGAGGCGCGTGTCACCGGAATATCATCGGAAACCGCCGCAAGAAGGCGGCGAAGTGGCGGTTCTTCGTTCCGCCGCTGCTGCTGTGCCGTAGCGCCACCACCGCTGCGTTTTACCCTCCGATTCTTGTACCATCGGGACGGGCTCGTCGAGCTGATAAATTTCCACTAATGGTTCGTCGAATTCCGTCGAGAAACGAGGGAGAACGAGCATGTGTGTGTAAACACACCTCCACTGCGTGTGAATAGTGTTGATCGCTGGAGAAGACGATGCAGGCTGAGATCTGATCTTTGGCACGCAAAACGAGGAAATCCGAGTATATATCTCGGGTTCTCGTACGCAAAAACGAACAAACAAACGAGCTAACGACATCCGAATTGGGCAAACTTAGAGTCTACGGACTCGTATCGATGCCCCGGACGCGTTGAAGGGGTCAAAGAGGTCAAAATCTCGACCGAACGAGAAGTGACCGGAAAACCCCTAAAAGAGAAAATTGCAAACAAGCCCCTGAACTCTAAAGAGTTGAAATAGGGCCACGCAAAACCCAAAATCACAGAATTAAACACATTAAAAGGTTGGAACGCGGCGTACCTTATACGTCGGACGAACGGGGTGTCACAGAACTCCCTCGTCCAGAGATACGGATTGAGCCCACGGAAAAATTTCTCACTATTGAGTTGGAGCCAGGTAACAAGGACAAAACCACTCAGATTGGGTCCAACCTTTCAGGACCCTTGCAAATCATGATGATAGACTTCCTCAGGGAAAACATTGATGTTTTTGCATGGAAAGCCTCTGATCTTACCGGGATTGACCCAAGCGTGATAGTCCACAGGCTCAACGTGGACCCCTCCTTCGAGCCAATAAAATAAAAGAAGCGGGATGTGTACGGCTTTCGAAAAAAGGTTATTGAGGAAGAAGTTAACAAGCTTCTCGAGGCTCAGTATATCGAGCCCATACTATATCCGGAGTGGTTGTGCAACGTGGTTCTGGTACCCAAGAGCGCAAATAAGTGGCACATGTGCAACGACTTCACTGACCTTAACAAGGCCTGCCCCAAGGATCCTTACCCATTGCCCCGAATAGATCAGCTGGTAGATTCGACCGCCGGCTGCGAGCTCATGAGTATGATGGATGCCTTCCAAGGGTACTATCAAATCTTTATGGCCCCGGAGGACCGTCCCAAAACTTTATTTGTTGTCCACTTGGGTGTATATTGCTTCTTGGTCATGCCTTTTGGGCTCAAGAACGCTGGGGCCACTTACCAGCGCCTCGTTAACAAGATGTTTGAGAGAGAAATTGGAGGGTCCGTGGAAGTATACGTCGATGTTATGATTGTTAAGAGCGAGCGGCAGGGCTCGCACCTTGAGGATCTCAAACGCACATTTGCCATCCTGCCACAATACGGGATGAAGTTAAATCCCTCAAAGTGTACTTTCGGAGTACGAGGAGGAAAGTTCTTGGGCTACATGGTCACTTAAAGGGGGATTGAAGCTAATCCAGAAAAAATCAAAGCCATTTTGGACATCCCTTCCCCTCGCAACCTCAGGGAAGTGTAGGTGCTTGCAGGGAAAATTATTTCTTTGAACAGATTCATCTCACGCTCGGAGGACAGAAACCTTCATTTTTTTCAAAATTTTGCGTAATGCTCGAAACTTTGCTTGGACTGATGAGTGTGAGAAAGCATTACAGGACATTAAGGCTTACCTTTCAAGCGCTCCCCTCCTGACGAAGCCAATAGAGGGTGAGAGGTTGTTTATGTATCTCTCTGTTTCCACTGAAGCCACGAGCGCAGTCCTGATAGCCATACGAGAGCGTAAACACTTGCCTGTTTACTATTTAAGCAAAACTTTACAAGGGGCTGAGAGAAAGTATTTGGAAATCGAAAAGTTCGCATTCACCCTAATCAACGCGTCACGGCGGTTGTGGCCGTACTTCCAGGCACACTCAATAACCATCCTCACGGATCAGCCTTTAAAGCAAGTGTTGTCTAAGCCCGACGTATCTGGAAGACTGATAAAGTGGGCCATTGAATTAAGCCAGTTTGACCTAAGTTTCGAACCCAGAACAGCCATACAAGCGCAGGTCGTCGCGAATTTGTTGGTTGAGCGTTTTGGGTTAGAGCTCGCCGTTCCTGAAAACGACGGTTTATGGGTCCTGCATACGGATGGTTCCTCAACCTCTCAAGGGGGAGGAGCAAGGGCAACCCTTAGAGACCCCAGTGGGGTCGAGATAGACTTCGCAATCAGATTGGATTTCCAGGTCACCAATAACGAAGAAAATACGAGGCTCTCGTGCAAGGGCTGAAAATTGCTTTTCATAATAGAGCTTCCAGAATTACCGCCTATGTGGATTCACAATTGATTGCGAGCCAAATTGAAGGAACTTATGAAGCTCGAGAAACCACCATGGTGCAATATTTGAGCAAAGCTAGAGAGATCATCGAAAAATTCAAGGAATTCCATTTACTCCAGGTCCCACGGGCAGAAAACGAGCGTGCTGATGCTCTTTCGAAATTTACCTAGGCATTGGAAGGTACAGGCGAGCGCTCTGTCACGTTTCTTAGAACTGAAGAACCATTGATAAAGGAACAGATCAAACCAGTGGTAGCTATGATCGATCCTCACGAGCCTTGTTGGCTCGATGATATCATAAGATTTATCAAGGATGGCGTTTGTCCCACTGACAAAGTGGAGGCACGGAAAATCAAGAACAAGGCCCCACGGTTCTCTCTGGATTCCGAGGGGAGGTTATTCAAGAAGTCCTTTTAGGGCCCGAGTATGAGATGTCTAAGGCCCTCGCAAGCCAAGGAAACTGTAACACCCCAAGCGGTGGGGCACCACACCCCCGCACTATGACCCGACACGTGTACGAAATGGAGAGTCCGCACACGCACCAAGTCACAGCGAACGGGTGATTAACAAAAACACACCCACTAGCTAGGCGGTACCTAACCCTGAACAAAAGAGAATATGCGAAACATGACAGCGAAAGCCAGGCGAAAATACCAACTTTCAAAAACTTTCGTACAAAAAAAAGCATATTGAGCAATACAGAAGTCATGATCATCTACACGAGTTCAACTAATCAATCGAACCTGTCCTATCCTGTCCCGAACATTTACACAACAAGACGGGCTCAACTGGCCCTAGAAACCTGTCCCGAATAATCATATAATCACAACGGGTTCATCTAATCCGAGCACCTGTCCTAACCTGTCCCGAATTCCAAACATTCGGTTCATAATTTCAAACATACATGTAACATATCTTATACAGAATTTACGAATCAGAAATCAGAACAAAATATTTAAGAAACTGAAACGTACAGACACAGACTCAAAAGACACGACACATCGCCGCCTAGCATGAACTCCAACGCGAACCCAAACCGAAACCTGCACACTAAAAACATAAAGGGGGAGGGGTCAGTCCAAAGACTGAGCGAGGGGCTAACGCACGCACGCTATACATATATATACAGAGCACAGCATATAGTAGAAGCGATGTTCGTAAACCCGGGGTTAGTTTTTGCATGCCAAAATATTTTCCCGTGATAGTATACATTAGGGAGACTTATCAAACAAATCTTGGATCACACGTTTCTTAAGGCATAAACTCAGATTCATGCAGACTTACCACACATACCGAAACATACCTTTTTAGGTTGAAAAAATTGTTAGGTTGAAAACATAACAATTTTTATCTTAACTTAAGAGTCTAACCCCGTTTCACGAACTTATAACCGACAAACATAACGAAACTCGGCGGGTACGAGTACACAACCAACCAACTCCTTAGCAAAGCAAAGCGAAGACAAAGCAAAAAGCATAAACCAATCCAACCTTTCTCCGTTTGGGGAAGAGAGCGGCCACTCTCAACCCCCACACATATCTTATCTTATACTGGTGGAGTCGGGGGATCCTACCCGATCCTGACGGGTTATACCGCCAGCATATGAGACCTGCTTTCCCCTTGACCTCTCGAGGATGAGCTAAGCCTCACCTTGGTGGAGAAGTGCACAGGGGTTGCAATCGGTGACCCCATGGCCGTCCCGGGTCTCCCTTACCCACAACTCCGGGGCCCATCACACATATAAACACACATATCTCGAAAACTTAACCCGCTACACACAGACAGACAGACATATCTCATGCGTATCGTACTTATCATATCGTACGTACATACCACACATACTCTTACTTCAAAATCATATCAAAACGGAGCTTAAGCATACATAGGCTCATACATAGCGTTCGTACTTTCAAACTTACGACAAAACCAACAAAATACGTATCTCGCACATATTTACGTATACATAGAGGCTTATAAGTCGCATGCATTCAAAACGAGCACATTGCAATAGGGTATAACTATATCCTAACCTCACCTGGTACCAAACACAACCGAAAACACAGCAAATAGTTCACCCCGGAACCTGCACGACTCACTTGTCACCACCCGGGGTGCACCTGAACAACTGAACACACAAAACACAACACCGAGCTCAGACTCAGACTCAGACTCAGACAACCACACAGAGACGCACGGCGATGCTCAAACACTTAAGAAATGTAATCATATAAGTAAGAGTCAAATTCATATTAATTATATGCAAAACAAAACATTAAGGCATGTTCATACGCACAATTAATGCAATTAGGGAACTCGAAAGGCAATGGAATTCACATTATTTCATATCAATTCATATATTGCACATTTACAAAGCAATCAGATCAAATTCACATATAACATTTCATAAATTTACACGTATTACAAAGCCAAATAAATCATATAATAACATGCTATGAATTCTATTTAAAGATCACGAAGTTACATATCAAATTCCAATTTACGTAATTAAACCTTAATTCAAAGTTTTAAGGTTAGACATATTAACTTCTTATAATGAAATTATAATTAGCATATTTGTTTATCAAGTAGCAAGGATTAATTAATTTAATCCGTACAAATTTACATACTTAGGAAAATTACACAAATATCCCCTCTAAGTTAAGCAAATAGCACAAATTTAACATATCGGGATTCTATTTATCAAATCAAAGTCTCCATACCTATCACATTTCATTTCATACATGATCTCGTACACATTGGATTACAATTCGATTGACAAATCTAGCAAATCGCAATTAATTTACATTTAGAACAATTAAATCAAATAATTCCAATTACACAAATAAATTCATAACAAATAAACCGAGCGTCCGATTAACGAACGGGAAGTGGTGTTGGACTCACCACGAAAAAGCGGACAAACTGTCCGAAGGTCGCCGGAGCTGCCGGAACAGCGTTCGACCGCCGCCGGAACATGCCGAAAAAATCCCAAAAATTCACGCTTGCAAGAATTCCTCGTGCTCGTTCCAAATCCTCGATCAATTTCTGGAAATTCCAAGCCAATCTTCTCCAATTTCAAATCCAAGAATACGAAAACCCTAAAATCTTCGAAATCAAATTACTTCCAAACCGATGAACAAAAATGAGATCCGAAAGAGGCATTGTCTTACCCGTGACGAGCTCTTCGAAACCCCCAAGGTGATCGCCGGAAAATATCCCCGGAGCTAGCCCCTCCGTTGCACCGCCACTGTGTCGCCACGATCCACCACCAAATAGCCAAATCTAGAGTCATGTGATCAATGGATGATAGTGCTCGTCGTTCTGAACAACTTTCGTGAAGAGCCCGTGGCCAAAAGATCGACGGAAAAGGCCCCCGTTGGCCGCCGAAGTTTCTGCCACCGCTCAAGTCACCGGAACCACCACCTACGGCCAAAATTAGATGATCGATGCCGAAAATGAACTCAGGGGGTCGGAAAACCTTGGACAACACTAACCTTGGTCCGAAATAGCCGCCGAAAGGCGGTGAAACTCGCCGCTACAGTGTCGCGCGCCGCCGCCGCGAGCTTCAGGCGGCGCGTGCGGCGCCGTCGTGGCCCGGATGGCCGCGCCGCCAACGTCCAACGATGCGCCGGGAAGCCTTCTTGCTGGGCCTCGGCCGCATGTTGCCGAAAGCCCGCCGGAAATCACCGGCGAAGTGACGGCTCCGCCACCTCCTCCAGCTGCGCCTGAAACATGGAGATATCTCCGCCATCGGTCGTCGGTTAGTCAGATCTTGGTATGGTTGTGACCGCGTTGTCGAGCTCTTCGAAAAGTACTATATGTTCGTCGAATTCCGTCGAGAAACGAGCTAGTTTGAGTTGTGTGTGAAAACAAGCTGTGAGTGTGTGTGAATGTCGTGTTTCGCCTGGGGGGGAGAGAGAGAGAGGTGAGCGGGTTCTATCACGTTTAACGAGGATTCAGGTGTTTTATCCCGGGTCCTCGCATTCAAAACGAACGGGAGGAAAGACTAACGACGTCAGAATTAGGCAAACTTAGAGTCTACGGACTCGTTTTGATGCCCCGGACACGTTGAAGGGGTCAAAGAGGTCAAATTCTCAATCGAACGAGCAATGACCAAAAAACCCCAAAAAAGAGAAAATTACAAAGGGGCCCCTAAACTCTAAAAGAGTTCAAAATATGGCCACGCAAAACAAAAAATCAAATAATTAAACACATAAAAAGTTTGAAACATGGCGTACCTTATAAGTCGGACGAGCGGGATGTTACAGAAATGCTCGAACATGTTCACAATGGAAGCTGTGAAAATCATTCTAGATGACGCATCCTTGCTAAGAAAATCTTGAGGAGTGGATTTTATTGGCCCACGATTCTCCAAGACGCCATTGAGGTTTCTAAGAAATATCCCAAGTGTCAATTTCACTCTAACCTCCCTCAATTGCCAGCCGCTCAGATGATCCCTATAGATGTCTCGTGGCCTTTTGACCAATGGGGGATCGATATTATAGGCCCCTTGCCCATGGTGGTTGGACAGAAAAAGTTCGTCATCTTAGTCGTTGACTACTTTACCAAGTGGGCCGAAGCTGAGGCCGTAGCAAAGATCACTTTCAGGGTCGTGAGGGACTTCATATGGAAGAACATTATCTGTAGATATGGCATACCAAGGGTGCTTATTTCAGACAATGGCTCCCAGTTCATAGCGGCGGATACACAAGAATGGTGTTCTGAATTGGGAATTGAGAAACGCTTTACTTCCGTGGGACATCCCCAGGCTAATGGGCAAGCGGAAGTCACTAACAGGGTCATTTTGTAACATCTGAAAACAATGCTCGAAAGCAAGAAGAGTGAATGGGCAGAGGAATTGCAAGGAGCCTTATGGGCTTATCGCACCACTCCACAAGCGCCCACTGGTGAGACACCTTTCGCGCTCGTCTACGGATCAGAAGCTATGATACCTGCGAAGATTGCCTAGGAATCCGCTCGAGTGGCATACTTTGAACCTAAAGCCAATGAAGAAAATAGAACGCTGGAGTTGGACCTTTTGGAAGGAAAAAGGGACAAGGCGTGGGCACGGATCCATCAATACAAAGCGTCGGTCGCTCGGTAATACAACAAGCGAGTTAGGGAAAGGACCTTTCAGCTGGGGGATTTGGTCCTGAAGAAAGTGGAAGTCTCAAGACACGTGAGCAAGCTAGATCCCAACTGGGAGGGCCCGCTCAAGGTTGTACAAGTACGAGCAAACAACACGTACACGCTCGAATCATTGCATGGCGAGCGTCTCCCTCGCCCCTGGAACGCATGCAACCTTAGGCGATTTTATGTTTGAGATAATCTTGTAAAAGCCCCCTGTTGGGGCCCGATATATCCATTGTTTTCCAGAGAAATTATAATGAGAATATTGCTTCGCATATTTATTAAATTTCTGAGTGTGCAGGATGATTGAAGATTCCCCTTTGGGACTCTGGGTGCAAACCACATAGGCCCAAGGTGCGTGGATCCTACCTCATTTCAAAGAACAAGGGCCCAAAAACTGCAATATGACTTCACGAGCGTGCTTATTCAGTACCTCGGGAGATTCGTAGGTCCCCACTAGCATAAACGAGCGTCCTAGTAGGCCCGGGTGGCTTAAAAAACAAGCACCTGGCGCACGAAAATGGGACCATAATGAAGTGGGATCAAACACCAAGAGAAGGTTGTAATGCATGACACAAGCGCCCTAGTAGGCCCGGGTAGCCATTAACAAAGGCGCCTGGCGCTCGAAAAAGGGACCAGTGGAAAAGCTTGAACCAGTACCAAGGGAAAATCGAGGGTTCAGAAACCACGTCCCTCTTATCAAACACCAAGAACGAATCAGGAGCCCGCAAATACGTGCAAGGCACGAGCATCCTAGTAGGCCAGGTAACCTCCAATACCGGCACCTAGCGCTCAAAAATGGGACTCGTTACGAGATTTGATTGTGTCAAGGGGAAATCAAGGGTCCTATGACCCATCCCCTTGGGCCGGTATAATTACCATTTACAAGGAGAGGAACTTTCATACCAATCTCTGAATGTCCTTAATAAGCCAAATTTTCACGAGTCCTGAACGAGGGCAGTCTTCAAGTAAGACCCTCGCTATTGCTCAAGGCTTAACAAAATTTTAAAAGCTTTTAAGCAAGATTTTCACAAGTCTTGAGCTAGGGCAGTCCTCAGGTAATACCCTCGTGATTATTCAAGACTTAGCAAAACTTTCTAAGTTTTTGAGTAAATTTTCACAAGTCTTGAACGAGGGCAATCTTTAGATAAAACCCTCGTGATCACTCAAGACTTAGCAAAATTTTCCAAGTTTTAGGCAAATTGTTACAAAGGTTTGAACAAGGGTGATCTTCAAGCAAGACCCTCGTAATCACTCAAGACTTAGCAATATTTCCCAAAATTTTACATCTTTTACTAAGCATGTTACCCAGAATCTTAACATTACAAGATTTTGTTACAACAAGCATAAAGTAAAATTTTGTAATAAGTGTTGCAAGGGATAAAAGGAAGTCAAACCATGAAAAGGGAAATTCTTCATTAATAAAAGACAGAAATTACAAAACAAGGGCACGATGACCCTTAAAATTCTTACAAAATTAAGAGAGGAAAGGATAAGGAATTTTTCATAGGAAGCACGGAAGAATTTCAAGCGGCTGCAGCAACATCCTCCTCCAAGTTTACCACCTCTTGTTGAGCAGGGGCAACGGGCTGCTGGCCTTGACGATTGGGCTCTTGCGCTTAGGGCTCGGGGGCTTGTAGAGCTCCCTGCTCAACACCCACGGTAGGCGGAGCTGGTGCATTTTCCAAAGCCGGGGCATTTGCAGCATTGGGAGCGAGGGTATTCTCCAAAGGCGCATTAACCTGAGGGCCTTCAAGGGCAGTTAGGGCATCAGTAGCCCCCTCGTTTTGTTCTGGTTGGGGCACCTCTTCGACCGGATGAGCGGCTACGTACTCATCCTGAACAAGTTCCACCAGGAAATTGTATTCAGGTTCAGCTATGGTGGCCTCGGGATTCTCATTTGTTTTATCCACCTCCTCGCAGCGCTCATTTAACCTCAGCCCCATATCCGTCCGTCCACGAGCGGATACCTCCCCCAATCCTTTGTGGATCATTTGCTCAATTGCCAGATTAAAGGCTTTTTTAGCCTCGTCAAAACAGTGAAGGGAGGCGGCAAAGGAGAAGGCCTTGCTATGACAGAATTTTATGAGTGCCTCCTTGTTAGCCCTCTCAATGCGCTTGGGCAGATCCCTCATGGCGTCTACATATTTCTTCTTTGCATTGTTGGACCGAGTGACCCATCCGTTCCTGTCCTCCATCAACTTCTTGTGGTTCTCGTTGAGGTTATTGTAATCCAAACGATATTTCTTCTTAGAAGCCTCGCATTTCTTGAAGTCATCCTCCAGCTTCTTGGTGTAAGCCTCCAACTTCTTGTACTCCGTATCAAGGGAGAGGAACTTCGCCTTCTCCACATCCAGTTCCTCTTGAATTTGAGTCGGATCATTCGAGCGAGCCATCTTTTTGTACTTAGCCTTGTGCTCGGAGTACACGGTACCCCTCATTTGAAGGTTCTTCGCCCTTGGGAGTACTTGCTGCGTTTTTCAAAGAAAATAAGGAATATATTTTGTACTTAGAATCTTTTTGAGGAATTAAGAATATTATGAGAAAACAAGGAGAAGTAACGAGGGGACTTACGGAAATGATGGCATGTACCATGTCGGCGGCAACCTTCACCGTGTTCTGGAAGAACAAGGCCCGATGATCTCCAGAGACCTGGACCCTCTCGAAGAGCCCCTCGAAAATCGTGCGGGAGGGTGAATGAGAACTTAACAGAACGGGGCCATCTTCTGGAGCACGGTTGATACTCCTGTCCCCCCAAGCGCTCGAAATCCCATAAATGGTCCTTCTCGGAGGAAGAGGTGTCACTATCTCCCCTCGTGCCCTCGACAACTTGATTGCCCTTACCCAGGATAGGGATGTTGTCGGGCATCCTTTTCCTCTTCCTCGAAACAGAGGCCGCACCCCCTTGAGACTCTCGGATGACCACGCTCGAAGCGGATCTTGGTGGGTTGGCAGCAGGAGGGGTGGCTCCCCTCGCATTGGAAGCATCCGTCGAACGGGCAATTATCCTCGTCTCTGAGCTTGGCACCCGTGCGTCTCCTCGGCCTTGTGTTGGTGGGGCCGTGCTTTAACTTGCCCCTTGGTGACCTCCGCGACCGTCACCACGACCTGTCCCCCGTCCGGTCCCTCGCCCGCGAGGGTTTACCTGGTTGCCTTGGTTGTTCTGGCGACAGTTGTTGATAGCGTTGGCAACGTTGCGCATGTTTGTACCGGCCATGATAATAGCAACACCTGGAAAAGAAGATAAGAAAACGAGGCTTAATGTCCGTACTAAAAATTCTCTACAAGCTCAAACAGTTAGTATCCCTAACTAGAGTTAGTCCCTAGAAGCTAACCATCTCTCTCCAAATCACGAGCGGGAGGATTTCTGATAAAAGTGGGGGTCATTTGTGATTCCACAAAGAAACATGACTTCCGCATCATCAGTCAAGTCCTTTGCTTTGATTATCCAACCGTCGTCCCTCATGGCACCAGCAAGGTCTTTGGGCCAGTTTTCCGGAAAGGTATGGGACAAACGGTGCCTAACTAGGGGACCCTCCCCATGTGAAATCCACTCTCTGGGTACCCCAAAATCTTCACCATCGGGAGCCCTCACGAAAAAGAACTTCTTTTTCCACTCAGCACTATGGGTTGTGGGAGAGTCTATCAGTTTCAAACCGGATTTAGCTTGGATATAGAAAAAACCCACCCTCGGGGACGAACGAGGTGAGCGGGCGACTTGGAAAAGGGCGTTGAAATTCCGGAATGAGGATTGATGCTTGGTACAGGCCATGAGAATTACAAAAACGGTTATCAAAGATAAACCGTTGGGTAAAATTTGGGTGGGGCACAGATTAAGATCATTAAGGATATTGGCTACAGGCTCGGGTATTGGGAATCTCAATCCTCCGAAAACTACTGAATCTAAGTACACAGCCATCTCTCCCGGATGAGGATTATTTGCTCGCTCGTGTTCTTCAAGGATTCTCCATTGATAACGCTCGTCCCAATAAATGGGGCCCAGCATGGATACTATCTCCCCATGAGTGATGGTACTTTGGATCTCGTCGGGGGGAACCTCCGTCGCTTGCATACCAGACCCTTCCCCCTCGTTTGACCCTTTGGATTTCTTAGCTTTTTTGGGCTTTTGGGACTTCTTCCTTTTGCCCTGAGCAGGGGATCTCTCTGAGGGCCCCGCTTCCCCTTCTGGTTCAGGGGTAGGTGCAGAGACGGCCACAGTCACAGTATGACGATGAGGGTGGAGTGCCCTCTCCGTTAAGGCCCATGGTTCCCCTTACCTATCCGCCTCCAGAGTCAGGTTCATCTCTTCGAAGAGATGTTCCACCCCCACCCCCCCCAAGGATTTCTCTCATCCATGGCTGAGACTGCCGCGTCTAGCTCTTCATCCCTGGGGGAGCCTGGTTGGGATGAGCTTTGAGTGGCCATCTCGTCAACTTCACGAGTAAACTCCTCTACGTGATCTCCGGCCATGGCTATTATGAAGTTCGGAAGAATTGTAGAGATTTCTTGAGATGGGGGATGTTCAAAGGAATCTGGAAAATTCTGGGGAAAGATGGGAGTTGCGGGGAAGATATGCAATCCTAAACAAGTACTAAAGTTAGAAAACAAAAACCAGTAGAATCGCAAGAATTTTACTTTAAGGATTTCTGGGAAAAGTTTGCAAGAGTTTTTGAGAATTTCTGAGTTTGCTCTGAAGAGTTTTCGGACAGAGAGAATCTGAATTTTGGATTCGCGTAAAGAACAAAGGAGTATGGCAAATCCCTTATTTATAGGGTATGATTTGAGAATATTAAATTCAAAGGCAATCATTTCCCGCATTGATAACCGCCCACTTTTGGGAACCGTCACCCACTTCCCAAGAGTCACGCGCCCGTTTCCTTGATATTCGCCCCCACTCTCCCATCAGCATTTAATGATGGACCCCACAAGTGGTCGTTTGAAACGACTGCATTAATTGCTTGTCAGTCAAGGCTTCTGCAACACGAAAAGCGCTCAATCTCGAGCGTCGCCCTCGGACATTTAGATTTCAAATTCTACAGCCTTTATTAAGGACTGCAGAATTGAGGGGGCAAAATGATGGGGATAAAATATGCTTGACCCACGTTTTGACACGTGGCGCGGTTAACGCATGACGGGTGGATCCGGTAATCCCCAAACATCCCCGACTTCCCCGACTTTCACTAGCACATGATCACCCCTGCGCTCATAAACGAGCGTCTCAAGGCCTTCCAACGAGCGCCAACCTTTCTTTATCATACATGCTCTCACGGTTCTAATAAAGTCATTTGCGAGCGTCATGCACCTTCAAGCGTGCCCTCGTACAACAACAGAATAAAGGGGTCTCATACACTCTCGTTGCACTGCTCGGACGATAATCACCATACATCAGAAATTAGATAATTTCCATGGAATGGTCTATTGCTACGGTCCCTAGTATCTCTGTGTAAGTGAGTATCTTGAGTAACTTGTTGAATCTGTAATGGGGAATATTTGGAGTAACTAGTAAGTCCCGCCGAGGCAAGGAGGCCGTTAGGGCAGTTGTGTTACGAGAGATATATTCCCAGAGAAAGATTCATAAAGTGAAATTGAGATTAGTTCTCTACACTATACGATACATGAGATACTGGGGCTCCCGGCGTGCTATGGTATCAGAGCCATGTAAAAATCTTTTCGAAAAACGGGGCATCATGTGAGTATATCGTAATAGATTCCTGCGAGTTGGTAGAAGAAGAGCTAGGAAACCCATCAAGCTATGGATACATCACCTGATCAGTTGATTTCAGTTTCCTCTTCTCTTTCCCTTCCTCGTCACTCAACCAGTAGAATAGAAAACCTTGTAGAATATTCCACTATCCCTGAAAATGCTATTGTAGAACAAACTGTTCCACCCTTAGTCAGTCCTTACAACATCTACAGAAAAAGAGGTTCTCTAAGAGGAATCAGATCCTTGATCTCCTCCAACCGTCCCTCACAAACAAAAGAGTTTGTCCAGTCTTCCAAACTGGATAAGTGTGATCTACAATATTCCAAGAGAGAGCAGTATGTTACTCTCTCCATCCCTTCAGAGTTCATATCTTCCTGGAGACAGGAAGGATACACACACCTCCACTTCGGAGCCGTTCGTCTTGTTCTCTCTTACCAAGGGAGAAAAGGTCTTCCAGTAACAGCCAGACTGGCCCTACTGGATACCAGATACCTGAAGTATGAGGATGCAGTTATTGGGACAGTGGTAACCACTCTCAACAGCGGAAGTGCAGTCTTGACTTACTTCCCCAATTTCGCCATGTCCTTGGGAGATGCCAATCTACCCAACGCCCTGAAGGTCCAAGTACAGATCACTGGAGCAGAGCAGGTAGCTACAGCAGTAACAGCTACTCTACATCACCAGCTTGTCTACAGGTTGCAAAACCATGGTCTAGATTTACAAGGATCAGGATCTCCTGACGCCTTAATGATTCTAGCAAACTCTGGATCCGATACTCCAACTATCGTCCAGGTTCCTAGACAAATTCCCAGAAAGGAGCTGGAAAGGTTAATGCCCACAGAGTGGATCACAAACTATGAGTCACTCCAACAGACTCATGAGCCTGTCAGATCTACAACCTACGAATTCCAGACACTGTCAGATGGTAGAACCAAAACCATCTTCAAGCAACCTCAAGAAGATACTCCATCTTCTTCAAGTCCAATCTTCAAACAGCTGATGATTCAGCCAGTGATACCGACAAGCAGAGAGACGTACCCAATCCTAGGGTACCTTCCAGTAAACTCCTTCTTCCCCGATGGAAAGGAGTCTTACACAGACAAAGTTGATGGCCACTTCGTATGGGATGCTGACCCATCTATGTGTGACCCTGGATGTTCTTGCGATGAAGAATCCGACTCCGACGACGATGATGAAAGTGAGGCTAGTCGGAGAAGAAGACGAAGGAAAGCAAGAAAGACAGGTCTTCCTTGCAAAACATATAAACCAAAAGAACCAGATCCAGATCCACCTTCTGTCACACAGCCGTTGTCATGTTATGACGAAGGCCTAGCCATCCTAAAAGCAGAACAGCAACAACAGAAACCAAAGAGCTGTAGGCAAGAAGTGCCTCCATGCCTTCCACCACCGGTATTACCATGCCAACCTTGCATGATGATACATAGTTTGGGCACCAGTTTTCCACCTGCAGAAAGGAGTACAGAAAATAAGGTTGCAATCCGACCTTATGTCCAGACTACCACAGTCAACCCTGATGGAGGAACAACTTCCTCTCTGTCACAAGGAGAAGAAGTCTTGAACTGGCAAACCACAAATGCCAGAGCTCAGAATAAAGCCTTAATTCAACTTGACTCTAAGGTTGATAAGGTTTTATCTCATGTCCAAGATACCAACCAGAAAGTGAATACAATCTCTCGAGAGCTTGATCAGATGTACCACAGAGTAGTTGCCAGAATTGAGCTTCTTGATAAAGAACTCAGGCAGCTTATTTCCTTTAGAAGGATGGGTCCAGAGTTCGACCAAAAAGAGAGAGAAATCAGACAACTCAAGAAGGATCTTGCTTATATGGAGCAAGACAGGAAGAGAAGTTCTATTCCTACACTTCCTTTTCTTCCTACACCCATTACACCTTCTCTCTATGACCCACCAACTTCTCCTGATCCATCAAGCCAATTTTTCATGGTATCTGATATTCCTTTTGAGCCACCTCCTCCAAGGCCTAAGCCAACAAAAGCCTCTCCTTCTTCAAAGGAGAAAAACAAAGAAAAAGTTGGGGAACATTCTTCTACATTGATGATTAGAAATCCTTCTGATCATAATATCCAAAAAGAGCCTACAAGAAATGAAGATACTTCTTCAAATGATTCTAGTTCTCAATACTCTGAATCAGAAGCTTCTTCAGAAAGATTCAGTTCCCAACACAATGATTCTGAAATCTCTTCAGAACAATCCTTTTCCCAGACCAGTGAAGATAACGTGGTAGACATCTCTCAGATGTTAATGGCTGATGATCCAAACTTTGGATTCCATCAAGATCAGCCTCCTCAGGAATATGATGAACCAATAATGGAAGAACCTCCAGAGTTCCAGACCACAGATTCTGGACCATCCAAGCCAACCAATGGCCCATGGTTCACATTTGATGATGTTCCAGTGGGAAAAAGGAAAGAAAGGTTACAAACCTTTGCTGCATGGATCGATCTCCAAAGAATCAAAGAACCTCATCTCCCTATCGTCTTAAGGGAGTTTGTTTCACGATTCACAGGAACATTACGTGATTGGTTCCAATCATTGGGAGAATACAGACAGATCCAGTATACGCAAGCAACCGCTCCTATGGCTTTGTTAGCACTTCACCTTGAGTTCATAGGTGACCATACTCTCTATCAGAAGATGATCCAGCAAAGCTACTTCGCCATGAAGTGTTGTTCTCTGAACAAGCCAGATTTGGATTTCCATTTCAAAAGAATGTCAGAACTTTATTATGCCCTTAATGGGTATAATGATCCAAATCTCAAGCACGTGTACATTGCATCTCTTCCTCAAGAGATCCAGCCTGAACTCCACAGAGCCATAACCGCCTCTAGAAGAGAAATTCCACAGCTTTCTCTTGGAGAAATCCATCAGATTGCTATTTCCACGATCGATAAACTCTGTGAACAACAAACTATGTTCAAGTCCTTAATGAAGAACAAATCAGTCCTAAAGAAAGCTTGCAAGAAATCTCATCTTGAGATTAAATGCAAATCCAAGGATGAATGCAATTGTTCTCATCCAAAGAGTCAAAAGAAAGGACTTGCCGAAAGAAAGGTGAAAAGGAGAAAACGTCTCAGATACTTCAGACGTAAACCTTTCAGAAACAGGCGGACTGATCGATGCTTTGTTTGCAAAAAGAAAGGACATTATGCAAAGAATTGTCCTCAGAACCGGGAGAAATCAGCCAGAATGGTTTCTCATGTTCAACAAAGCACAGAAGCCAATCTCGACGATGCAGAGGTTGAATCCTTGTTCTCTGAACAAGATGAGCAAACAGAAGATACCATCTTCGCAATCCAAGATGATGGTTCATCCTCCTCTGATTCTGACAATGATCAAGTTCTACCGATCCTCCAGTCAGAATGCATCACACAAGAGATTATCCCGTCTCCACATATCCAGATCCAAATACTTCCATCAAAGTATGACAAACCAATCAGAGCAATTGGATTTATGGATACAGGAGCCATGAAGTCCATGATGAATCCAGACATCCTACCAAAGGAAGCATGGACAACTCACTACGAGTACTTCCAAGCAGCAGATGGCCAACAGTTTAAAACATCATTGATCACAAAGTATCCTATCGGGATACAATTCTTCCCAGATTGTATTATCTGGATGAAGGTCATTGGAAGCAAGCTGCATGGAAAAGATCTTCTCATTGGGTTTGATCTTTATCACAGAGCTCAGAAGCTCACCATTCTCCCCAATGGAATCAAGTATAAGAGGTACTTTCAGCCTTATACTACGATTCAGAAGATCTATGCACTTACAGAAGCATCCAAGGAATTCTATGATCTTGCCTAAAAAATCAAAGGATGCTGTGCTGAGTCTCACTCAGAATTCTCTCATCCACATCCCTTGTGGAAGAATTCTGAATTCTTCATTCAACTTCCATTCAAGAAGAATGAAGATATTAATCCAACGAAAGCTACACATCCAGGAATGACTCCGGATGATGAGAAGCTTGCAAAAGCTGAATGTGCTCAACTGAAGAAACTCGGATTAATTGAATCCACCACATCCAATTGGGCGTGCCAGGCATTCTATGTCAACAAACGGGCTGAACAAGTCAGAGGTAAAAAGAGGCTTGTAATTGATTATAAGCCACTCAATCATTTCCTTGCAGATGATAAATTCCCAATACCTCAAGCCCAAAGGCTTTTCACACATTTGGCCCAAGCCCAAATCTTTTCTAAGTTTGATCTCAAAGCAGGATTTTGGCAACTCGGTATTGATCCAAAAGATAGGTATAAAACAGCATTTTGTATACCTAATGCCCAATACCAATGGACTGTCATGCCTTTTGGTCTCAAAACCGCTCCATCACTATTCCAAAAAGCCATGACCCAAATCTTTGAGCCCATCCTGTATAGTGCCTTAGTCTACATTGACGATATCCTCCTCTTCTCTGAAAATGAGGAAACTCACAGGGCACTCCTCTCTCAGTTCCATGAAATTGTCCAAGAATATGGCATCATGCTATCAGAGAAAAAGAGTCTCATTGGACAATCTTCCATCATGTTTCTTGGAATGGAGTTTTCAGAAGGAAAATACAAACCAGGTCCTCACATTGCACAGGAACTTCTCAGTTTCCCAGATGATAATCTGACTACAAAAGAAATTCAACAATTTCTTGGAATAGTCAATTATATCAAGGACTTCCTTCCACAATGCTCCAAATACACGAGTCAGCTTTCCAAGATGCTCAGAAAGAAAGCCCCCCCTTGGGGTAAAGAACAGACGGCAGCTGTCAAGCAATTGAAACAAATCTGCCAGACCCCTCCACCTTTAAAGATTCCAGATAAAGGTGAAAGAATCCTTCAGACAGATGCCAGTGATGAATACTGGGGAGCAATTCTGCTTGAAAAAGCAGATGGGAAAGAATATTACTGTGGACATGCAAATGGACAATTCAGTCCAGCTGAAAAGCATTATCACACAGTATACAAAGAAATTCTAGCCGTAAAGTATGGAATCAAGAAATTTGAGTTCCATCTCATTGGTCATCATTTCACAGTTGTCATGGACAACTCATCTTTTCCAAAGATATTAGAATTCAAGAATAAGGGTCTTCCCGAATCCCAATTGTTGAGATTGAAAGACTGGTTTGCAAAATACCAGTTCTCGGTAAAACATATAAAAGGAGATCACAACCTCATCCCAGATCTCTTATCCAGACCAAAGCCGATCCATCTCATCTCATCCGCCAAACCAATTCCCCTGATATACATGATGGCTTCCTCTTCCCAAATTCCTGTTATAACTGCTGAACCAGTTCTCCCCGAATTTCCTCCGACATCATTCCCATTATCCAATCCTGATGAAATCAAAATCTTTGCCAGAAATCATATCTTTTACTACCAGGCAAAATTTCTCCTTGCTTTAGGACTCTCTCTCGATTCAGGAAAGTTTTACCCTGATAATCCTTTCCTTCCTGTTTTCACCTTAATCGACAGAGTTACTCTTCCTGCCGAAGGATATTGGTATTTCTGGTGCCTGGGTATTTCCAATTGGTTTGCCCTCGAAGTGGATCCGAAGATTCTGCTCAACTCTATCAGAACCAATGCTTGCAATTCCAATCTTACAAAGTTTCTTTTTGGTTATTGGACCAGAAAAGAATGGGTCAAGCATCTGATAAATATTGAGAAACAGAATAGGTATATGAAAAAACCCCTAACTGTCATCATCATGCATAGGCCATATTTCTTTTCTCAAGAAAAGCTACTTCCTCTTGCCTATTGTTATGATTTTACCACTACTGATGGTGGTATCAGCAAACATCCGGGTAAAGCCACTGAGTTATACAACCATCTCTGTGCCAAAAACCATGTCTCAGCTATTGGGCATATCTCACCATTTCATAAGAAGTCTTACTGCACCTCCAATGTCTTTTTAACAGAAGACTTCTCTGATGGAGATCCTTATGCCAGATCTATGATACAGAGTCTCAGAGAAACAACTTTTCAAAGAGCACCAATTCCAGAAGAAGACACATACCCAGCAGGATACAGCCAAAACCCATGGGAATACTAGCCTGAAAGTGACTTAAAGAGATTCCTATCTCTTTAGATCATTTTCACCATTAAAGTCTTTGTAGGTCCTACCATGAAGACTTTTGTATCTTTACTTTATGTCGGCCATTGTTTAGGCCTGCTTTATTGAGTGCTGTAAAGTGATTGCTGAGTCAGGGCCAGTTGTCTTTTAGCCCTTGCTTTTTGTTAGTGGTCTGCGCACCACTTTCCTTTGTCGGCCAGTATGTTTTGGCCTTTAGTGTGCATTATTGCACTTAGTAGAGGAAAAGAATCTCAATTATATGAGGCGATGGGGCCCAGAAGTGTACCCGCCATATAATTTGGGGTTTAATTCCGCGTCTGAAATCCGGAAGTTTACCTATAGAAGGGAGGCTTCGGTTTTCATTCTACTCAGACTTAGACAAGGTTTAAGACTGGATTAGAGTTTGAGTCCCTTGTAAAGAGTTTGGAAATAAAATTCAAAGTTTTCTTATCTTTGATGTCTTCCTTTCTAGCTTAAAGCCTTCTTTCTAGTTCTTCCATACCCTCAAAGGGTCTACTATGATATACTCCTAATTATCTTAAGAGTATGCTTTGTACTTGCCTCTTATGAGGATCCTGTACATCAGAAATTAGATAATTTCCATGGAATGGTCTATTGCTACGGTCCCTAGTATCTCTGTGTAAGTGAGTATCTTGAGTAACTTGTTGAATCTGTAATGGGGAATATTTGGAGTAACTAGTAAGTCCCGCCGAGGCAAGGTGGCCGTTAGGGCAGTTGTGTTACGAGAGATATATTCCCAGAGAAAGATTCATAAAGTGAAATTGAGATTAGTTCTCTACACTATACGATACATGAGATACTGGGGCTCCCGGCACCACTGTTGCAAACACTAACTTTTACCAACTTTTGCAGGAGATTCCTCCTAGGTTTCTCCTCGTTACGACACGTATTAGGGCAACATTGGGGCAGGACCACACAAGGCAAATTACCAACGGGTCCCTGACCCTCAACTATAAATATGGGAATTCATCTTCATCCCTGTAAGCATTCTTCATCACTGTAACCCCATTACACAACTTACATTTTCCTCTTTCAGATCACTATCTGACTTGAGCGTCCGAGAGCCAAACTGGGAATCACCCCCAGTTTCCCCCAACTTGGCCTTCTGACTTTGTTGGTGTTTGTCCTAGCAGGTAGAGCCTACAGCTTTTCCGGCGACCCTTCTGAGCTTATCTATTGTTTCCCCACCTCAACAAAATAGGAAGTGATCGGAGTTTGATCCTTAGCTGATCGGACACCATCAGTATATATAAAAGGTGCATATATTATGAAATTAATAAAATAGTGATAATAAGATAGTAATTAAAGAAAGGAATCCTCTTTACCTGTTCATAGTCGAGGAATATGAACCTCATAGCAGAAACCATGGCTGAATTACTCAAACAGTTTAAATATACCTTAAAAGGACAAATAGAAGTCACATAAACTGGAAACTTCATAAGGGGAATAATATTATCGTAAGACCAGATTAGAACAATTTGATCTACATTTTTTGCATAATTTTGTTTTGGGAGGTGTTGGTTTTCATTTGAATCAATCGTATAGAAAGATAAAGGTTTAAATTGACTCATAAAAAGGAATGTCTTCATATCTGTATGATTATGAAGATTTACAAATACGTGAGAGATATATGATATAGGGTTTGTCTACCCACCTATATATATATATATATATATATATATATATATATCACCATAATAATCTTATCCGTTAGATATTTAATATTTTTTTAGATTGAAGTAGACTTAATATTAATAATTTCATTTTAAATTCAAATATTTCTTACTAACAGATTTTGATTTATATGATAGAAGATTTAAATATTTTTACGGTAGTTTTAATTTAAAGAATCTTAAAATTTTAGATAATCATTAAATATTTTAAAATATTATTTATTTGCATAATATATTAAACCTTAATGAGATTTCTGTCTAACTGCTTTGAGATTTATGGGATAAAAAAATTTCAGATTTCCATAGAATGGTTATATTTAAAATTCAAATTATTCTATTGAGAAACAAACTTGCAGAGTTATAAGTTCGGTAGTTTAAAATTTTGAAATCAACTACTAATTTAAATTTGAATTTTTTTAACTAATATAAATCTCATTAGATTGAATTAGATAATATTATTTATTTGCATAATATATTAAACCTTAATGAGATTTCTACCCAACTGCTTTGACATTTATGTGATAACAAAATTTCAGATTTCCATAGAATGGTTATATTTAAAATTCAAATTATTCTATTGAGAAACAAACGAGAGAGTTAGATAACAGAATGGTTATATTTAAAATTCAAACTATTTTAGAGAAACAAACGTGCAGAATCATAAGTTCCGTAGTTTAAAATTTTGAAATCAACTACTACTTTAAATTTGAATTTTTTTTTAACTAATATAAATCTCATTAGATTGAATTAGATAAAACTTTTCTTAGTAACAGATTTTGAGATTTATATAATAGAAGATTTTGAAATTTTACAGTAATTTTAATTTAAAGAGTTATAAAATTTAATGAGATTTTTGTTTAACGATTTTGAGATTTCTTGAATAGTAAAATCAAAATTTATTCTGACCAAAAATAAATAAATCAAAATTCATTTAGACTATCCACATCAGCATACACGTGGATAGTCTTGAGGGTTATGAATTATATATATATAGATACGAAATTTCACCTAATATTTGAATACCAATTTTGGCATTCAAAATTAGGCCACATGCCCACATCCCATCAGTGCAAGGCTGTTGAAAAACAAGGTAAAATACTTACCCAAAAAACGCAGAGTCGCAGACTAATTCCAATAGACAGACTTAAAAAGGAGTACGAAAGAAAAACCCCTTCCTTCATGTGAGGTGAGAGAGAGATCCATAGCAGCAGGCTCAAACAAGGGACAGGTTCTTGTCGTGAACATTTTGAAAACCTAAGCCTAATTTAATTATTATTAACAAATAAAAAGGGGAAAAGTGTAATAAAGAAAGAGGTTTTTGATTTTTGATTTCGATTTTGGTGTCTGTCTGTCCAATCCATTCGGCGCGGTCTTGAAACAAGAGTTGAAAACAGCCACATCTGACACCAAAAGAAGACATTTGGTGAGCCACCCCCCACATCAATACTTACATATTTATATATATAAAAAACATAATGTAATGTGTGTATAATGAACTTATACATATGTTTAAATAAAAATATGAATATATTAATTCAGGATAAGTAAGTTATGCAATACAATGCTAATCTAATTGGACATCCTTTTATCATTTGAAATTGTTTAGTACTTTAAAGTTTAAACCTTAGAAATTTAATCAAAGATAACTATATAGTTCGGGGTTAGTCATCTATACTAATTTGAGTCCCCTTTAAATTGAAGACTCAGAAGAAAAGTCCAAAATTGAAAATTCATTTTGTATAATGTGCGTATATAGGTGAGTAATTAACGAAAATCGATTTTTTTTTCTATTATAATCGTTGAAAATTTCGAGCAATAAAAATCTAATTAAAGAGAATCACCTATTTGAGTAGTAATCATCTAAGTTGATAATCAAGTCAGTCCTACAATTCAAAATCCCATTTAAATCAATTGAAAAACCATAAAAACGTTATCCAAGAAAACTTTCTCCTTAATTATATATTGGAAATACACTTGCCCATAACTATATACATACATAAATATAAAATAAGAATTAAAATATACATCTTTTATTATATAGGGTAAATTAAATCTGAGTATCCTTAGGTTTGACCTAATTACAATGCAGTTCCTATTCTTTCAATTATTACCATATAGCCCCGAGATATGATTTCAAACTGAGATCCCGAAACGTCATTAGGGTTCTCAGGGACGAGTATGTGAACTTAATATAGAAATCATTTTGTAATATAATAAAACATCGAGGGATACATTTGTAATTTCTAGCTAAATTTAAATTAGGTCATTCAGGGAACTCAGTAAACCTAACGGTATTTAAGACCTCAAATGGAAACAATACTTCATGGACTATATCATAATAATCAAAAAAAGGAAACTATATTGTAATTAGATCAAACGTGAGTGTACTCAAATATAAATCGTTCTATTATATATATGTATATCTTTATTATATAGATGAAAATTGAAAATATTGGTAGGATGGTGAGGTGTGAATGTGGCCCAGAGGCTGTGGCTATTGGTGAGGTGTGTTTTGAGTAAATTAAAGATTACTGTCCTCATTAATCCCCTCCCACCCATCTCTTAATTTCATTACCACATCAGTCATCACCCACCCATCTTCTCTCATCTCTCCTCATCCCCATTTTCCACCTCTTTTTTCTCTCTCTAATTCTTCTTCTTTCTATAACTGTTTGTATTCAAATCCACACTTTTGGGTTTTCTTCATTCCAGGAGGAAGGAGAGGAGGGGTGCTGGAGATTTTGATCGTTTTTCTTGAATTTTTTTGCAGATTTTTGTGTTTTTTTTTTACCTTGCGGGGAGGAGGTTTTGTGATTTTTGTTTTTGGTTTTTAAGGGAAAAGAAAGATTCTTTTTGCTATTTTCAGGTATTTGTCCTAGATCTGCCGCTGTATCTGCTTCTCCTTGGCTGGTAAGAAGCTCAGATTTTGTCGTGGAAGATATTGATGTTTGATTGTGCTTGTGGTAGCTGTGGATTATGTGGTTTTGTTGCAGAATTTGGTATTTTTTGTAGTTCTTTTTCTTTTTGATTTTAGATGTAATTGTGTTTTTGTTTGGGTTTAGAATCTATTCCCCTTTAATTTTTGTTGCTGAGGGAAAAATAAAACTTGCAAATCTGTTCCATTTTTTATTTTTAATTTTTTAATTTTTGGTGTTGAATTTGTTCTGAGAATTTCTAATCTTGATGAATAATCTTTTGAGCTTGAAAAAGGTTTGACATCAATACTCCTTATTAAGTTATTATGCTCCTGCTAAAAATCATATTTCTGAAGCTAATAAAAAACTTATGGTTCATGTATGCGTGGTTATTTGCCTTGAATGTGGAGTTAAATTGATACTTTTGCACCAAGTTTATTGAACTTTTTACCTCTATTCCTTTGTATATACAGCCTTCTTGGCAATGTTGCTGTTAAAACATAAACAAACAGAGCTGTTGAGTGTTTGGCAATACATTATTTGGGTTTTCCTTGCTCTAAATTGTGGGCATATGAAAAGGATGTAATTAGCTCTTTATTTACTCAGAATTCATGGAATGCTTTAAGGGAATTCCTTTGAAGCTGTTATGACAATGTCCAAAAATGGCTTAAAATCTTAGTTTTTGCTGATGCATACACCGTTTTCATGTCATTCCCTAAGAAGTATAGAATATATGACACTATTTGCCATTGATGTCTATTTCTTGCAGATTGCTGGAGACCCAACTGCCTGAAGAAATATTCCTCAATTCATATACCCAAATAAAATCCCACTTTTAGCCCTAATGCAAGGGCAAAGGAGTTCCATCACCACATTACCTGAAAATCTAACCTTCGACCATGGCTCTACATCAACAGATGTTGCCATTGATGCCCCAATACCTTGGAATACCATTCCAGCACCAACACCACAAAATATATTACCAGATTACAGAATGCCGCCATCATCATCAAGTGGGTCCCACATTCAGTATGTGCAATTAGGTGAAAGCAGTTCCTGCACACCACGACACTACGAACCATCCAGTATTCTTTCCGGTTCCGACTTAAATTCAAACATCAATACAACAACAAACGGACCATCATACCTTGTGCACAATCCCATTCCGACCCTTCCTCAAGATCTCAACATGATTGGAGATCAAGAAGACGATGATTGTCGTGTAATTGAGGGTCCCACCTCATCGTCATACATATCCATTGGATCATCATCATCATCATCATCCAACGAGCAGAGGCGATCCAACGGTGGAAGCTCCATGGATTCTTACAGTGGGTATCCAATGGATGTGAGCGAAGATGGTCGGCGCATGTCCTGCAAGAGAAAGGCACATGCGGGCCCGTCATCTGGAGTGGGACCCTCGAATTCTTTCCAGAATAATGAAAGAAGACAATGGTTTCATAACATCCCACAACCTCAGATAACAGAGAATAATAACCTCATCATCAATAGTTCACCAGAGCAGATGAACTCGAGGCTTAGGCTCAGTGTCGGAGGAGCTGTTCCAACTAGTCCTTTCTCTTTGACTCCATCAGGAAATCCAGAAACTTCTAGAAGAAATTTCCGGCTACGTGTTAATGGATTATACCAACAAGAACCTGTGATACCTGAAAATAACCCATTTCCATCAGAAGCTGACGTTGGGAACTTAGACCGACCGTCTTCTCGAAATTCTTCAAGATTAGTCGTTCGTAGCCGTTTATTGGACTTAAATCCGAATCCGAATCCAAATCCAAATCCAGCTCCTCCAGTAGAAAATGGAAATCTTCTTCAAGGGCCGCCAATTCTTCATGTTCCTTCTCTGCGTAGAAGCCAGCTTCATAGTAGGTGGGGTGGTGGGTCCCACACAAGAACAGTCCCCACTCCTTCCGCTTCTGCTATTCCTGAAGAACCGATATCAAGAAATGTTCCAAGAAGCATTTCTGAACATCCCATGTTTGTTCCGGCTAGTCATATGGGAAACTCAAGTTTGGCTCAGAATCATGCAAACTGGAATTTGGCTGGTGGGAGTAACAATATTCCTGGAAATTTTGCATCCACCTCTCGGGTGGGGTCTAGTGGGGGGTCCCATCGAGGTTGTCCGCAATATCCTAGGAGATTGTCGGAAATTGTCAGGAGATCTCTGGCTTCATCGCCAGGTGTTGAGCATGGAGGGCAAAGTAGTAATTATGCTTTGCGTTCGGGCTCGTCATCTGGATATCAGGAGATGCCAGTTCCTGCTGGACCTGTTCATGGTCTTCGTGCACCTAACTCAAGGTCAGCATTGTTGGAAAGACATCTTGAAGGTGCTTTTGGGATACCCTATTCTCTTAGAACATTGGCTGCTGCTGGTGAAGGAAGAAGCAGTATCATGTCTGAGGTAATTTAAGTTTTCATTTTCCATATGATGCCGTTTTTGTTGCGTTCATTTTTGGATAAAGTTGGGACTTATATTTTCTTCAAGCACATCTTATTATCATTATGTGTGTGGCTACTCTCTTCTTGGTTATGGAATGTATTGTTAACTTACAAGCTTCTGTTAATTTTCCCATTTTCACATGAACACTGTTGAGTATATCGGACATCATCCTCAATTTCTTAAATGGAGTAACAAATTGTCTTTAGATATTGCAAGCATTTTTTAACCACTGTTGAGCCTAAGTCTCCCAAGTATAGACTTCCTTGTTGCTCAGTTAATGTACAAAATGTCTTTAGATATTGCAAGCATTTTTACCACTGGAGGCTTAAATGGGATGAAGTATTAATATACGCACTATTCCTTTTTCTCTTTTGATGAAAAAATGATAACTATATACTAACCACTCAGACATTTTCATTATGTGCATTGTTTCATGAGGAATTCCAGTCCTCATCCGATAAACTTGTTAGTCCTTCAGTTTTCGTTTTCCCTGTTTGAAGTACCTCGAATGAAGATTTTTCTGTCCTAATTCTAGAAATTATTATGAGATGACAGAACTAATTACGTTTTTTGTTTTTTAGCAGATCCGCCATGTTTTGGATCTCATGAGAAGAGGAGAAGGCCTGAGATTTGAGGTTTGTTCTCATCCTTTGTCAATGCCTTATCACGGACACAAACTATGAGCAGAGACGATCTTAAAAATTTTCAATTAACATATGTAAAGGGGGCTTCATGATTTGTTGATATTGTCCTTTAAATAGTTATATTCTATTCAACACGCTATTGACCATTTAGTTTCCTCTTTATATTTTTTTGCCACGATTTATATTTTTTACCAATTAAATGGCTAGTTTCATTTAATTCTAGGATGTGATGTTTCTTGATCACTCCGTTATCTTCGGAATGGCTGATATTCATGATCGACATCGGGATATGCGGTTGGATGTTGATAACATGTCTTACGAGGTTTGTATTCACCAAAGCCTCCACTTATTCTTCACGATTTTTTTTCATATTTTTTTATTTGCTACTAAATGCCAGTTAAATTGAACATTTTATTTCTTGCAGGAGTTATTGGCCCTTGAGGAGCGCATAGGAGACGTGTGCACAGGATTGAATGAAGAAACCATATTAAGTCATTTGAAGCAAAAGAAATACGCCAACAATAAAACAGAAGATCAAACAGAAACAGAGCCGTGCAGTATATGTCGGGTAAGAGTTAAAACTTTTTCCTCCTCCCCGTAAGTCCCATTTTACTCTTGGTTCTTACACAGTCGCATCATTTACTACAGGAGGAGTACAATGACGGAGAAGACCTTGGAACACTAGAGTGTGGACATGATTTTCACAGAGACTGTATCAAACAATGGCTCATGCAGAAAAACTTGTGCCCCATTTGTAAAACAACAGGTCTGACCACTTGAAGACATGAATTTGGTCTCAAAACGTGGAAGGAAGTTTGGGGGTTTTTTTTTTTGTCTCTTTTCTTTCTCCCCTTTCTAAATTATCTTTGTTCACATGTTGAGGATAACAAATTAATTCTTTATGTGAAAGTAGACTCTTGTCTGGTTTTGGATTTAGTGAAAAAATCGCACTAGATTATTGAAACCTGACTTTTATTATTCGATTATTGTCGTACATTAGACATTTTATTATCGATATGCCGTGTTCAATTGTCTATTGTATGTTGGTTTTTTGTGTGTTCTGCCATTGCCTTGTGAACTATCTTTTTTGTTTTGCTCGAAACAGGGGATTGTGAAGAGTTTGCTTTATTCTAACTTGTGCTTATAAGATGCTTTTAGGGGTTCTGATTTTGAATGAAGTTGTCCAGGTGTTGTATAAAAGGAAAACTCAAGAAGTTGTCAGATGTTTAGCATAACGTATAGGCTGTAGTAGTGTCTAGTATTTGTGAGAGCCAATAAGCTCTTTAACATGATAATGAAAAGTAAAAAGATAATGGTGATATAATGTGAAGTATAAATATATATATATTGGTAGCAGGTATAGTGTGTCACTTGGGTGTTAGAATTTAGAAATTATTGTATATTTTACGAGGTTTTCTTGCAAAAACATCCATTAAAAGTAGACATGCTTTGGGCATTTTGTAATATTAGAGAGGGAGGTGGTGGTCTCAAAATTCTCCAAGTACGCGAGACTTTAGATTTTCTTAGGGGTTGTATCTGTAATTTTTGAAGTGCACAAGATCTAAGCTATTGCTTACAATGCCTCGATAAGGATACAATGGTATGAATCAATCGGATGCCGTGTATGAATATTCAAATTCTCATATGATAGATACCCAAAATAATTTTTGACACTATACACTTCAAAAGTAGATTTAAACAAGAATTGAGTCGTAATTTTTGAAGTACACAAGATTTGAACTGCCGGTTATTATGCATTGATTTAACGGTACGGCATGACACGAATACGATATAGGTCTTATCAATAATAATGTATTCGTGGAGTTATCTATTTGACTTAATACAAATAAAATATAAATAAATTTTTTAAATTTTTTCGTAATAATAGATGTAATCTAGTACAAGGATCTGATAAGATACGATCGAATTTAATAATTTAATATATTTCTATTTAAATCTTTGCACATAAACAGTGTTAAAATACTTCCCTGGCTCGTTTACTTTCTTGGTAATAAAGAGATTAGAAAAATAATATGCCCCAATCTGTAGCACCCGACACACCAGGATGCCACATCCCCCGCACTATAGTTCAGTCCACATACGAAATGAAAAATCCGTACATAAACTAAACGTATAGCGAACGGGTGACAATAAAAAAAACCATCCTAACTAGGCGGGACTAACTCCGAAACCATATAAACTGTACAATGCAACTCAGCGGAAACATAACCATTATCATTATATAAAGCTATTTACAACAAAAGTTCATAATTTCCAACACGTATAACCATAATCATATAGGTACAATAATTCCCAAAGTAGCATAAATAGGTCATAAGTACAGATATGCATCAATAACATGAAGGTGTAGTGTGCTAGACCCAAAATAAAGACTCCACACGACTCTAATTCCCGCCTAGCACGCAGCTGCAAGAACCTGAAAGGTGGAGGCATCAGTCTATGGAAGACTGAGTGAGGGGCATAATAAATATAAGCGCAAGTACATGCAAGTTATAACCTCGGGTGAAATTTTGCAAAATACAATATAAGTTCAATAATAAAGTAACCATCACCCGAGATTACCACTATCAAGTTTAACAATTTAACCAATTTCAGTCAATCAGTGGCCCGACGAGTGAGGGCAATTCTCCAACCTTTACTCCGACAGTGTACAATAATTAGGTTATCAATTGGTTAGGTGATCACGCAAGTAATTATAGTGCAATCAATCAATAGCAGTTTTAATGTCCCTTTTTCCTCCTGGTGATGGTGGGTTTGCAAGGCCCAACCATCCAATCATGGTGAGCATCGGGTACATAATCCCATGCCTGGGATTCCTTCCTCCACCAAACCTCCTGGTGGGTTCAAGGGTCATCCCAAAATGGTGAGGATAGTGCAAGAGTTACCCGTCAGCCCTCGCTGCTCAGTACACTACCCTCGGGCCCACAGTGCAGTACAATATTGTGACGCCCCGTTTTCAATTATACCTTACGTGATATTATGTGAATTACTTTACTAAGTGTTTACGTGAAATTATTATAAATGTCATGACATTATATGTATTATGTGACATTACGTGAGTTATGATTCTAAGTGATTATATGAAATACGTGTTAAATTTGGAAATTATTGTATGATTTGTTCCTATGTGAGGCGTGAGTTAATTTTTCCGAATGTGATTTATATGTCAACTCGAAAATTATTACATGATTTATTTCCAATTGATACGTGCATTAATTGCTAATATGTGACCTTTTTTGGCCATTTCATAAATATATGGATCTAATTTCATTTCATAATTTGGGAGTTGATGATCATATTTCATGGAATGGAACTTATTTGCATTAAATGTCCTTAATTGATCTTTTGTGTAAATTCATGGACTTACTTGCATTTCATGGCTTGGGGGTTATATGAAAATTGTGTAGGGATAGAACTCAATTGCATACCTTTAAATTATAGAGGGACTTGGTTGCAAAATGTGGTGATTCATCATAGTTAGTGGAAGATATATTATATCATGTATATACATATTGTCTCATACACTTTATTCCTCACATTTTCATCAAACCTCACACACATCACACACACTAAAAAACCGACATTTACACCTCAAGAAGGGAAGGAGATTTCATCTCAAATTCAAGCTAGGTATTGAGGAATTGTGAAGTAAGGAGCATCAACATCATCATATCTTCATCTCATCATCTAATTCTTGGATTCAAGGTATAGCATGGAAATTTGGAAATTCTTGAATTATATGATTGAGTAGGGTTATGAATTAATTGATGAATTCTTGCATGTTGGGAGCTAGATTCATGCTTAGGAGTGAAAAGGAATTGAAGTTGGCATGAAAATATTAAGTTTCATGGAAGTTGGAAGCATGGGTATATATGGGGTTTCATGATTGAATTTAAGTGCTTTGATGCATATTTCATGATTTGTTTGGTGTATGCTTGAAGTATAATGTGTATTGGATGTGTTGAATTAATTATTATGGATTGACTTGGCTTTAGATGATGTTTTGTGGTGTTTTGGCATGAAATCCCCTGTTTTGCTGCTGCTGGGTACTTGGTCACGCCTGCGACCTGATTTATGTGTAAAATTGGTCGCGCCCGCGATCCCATTTTGGCCAACTTTCGACTTTTGGAAAATTGCATGAAAATTTCGGAAAAATACTTGGTCGCGGCCGTGACCATTTTGTGAATGTTTTGGTCGTGCCCACGACCCCACCAGAATCTGCATTTTGTCTAACTTCGGACTTACGCTATTTTCACCTCACTTTGAATTAGAAAACGTGCCATATACCGTTGGAAAGGTCTTTGTGTCTAGTTTCATACCCAATAAACAAAACTCAATTCTAACTTCTAGGACTCAAGTTATTTTGGGGTTTTCTACAGTGTGTGCATTTTTATAAATTGTCGTTTTTTGCCAAACTTCACCAAAACCCTTGTTATTGCATTCCTTTCACTTTCTTGGCTCCCGTATGTGACTTATATGACTTTTATGTTCCTATTTGACACTTCTTGATATTTATTTGGGAATTTAGACACATTCATGATATTTATTGATTATAAAGGCATGATTGACATCACATAACTTTGTCGTTCGTCTTAAATGGTTCATGCGAGTCGAGTCTCATGTACACTTATCCTTGTACACAGATAACCGTCCCGGAGACGAGGAGCATGCACCATAGGGTGTTTCCTTCCTACCTTTGGTTGGTTGGTAAAGGTGAGGTTTAATTTCTAGATATATAGAACCCATATGACCCTATGTGTCGTTTTAAGCCAAATGTATCTATATATCTATAGTTTTCCAACCTTAATGACTTTCAACTGATTTCATAAAATGAATGATTGATTTATTGTATTGGCGAGTAAAACATGTTCACATTGGGCCCCGAGGGTAGTGTATTGAGCCAACCGGGGAAGCAAGGGCTGACGGGTAACTCTTGCACTATCCTCACCATGTGGGATCACCTCTGAATCCACCAGGAGGTTTGGTGGAGGAAGACATCCCGTGCGTGGGAGTCATATTCCCGACATACACCATGTCGTGGATAGTTGGGCCTTGCAAACCCACTATCACCCGGAGGAAGAAGGAGACTGGGGATGGGTCCGGTACCACGGATTGTCCTCGGGTTATTGCATGAATTTCATTCATTGATGGTATTGCTTGAATACACTACCGCACGACTGCACTATAATTGAATTGCATGATCACCTATTGACTAATAAAGCAAGTATGTATTGTTCACACTTGTACACTTTTGGAGAAAGGTTGGAGAATTGCCCTCACTCGCCGGGCCACGTATTGAATTGATCTTGATTGAATTGTTTAACTGTAAACTGAATCGTTGTAATCTCGGGCAGGAATCTTTATTATTTAAACTTATATTGTTTTCTTTATAAAATCTTACCCGAGGTTATAACTTGCATGGTAATTGCACTTATAATTATAAACCCCTCACTCAGTCTGTTGTAGACTGACCCCCTCACATTTTCAGTTTGCAGGGTTGTGTGCTAGGCGGGGTCGAGTCAAGTTTTATCGCTTTGAGTCTAGCATTTCATTTCATGTATTGATTTTGGAGTATCATGTTAGTGGTTTTTGGATATTTATACATGTATGATATATAGGAGATGATAATGTATTGATAAGTGTTGGTACCTACTACTATATATACTTTTGATGTAAATATGGTACCTATACGTATTGATATAATGCTTCCGCTTTTAATTTGTCATGTCTTGGTTTGGTTGTGTTTGGGGTATAGTCCCGCCTAGCTAGATTGTTTATTGCATTGTCACCCCGTTCGCTATAGTCTTAGTTCATGTACGGATCATCCATTTCGTATGTGGACTGAGCTATAGTGCGGGGGTGTGGCATCTTGGCGTTCCGGGTGCTACAAATATACTCGCCAAAATACGGTGATTCAGTACAATAGATGGTGCATTTTCAATTCTTTTGAGGTTTTGTAAAAATCCCAGACATATATATATATATACACGTTTTGGCCAAAAATCCACATAAGAGTTTTAAGGGTTCTACATATCTAGAATTAAACCTCACCTGTCGAGACAAAAAGGAGAACAAGGATACAGCCCTATGTTGTCTGCTCCTCGTCACCAGGAAGCTGGTCTGTGCAAGAAAGACAAGTGTACTTGAGACACGACTCTTATGAACCAACTAAGACGATCGACAAAGTCATGAAATGTTATGTCATGCTTCAAACCCATAAAATATCATGAATATGTTTATGTGTTCGATTAATGTACCAAGAGTCATGTAAACCATGTACAAAACACCAAGTATAAAAATTACACAAAGCTCCCTTCCAGAGGCCAATCCCGGCCGGGATTCATTTTGTGCTAAATTTGATCCTGGCCTAGACGGTTTTAACGTGGGCAATTTTCCAAAATGTCCTGGCCGAGACTGATAGATCCTGGCCGGGACAGTTTTAACGAGAGCAATTATTTAGGACATCCCGACCTGGATGGTTTTCAGGCTAAAAGGGATCCCGACGGGAATTAATGCCCAGCCATGCATTTTAACATTGGTTCCCGGCCACTATTGGTTTTGAACTAAAAGAGATCCCGACCGGGAACCTCTGTTCGAAAAACAGAGCAGAACATGGCAGTTTTTAAACTCCATGCAAACCAACTCAAATCCATCTCCAAGCTTGCACAAACACTTTCCACATTCATACACACATAATACTACATTTAGGCATCAAATAACACCCTGTAACATGTCTAGATCATCAAAATACAAAACCCATATATGTTCATGTTATCCCACCTTCAAATATTCCAAGAATTCATGCTAAATTTCAAGTCTAAAGCTCACTATCATGCTTCTAACCACTTACACACACGTTATTCATCCAAAATCATAACCTTAGCTTCACTCATGAATCTCAAGAAATCAATCATATACTCATATATATACCTCAAATAAGAAGGAGAAGGAAAGAGATGGAGTTGTGATGATTATTGAGTTTCAAATTATGCAATTTCTCCGGAAAATTGGCTTGAAAATGATTAACTCTTCTTCTTCTCTCTTGGTGCTTTGATCGTGAGAAATGGATCAAAGTGTGTGTGTATGTGTATGCCTTGTATGAATGAGAAGAGATGCATTACGTGATTCATCCATTGAAGAGGAAGAATGGCCATAAATTGCAATTAAGTCCCTCAACTTAGTAAGGCAATTAAGTTCTAAACTCATGAAATATGATCAATTAAATCCAAGGAAATTCTCATGCAATTAAGTCCCCACATTTGAAAGAATGATCAATTAAGGACACATAAACAATTAAGTCACATTCGATAATTAATTCACGTAGCACTTAGATACAATTCATGAAATAATTCTCAAGTTGAAGATAGTTTCATATAAACACTTAGAAATTTAATTCATATAGTATCATAGAATGTATAATTTAATGAACGAAAGAATTAAAATAAATTCTAACTCTCGAAAACCCACACGTGGTGTGCCTACCTGAAAGTCGGAGAATTGGGGCGTTACACAATCTGTTGTTTACTTATCGTGTCTGAAAGCCTGTGGAATATGACTAAGCCTGGGTGATTGGAGGGATTTTGGCACATCCACTTCACACGCCAAATTCCATGTTTCACTTCACATGAGCTCTCACTTTCCATGTAAAATACTGAAATGCCCATTAGTTGATTGAGATTACAATATTTGGCTATTGAAATTGTTTTCCTACCAAAACCCCATATTTCTGAAAATCTTTTGTGCGTTATGCTTGGACTTCATATACTCCACTGCACTTGTAAAATAGGAATTATTTGAGTACGTATTAAAAACTAAAATAGAAAATAAAATTAATTTAAATTACTTTTTTTTTTTCTCTTTAAGACAAAAAATATAATTAATTTAAATTAATTTTTTTCTTTTAATGATTGTAACAAGATACTGGTGCTACTCTTCTCAAAATTATTAGATATATATTTTTTGTTTTGACAAATTCGGGTGAAATACTGATTGGTATTGGTTAGAAAGTATAAAATTATTTTTTTATTTTTAAATTCCGACAGGATACAAATGGTATTTTTCTAAAAAATTATTAATTTTTTTTTTAATTTTGAATAATTATGATGGTATACTGCGGGTATTTGAAATTATTAAATTTATTTTGAATATTTTTGGCAGGATACCGACGATATTACCTTGAAAAATTGTAAATGCTCTTCAATGCGTAATTTGTTTTTTTTTTTTTTTTAACTCACACATAATATTTCATAATATTTAATTGCATGATTTGTTGTCTCTATTTCACTTTGCATTTATTTTTCAAATTTTACTTAGGAATTTGAGTGTAAAATATGGGATAGTAAAAAGGGCATTTTTGTCAATTAGTCCATATCCGGCCTTTTCCTTTCTTTAAAAGTAAAGAATCAACCAATTAAAACTTACAGCAACATGCCTGATTCATATCAAAGTAAACATATGATTTAGGCAGCTTAACCCATCCGTTAAACACCCAAATCCTTACTGTCATAATCCATACCTATCCGTTAAACACCCAAATCCTTACTGTCACAATCCATACCTCACGAAGTAAACGAGAAATGCCCACCTACTTTTAGAGTGTTTTCAAAACCGGACCAGATTGGTCGGTCAGACCGGTTCAACCGGTGATCGGAGGCACCGACGAGGTTCGGATCGGTGGGAAACCGGAAAAACCGACCGTTTAACCGCCGGTTTCGGCATTGAAAACCAGACCGGACCGCCGGTGTTTGGATTAAAGCATTCGTTTTTTTTTTATCTTCCATTTCTGGCGGCTGTTCTTCCATTTCAGGCTCTTCCGGCAGGTATTTAGAGGTAGAGATTGAGAGAGACAAGGATTATTTGATGATGTTTACAACTAAAATATGAAATAAATTTTTGTACGAGAAATTAAAATTAATTATTTCTAAAAAGAATAGAACTAATTATTAGAAGAAGATGATAGGAGGAAGAAACATAAAAATAGAAAAGTTAGAGCTAATTATCGGAAGAAGAAAAGAACAGTATGCCGCCTCATGGAAGAAAAGGAAAACTCTTCGGCAGATTTCATAGGGTTTCCACTTTCCAAAGCTTTTTGTATATTTCTTTTTTGGACCTTGGGCTTTTTGGGGGTAGGTTTCTAGGTGGGCTCAAGTTATTTTTCCTTTTTTTTTAATTACTTATTTTGAAACATTATAGATTTTATATAAAAATAAATATTGGTATGGTCCGAAAGATTATAATTTTGTGTCTTGCAATATATTTTATTAGATATTGTGAAAAAAATATTATTTTGTATTTTAAATATTAAAAATTAAAAATTTATTTTATATATTTATGATATATACCTATATTTTAATTAATAAAATAATATATATTTATTTATTACGTCATACCGATTGGACCGATGATTAAACCGATCGAACCGATTGAACCGATAACCAGTAAACCTGCCGGTTCACCCTCCGATCCCGTTTTGAAAACATTTTTTAGGTTGGGAAGTCTTCCTTCATATTTACAGCCTATATTTATTAGGCACGCTCCCCTATCTCCACTTAGGAGTGGTTTACTTGACTTTTTACAATGATTTTTATACTAGCTCATTAACCCAATAAACAATGAATTCTTTAAATTACCTAGTGTTTACTTTACCTTTTTAGATGAGTTTGTATTTAACTTAAAAATAAAGTGTTGTTTACTTTACATTTCATAAACCATTAAAATGGATGGAAAAGTCCATATTACCCTTTTTCTTAATGAATAGAATAAATCGATAAAATTTAGCTATAGTCAAGATTATATTAAAAAAAATATTAGATTATAATTAAGTATAATTTTTTAAAGATAAAAATAGATAAAACTATGAAATTTGATTTTGTTACAAATATGTTAAATTCAAAAACTTTCACGTGAAGGTATATTGATAGAATATTTAATTTTGATTTTAATAATAAATGTGAAAATAAAAATAATGTAAAAACGCATGCACCAAAGAACATTAAATGGGAGAAAAAAAAAAAAAGAAGAAAGAATATTAAAGTCAAAGAAAGAGAAATGTTAGATCTGGAAAAGTAATTTAAGTGGCAAGGTGTGTAATATTGGACAACTATTGGACAAACATGTCAAAGAAATTTGCATTAAATGCAATGGTTTAGCTAAGAGCTACTTTTTGAGTGTTTTATTATCAATACCTATATCTATAGGAAGGACGGGCTGGATGGATTAGATCGGGCTATAGACAAGGTGAAGTAAACGCTCTTAACCGACACCTTATTTAAGTTGAATAGAGTTAACTTTCCCAGTAAACGTGCCCTTATGCTTTCTTTTAACATATCTTCCAAGTTATTAAAATCACACAAAATCCGTCCAATTATTATCATCGGATTTTAATTCTTTTACTTTGAAAAAATTATTTTATAATTGTGTAATAAATTAATGTCACTAACAAATTAATGGAATGAAATATAGATTTAACTACACACGATCTCCTATTATAATTCACGTAGAAAATTCTATATTTTTGTAACTAGCACGCTTTTTTTTTTTTTAATCTTTTGTGTCCTCCACATATTCCATACTTGTCCCGATTATATTAGATTTTTTTTAATATTCTTCGCTGTGTTGTATGTGTTTCGGTGCCGTATTCTCCTTCAACACATGTTTGACACTATATGGGACAAAAATTTAAAATACCCGGACATAAGAGGTTTGTAGATTTTACATTTTTATAACATTTTAAATACTATCAATTTTTCATAAACACGCTTGCTAAAAAAAATTACTAAAAATTATTTATCGCATTTAATATAGATTATTATACAAAGCACATGAATACAAATACTGAAAAAGGTACACAACACTAGGGATGCAAACGAGCCAAATCGGTTTGCGAGTCTGACGAGTCGATCGAGTCAAGCCTGAATCCAAGTCATTTTGTTTCTGGCTCGTGAGTATATATATTTAAATAAAAATAATATATTGATTTATATATATATATAAATACTTAATTAATATATAATATTATATATATATATATATATATATATATATATATATGATGAGGCATAAAAACTGCGTTCGAATCAAAACCGTCCACGTGTCGACATCTGGCGATAGAGGAACTGGACTCTCGCTTTGGTAGGCTCGCGGGTCACCCCAGCCTACTCCATCGCTTGCTAGAACAGGCCCATGAGCCTCGACCAACCATTCAGGTAAAGGGTTTTGGCCGACTAGCCTGACGATCGCGTCCCGACCCTCAGGGTCACCCTGCACAGGGAAGCACCATGAGAGGGCCCCATTCACGACGCTCGGGATCTCGACGCTCAAGGGTCATCTGCCGTGAGGGGGCCCATCCTACGCCTTTCGAGCGTCACCAGCGCTCGTACAAGATCCTTCCCCAATGCGATGGATCTGTACCATAACAGTGGGGACCTTGAGCCTTCCTTTCTTGCGACCCTCGCCAACAACCTCTGACACAAAGGTGGTACGCACCCTGCACCTGACATGCCGCCTCCTTCTCAGAAACGTCACTCTCATACCCTCACGGGCCGCCACGTGTTAGGGCAACACAGGTTTTGGACCACTCGGTCAATTTACCCTTTTACCCCCACCCCTAACATATAAATAGGGGAGAACACATGCTTTCTCCCCAAGTCATCTTCTCCATAAAAACACACATTGAACTGGTATATTCCTCCACTAATTTGCACCTTAAAAAACTACATACTGCCTTCAACACGGTTGTATCACCACCGTATTTTAGATTCTCGGTGTTATCCTAGCTGGAAGAGCCCACTCTCAAAAGGAAACCCAGTTCCTGAGGCTCCTCCGCCTGTGATGGTCTTTCCCTTTCACTCACAAATTCTAAAGTGATTGATGTTTAAACCTCTTTATAAGTTTCTGCACCATCATTTTTGGCGCCGTCTGTAGGAAACCGTCGTCCTTTTCACCTTCATTAGATTCTTCTTAAGCTAGTTGAAAAGTAACACCGGCGTCACTCACTATGGTAACTGCAACAAGGTCAAGCGCGGTGGACAAGAGGGGGGCTCTTCCTCCCGTTAACGTGGAAAACGTCGAAAACCCTACCCACGCAGGAGGTACGCCCCCACCAATCGCCGGAAACACAGAGGCAGCTGCTGCAACAGACACTCCCGGGGGGAACGAGGCTGGGGCTGGTTCCATTCCTCCTCCTCCTACCTCCTGGCCCAATGCTCCAACCTCCCATCCCGGTATGTATCCCATGGCCCTGCCTCTACAGGGGTACGCTTATTTGCAGCCTGGGATGGTGCCCGGGATGATGCCTATGGTCCAGCCCTACCAGGTAGGAACATTGAATCTCCCATTGTCGCTGCCTAGGGAGATACAAGGGGTAGAAATGCCCCAGATTACTACTCAGCAACTCCAGGCACTCTACGCGCAATGTGAGGGTCAGGCGGTCCAGAACGCCTGGGAACATTTCACGGCGGCTTATTTCCCTTCACAAGCTGGCGCTCGAATGGCCCCACCCCTTGGAGGACTCCCGGGTCACCCACTGACGATGGCGCAAAATGCGCTGAGGGCCCAGCAACCTCCCCCGCCACCTATCCGGGAAAATGAGGTCCCTCCGAGGGCCCAACAAGAGCAGCCGCCCGGCGAAAATGAGAAGGCCAGGGATAATGAAGAAGTTCAATCAAGGGCCACAGAAAGGGCAAGCCGAAGGAACGTCGGTGGCCCTCAACTGGCCGCGGTGCAAGATCAGATTAAGGGGCTCCAGAACGTGGTAGAGCAGCTCTCTCGAGCACGGTCTCAAGTCCCCCACGATGGGGGCGAGAGGTCCAGGGCCAGAGACGCTCGCAGACCACGTAGTCCCATTTCTCGCCGTCGAAGGGAAGCCAGCCCCGAAGATCCCGAGGACAGGGATTGCCGAATCGTGACGGGCGATTCTCCCCTCATTGAGGAGGTTTTGATGACCCGTGCAGGGAAGGGCAAAATCCCCACGTCCGTTAACAGGTATGATGGGACCACAGATCCAGCCGAACATCTGGATCACTTTGTGCACCTGATGCATTTATACGATCACCCAATCAACTACTGGGCCAAGGTGTTTGTCACTTCCCTCGCGGGAATAGCCCAGGACTGGTACAAGAAGCTTCCTCCTCGCTCAATCCGAGGATACCATGATCTGACTGACGCCTTCATAAGCCACTTCAACTCCTTGAAGGCACCAGCCCCAGCTGCGACGGCTCTCTACAGCTTAGTCCAGGGGCCGAGTGAGACCCTCAGGTCCTTCATGGGAAGGTTCAACAAGGAAATCTTATTGGTGGAAAAGCCCTCGATGAATTTCTTGAGGCACGTTCTCTTTGGAGCCATCAATATGAAGCACTACATCAGTAAAGAGTTCGTGGAGGACGTGGCGGACTCTTTCTTCACCCTCGAGGATATGTATATTGCGAGGGACCAGAAAATGGCGAACGCCCCTTGGCCCAGCAAAGTCTCCGAGGACTGAGGGGATTCTAACAGGGGTCGCCTTCATAGCCCTATTCCCGCTCGTCGAAATTCCTCTCCCCTACGAAAGTTTGAGCGCATTCCCCTCAACCGCCCAATTGCGGAGGTATATTCCATGGCGGATAAGAAACTCTTCAAGAGGCCGCCAAGATTAAGAGAAACTGAGGCCCAAAAGCGCTCGGGAAAGTACTGCGCTTTCCACAAGCAGAAAGGGCACGACACCAATGAATGTCGTCAGCTTGAGGGTGAGATTCAGAGGCTAATCGCTGGGGGGCACCTCAAGGAGTTCGTAAAGGTGTTGGAGAGGTATGATGAACATTGCGCTGAGCGAGCGCGTGCCCGAGGAAGAAGCCGTTCACGCTCGTGGAGTCCACGTCACCATCACCCCGAGCCAAGTGACCGTGGCAAAGGGAAAGCCTCAGACATGGAAAACCAGCCCTTCGCGGTCATCCACATGATTGCTGGAGGACCCTCGGGGGGCGACTCTAACGCTTCCCGACGTCGTTACGTTCGGAGTTACGATCAAAGATCTTCTCAGCCCAGGCCAGTGCTCTCCATCGATAGCTCATCACGCTCGGAAAAGGATGAGAGCGTAGGTTTCACAGAGAAAGATTTAGAGCATATTGTAACACCCCATGGGGTCGGTGAAACCTCTGACTGCCCCATGGTGGTTAGCTTAGACGTTCATAACCACATTGTAAAGAGGGTCTTAATTGATAGTGGAAGCTCCGTGAATGTTTTGCCTTACTCCACGTTTCAGAAAATTAACATCACAAACATCCTGCTCGAACCCCTCAGAACAGCCCTCGTCGGCTTTGGGGCTTCCGAGATCGTCCCTCGCGGACAAATTCGCTTGGCCACCTCTTTCGGTCGCGCCCCACAGCGAAAAACTTTAAATGTTCTCTATGTAGTGGTCGAAGTGGACCTACCATACAACATCATCATTGGGCGCCCAGCCCTCGTCGACTTCAAAGCTGTAATTTCCACCTATCACCAGAAAGTCAAGTTTCCCACCCCCGAGGGTACCGGAGAGGTACTGTGTAATGTTAAGGAGGCTTGGGAGTGCTACATACTTTCCCTTCGAAGCCACAAGCCCAAGCAACCTACCCAAGCAGGCTCCACCAAAAAGTCTGTTGACTTCCCCAAATTAGATGAAGATGGCCCTGAGCGCAAGAGGGCCAAACTCTACAGGAAGAAGAATAAAAAGAAGGCCGCAGGCAAACCCGTAGATGCGGGGAATTCACCCCTCGGAGCGGTTGGGGATTCCTCCTCGGAAGATGAGGAACATATACCCTCGGGAGATACCAGCGAGAACATCACAGGCAAGAAACGAGCGCTCGAACAGCCGAGGCCTGAAGTTCGGGTAGAACCTACGGAGAGCTTTCTGACCATCGAGTTGGAGCCTGGGAATCCTGATAAGACTACGCAAATAGGTTCCGGCCTCGACGGTCCCTCTCAGATTATGATGATTGAATTCTTGCGAGAAAATATTGATGTCTTTGCTTGGAAAGCTTCCGACCTCACCGGCATAGATCCGAGCATTATTGTCCACAGGCTGAATGTGGATCCGGCCTTCAAACCTGTAAAACAAAAGAAGAGAGATGTTCATGGGTTCCGGAAGCAGGTCATAGAGGAAGAAGTCAATAAACTGCTTGACGCTCAGTACATAGAAGAAATTCTATATCCCGAATGGCTTTGTAATGTGGTGCTCGTTCCGAAGAGCGCCAACAAGTGGCGTATGTGCAATGACTTCACGGACCTCAACAAGGCATGTCCTAAGGATCCGTACCCACTACCTAGAATTGATCAGTTGGTGGATTCGACCGCTGGGTGTGAACTTATGAGCATGATGGATGCTTTCCAAGGATATTATCAGATATTTATGGCTCCTGAGGATCGTCCCAAAACTGCATTCGTAGTCCATATGGGAGTTTATTGCTTTAAGGTTATGCCCTTTGGGCTAAAAAATGCAGGAGCGACATACCAACGCCTTGTCAACAGAATGTTCGAGTGTGAAATTGGAAAATCCATGGAAGTGTATGTGGACGACATGATCGTTAAAAGCGAACGCCAGTATTCTCATCTGGAAGACCTCAAACGAGCGTTCAACATCCTGCGTCGTTACGGTATGAAACTGAATCCTTCCAAATGTACATTTGGCGTGCGGGGTGGCAAATTTTTGGGATACATGGTCAGCCAACGGGGCATAGAGGCAAACCCAGAGAAGATTAAAGCAATCCTGGACATACCCTCCCCTCGCAATCTGAGAGAGGTCCAGGTGCTTGTGGGTAAGATCATTTCATTAAACAGGTTCATCTCCCGCTCAGCGGACAGGAATCTGCCCTTCTTTAAAATTTTGCGTAACGCTCGCAACTTTACCTGGAGTGAGGACTGTGAGAAAGCCTTACAGGATATGAAGCAGTACCTTTCGAGCGCGCCTTTGTTGACCAAACCTAACCCGGGGGAGGACTTGTTTATCTATCTGTCAGTTTCCTCGGAAGCGACGAGCGCTGTCCTCGTGGCGATTCGCGAGCGTAAGCATATGCCGGTGTATTATTTAAACAAGACTCTACAGGGAGCGGAGAAAAGATACATGGAAGTAGAGAAGTTTGCTTTTGCGCTCGTTAATGCCTCTCGGAGGCTAAGGCCCTATTTTCAAGCACATTCCATCGTGGTGCTTACAGATCAGCCCCTCAAACAGGTGCTTGCAAAGCCGGACGTCTCAGGGAGATTAATTAAATGGTCAATTGAACTTAGTCAATTCGACATCACCTTCGAGCCTCACACGGCGATACAGGCTCAGGCCGTGGCCGACCTATTGGTGGAACGTTTCAACTTAGATACCGTGCCCTCAGCAGAAGATGGTTTATGGCTTCTGCACACAGATGGCTCCTCGACCTCACAAGGGGGAGGAGCCGGGGTGACCCTCAGGGACCCTCTCGGAGCTGAAGTTGACTATGCAATCAAGCTGGCATTCCAAGTCACCAACAACGAAGCTGAGTATGAGGCCCTCATCCAGGGGCTCAGGATTGCACTCCAGAATGGCGCCACTCGGGTCACTGCATATGTTGATTCGCAGTTGATCGCGAGTCAAATTGACGGTTCTTATGAGGCCCGAGAAACCACCATGGTGCAGTATCTAGCGAGCGCTAAGGAGGTGATAGCCAAGTTCAAGGAATTCCACCTTTTACAGGTCCCAAGGGCAGAAAACGAACGTGCTGACACCCTCTCAAAGTTCGCATCCGCCCTGGATGGTTTTTGCGAGCGCGGTGTTACATTTCTCAGAACGGAGGAGCCGCTGATAAGTAGAGGTAAACCTTCGAAGGAGGTGAATACGATTGACCCCTCCGAGCCTTGTTGGCTCAACGAAATTATCAGATTCATCCAGGATGGAACCAGCCCAAGCGACAAAGTTGAGGCTCGGAAAATCAGAAACAAGGCCCCTCGCTTTTCATTGGACGCCGAGGGTCGATTATTCAAGCGGTCCTTCCAGGGCCCACCGTTGAGATGCTTGAGACCCTCGCAAGCCAAGGAAGTTTTAGAACATGTGCACAGTGGAAGTTGTGGGAACCACTCGGGCGATCGTATACTGGCCAAGAAGGTATTGAGGAGTGGGTTCTATTGGCCATCGGTGTTACAGGACGCCCTCGCCTACTCTAAGAAATGTCCCAAATGTCAATTTCACTCCAACACCCCTCAACTGCCAGCTGCCCAGATGATACCTATTGACGTTTCTTGGCCTTTTGACCAGTGGGGAATTGACATAGTCGGGCCCCTGCCCATGGCGGTTGGACAGAAGAAATTCGTGATCCTCGCAGTGGCTTATTTCACCAAATGGGCAGAGGCTGAGGCGGTCGCGAAAATAACGTTCAAAGTTGTAAGGGACTTCATTTGGAAGAACATCATTTGCAGGTACGGCATCCCGAGGTAATCATCTCGGATAATGGATCCCAATTCATTGCCGCTGACACGCGGGATTGATGCTACGAACTTGGGATTGAGCAACGTTTCTCTTCTATGGGCCACCCTCAGGCCAACGGTCAAGCGGAGGTAACCAATAGAACCATACTCCAGCATCTGAAGACGATGCTCGAAAGCAAGAAGGACGAATGGGCTGAAGAACTTCAAGGAGCCCTGTGGGCGTACCGTACTACCCTGCGAGCGGCGACAGGAGAAACCCCCTATTCCCTCGTTTATGGCTCCGAGGCTATGATACCTGCGGAGATTTCGCAAGAATCTGCCCGCGTTGCCTTTTTCGAGCATGTTACCAATGAAGCCAACCGAGCGTTCGAATTGGATTTGCTAGACGAAAGGAGGGATGCTGCTTGGGCTCGAATCCATAAGTACAAAGCGACCGTAGCCCACCAGTACAACAAACGAGTCACAGAAAGGACTTTCCAACTGGGGGACTTGGTCCTCAAAAAAGTTGAGGTTTCTAAACACGTGGGTAAGTAGGATCCCAATTGGGAAGGCCCCTTCAGAGTTGTCCAAGTACGAGCAAACAACACCTACTTGCTAGAGACTTTGCAAGGCGAGCGTCACCCGAGACCGTGGAACGCATGCAACCTCAGAAGGTTCTATGTGTAAACGTCAGTCTTTGTAATTACCCGTTTGCGGCATGGGGTACTTTCTTTTGACAGAAAGCATGTTGTAATCATTTTGAAAATTGCAAGTATAACAGTAAGTATTTAATTCTTTGTTTTGTCATTTATTTACTTTCCTTTTGGTTAATGACTCGGGCAACTGAAGGCCTAGTCCGTGTCGAGCATCCTCCACGTCGAACGGCTAAAGTAATACCCCCAATTGTTTCAAAGCAACGCTATCCGTGTGTTGAGGACTCTCCACACTGAACAGTTTGACAATTCATAAGTGTATAAATCCTAAGAGTGAGCGTGTCAAAAGGTGGGATGCTAAATGCTTAATTTACGCCAACTGGGTGCCCACCGTGCCAGTTCGCGCTCGTAAACCCCCGAGGACCCTCATCTTGTCAGGTAAGAGCACGTTCGTAAAATAAGTGGATCCCAGACCTATCCTTTCGAGGGTCCCTCAGAACGGAGCAAACCTTACGGTTACGCTCGCTTGGATCCCATACTCAATAAATCCTATTGTTGATTTCTAAGTACGTGCAGTTCACTGAAACGTTCAGGATGGATGTGTACATTGTTTGGCCAATACTTAGTCAAATCCACAGAGGTTTCCTAAGTTCAAATTCGAGCATCACCTTGAATATGGCCAGGGAACCCCCGTAGAGAATACCGTCGCGCCCATATCTGCATCTCTCAAGTCACTAGACGCAACCAAATTCTAAACTGATGGCGTACTGTGATAAACGCCAGGGAACCTTCGAAGAAAACACCCTCGTGCGCACACACATTCATCGCAAACACTCAAACAAGAAAGACAAATGCACAAACGTCGAGCGTGATAAAACCGCCGCGATCAATATGTAAAAACAGAAGGAAATACACAAACATCCAGGCAGTAAGAGAAAAGGTCAAAGTATACGAGGAAAAGGTCCAAATACGCTGGAGAAATCTTAAGAAATAAATACAGACACTAAATGTTCATAAGCAAAAAGGGAAATTTAACAGGCATGATTGGGAAATGGAAGCTGGAGGATTATCGCTGGGCTTGGTCGTCGGGCTCTGGAAGGGCGGTCGCAAGGGGAACGGGGGCCAACACATGGGCGTCAGAAGTCTGGGCTTCCCCAAGTTCCTCTTCATCCAACGCTTCAATGATGGTACCCTCGTCTTCTATCTGGAGGGGCTCAGGACCCCGAGTGTTGGCCGCTATGAACTCTCAGTGGAGCATCGTCACAAGGCCCTGGTACTCCGGCTCTGCTAGGCTCTCAGAAGGATCCTCATCTTGGACCATGGGCTCGCAGTTCTCGTCTAAGTCTATGCGCAGGCGCTCGTCGGTCCGAGCGTTCTCAGGAGCCAGCCCTAATTTCACCATTTGCCCAATCGCCTTACGGAAGAAGCCCCGGGCATTGTCGAAGCAGTGGATATTGGCTGCGAACACGAAGGCTTTGGAGCGTACGAACTTCATTACTGCGTCCCAAGAAACCTTCGCAGCCAGACCTTCCACTTTTCCCTGCAGGTCCGCGAGGGCCTTCTTAGCCTCCTCATTTTGGCGGGTGCTTTCCGCTAGCTGCGTGCCCAGTTTCCCGTTTTGGGCCATCAGTTGGTCGCGCTCCTCCTTCAACTTCCTATGACGCTCGTCAAGAGCTAGGTAAGCGTCATCAGACTTCTTCAGGTCCTCCTTCACCCGGTCCCTCTCCAGGTTGGCGCTGGTCAGTTGGGCGTGGACGTCATTGTAATCTTCTTGCAGTTGGCCGGGGTCAGAGACTCGCAGCAATTTCTTGTATTTGGCCTTATGGTTGGAATAGGCCTGCGCTCGACCCTGAAAATTCTTCAGCCTTGGGATTACTTCCTGGGAAACCACAAGTGAGAGTCACTATTAGAATAAAGATGAAAAAAAATAAAAAACAAAATGAGAATTTTACGAAAGGAATCAAGGGCTAACTGTCAGGAGGGCGTGGCATGCGTTGTTCGCGACCCGAGCGGCATCATGCTCATTTAATTTATCATGGTCGGAGGAGAACTGGAGCCTTCCGACGATATCCGAGACCATGTTGACGAAAAACGCGCTCTTTTTCAATAGGACAGGACCATCCTGTCGTTGGCGCTTGTACCGAGCGTCTCCCCGGCAGCCTATCTTCCAGAAATCCTCGTCCTCAGAGGAAGAAGTATCGCCACCCTCGCCCCGGTGGCCCACAACCACCTCTTTTCCCTTGCCGGAGATTGGGATAGAGTCCGGCATCCTCTTTCTTTTCCCTTGGCGCTCGGCCCTGACCGCTTCGTGGAAGCGGACTAACTTCCCTGACCGATTACGGGAAGTGCTGGAGCTGAGCGCTATGGGTCCCTCGGGAGCAGCTGGGGACGGAGTAGCCTCCCGAGCGCCACCTATTGTAAGATCCTCCACGGGGCCCACGGCTGGGGCCTCGTTTCCGGCGTCCCTTCCCCCGTCGGCTCGCCCTTGCCTACGCCGGATGCCTCTACCCCTCGGGGCATTTGAGGGCCGTTTCCGCTGTTGTTGCTGAGGGTTAGCGCCCTGTCCCTGAGCGCCCAGCATGCGAGAGAGAGCCTCGGCATTCATCCCTAGTGATAGTATTTGGACACCTGCAAATGGGAACACATGAGCGTCAGAAAGTGACTATATGGACAGTAAACATGGAAGTATAACACTCAAGCCAAGTCAGAAACTATTCTAAGAGTTAGAGTAGTTATTTCCTAGAGTCTAACCATCGAGGGCCATGATATCAGCTGGAGGATTAGTTATCATACTAGGGGGGCAAGACAAGCCCTAACGGAATAGCACTCCCTCGTTTTTCATCAAGACCTCAGCCTTGATCCACTTCTTCTCACTCCTCATTACGAGGGCTAGCCCCTTTGCCCAGTCCTCGAAAACCTTATTCCTTACCCTCTCCCTAATCAAGGGCCCCTCGCCATGTATCAGCCACTGGCGGTGAACCCCAAAAATCCCCCCTGGAGCCCCCACAAAAAAATACTTCTCTTTCCAGTGCTCGCCATAGGAAGTAGACGGAGAGTCTATCATCTTAAAGCCCGATTTGGCCTGGGCGTAATAGAATCCATCTGTAGGGGACGAGCGTGTTGAGCGGGCCACCTGTATTAAGCTGTCAAAATTGGCGATCGAGGGTACGTGGCCTAGAGCTTTCATCATAATTACAAAAGTGTTGATTAGAGCAATGCCGTTCGGTAAAATTTGTGAAGGGCAAAGCCCCAGGTGGTGATAGATGGTGGCAACGGCGGGCGAGATGGGAAACCTCAGGCCCCCGGCCAGAACCGTCATCATCCCAAGCGGCGGTTGGTTGGCCCTCTCTCCTTTCTCGGGGAGTCGCATAGGGAATACTGCTTCATCCCAGTACACCTTTACCCTCAACTCCTCCAAATCATCGGGCGTCAGGATGCTCTCAATCTCGTCCGGAGATCTATCGGTTTGGTGATGGTTGTCTTGCCTCACTCGCGTTGCAGGCTCCTTTCCCTTTCTTTGGCGCTTTCTGGGAGGTTCAGCCTCGGCATGGCGCTCGGAAGGCCCTGCGCCGCCCTCATGAGCCACGACCGCCACCGTGACCCTATGATCTTGAGGTCGTACGGCACTACTCAACACTGGGAATACTCTCTCCCCTTGCCTCTGCATTTCCATCACATTGTTCATCTCTTCAAAAAGGTCATTTACCCCTCCAGGAGCACGCTCGTTCATCCCTTGAACGGCGGCGTCGACCTCTTCATCCCTGGCATCAACCGGAGCCTGGGCCACCGGAATTGCAATGGGAATCCCCTCACCTGGGGACGCCCTAGCCATTGGAACAGCTGTAGGTACATTACCATGAGGTGAGGAGCTCCCCACTGACATCTCGTCTATTTCCCTTACATAAGCATCTGCATTATAGTCTGCCATATCTGGATTTTTGGTTATTGGAGATGAAGCTTTTCGCAAAAGACTCAGTGGAGAAGAAAGATTCTGGGATGGATTCAACGGCAGAAAGGATTCCACACTTAGAAAGATCACTCGCGCACAACCTAAATCTAAAGTTAGTAAGAAAAAAAAAAGGGGTTTACGGATTTTTACCTAGAGTTTGGATAACAGAAACTCGCCGGAATCGGTAAGAGTTGTAGAAATTTGTTGCTGCGTATGTGCTTGAAGAAGACAGAATGCTTGAAAGAGGTCCCAAAATCCTGTAAATCCCTATTTATAGAAGAGAATTTACATTGATTAGGGCTGAAAATTCAAAGCGCAATCATTTCCCGCCTAGGAAATCCCCCAACCTTTGCTAACCGCCTCACGTCTCCCGGAGTGCACGCGCCCACGTTCCCATTCAGCATTAAATGCGGACATGACTTCAATTAATGCGATGTCAGACTGTGTCCGTTACAGAAGTCAAGCGGTCATTTCTCTGGCATGGCCTGACCCTCGGATATTCAAAAATTCAAGGCTCCATTATCTTGAAAATTCTACAGTATGCTCGACCGATACTACAGAATTTGGGGGGCAAAATGATGAGGCATAAAAGCTGCGTTCGAATCAGAACCGTCCACGTGTCGACATCTGGCGATAGAGGAACTGGACGCTCGCTTTGGTAGGCTCGCGGGTCACCCTAGCCTACTCCATCGCTTGCTAGAACAGGCCCATGAGCCTCGACCAACCATTCAGGTAAAGGGTTTTGGCCGACTAGCCTGACGATCGCGTCCCGACCCTCAGGGTCACCCTGCACAGGGAAGCACCATGAGAGGGCCCCATTCACGATGCTCGGGATCTCGACGCTCAAGGGTCATCTGCCGTGAGGGGGCCCATCCGTACGCCTTTCGAGCGTCACCAGCGCTCGTACAAGATCCTTCCCCAATGTGATAGATCTGTACCATAACAGTAGGGACCTTGAGCCTTGCTTTCTTGCGACCCTCGCCAATAACCTCTGACACAAAGGTGGTGTGCACCCTGCACCTGACATGCCGCCTCCTTCTCAGAAACGTCACTCTCATACCCTCACGGGCCGCCATGTGTTAGGGCAACATAGGTTTGGGACCACTCGGTTAATTTACCCCTTTACCCCCACCCCTAACATATAAATAGGGGAGAACACATGCTTTCTCCCCCAAGTCATCTTCTCCATAAAAACACACATTGAACTGGTATATTCCTCCACTAATCTGCACCTTAAAAAACTACATACTGCCTTCAACACGGTTATATCACCACCGCATTTTAGATTCTCGGTGTTATCCTAGCTGGAAGAGCCCACTCTCAAAAGGAAACCCAGTTCCTGAGGCTCCTCCGCCTGTGATGGTCTTTCCCTTTCACTCACAAATTCTAAAGTGATTGGTGTTTAAACCTCTTTATAAGTTTCTGCACCATCAATATATACTGATTTATATATATTGTTGGATATATATGCCTTGTATAGATACAAAATAATTAATTGTTGGAGAATTAATTAAATGATAAAATACAAAGGCATATGAAGAGTTGTTTGCAAAACTGTGCATTGGTTATTGTCCCACATTGGAAGAATAACATAATGTAGACAACTTTATCTATTGAAATGCTTTGTATGTTATTAAATTGTGGAACTCAAGGGTGGACTGATGGGCTCACACGCACTTTGCACTTCGCACGTGTGCCTCCAAGCCCAGAGCCTTTCTTTTTGAGCCAGAGCCAGCCTGACTCAGTCCTAGATTCAAACATTCAAACTTCGCACGTGTGCCTACGAGCCTAGAGCCTTTCTTTTTGAGCTAGAGCCGGCCTGACTCAGTCCTAGATTCAAACATTCAAACCAATGTCCAGATATATCCAAATTAAATCCGTTGGCATTGTAACAGTCAGGTAGTGGGCAATTATGGGGTGTAATTTCAGGCCATTAACACCTAAAATTAAACCATTCAAATTCCAATTTCAATTTTTGCCAATACCTGAGAGTTATAAAATTGCTCCTTCCCCACATCTGAAATAGAACAATACTCACCTGAATTTCTGGCAAATTGCTATTGTCCGAAATTCCTCTCAACTTGACATATATCCTAAAAGTAAACCTCTGCAACCTTTTAGCAAAACTCAAAGAGTTAGGGGCGATTAACACTTAAAGGACAAAGATCACCCATGTCATTCTGATTCCATTCCCACATTTCTCAACAATCTTTAAGTGTTAATTCGTTTGAGATGGAGTCAGAATCCTTTCGCATCATGAATCAGCAGAAACTGGACCTCTTCGATGGAAACAATTTCAGCCGCTGGCAGGACAAGATGAAGTTCCTGCTCATTGTCTTGAAGCTGGCCTACGTTCTGGATCCCAACCTGCCACCAATTCCAGAAGATCCTCCTGCTCCTGAGCAGCCCCTAGACCTCGATCCACCAGCAGCAACAGGTGGTGTTCCTTCTACCAATCACACCACAACAAATGGTGCTCCTCCTGCTAATCCTACTACAGCAGGTGGTGCGTGTAACGCCCCAATTTTCAGATAGACAGGGACTAAATTGCACCAAAACGAGAACGGCCGTTCCCGTCTTCGGGGAGCTGGGAACGGCCCTTCCCATTTTGAACTAAGGGCCGGAATGGCCGTTCCTAGGCCTCTGGAGAGGCAGAAACATTCTGCATAAAAATGGAATTTTGGGGTTTGATTCCAATGATTTATTTGATCCCAAATTGTTATTATATGCTTGATTACATGCCAAAACATGATATTTACATGCTACATTGCTCATTGCACGAAGTCTCGTTACTTGATCACGCCGTGCGTCTTATTTGGTAATATTCTTGAATTGTGGTCTCATGTACGTATATTGTCCCATTTCTTGTCCAGTTATTCTCCAGGGTGGAGATTGTTGATCATGAGCACGTTCACGCATCCATGAGTCGTCGTGTCGCCTGTCAGGTGAGGTTTAATTCTAGTTACATAGAACCTATACAACCCCTACGTGAGATTTCGGCCAAAAGGTATTTATATTTATAATTTTCCATGAAAATACTCATGATTACAAGCAAGTCATGTATCGTGCATGTTTTGGGCGAGTAAGCATGATTGTTCACTTTGGGCCCAAGGGTAGTGGCTTGAGCCAACCGGGAAAGCATGGGCTGACGGGTAACTCTGGCGCTATCCTCACCACATTGGGATGACCCCTGAATCCGCTAGGAGATTAGTGGAGGAAGGAGTTCCGGGCTTAGGGATTCATGTACCCTCTGTTCAACACGTCGTGGATGGCGAAGGCTAGCTACCTTCCCATCATTGGAGGGAGAAGGAGACTGGGGACAGGTCCGGCACCACGGATTGTCCTCGGGTTATTGCATGATTTCTATTCCATGAATGTGTTACTTGATTACACGATTGCATGATAATTGAATTGCATGATCACCTAATAGTTAACAAAGCAAGCATATTTCATGTACATTGGAGTAAGGTTGGAGACTGCCCTCACTCGCCGGGGCCATGTATTGAATGCATGAAAATGATCAAGTATTTAATATTGACAGTTGTATTCTCGGGCGAAGACCTCTCATTATTGAAGTTATACATTTATCTTTCTAAATCTTTACCCGAGAATATAACTTGCATGTTGTTTGCACTAATATTTATTTAAACCCCTCACTCGGTCTTCACAGACTGACGCCTCCACCTTTCAGGTTATTGCAGGTGCACGCTAGGTGGAAATCGAGTCGAGTCCAGTCTATGTAATCGAGTCAAGCACGGTGCATCTTCTTTATGGTTGCATTACGCCTCCACCTTTCAGGTTATTGCAGGTGCACGCTAGGTGGGAATCGAGTCGAGTCCAGTCCAGTCCATGTAATCGAGTCAAGCACGGTGCATCTTCTTTATGGTTGCATTAGACTTAGTGTTACGATTAATTGTTATTTATTTGGAGATGATAATGTATTGATATGTGAACTAGTATACAAGTTATTTGATAAATGATCAATGTCATAGCCTGTTTAATAGATATATTTGATAGTGAATAGATTATGCTTCCGCTTTATTTTGTTGCATGTATAAGTTTGTCCCGCCTAGCTTGTCGTTATATTACATTGTCACCCGTTCGCTATAGGTTAGTTCATGTACGGATTACCCATTTCGTGCGTGGATCAACCTATAGTGCGGGGGTGTGGCATCTCCACGTGTAGGGGTGCTACATCTAAGGTGGTATCAGAGGCCGGTTGCAAAACTGAGGTTCTAGTGTCGTGTCGTGTCAAGTCTAGGTCGAACGACATATGAATTAATTGTCAATTTAAGAGTCTTGCATTCTATTTGAATTTCCTGACTTACTTGAATTCCTTGAAATACTTGAATTCGCAAATAACTTGAGTCTTGCATTGATTCTTGTTTATAATTGTCGAGTACTTGATTCTATTTTCTTGACTATTTACATGTCCAATGTGTTTAACTGCTAATTTTATTGAATTCGTTGTGGCTTTATGCATTGAATTCGTGTTCTTGGTATTGAATATATGACACGAGCATGCCTTACCCACATGCATTTATTTTCAACATAAGCTGTGAGTGACAGGCTATGGAAATAATATCAAACCACGGCCAATTGTTCAATAATTTCAGTTTATTACAAGATTACTTCTCTGACTTGGGAAGGGTAAGGAAGTATGCTGGAAATTCATACAAGGGTCCGAGAGTTATCATCCTTCTTATCGGGTTGGAACTCAAGCGACGAATTCGGAAAAGAGGAATCAAGCGTGGAAACCAGTTAGAAGACTCGAGAGGTTGGAAAAAAAAAAAAAAAGAGAAGAAGAGAGAGAAGAATTTCGAAGATGGGTGACTTCGAGATTTCTAGCAACAAGGAAGAGGTATTTTCGGGGAGTTGATGAGGAAGTGGCTTCAAAAGGGTACCAACTATGGTATGGTTGAATTGGAAGATATGGAGCAACAAATGGAAGTATTTGAATTCAAGAATTCCCAATCTCGGGCTATTAAGTTACACAAGGAATTACCAGGAAGGTTTTAACCCGGAAATTAATCATGGGAAGATTCGGAAACCATTCAGAAATTTATAATCGGGAAAGTGTCGGGTTCAAGAAATTTCCGACCAAGTCAAGGAAAGGTCCGAGTGGAAGCCGGAGAAGTTTGAAGAGATAAAAGACCGTGGGGAAAATTAAAGAATGATCAACCGTTCGAATCAAGCTTGCAATTTGACCAACAAGGAATGAGTACCGGATCCAAGTTTAACATTTCTACGGTGACATGTTCTTTAATGCATTCATAAGCACGTGCATCATATCTATTAATTAATTGCCTCTCGTTTATATCTGTTGCCATAATTGTCATTCAAGATTTCATACTCGATGTGTTAAATGCGTTATTTAAATTATTTAGGTTATTTAAATTTCTTCGCGCATACATATAATCTTGAATAAATATAATTGCCCCAACGTGCTACATTTTAAATTGTTGGTAGGTGTACTATGTGCATTAACACTTTAACCGGTATGCATTATTTGGTGTTTATTGGTAATAAGCTCTCCCTATGCTCTGCACAATCCTTGCTTCCATCTATTCCTACCAACTTGAATTTAAAGAAGGAAATCTCTTAATCATCGGGTATTATGTTGTAACCGGGTCATCCGATTCGGCTTGAAGATAGTAATATTTTGGGGATCTGTGAGAACTAGGGGTCCAAGACTTAATGGTCCAGAGTGGTATAGACACTGAAAAGATTATTGGGATCTGGAAAATGCTGAGAAGTTCAAGCAAGTAATGGTGTCATTTTGCTAAGTATCAGCTTTTGGGGAGCAATGTGTGGCTAGTGTAATGTTGTGTGCCTTCTACGGATAGCCGAAATTCACAACCTTCACCTGAGGAACTTATAATGGCTGATTATGTCTTTGAGCGGGGTTATTGTCAACAAATTACAAATATCAGATCAGATTGGCGTTATAGTTAGAAATTAAAGAATGGAAAACAAGCTCGAGGAATTAGAAATTTCCAATTTCTTAAGGGGGAGTGTCGGTCGGGAAACTTCAAGAAAATTAATTCTTCCTGGAGCCTTTATCGGAATCATGTGAAGGAAGTTTCAATACCTCAAGTCTTTTTCTCCCTCTTACACAAAGAAAAGTTCCATCATCGACAACATCTTTGATTCATTGCCGTTCTCAGAAGGTGGGTGCCTTTGAGTGGTGTGTGTGAAGTCTTGGGATATCAGTTGACTCAGTAAATAGAAAAGGATTCAACTTGGTTAACACTCGGAATCAATCCCAAGTTTTAATAGGTTAATTCCGACAAGATTTTTCTTACGAAGTTGTTATTTATACCCTAGAGATGCCTGTAATTGCGCATCGCTCTTTCATCCGTGCTGCCGGCGTCGCTTCCATGAATATACTAGTTGCCGTGAACATGTTTGAGAAGATTGAACCCAATCGATCAACTCTTTAAAGATCTTTTGCAAAGTTGTTGGGTATATCATCAGATTCCAGGAGTCAAATGGAAGACGTTTCACTAGGACCTAATTCCTTCGGTTTCTATGCAAGTGTGCTTGCTGAGTTACTCTCAAGGAATGACGACCTTGTTCCTTTTCCGTATCAAACATCCGCCTTAAATGGAAACCTTCATGAAATGGACAGGGTAAACAACTCGACTAGAAATAGTCTTGGAACCAAAGATACTAATGGTATTAATGGTTCCGCCGCGTTATGTTATAATGGAATAGGAGCTCAACTTTTGGATTTCAAAATAAAGAGTTTAAGATCTTTGCTTCGGGAAAATGTTTTACTTTGACTAAGGAGGTTGAGGAGATGGTAAAACCTGTTCTCTCTGTTTGTCGGATAAGAGCTTTCTTGGATCACAAAGTCAGTCTTTTAAGCTTGATTATACAACCACTCCATGACAAGAAACCCAGGGTTGTTTTCAATTCCAAAACCCGAAAGTGAATGTGGTAATTAATTTAAGAAGGGTGCAACCGGTAAATCTGAAGTTAAAAACGGGTATGAAGATGTGGTGATTAATGATGATTTACGGATTATGTTAGAAAATAGCACTGGAACTAAGATGGCTGTCAAGAGTGGGAATATCGAACTGTAGTGGGACAAAGCAAGAAAAATCTCAACTAAAGAATCAAGTATTCAGCCGAATTGTTTCAGTGCAAGAACTTCAATCCTTGGTGAACGGTACACTTAATCATGCATACCACGTGCACCATTATATTATTATTATTTGTTTATTATTATTTTGTTATTCTTGTATATGATTCATTGTTTACTATTAATTGTTTTATGTGAACAATAAGTTGTATAACTGATAATTTCTACTTGCTCCTTGTGTGTTAATTGTAAATGTTTATCTAAGTGCTTGCTCGAATTTTATTTTGTGTGCCTGAGAGACGGGGATTCTCTCAGGGTTGTCAAGAGATGGGGTTCTCTTGTTACTTGCTCGAGAGACGGGGTTCTCTCGTTGGTTGTTGAGAGACGGGGCACTCTCACTATTTCTGGTTACTTGTCAACTTGTTCTAGTGGAAGGTAGATTTTCTCTTAAGTGCTTAGGCTCCGGAAAATTGAGGGTCGTGATTTCACACGTTGGAAGACCTTGTAAATTGAAGACCTCTTTCGAACTAATCCCTGACGGGGAGTAGCTAACCCGTGTGGGATGAACACGTAAGAGCCAATTAAATTCTAGGAAATCAGGACAATGAATCCGAGGATGGATTCTCTTAAGGGGGAGAGAGTTGTAACGCCCCAATTTTCAGACAAACAAGGATTAAATTGCATGAAAGTCTTGTGGACTAAATTGATCATTCTTTACTCTTTGTATCCTTAATTGCATAACTTATGAACTTGGAGGATTTAGTCACAAATATCATATTTTGCCAAAATATATCACGGTATATGCATCCTTCCACAAACTTCATTTCATTTTCATCATATTCATCCCCATTCTTTCTCTCTCGGTTTATTCATCAAAGAAGGAAGACAATTGGGAAAATCATCATCTCCAAGCTAGAATTTGCTAAGGAATTTCATGATTGAAGCTCAAGCATCATCTTTCATCATCCTCTTCCATTTATTTTCATCAAAAAGGTATAAATGGATATATGTGTGAATTCTTGAATTAGAGCTTGAAGCTAGGGTGGATCTTGATGTAATAACTTGTGTTTTAGTTGTTAAAAGCTTAATTCTAAGCTTTAGCCTTGAATTTCATGCCTGAATCTTGAAGGTTATGGAGTTATATGCTAAGTTGATATTTGAGCTTGAAATGATGATTGTGATGATCAAGGCATGAAACAAGTGTTTATGTTGGGTTTTATTGCACTTTAAGCATGCATACATATTTCCTTTCATGAATTATAACTTATGGGATTGAATCATGAGTGTTTGTGGAGATTTGGAAGTGGTTCGAGCTTCCCCTGTTTCCTGCTCTGTTTCTGTTCTTTCTGCATAATGGGAACGACCCTTCCCGTTCCCTTTGTATTTGGGGAACGGCCGTTCCCATGTATTTGAATTGTGTGCATGGCGGCAAAGACGGGAACGACCCTTCTCGTTTTGGCTCACAAGCCGGAACGGCCCTTCCCATCTTCGAGGAGCTGGGAACGGCCCTTCCCATTTTGAACTAAGGACCGGAACGGCCGTTCCCAGGCCTCTGGAGAGGCAGAAACATTCTGCATAAAAATGGAATTTTGGGGTTTGATTCCAATGATTTATTTGACCCCAAATTGTTATTATATGATTGATTACATGCCAAAACATGATATTCACATGCTACATTGCTCATTGCACGAAGTCTCGTTACTTGATCACGTCGTGCGTCTTATTTGGTAATATTCTTGAATTGTGGTCTCATGTACGTACATTGTCCCGTTTCTTATCCAGTTATTCTCCAGGGTGGAGATTGTTGATCATGAGCACGTTCACGCATCCATGATTCGTCGTGTCGCCTGTTAGGTGAGGTTTAATTCTAGTTACATAGAACCTATACAACCCTTACGTGAGATTTTGGCCAAAAGGTATTTATATTTATAATTTTCCATGAAAATACTCATGATTACAAGCAAGCCATGTATCGTGCATGTTTTAGGCGAGTAAGCATGATTGTTCACTTTGGGCCCGAGGGTAGTGGCTTGAGCCAACCGGGAAAGCATGGGCTGACGGGTAACTCTGGCGCTATCCTCACCACATTGGGATGACCCCTGAATCCGCTGGGAGATTAGTGGAGGAAGGAGTTTCGGGCTTAGGGATTCATGTACCCTCTGCTCAACATGTCGTGGATGGTGAAGGCTAGCTACCTTCCCATCATTTGAGGGAGAAGGATACTGGGGACAGGTCCGGCACCACGGATTGTCCTCGGGTTATTGCATGATTTCTATTCCATGAATGTGTTACTTGGTTACACGATTGCACGATAATTGAATTGCATGATCACCTAATAGTTAACAAAGCAAACATGTTTCATGTACATTGGAGTAAGGTTGGAGACTGCCCTCACTCGCCGGGGCCATGTATTGAATGCATGAAAATGATCAAGTATTTAATATTGACAGTTATATTCTCGGGCGAAGACCTCTCATTATTGAAGTTATACATTTATCTTTCTAAATCTTTACCCGAGAATATAACTTGCATGTTGTCTGCGCTAATATTTATTTAAACCCCTCACTCGGTCTTCACAGACTGACGCCTCCACCTTTCAGGTTATTGCAGGTGCACGCTAGGCGGGAATCGAGTCGAGTCCAGTCCATGTAATCGAGTCAAGTACGATGCATCTTCTTTATGGTTGCATTAGACTTAGTGTTACGATTAATTGTTATTTATTCGGAGATGATAATGTATTGATATGTGAACTAGTATACAAGTTATTTGATAAATGATCAATGTCATAGCCTGTTTAATAGATATATTTGATAGTGAATAGATTATGCTTCCGCTTTATTTTGTTGCATGTATAAGTTAGTCCCACCTAGCTTGTCGTTATATTGCATTGTCACCCGTTCGCTATAGGTTAGTTCATGTACGGATTACCCCGTTTCGTGCGTGGATCAACCTATAGTGCGGGGGTGTGGCATCTCCACGTGTAGGGGTGCTACAGTGCGCCTCCTGCCAACACCGCAGCAGCAGGTCCTTCTAGGAATGCTTTGCAGATCCACCAGGACATTGTGGAAACTCTTCAGCAACAAAGGAGGAAGAGAGTAGGAGACGAACAATTGGCTCGATGACAAATTCTGAACACCTTGTCCGACAGGTTGTATGATCTGTACACGAATGTGCAGTCTTCCAGAGAGCTTTGGGAGGCCTTGGAATACAAATACAAGGCTGAGGAAGAAGATACAAACAAATATTTAGTTTCTAAATATTTGGATTTCAAGATGGTTGATAACAAACCAATTCTGGAGCAAGTGCATTAGCTCCAGGTAATTGTTAACAAACTTCGAATGGTTAAAATTGTCCTTCCAGAAACATTCCAGGTAGGGCATAATTTCAAAGCTTCCTCCTACCTGGAAAGATTATGCAAAGAGATTGATGCATAAATCTGAGGACTTGTCCTTGGAACAAATTCAAAAACATCTGCGTATTGAAGAGGAGGCTCGGAAACGCGATGGAAAGAATTTGGTTCAAGGACAGCCTAGTGTGAATTATGTTGAGGTTGGAAATTCTTCTAAAAAGAAGTCTTTCGGGGTCAAAAAGAATTCTAGACAATTTAAGAAAACCGGATAGAAACCTAAACCCACTAATGCTACTAACAAAAGAAAAAGGCAAGTGTCATGTTTGTGGAGAAACAAGACATTATGCGAGAGAATGCCCACAACGGAAGAGTGGATCCGGAGTTGTAAATATGGTTGAGGAGAACCTAGTTGCCATGTTGACTGATCTTAGCCTCGACGTGGCTATGATTTCTGAAATAAACATGGCAAGTGAACTTTCTGGCTGGTGGTTAGATTCTGGAGCTACCGTTCACATTTGCAACGATCGAAGGCTTTTCAAGACCTTTGAAGAAATTGTTGGGCAAGAGGTTCATATGGGCAATAGCTCCAAAGCCAATGTTGGAGGCAAAGGATCCGTTGAACTCAACTTTACCTCCGGGAAAGAAATTAACTTTGATTAATGTCTTGTTTGTACCTCATGTTAGGAAAAGTTTAATTTATGTCGATTTGTTAGATAAAAAGGGTTTTAAGATTTCTGTTAAGTCTGGAAAAGTCATCATTATGAAAAATGGTGAATTTGTTGGCAAAGGGTATGCTTGTAACGGGATGTACAAGATGTCTATCAATAATATGAATTCTGTTTCTGCTTACATGATTTCTTCAATTTCTTTATGGCATAGTCGATTAGGGCATGTTAGTGCAAAGAACTTGAAAAATATGCATGCAATGGGATTAATAGATACTGGTAATAACAAACTTGATAAATGTGAAATATGTGCAAAATCTAAAATTGTAAGAAAACCTTTTCCAAGTGTTGAAAGAGAATAACAAATATTAGATTTAATTCATACGGATATTTGTGAATTAAATGAAATTTTAACTAGATGTGGAAAAAGGTATTTTATTACTTTTATTGATGATGCTAGTCGTTTTTGCTATGTTTATTTATTACGAACTAAAGATGAAGCTCTTAGTTCATTTGTGAAATACAAGATAGAAGTAGAAACCCAACTTGAGAAGAAGATTAAGGTTCTACGTTCTGATCGAGGTATGGAATATTGTTTGAATGTTTTTGATTCACATTGTGAAGAAAGTGGTATCATACATCAAATAACTATCGGTTATACACCCCAGTAGAATAGCGTAGCTGAAAGGAAAAATCGTACCTTTCTGGACATGGTAACTTGCCTGCTAAATCATGCTAACTTGCCTCATAACTTGTGGGGTGAAGCCTTTCTGTCCGTGTGCCATATTCTGAATAGGATACCTAGTTCTGTTGTGAAGACTAGTCCCTACGAAATATGGAAAGGCAGAAAACCCAACATAAGCTATTTCAAAGTGTGGGGTGTGTGACTTATTTTCGAGTTCCTGATCCCAAACGGACTAAGTTAGGGGCCAGAGCTATCAAAAGTGTATTCGTAGGATATGCTCTTAATAGCAAGACCTATAGACTTCTTGACTTGGAGTCTAATGTGATAACCGAGTCCAGGGATGTTGAGTTCTTCGAAAATACATTTTCAAAAGATGTTGGAAATGAAGCTGAGCCAACCCAAATTGAGCCTAGAGGTCTTATAAGGCCTGTTGTGAAAAACAATATTCCTACACAACCAACTGAGCCTAGAAGGAGTACTAGAGCAAGAAAAGAGAAAATATTAGATAAAGACTTTATCTCTTCTGAGGCTTTATTATTGTTGGTGGAGGGGGACCGAGATAATAAAGTGGTGAGTGAAATACCTTTTGTATTTACACTTGAGACGGATCCTAAGACATTTACAGAAGCTATGGCTTCTTGAGATGCTTCCTTTTGGAAGAAAGCTGTAAACAATGAAATGGATTCGATCTTGGGTAACAATACTTGGGTATTAGCAGACTTACCTCGTGGTTCTAAACCCATTAGGTGCAAGTGGGTATTTAGAAGAAAACGGAACACCAATGGCACTATCTCAGCTTTCAAAGCTAGATTAGTTGCCAAATGGTTCAGACAAGTAGAAGGGATTGCCTACTTTGATACTTATGTATTGGTGGCTCGAGTTGCTTCCATCAGAATTCTTCCTAATTTAGCCTCACTTTACGATATGTTTGTTCATCTAATGGACGTAAAGACAACATTTTTAAATGGAAATTTAAAAGAAGAAATCTATATGGAACAACCTGAGGGCTTTGTAGCACCGGGAACAAAAAATAAAGTATGTAAGTTGGTTAAATCCTTGTATGGTCTGAAACAAGCACCAAAACAGTGGCACGAGAAGTTCGACACTGCTATCTTGAGATTCGGATTCAAGTATAACAGTGCTGACAGGTGCATTTACTCCAAAAGTACATCTGACTGTATGGTGATAGTCTGCTTATATGTCGATGATATGTTGATCATCGAGACTAATATGATTGGAGTAAATGAGACTAAAAAGTATCTATCCTCGGTCTTTAAGATGAAAGACTTAGGTGAAGTAGATCCTATTTTAGGCATTAAAGTTAAAAAAATAGTGGGGGTTTTTCACAAAACCAATCTCACTATATTGATAAAGTTCTGACTAAGTTTAAACACCTCGAGATCAAGGAGGTGAATACTCCGTTTAACAACGGACTGAAACTTAAAGAAAATACTGGTAGAGCTATTGCACAGCTTGAGTATACAAGTGCTATTGGCAGCCTTATGTACGCAATGCATTGCACTAGACCAGATATTTTCTTTGCAGTTTCAAAACTTAGCAGATACACGAGCAGTCCCAATGCTGATCATTGGAAAGCTATTAATAGGGTACTCGGGTACCTTAAGAGAACTATTAGCTTTGGTCTGTTCTATAACAAATTCCCTAGTGTGTTGGAAAGGTACTCATGCTGGGTGGTGGGCCCAAAACAGTAGTGGTATGGAACCGCATTTCAAAAATTTTCTTATAATACAAGTATTAAAATATTTCTAAAATATTTTAATACAATAGTGGAAGACTAGCCTGATTTACTCAAGTATATACATGCAATTGATAATAAATTTTAAATCACTAAGAAGATAAATTTCTAACATGCAATTAACACTTAAGAGCATATGATTTATCATGCTTAAAATAATATAACTGTAAAATATTACCGTACTCCAAATATAGCTATCTAACGGCATTTTTCCAGCACCTCTGCTTTCCGTGAAACCGGCAGAGCTTCCCCGTAATATCCCCTGTTTGACCCTCGAAGTGTGGGCTCCGCAAGCATTTCCCTAAATGCTTGAGAAAATATTTTTCTAGAAAAACTCATTTTTCTAAAACTAGAAAATTCCCTAATTTTCTAATAATTAAATGGTTTATATATTAATTATATAACCACCTAATCATATAATAATTAATCCTAAATTAAGGATTAATTGAGAAATGAGAGAAGCAGCTGAAATTGGCCATTTTCATCTCTGAAAATTGTATGAAAATTTATGCCAAGGATTAGCCTATTTATAGGCAAATTTATGAGGGCAAAATGGTCATTTTACCATCCCGTGTGCATACCACGTCCCAATCCGACCAATCAGATTACACCACATTGTAGCACTCTCCGCCGTGGACATAACGCCGCCAACCACGCGTGGCCACAAGTTGGCCAAGTGGTTGGCGCGTGTCGACCAGATTACGCTACGTGTCCGGGTCAGGTCCTACCTAGACCGGACCTGATCCGACCCTATCCATTTGAACCGATTCGAACCCAGTTTGACTCGAATCATTTGAACCGTTGGCCGACCCATTTCCAAAGTAAATCTGGGCCGCTGAATCCGTGCGTTGTGGCGCGATCCGCGTCGTCCATGTGGCGCGCCACTTGGCGCCCAGTCAGCACCACCTTATGCCTGATCCGTTGACGTGGCGTGACACATCAACTGCCACGTCAGCATGCCACGTCATCAACCTTTTTTTTCTTTTTCTTTTTTTTTTTGAAATTTTTATTTTCTCCAAAGCAAAATTCCGGGCATTTCCAACTCTTGGAATCTTGATTTATTTTCTTAAAATAAATCCCTTGGCTATTTTCAAACACTTTGAAAATTCATTTCTCTCTCTCATTTTAATATTTTCTCTTTAGGTCTTTAGTGGGGCTTGCAGGGGGGCCTGCAGGACTAATTAATTTGAGCTCCAAACGGGTCAATCTATTATCATTACATGATAATAATTGATTACTGTTTAACAATATTTAATTCCACTAAATAAATATTATTGCACTCTAAAATTAATTAAATTATTCACGAATTTATCGATCCAGAATAATTTTGCATTTTACTCCTCCGTGTAGATATCCATGAAAAATAAATTGCAACTACTATCATGTATTTCTCATTTCCAATCTGAAATTTATCGATTCGCCTTAAGTTCAAATTCTCTGTATGTGAAACACATTCAACATACAACTTCGGTGACATATCACGCGAAGTGCTTCGGCCAAAGTCTTAATTCGAACTTTTGCAAATCTATTTCAGGGATATCTTTTACCTTCCAGCAAGGCCACAGATTCCTCGATCAATATAACCCTTTAGCACATTTCATGCAGTCATTGACCGTACAAAGTATTTTGGCCACCCGTTACCAAGACCTAACTTCGAATATATTACAGTGACTAACACTACATGCCTAAAGCCGAAATACTGTTAGGATTTAGAGTTCAATGTTTTCCGAGATTTATTCATTTTAGATAGCAGTATAAAAATGAATGATCTCAGTGGTCCAGTTCGATATCTCCAATCCTATTGAAAATCATCAACGTGTTATAATCAGAATCACCATTCCCTATGACGAAAGATTAATCATCTTATATAACCACGTTATAGTCTTGATAAGAACACATTCTTATCTTATCGACTAGAACTTTAATGACACGTGGTTTTAGTATTCAAAGTCTTATCCTATGAAACACATTTCATATAAGAATACCACCACACGTTATTAATTATCAATATGTGAAATCCCCACAACTTGCTGTAAATTCAGTTTAATTAATCCAACAAATTGAATTTTCAGGGCAGTAATCCCAACAACTCAGATGCGAGTTGGATAACTAGTGTGGGAGATAACAAATCTACAAGTGGGTGGATTTTCACTCTTACCGGTGGGCTGCTTCTTGGGCAAGCAAGAAACAAACAATAATATCTCACTCTACCATGGAATCTGAGTTTATAGCTCTAGCACAAGCTGGACAAGAGGCTGATTGGATTAGAAATATGTTGCTAGACATAGATCTTTGGCCAAATCCAATGCCTCCAATTTCATTGTATTGTGACAGCGAAGCCACGCTTACAAAAGCGTACAGTGGTACCTATAATGGCAAGTCTAGACATATTGGTCTTAGACTCGCGTTTGTGAGACAATTAATACAAGATGGTATTATAACAATTGTCTAAGTGAGGTCAAATAAGAATTTGCTCGTTCCATTTACTAAACCTCTGACGAGAGACTTAGTAACTTCAACTACAAGAGATATGAGACTTAAACCACCCGAACCGAAGTGATGGTAACCCTACCTATAATCTAGGTTACCCCTGATTATAGGTTCAAAGGGAAAAACAAGTCACAACTCAGTTAGAGCTACCAAGTGGTCTCATATGTAGTAGAAGATAGCTCGGTGAGTTGCAACGTGACGAGGTTGACCTATGCTCTTAACAAAATGCTGCACTATTTGCAACAAGTGCTCGAGAAATATTTTGCCTCTATGAACTAGAAGTGCAGCCGCTTCTTACAGAGAGTTGTGGTTTACTCTCTTAGAGGTTCATGGAAACGGGATATAACGTATGACTTAATAAGCGCCAAGCAGTGGAGTGCTTGCTGTATGAGAAAGAACACGTGTGTGTGCTAACTCCGACTGCATCACAAAGGAGTTGAGGTTCAATCTACGGACACCGTCAACTTCGATGCAGTCTTGAGTTATTTACACTTAGAGGAGGTTCAATGTTCATCACACCTTCTTTTAGACATGTGATCTTTGACAAAACTTTCAGAGACTTGTTTGGCAAAAGAGTAGTTTTCCAAACAAGTGGGGGATTGTTGGATATATATGCCTTGTATAGATGTAAAATAATTAATTGTTGGAGAATTAATTAAATGATAAAATAAAAAGGCATATAAAGAGTTGTTTGGAAAACTGTGCATTGGTTATTGAAATGATGTGTATGTTATTAAATTGTGGAACTCAAGGGTGGACTGATGGGCTCACACGTGGTGCGGTGCACCGCACCGCCCACGCAGGCGCTCGGGCTCGGGCGAATGCGGCTTTTGATGGCGCAAGTTCGTATCGTCGCTTGGAGCCTCGCCTCCGAGCCCAGAGCCTTTCTTTTTGTGCCAGAGCCGGCCTGACTCAGTCCTAGATTTAAACATTCAAACCAATGTCCAAATATATCCAAATTAAATCCATTGGCATTGTAATAGCCAAATAGTGGACAATTATGTGGTGTAATTTCAGGCCATTAACATTTGAATTAAACCATTCAAATTCCAATTTCAGTTTTTGCCAATACCTGAGAGTTATAAAATTGCTCCTCCCCCACATCTGAAATACAACAATACTCACCTGAATTTCTGGGAAATTACTATTGTCCGAAATTCCTCTCAGCTTGACATATATCCTAAAAGTAAATCGTCTGCAACCTTTTAGCAAAACTCAGAGAGTTAGGGCCGATTAACACTTAAAGGACAGGGATCACCCGTGTCATTCTGATTCCATTCCCACATTTCTAAACATATATAAATATATTTAATTATTATAAATAATTATTTTTTAATTTAAAAAATATACCCCCTATTTAGCTGGAGTCTAGCCGCTCGCGAGTCTTGTTTGAGCCGAGCTTGAGCCAGGAAAAAGGTCAAAGCTCGGGTCGGCTCACTTGCATCCCTACACAACACACCGTCGACACAATAATATGTATATTAAATTTATTATATGAGAGATGTCTGATATAATAATAAATACAAGTTATATCTGATACCATACTCGATACAACACAACCCACAATAAATAAAATTTTTGAAAATATATCGAAGATTATCATTAAGATGCCAATATTCAAAAGTCCACATAAGTTGGTTAGAATGTAATAATTATAATTTATAAAGTGAGCCTAAAATTGATTTGTAATTTCCCACACGCAAGTTGGAATGACCTAGGGAATAGTGCTTGTGAAATATACTGTAATCTTTTTTAGGGTAAGATTGGAATCCAGTTGGATAAGGATAATGCAATCAAAATTGGTCTGATTTTGTATATTTTCAAAGGTCAGACATTATTAAATAAAATATTTTCATAATATTAAGTATCTGTGGAAGAAGCTCCAACTGCTCCAAAACTTTATAATATAATAACATACTAATTTTGGCTGGAGGTGTAACTACTAATTGGGAGAGTAAATGAGAATTCGAAATTTGTAGCTCAGATGTGAACTTAATTTCTTGTCTAAAATATTTCTTTAGATTGCTCTAAATATTTCAATTTCTATATATGTCATGCATGTGGTTTGTGTTTTTAATAATTAATATATGTTATCGTTTATAACATCTCCAGGTGTGTTTGCTATTTTTTTCCTAATAATTCATTTATTTGAGTATGAATTGAGTTCAAATATTCGAACATGGACTACTGATTAAGTTAGTATAGAATCGAGTCGTTAAACTACAATACTTTATTTAACACACACTCCAAAGTGATTAAAAAAAATTAAACATAGGATCATTGCAGTAGAGAAATAACCCTTAACCACTTGAATTGCATTTACCAAATTTTACCTTTATATGATAGTATTGATTTTAAATTTCAAATGTGTTTATCTTTTCCCTCTAAATTCAAATTTCACTTCACAAATCAGATAATAATAAATAATAAAATTAGAAAAGACAACACTTTGAATGTCATTTTTAAGTGCAGCCTCATTCAAGAGAGGGTCTTTTAGATTTATTAGTAAACAATGAAGGTGTTTTTGATATTATGAAAAAGTTGAGGCCCCTCTTTGCAAATAGACAGTAATTAGCATAATTAAGGCGGGATGATCAGAGATTAAATGCTCGATAAACCGAGACTGTACACTCATAAATAATTTTCCGAAAGAGGAAAGATATGCAAAACGTTCTCTTCTCCCAACATAGAAAAGATCCACGCATCAACTTTCTCAATCAGATTAATGGAAAAAGGCAGAAATCTAGAAATGGGTTTCCAAGATATTACAGAAATAATCAAATATTGAGCTAAAATTCTGTGTCCTTCTTCATTTAGCAAGAGCGTGCGGATTTTTTTATTTATAAGCAGAACCCAGTTTTTGTGATTCTTCGAGAAAATTTCAGAGTTGTTTTCGTTTTTTTAAATGGATTTTGCATCTGGGAAATTGGGTTGTTGAATTGAATCGGGAAGAACGAAAATTGCACAGTAAAGTTGAAATCTTGCTAGATTATTAGTAAAAATTTCAAGTTTGTTTTTTCTTTTGGATGATTGTTGTTGTGTGACGAAATTTTCGCTTTTAAAAATGTCGGATCTTTATGGAAACAATGAATCTGAAGACATGTCTTCGTTCCTTCAAATATTGCTTCAAAATTCATCGTCTTCAGCTGCCACTGCTGATAGCACTGCTGCTTCTGCGGCTGCCGGCGGCTTGTTTAGCGGCGGGGGAGCGGTGGCGGAGTCTTCCACGAGCATCAGTTTCTCTGATCCCAGCAGCTTCTTCGCCAGAGAATCAGATGGAGGAATGAACCCTACTAGCAGAGTCAGGAACATCGGCTCCTGCTATGAGGTACATGATTTTATTTTATTTTTCCCCAATATTATTTGAAAGGCTAATTGAATTTCTTTTCTTTATCTTTTTACTATTATCTATTTCGGAATGGTGGTTTTGTGCTATTTAAACCCTGCAAATTTTGGGCTTTTTCAGTTTGAGTGTTTTCCCTTTGATTGTGGTGTTTCCATGAGAGGAACATGAAATTTATCTTGATTAATAGCTTTTCTACTTTTCAGTTTGTTGATTTCAGCTTATGACTTTGTTGATTTGTTCCAAAGAAAGCTAAGTGTGAGTGTGTGTGTGTAACACAAAAAAGAGCTCACCAGAATAGGCTCTTTTGGGGTTCTAAGTTTGTAAGATTTATTCTCCATGGTTTGGTAAAGCATAATTCATATTACTAATGCAGTTTAGACTCAATGTTTGAATTTGGACTTAATGTTTGTGTTCTTTTCTAATATACTAAACTATAGGGGCCTGAAGGATATGAGACTCCTTCCAATCCTGGGCCACCGCGGTCCTCGAAGAGAAGTCGAGCTGCAGAAGTTCATAATATGTCCGAAAAGGTTTGCTTTAATATGAGATTATATGTTGAATGTAAGAAAATTTGTTTGCACTTCAGATATGTCTGAATGCTGCTGTTTTGAACAGAGGAGGCGAAGTCGGATCAACGAGAAACTGAAAGCGCTTCAGAATTTGATTCCTAATTCTAACAAAGTAACTCATTATTTCTTGAGCTTATAAGTTTTTCTTTTGTCTCTCGTTAAAACTATTTATGTACATGTTGTTAACTAGGACTATGTTGTTGGTGTTTGCTGTGGTAGACTGACAAGGCATCAATGTTAGATGAAGCCATTGAATATCTGAAGCAACTTCAGTTACAAGTTCAGGTATTTGGGTTACACTGTCTTTCGACATATATAGACGTAGGATTTTGATGCTACTTATAACCCTGATACAATTTTGTTTTTTGTTTTGCTCGTTTGATTCAATGTTGTCGTGTCTCAGTTACGGCAATGGGAACTCTTGATTATGCTATTCCCTTGCATGTCACTATCTTATATAAGTTCTTTGTCTTTGTTAAAATATGTGTCTAGATGCTGTGAATTTTTGTTTCTCGTGTTGGGGCCTACATTTAACTATGCCAAACACTATTCATTTGTCTCAAATTCGACAGAGTAAGTTTCATTCTGTATCAATTTCAGTACATTACGGCTAATTATTATACGCAATGTGAAATCGTTCAATTTTGGTACCATATTATTTATTCGTCTCAAATTCGATAGCATAAGTTTCATTCTGTATCGATTTCCATTCATTTGATAATGATTAAGATCATGTGATTTCCACATTATGTATAACAATTAGTCCTTAAGAATGTATAACTTACTGTATAGCAAGTTAATGCTAATGTCGACCCAGATGCCGAGTTATAGAAAGTTGGCAAACCTTTGGAATCCTTTAATTGCAAAAATTCCGAGGACGAATTACATTTATTATCCTGGAGGTTAGGTGAATTTACAAATTAATCTCTCTGGTTTGACAAATTACATTATAGTCCCTGAGTTTTGCAATACATGTATTAAACTTCCAAAAATACCCACTTCTATGGTTCTCACAATAATATTTTCCGGGAAACTTTTAGAACTTATACGCGTTTATTACTAAACTGAGGGACTATACCGTAATTTCTCAAACTAAAGTGATTAATTAGTTAATTCCCCTAATCTCAGGGATAGTAAATTTAAGTCGCCCATATACTCACATATTTATCAAATTTTGCAGATGTTGACGATGAGAAATGGATTAAGCTTAAATCCTGGATACTCGCTCGGTTCGTTGCAGTCAATGTTAGCACCTTCAACAGGATTGGAGCTGGATGAAGGGAATGTTCTGCCGAATGCAAATAGAGAAACACTCTCCCAAGACCATAACCAAGATGTTTTCTTGCAAAATTTTCTGCAACCCACAAGCCACACTTCGTCCACCGTGCCTGTGCTCATGTCCTCCACGCCAAACGCTACTAATTCTGGGATTATGCCGACTTTTGTGCAACCAACACAAAACCATTATGGTTTACTCAATCATTTGGCCTCGACAAAGGTAAATTTTGGGCTCAATTGCTTATTAAATTAATTAAGAATATTAAATTGTTGGAATTTAGAGATAATTACACTAAGACTTAACTATACAATCTTCCACCAAGGTTTAAGAACTTACAATTACTTCCCCTTTCAAGCGATTTACATTGCATACGAATCGATGAATTTTGATGATGATATATTTTATTTGCTGTGAATGCCTCTAATTTCCCTTGTCACTAACTAGTCAATATTTCACTTTATATTTATGACTCAAAAAATGTGTCAGGCCAAACATCCGGGTATGTGAAGCAGGTTTGAGGGGAAAATTGTGTAATTTAACCAAACCTTAGGTTTTTTTATTTTTTTTTGGAAAAAAACCTTAGGGTATGGAACTGTAATCCCCCCTATATATATATATAATTATTATCCGTTACTGAGCTTTTTATATAACTAAAAGAGGTCATTTTTATCATCATCATTGTTACAAATAACAGTGAAAGTTGCACATTTTTTATTATTTATATCCTAAAATATAGTTTCTAATGTATAAGTGTTAGTAAATCAATAATATTTTATTTTATCGAATACTTTTATATTATCAAACTTTATGAAGTTATCCATAAATTTTGATTCATTTTCCTTGAAAATTGTATATGCACAGTTATATATATCTAACTTCTTTTTTTTGGTGGAAAATATATATCTAACTAAATATTAAACATGTTTGAGTTAGCTAGTATGAAGTCGTTCAATTGCATTTGAGCTTGATTCGAACTCGGTTCATTAAAAAGGGTTGGGGCTTGAAAAACTCGACTTTGATTGAGTTTATCATTCGAGCCATCTCATTAGCTAGATTCCCAAGCTGGGTATCTTTTATGACTAATACTTTTTTCAACTTATGTGCAGGATATTTGCAGGGACGACACGTTGTCGCGTTTGCAATTAGATATAAGTTGTTCCGGGAACAATTCATCCCCAGGCGTATCTTCATAGTAAAACAAAACAAACTGACAAAGATTGTGTCAATTGAAAGACAATTTGTTTAGGATTCTTTAGATATTGCAAACTGACTTTGGAACTCAAATTGTTTAATTTCTTCTGGTTGATGAACCTTCTTCTCAGCTTGTTACATACTTGGAATTTTATATTGTCATATTTTCGACACAGGAAAGTATCAACCAAGTGAAAAGGAACTCGCGATCGATCGCGTTACATGTATGATGCATGATATAGTAACACACACACGAAATGAAATATATGCGACACTAATTAGTGATAAGTGTTCGAGATGAATGTCCGACTTGACATATTATAGTATGATATTTCTTAAAATGTCTATGCGTCGCAACTTTTCATTCATTTAACTTGAACACTTCCCTGTTTTTTGTTTGATTATGCATCTTAAATTGAACAAAAGTGTTGTGTAATCACTTCACACATTCTGAGGGGTCCAAAGAACGCAACTTTCCCCAATTCGGTGGAAAGTATTAGATATGGTTGATTAGGTCTTTTGTCTGATTTAATTTTACCTAATCTTGTGTTAATTAGTCAATATTAAGTCATTCATGTTTGGATAACTTAATCACAGACCCGTATCAAACTCGTTACTATTTTAATTAACCTCTATTACGAATTGAACAGTGAGACGATTAGGTGATATTACAATTCATTAATGTTAAATATAATTCAACATATCTAATACAATATTAACGACAACTTCATTAAAACCTTTTTTCACAAAATCAACTATGAAATATAAAACTATTTAATGTTAACTCAACTTAATTTGAACTGATCAATTCCATTGAGATTAGTTCCAAAAAATTAATCTTACATAACTAGTGTTTCCTAAACTGAATATTTTCATAATCAAAGTGCACAGACAGTGCACAACTAAATGGTACAAACACGGTGCCAAAGCTGATCATCTTCAACCATGAACAACAAAGACTACAATCCAACTTGACACAGGTAACAACAAAAAGCAAAATCCGAAAACAACATTACAACTTTCAATCCACAATCCATTAGTTCACTGGTTGTCCTAAATGAAACAATTAGGGAAAGAGCATATATCTCTGCAGTGCAAACCAAAAAAGGGGCCAAATGATAAACTTATGGAGTGATCTATGTTAATCGGACCAACCAAACATGAAATGAGGTTACAAAAATTAAACCAGATCCAACTCAATATCCAATGCCAAACAAGAAATTTTTAAGTGGAACCTTGAAGCTAATCTTAGTTAGTACTGAGCCCAAACAAGACTAGGTATCAACAATTAGTATTCACTACCACACACTTTCTAAAGTGATTAAGCGAAGATTAAACAAGAAACGGTTAAAAATAAAGATGATTTTTTGGAATTATCTCTCTAGAAAAATCTAAATCTAGATATATATCTCTACGCTAGATGTTTCTACATAGTAGCTATGCATTATTAGGACCTAGAATCATCTCTAGAATTATTTTAGGAATCTAGAATTATGTATTAGAAAACCTAGATTTATCTCTTTACTATTAGGATCTAGAATTGTCTTACAATTAATTATTAGGTATCTAGAATGTTCAGTTGAGTAGTATATATAGGAGTAGTCATTTGTTATTTGTATTTAGTTAAGTGAAGTTATAAGTTAAAGTCCTCTAATAAAAAGCTTCTTTCCAACATACTTTTCTTTTGAATCATTCTCTTCTATTTTTGAGGTTATTCTTCTTTTGGTTGTTTTAATCCACCCTTTGATTGTTCGATCTTAGGCCAGCAGGCTTTCTCTATTTTTCTGTTGTGTTAATCATATATTTTTACATGGTATCAGAGCCATAGGACTCTAGTATCGTATGTCAAGATCCCTTGGTGGAAAAGTCAACCGCTGCCTCAAAAATGGATTTAATTGGTCGTAGTGGACTTGGTATCAAATTGTTAAACCAATCTAACTACAGGGCATGGAGGACTTGTATGGAGTCTTATCTTGTTGATGAAGATTTGTGGGATGTTGTTAATGACAATAATACAACATCTTCCACGGATGAGCCAAAAAATGCCGATGCACTCAAGAAATGGAAGCAATTGAATGCAAAAGCGGAGTTCGTTTTGAAGCGGTCAATTTCACGGCCTGTTCGATCACATCATGAGGTGTAAATCAGCCCACGAGATTTGGCGGACTCTTGGCAGACTCTTAAACAAGAAATATGAAGCACGACTTCAAATTTTGGAGAATGAGCTCGCCAATACCACGTAGGGTAATCTTTCCATTTCTGAGTATTTCCTTAAAATAAAAAATCTTTGTTCAAAAATTCCTTTGTTAAATCTAGAAGAAGCAATTTCCAAAGCTCGAATAAGAAGAATTATTATCTGAGGATTGAAGCCGGAGTACATTCCCTATGTTACGTCGATACGAGGATGGGTTCAACAACCATCTTTGGAGGAGTTCAAGAATTTATTATCTTCACAAGAGTCACTAGTGAAACAAATGGCTAGTGTCTCTATTAAAGAAGGAGAAGGGAGTGCTCTTATGGCTAGAAAAAGGTTTTTCAAGAGCAAAAGAAATCAAAATAGCCTGACCTCGCACCCACAAGGCCAAAATAACTCGAGCCCACGTGGAGTTAGTGGTGAGTCTTTTAACACTACCTCTAATAAGAAGATTTTCAAATGCTATCGGTGTGGCAGAACTGGGCATATCCAAAGATTTTGCCGAGCTAAATTACAAGAGAGTAATGTAGCTGACAAGGTTGTGGAGGAAGAAGACTGGGGAAAGTTCTTCGTGGCAGAAACAGAATCTGTTGATGCCTTGGCTTCAATCAACTCTAAAAATGATTGGATCGTTGATTCTGGTTGTGGCCATCATCTTACGGGAGACCAATCGAAGTTTTCTAGCCTCCAAGAGTATAGTGGAAATGATGTAATTGTGACGATCGAAAATACAGTCCATCGCGTGGAGAATGAAGGCACTGTTGTTATTAATGGAAAGCAAGAAGATTCCATTACACTTAAGAGTGTCTTCCACGTTCCAGGTATGAAGAAGAATCTTTTCTCAATTGCAAATGCTGTTGATGCTGGAAATTTTGTGTTGTTTGGCCCACATGATGTGAAGTTTTGCGGAACATTAAGGAGCTCAAGGCTGATGTCGTTCACACTGGTAAGAGAGTAAATGTTTTATTTGTTTTGTCAGCTTCCGGTTCATATATTGAGAAAATGAGCAACAATGACATTGCATATTTATGGCATGCTAGATTTGGGCATCTGAGCATGGATAAATTAAAGGCCATGGTAAAATTAAAATTGGTAGATAACTTGCCTAATTTATCAAGTTTTGGTGAAGGAGAAGTGTGTGAAGGTTGTCAATTTGGGAAAGCACATCGGCTTTGTAACGCCCTGTGTTTTCACACGTGCGGGTAAGAGTTACGTGCGCAATTACATTTAATTATATGAGTTATATTTTGTTTTACTAATTGAATTTGTTTCTAATTTGATTTAATTGTTTAAGAGCCCGTTTGATATATGAGATTAGGCCCATCAAGCCCAGTTAATCCCCTTCAGTTTCATGTTTGATATGTAAGATTAAAATGGCTTGACCCGTTAAAGTTAATCTGTGACCCGCCTTAATCTTGGCACTATTCACAGATTAACTCCGCTACTGCATCTTAGGGGGGGGGGTGTGAGATTACATGAGACTAAATTCAGTTTGAGTTTTTCGAGGCAAGCTTGGCCACTTTTGCCCTCCACATGGCGCGCTGAAAATTCAGTTTTCCCCCCATTCTTAGAGTTACATACACAGCGGCTAGGGTTTTCCAATCCTGCAGTTGATATCATCTTCGCAAAAGGTAAATCTTTATCATACCGATTCTTGATTACATTCTTTTCCAATTTTTTGTTTGAACACTGGTATTAAACTCTTGTTCCGAAAATTATTGTAGCGGAGGGTTTGTAATAAATTTGTGTTTGTCTTTAATTTGACTTGCACTTATCTCCGTCGGTTTACATTGTGTAGCAGAGTGGCTGGGTGATTACAGTTTTCCAACTACACAGCTTCGTTCCTACGTTGAGGTATTGAATGATTCTTTTTAACTTACAAAATTTAGCTTGCCAATCCCCTTAGGCAGAGTTCGAGCATGGGTCTATTCTTTTTGCCATTATGTGTTGCCACGTCTGATTATTCTTCATCTGGGTAGTCATAGCTTCATGTATTGGTTAAATTGGGCCAATTTTGCATTTATATCTCTTAGTTAATATGGCCAATTTTGAGTATTTCTTGCATAATGTATTCGTTAAGTTTTCCCCAGTTTGCGTTTATATATCTTAGTTGATAAATTCTTCTTTGCAAGTCTGGAAAAAATGACTTGCAAATTTTTTCCATTTTACTCTTAGCCCTTCGAATTTGTGATGTTCAATTTGTTACCACTTCGATTTTTTCTCTCTTAAGTTCAATTTGTTCTTCATTGTAGTGTATCTTGTCTCCAATTAACTGTCATATTTTTTGTCCTATCTCTTATGCATATTTTATCATCCGTTTATTGAAAATATGACCTTTTGCCAAGAATTTTGGAGAAGTACTCAATCTGCTATTGTTGTGCTGGTTGGTCAATATGTAATTCTGTTTTTGTTTAGTTTTCTTATTTGTTTCAATTTACGACGGTTTTTTCGATAAATCAGAATGGACTACTACGTTAAACTTAAAGTGCTGCTACTACTAGAGTTAATAGTGTTGCAGTCAAATACCCTGTTAGCACTATTGTACCTTTATCACGTAAAGAAAACAAGGGCATCCAATCGTCGTGCGGAGATGGCTGGGAGAAAATGGAGTGTAGCAAAGCAGCCCGATCAACTTAGTCAATTACGGCGTTATACTAAAGTTAGCGATACCAATTGCATTGACAACCTTAGGATGGATAGAAATGCATTCTGTAGGTTGTGCTACCTGTTGGAAAACCTCGGTGGGTTAACACACGAACGTTTTGTGAGCATTCCCATGAAGACAGCAATGTTTTTGAACATTCTAGCGCATCATAAGAAAAATAGAGTTGTTAAAGGTGATTTTCACGTGTCCGGTCATACCGTAAGTAAGTATTTTAGGGAAACACTGCGAGCTGTGCTCCGAATTGGCAATCTTCTTCTGATAGAACCAACCCCTATACCAACAAATTGTACCAACGAACAATGGAAACATTTCAAGGTAACGACACACTTAAATACATAGTTTCAAGTTGTTGTTGCGTATATGATTAATAAGTTTTAAAATTTATAAACTATATTACAACCATTTGTGCAGGGATGTCTTGGTGCGTTGGATGGGACATATGTTGAAGTGATAGTTCGTCAAAACGTTCAACAAAAATATCGTACTAGGAAAGGTACTGTTGCAGTTAATGTGTTGGGCGTTTGCAACCCACAAATGAATTTTACGTATGTGTTAGCGGGATGGGAGGGATCCGCAGCTGACAGTAGGATTCTCCGGGATGCAATAGCCAGACCGAATGGGTTACGTGTGCCTAATGGTAAATTTCCAGTTTTGATCTCTTTGATTACCTAATCAATCATTACAATGCGGTTACTAATAAATATATAAATTGTTCATCTTAGGAACATACTACCTAGCTGATTGTGGCTATACAAATGCTGATGGATTTCTAACTCCATACCGCGGCACGCGTTATCATTTGAAGGAGTTTGGTCCGGGTTCGTTGGCCCCTCAAACCCCAAGAGAGTTGTTTAACCTAAGGCATAGTCGAGCACGAAATGTTATTGAGCGTTCATTTGCTTTACTAAAAGGGCGGTGGGCAATATTGAGAAGCCGCACTTGGTACCCAATAAAAATACAAAACTGGACGATACTTGCATGTGCAATGCTACATAATTTCATTCGGACACAAATGGCTGTGGATCCTATTGAGGAGGAGGTTCTACGTGAGGAAAGGGAGAATGATGGTGACGATATGGAGTACATTGGCACAATAGAAGCAACGCATACATGGACCAACTTTAGGGACACGTTGGCTAATGAAATGTTTCAAAACAGACATAACCAACAAGGATAGTTGGTTATTAGACGTTCTGTATTTATGTTTTTCAGTCAGGACCATTGCCTTTTGGTTCTGTCCTATTACATTTGACATTATGAGTAGTAATTATAACTATTGTAAGATATTTTGATATATTTAATTATGCATGTGTGACTGTTTTTTTCTTTCAAATTTTTGATATTGCTTCTCCATTACTATATTAAGTTAGCATAAGAATGTTACAGTTTCTGTGATGCTCAGTTTAATGTAAATTGAGTTGGTTAATGACAGGTTATGGCGGTGCCACGGGCAACATCACATATTCGTACTGATCTAGGGAAAGGCGAAAACGCGCCGCGTCGTTTCTTCACAACAAAGGAAGAGGATGTGTTGTTGCAATGCCTGGAACAGTTGCATGCAGAAGGAGTGAAATTGGATGGATCGCTTAGGGGGGGGTATGTCATCCGAGTGGTTAATCTAATGGAGGAGAAATTGCCTGGTTGCGGTATCATTCCGACTCACGTGAGGTCTAAAATAAGTGTTTGGCGGAAAACGCATTCCGCATGTCTGATAATACTTGCAGCGAGCGGTGCGAGTGGTTTTGGGTTCGACCCAACATCAAAGATGTTTATCGAAGAAAAAGCGGGTGCGTGGGACGAACACGCAAAGGTGCATCTTTCGTGTAGTTTCTGCTATTCTCAGTTTTTATCATCTTTGGTTGTTCCCTTTCTTTTTACAAATATGATTTGTAATTATTTTAAAAAAATATGAAACCTTTTCTTTCCTTAAATATGATCCATTTTATATGGTCCAAAATTCACAGGTGTACTCTGAAGGTGTAAAGTTGTTGAAAGGGAAAACATTTCCATGGCTTCATCGTTGGAACATTCTGTTCGGGACGGATAAGGCAACAGGGAAGAACTCAGTTGATATATGTGATGCAGTTAACGAGCTCTTAAGCAGCAGCCAGAAAGATTCCCAACCTGGCATTCCATTCCATCCGAATGAAAGTAAACTCAACACGGCCGTGTCAAGCCCTCGACTTTGAATTTTTCTGATTTTAAACCTCGGACACGGCCGTGTCCGTTTCCTTTGAAAACTCAACACGGCCGTGTCATTTGAAATGGCAGCTTTGGGGAACCTCTTTTATGTTTGTTTTACGTTTATGACTCGTAATGGTGATTGTATTAAAGTTATGTTTTATGATTGATATATGATATTGATGACCTTACGAATGAAAGTATGAAAGTATGAACGATATGAACGGGGAATGAATACGGTTTTACCGTATAATAAACGAAACTTGGTGAGTTATGTGTTTAATTGAATTCTATGACATTCATGACCATATTTGAACACATTGTTGCATTTTAAGCATTCCTTAACATGATATTGCATAGCCGAGCCTCTAATGTGGTCATAATTGAGTCTCACACTACCTTTGTCACATAGATCTTGATCCCGTGGGTGACAAGGTCGAGCAGTGAGAGCTGTGTCGGGTTCTTTTTGTCTACCAGGTGGGTTTTTCTACTATTAGTTAACAATATGACCCCGAACACCTAATGTGCAAGATTTTGGCCAAAACCCTATATAGGTATTTATACCAAGTTTTTAACGAACAAATGTTTTCGAACGAAAGCCTTTTTCTTGATTGTCCTACCAAATGTTTTGGCGAGAAATGAATGATCACAATGAATGAGGGCCCGGGACTTAGTGTATTGGTGAACCGGGGAAGCATGGGCTGACGGGAATCCACATATACTAGTTCCAACAATTTCGGCAACCTGGATTTCACTAGGAGATTAGTGAATGAAAGGGGTCCCGCGCTTTTGGGGATTCATGTACCCCTCTAGCATTAATGAATGAGGGCTCGGGCCTTGCAAACCCGTTCCCTACCCGGAGGAAAAAGAAGTATATGAACGATTGAATGAACGATCGAATGTATGTGCACGAAAGAATGAATGTATGAATGAATGAATGAATGAATGAATGAATGATTAATGGATTACACGTGGTGGTGGTTGGAGATAATGTACGCCCTCTCGCCCGACCACTAATGACCTAATGAACGAATGAATTGTTATAATCCTATTCGTTGTATCTAGTTCCCACTTGGGAGAAATGCTTCTAAACCTCGAATAAGGATCATAACTTGCATGTATGTGTTTCAATTCCGCAATATTATGGTATTATGCCTCTCTTTTTATACCCACCAGTCTGTCGAAGACTGAACCCGGAGTTGTTTCAGTTATTTTTGCAGGAAGGGGATGCTAGGCGGGATGCGAGTCGGGAGGAGAGTCTTGCATAGTGTCTAGCCTTTCCTTTACACTCACTTATGTCTACATTTTGATACATTTGGATTTTTTGTATATGTATGGAGCGTACATGATATGGTACCTATATGTATCGTACATTAAATATTGGTACATAGAGCGTCTAGCTCAATATATGAATTACCTGTTGGTACCTAGAGCATCTAGCTCAATATATAATATATGAATGATTGCTTCCGCTTTTCTATTGCTCTGTTGTTACTTTGATTGTTGTTGGGGTTTAAGTTATAGGCTAGTCCCGCCTGGCTTAGCGAGTGTGTATGTCTCCGTTCGCTATGATTCGGCACGTGTATGGAAATCCATTTCGTATACGGGTCGGGTCATGGTGCGGGGGATGTGACGTCTCGCGCTCGGGCGTTACAGGCTTCCTTTTGACAAATCCACTTCTCGATGTAAGGCTCCATTAGAGCTTATCCTTAGTGATTTGATGGGCCCGACAAGAACTCCCTCATTTTCTGGATACTCTTATATGTTGATTTTTATTGATGATTATAGCCGATTCACATGGGCGTACTTTGTTAAGCACAAATCAGAAGTGTTTAGCAAAATTTCGGAGTTTAAGGAGCTGGTTGAAAAAGTGCTTGGTTCCAAAATCAAGCGGTTCCGGACAGATAACAGAGGTGAGTTTATTTCTGAAGAATTCCTAACTTTTCGCAGAAAACATGGCATCAAGAGAGAGCTCACCTGTGCCGAGACGCCGCAACAAAATGGAGTTGCAGAGAGAAAGATTAGGCATTTGATGGAAACTTGTAAAAGTTGGTTGCATGTGAAGAATTTGCCCAGAGCACTATGGGCGGAAAGTATGAAATGTGCAGCTTACGTGATTAATAGAATGCCTCTTTCTCCAATTAACATGAAGTCACCATATGAACTTATCTTTGGAGAAAAACCAAATGTTAAACATCTTAAAGTTTTTGGGTCAGTTTGCTATATCCATATGCCCGATTCTCAAAGAACTAAACTTGATGCAAAAGTGAAAAAATGCATTTTTTTCGAGTATCATGAAAGGAAGAAAGGTTGGAAATGTATGGACCCAAAAACTCACCTTTTTGTTGTCTCCAGAGATGTTTATTTTTGATGAAATCTCACTATATTATGAAGGGATGGTGACTAACCAAAGAGAGGTTAAAAACTCAAGCTCGGAAATTATAGAATTAGCCGTAACAGAAAATCCTTTAGAGAAGCACAGCGAAAGGAGGAGTTCAAGCACTCAACAATCTGAGTTGCAAAATCTAGAAGAATCCACCGATGTAACCAGATCCGAGAGGCCTCGAAGAAATAATGTTAAACCTGCCCGATACAGAGATGAAAATTTTATAAGCACATATTCTTGCTTTTTTGCAGGTCCCATTGATGATGAGGAACCTCGTTCCTTTGATCAAGCAAAAAGAAACAAAGAATGGGTGTAATAGCCCGGATCGGGGCCTGGTCGTAAACGGTAAGCTAAGGGTATCGTAAAAACGTTTATAGACCTTGATCCATATTTAAAACACTTCATGCATTGCATCTTTAAGTGAAATATGTGCTATTTTGTGATATTATGTTATTTCGAGGGAAATTCGGCACCGAAATCCTAAAATACTATTCATTTCCCAAGCCACTACTACTCCGTTTTGTCAATAGAATTTTTAAACGATCAAAACTTATGATTTTTAATCATTCAAACTTGTTTTCCAAGTCCCGAGAACCTTTTATGTATTTTTGAAGCAATTTAGGATTTTCTTTTAAAATCATTATTCATCGCCAAAGTGAACTTTTGATCGGTACACCGGTTACCCCTCAATATTATACTTAAAATGACCCTTGAATTATTTCATGAATTTTGATATGCTTTTCAAACCCTAATTCCGACCCTAGCCCGAGTAGCAAACGAAAATGTTTATCAAATAAGTTACTATTCATTTCAAGAATTAGAAATTTTAAACCGTACATTCGATTTTGACGTATGAATAGTCGTTTCGAAGGAAATTTTATTTCCCGAACTTTGAACACTTTTCCCACTTTCGTAGTTGCTCGTTTGAAGGTGAAATGACCTAAATACCCTTTTTCTACCATTTTATATTTAATTTTAGAGAAAATCTAATTATTCTTTATAATTACACTATGTACCCCGTCTAAGTCCTTACAACAATTACTAATTGAACCTAAATCCCTAATTACTCCTATAAATAAGTACCTTTGGCAGTCATTTTCCTTTGTCCCAATTTAGCTGCCGAATTCCTCTGTTAAAAGGCAAGTTTTCATTTTCTTTTAGTTTTAATTTATTTAAATTGTGTTTTATTTATGTTTAGTTTTAGATTTTAATTTATGTTTTGTTTTAGATTATTATATGATTTATTTTTATGCATGAATTATGTATTTAAAATTATGTTTTAAATTCATGAATTACATGATTTATGTTTTATAAATTATAGTTTATAAATTAAATGTTACATGATTTAATTATGCTATAATTTAATTATGTGACACCTATTATGACATGTTATATGTTACATTTAATTATAATTTATTCCTACTTAGGTAATTTGATATGATACATGATTTAAATTGTATTACTTGTTACATGTTACATTTAATTTATAATACGATCATACTTATGTAACTTAAATTGTTGCATGACTTATGAAATGTTACATGTTATTTAATTATGTTATATGATAGGAATTATGCTACATTTATAACATGTTACATGTTTATATTATAAGAATAATTATGTTATGAATTATAATATATGATCATATGTCACATGTTAACCTAACCAATTGATATAAATTATAGTATACATGTATAAAATACGTATACATATTAGTTTTCCTACGTATAATACGGTATGTATTTTTGTATAAATACCAAATGTATTTTAGTATAAATACTTAAAGTATTTTCGTATTAATACTATATGTACCTTCGTACAAATACCGTATACATGAACAGTAACTTCGACCGGAACAGTAACTTTGACCAAAATAGTAACTTTGACCAAAATAGTAACTTTGACCATTGACTTTCTAACGTTGACTTTTTAGTTGACTTTTCGAGTTAACTTTTTGGCCAACTTTGAATTTCACCTATAAACTCATTTTGACGAGACGGATTCAACGGTAAAAGCCTTTTTCACAAATTTTCAAAATCGGGAATCAAAATTAAGCTTTTCAAACCAAACTCTTACTCAATTGAAGTTGTTTCAGAATCCTAAGTGTGATATTTAATTTTACGTTATAATCTTTCTCGTAAGATTAATCATTTGCCTGAATTCTTTTTCTGATAAGGGTGATCCTTCTTGAGCAATGTTTTTTCTTATCAATTATGTGATTTATTACTTGAACTCGATCATGCTTTCATGATGTATTATGGTATTAATGATTATCAGATTTTACCATGAGATTTCGTTACCTGTTATGACATGCTTCGATAAAGTTTTGTCCTGATCATATGATATCATTATGTGCTATTGAATGTTTTGAGGTGGTTTGAACGTACTTCTGTGACTATATGGTTTGAGGATAGAAACTTATAGTTATTCACTACTTACAGGTGAAGTTTGGATATACTGGGGCTCCGGTATTATTGCATAATACCATTTTCTGTAGGTGAGGTTTAAATCTATTTTCAACTGGAACTATGAAAATATGTATGTATGCAAAACGTTTGAAAACCATCCCTAAAGGTTTTAAAGATCCTTTTTTTCAAAGATAAACGTTTCCCTTCTTAGGGCACTGATTTATTTTAAAGCTACTCTGTTTTGTTTAAAGATAATGTTTTCTGATATTCCATTTGTTTAAAGTTTTACCGTTTTGATTAACGAGCAATGAGTAATGTTTTAGAGTTCTGTTCTGATCAACGTTTAGTTTCTGGATTTTGTGTGCTTTACGCACTTCTGAAATTTTGGACAATGTAAGCTTTGGATATACTGTTCTGTTGGGCCCTGACGGTATGGTTAAGTAGTAGACCGGGAGGCGTGCGCTAATGACTACTATGATACTAGCCGTCGTACAGACCTTGATGATGGTTTAGTCGGAGGTTGGTTACTCCACATCGAAGGTCGTGAGAGGTGGATGTAATTCCTCCCATTCCTGTTTACGTCACCGCCGGGTAGCTCCCTGGGCGCGACAACTGGAGGAAGAAGGATGGTGCATGTGATTATGGGTATCGGGATCCTAACCGGTCTCGATACCAACTCTGTTAATGTTTTTGGGGGTAAAGGTTGGAGAACGCCTAACTTGCGGGCAAATTCTGTTTTTAAAAACTGGTTCATACTTTGAAAAATATACCCAATACCTTATTCCCATTTTGTAAAGTATATATGAACCGGAAACTCTGACGTGTGCGCATGTGTGTGCTTTCTTGGAAATCCTGTTCCAAAGTAATGTTTTGAAGTTCCGTTCTGAAATAAAATGTTAAAGTAAAGTTTTGAAATTCAGTATTAAAGTACCGTTTTGAAGTAAAACCTTTTCTGAAAAGTCTAAAGTTTTAAGTATTTATATGATTCCAAAGTTATGCCTCGCTTAGTCCCTTTGACTAATACCTCTACCCCATTTTCTAACCTTATGGTTTCAGGTTCTGCGTTGGCTGGTTGGTTGGTACCTTGAAGCATAAGAAATCTTCTGTTGTACTCTTTCGGTCAGGTTCTTTTGAACCATCTTGAATTCCACGCACTTGTTGTTATTGTATTGTTCTGTTAGGCTTTAATCATCTTAGCCTCTTGTATCCTTGTTATTGTTTCCAAAAGTTTTAAATTGCCTATATTTCTACTGCGATGTTTTCTCCTAGTACTCTGATCTTGTAATGCTTTGTCCGTTCACCGGCGTGCTTCTTGGGTGCTAGGTCTCCTAGCCACTTGAGAGGTACGACGATGCGGGGTTGTGGCCCCCTTCGGGGTGCTACAATGGGAGCATGCAATGGATGCTGAAATGGAGGCACTAGAGAAAAATAAAACTTGGAGCCTTGTTCCCAAGCCAAAAGATGTGCAACCCATTTCTTGTAAATGGGTATATAAAATCAAAAGAAAAGCGGATGGGAGTGGCAAAAGATATAAAGCACGGTTGGTGGCGTGAGGTTTCTCTCAGAAATATGGAGAAGATTATGAAGAAACTTTTAGCCCCGTAACCAAGATGATTTCGGTTCGCATGGTGTTAGCCTTGGCAGCATCCCATAATTGGAAATTATGGCAGCTTGATGCAAAGAATGTGTTCTTATATGGGGAGCTGGATAAAGACATCTACATGGAGCAACCTCCTAGTTATGTTTCTAACTCTCATCCTAATTATGTGTGCAAGCTTAAAAAGGCTCTCTACGGGCTCAAACAAGCTCCACGGGTATGGTATGGTAAAATCTCTCAATATTTATAATTGTGTGGTTATAATGCTTCGGATTTAGACTCTAGCTTGTTTGTTAAAACACAAGGAAGCTTGCATCTTGTTGTGTTGTTGTATGTGGATGATATGATCATAACAGGCAACGATGTAATGGAAGTTGAAAAGCTTCAAGATGAGCTTGCCATCAAATTTGATATTAAGAAGTTGGGGGAGCTGCATCACTTTCTTGGCTTAGAGGTAACGAACTTGGCAAGTGGTATCTTTCTTTCTCAAGAAAGTTATGCCAAGAAGTTAGTTGAACGGTTTGGAGTGAATCAAAGTAAAAGGTGTTCAACTCCACTAGATGCCAATATAAAGCTAAGGCGTGAAGAAGGATCACTTCTGGCCAATCCGCAGTCTTATTGTGCTCTTGCCAGTAGTCTACTATATTTAACTATCACAAGACCCGATATTGTCTTTTTAGTTGGCTTAGTTAGCAAGTTTATGCAGTCACCAAGAAAGCTTCATTTAGAAGCTGTAAAAAGGATTTTGAAATATGTCAACTCAACTCTGGATATGTGCCTACTTTACAAGAAGAAAGCTACCACCTCTCTAGTTAGTTTCAATGATGCTGATTTTGGCGGCGACTTGGATGATCGGAGGTCCACTTCAGGATACGTTTACTTAGTGGCGGTAAATGTAACGCCCCAGTTTTCTAGCCGTTCAGGTACGCGTGGCATTTGAGACTTAGGGCTATTTAATTTCCTTTTCGTTATTTTATTCGCGCAATCTAATTTATCTATTTGTAATCTTTCGTGAATTATATGATTTAAATCGCTAATCTTTGTGAATTTAATTACATGAGCTGTGTATTTAACTTCCCCAAGCATGATTAAGTGTTTAATTATTTGCAATTATGAGAACGTTATGCCTAATTGACTTTACTTGAAACTTTGTATAACTTATGGACTTAATTGATAAATTTCTTGGGGACTTATTTGTAACATTTACAAATTTTGGATTCAATTGCATGACTTTAATTACTAAGGACTAAGTTGCAATTTTCCTTCTCTTCTATCTTCCTTTTAACGATGCATATACACACACACATACACTCCTTTGTTCTTCATTTTCTCCCACAAACACACAAGACACAAACTCCATCTCTCTCTCCCTCTCCATTTTCGATCCAAGCTAGGGGAGCTAGAGGCCAAGTTTTCTTCCACTTCAACAAGAAATCCAAGTTCAAGAACCTCTTCTCTTCTTCCCCTTCTTTTCTTCCCTCAAGGTGAGATATATATATATGTATATTTGATGAGAACTTGATTATCTGTTAGGGTTTTATGGTTGTATGAAATCCATGACATATTATGAAGTATTTGTGATGATCTTACCTTGGTTTCATGCATCTAAACCATGAGTTGAAAGAAATATGAACTTGGTTGATTATACATACATACAAGGGTTTCCTCTTGAATTTTCATTGAATCAAAGCATGTTTCCTTGGATTAAATGTTACCTAAATGATGTATTTAAGTTATATGCATGATATGTGATTGTTTTGGAGTGTTTTGGTTGAGTTTTCTTGTGGGTTTGCTCCCTTTTCTTCCCTCCACGAACAAGCCCCTGTTCTGCACCTTTTTCCAGCCTAGATAGGTTCCCCGGGCGGGTAAAATTTGTGAAGAAATCTCCCCGGGCGGGTACTCTTGTCCAGAAACTTTTCTGGACAGTTTTCCCCGGCCGGGGAACTTTTTCCTTAAACTTTACCCGGCCGGGTACTCCCTCATCCGAACTCTCTCCAATTGGAATCACCTCAATATATTTTTTGGTTTGTGAGATATGGTCGTTTTAATTTTGTGTCGCCACTTTTTCGAGACATTGCATTCATCCAACTTCAAGCTTACGCCATTTTCACATCGCTTTGAACTAAAATTCAAGATATATATCCTCGGAAAGCTATGTTTGTCTAGTTTCATATCCAATAAACAAAACCCAATTCCAACTTCTAGAACTCAAGATATGTTCAATTCTTTACAGCTTGTGCATTCCTGAAAACTGTCAGCTCTCACCAAAACTTGCTCGAATCCGTTCTCTTGCTTTCCTTCCACTTCCTCGAACTCCGTATGTGGTTTTATTGAATGTATACATGATTAATTGATAATATATGATATTTTTGATTATTTATTTTAATTTTATGGTTTCATTTGATAAGGGTAAACGTGATTTTAATGCATGAACGTTTAAATGACAAGTTTGAAGTTTTCTTGTATCCTTTGCCTCTCGTATGTATTTTAAACTCTTGTTTGCTCATGACATGTTGAAATACGTTATATTATGTGTTATAATTGTTGCATTAAAGTTGTGGAGTGTTTCGATATGATTTTGTCGGGTAACGAACTAATATGCTATAACGAGGCTAAGTGCTTCCATATGAAATGTTAAGTGCTTTCTTGCATTCTCTCGATGTCTTAAGTGAATCCTCTTACCTCTGTATTTATTGTATGTATTGTAAACATGTTAATATATGTGATATAATTATTTTTTGAAGTTTATGGCCCGATTTGATATGAATCTTGAAAGATATGGAACGAATGAATATGAAATCTTTATATATTGAATGTAAGTAAGTGAAGTGCTTGATTATATGGCTCCATGACATTATTTTACTTCTTATGCATCTCACATAACGTTAATGCATTGCCGTGCGTCATATATGGTTCATTTAGAGTCTCGAGCCTCGCGAATGCATTGTGTTATCTCTTGTACAGTTTTCTCCAGGGCAGAGACTTGCCGGGTTCTTAGGTTACCATCTTGTCTTCCTTTCCTCTTGGTATTGTTCGGTAAGGTGTAACAGGTGGGTTTCTCTTCTATTAGCTATGATGACCCGATATATCCCTTATGTGAATGTTTTAAACCAAAATATTATATATATATATATATATAGATATATCGAGTCTTTTCAGAAGAGTCTATGATTTCCAACGTAAAGCCCTTATCTTATGTATCCCCACCTTATGATTTTTGGCGTGGACATGATTATGATTGCATGGTCCCAGGGACTTAGTGCAAGTGGCTATCCGGGGAGGCAAGGGCCGACGGTGATCCCTTGTACTAGTCCCACCACATTTACGGTGAAACCGACCCTTGCTAGGAGGATTAGCGGGGAATGGGAGCTGAGTGCCCTTGGGGGATTAATGTACCCCCATTTGACTATGTATGGATCGGTGGTCTGGTCTTGCAAGCCCGTTCACCACCCGGAGGAAAAAGGTGTAAGTGTTTATGATTATGAATGATATGAATATGCATGATATGATTATGATTATGAACGAATATGTATGAATGTGTATGATCGTTAATATAAAGATTGAATTGATATGCACACACTAGGAGTAGGTTGGAGATATTCGCCCACCCGCAAGGGCTCACGTATTGACCACATGAACGATTATGATTATGAATGAAAATGATTATTATAATCCCGAGCGTTGATTTTTTTATTTTCACCCACTTGGGAAATGTTTCAAACCTCGCACGGGATTATATCTTACATGTGCGTGTGCTTAAATTCTGCAATATTATTTATGATATGCCCTGTTTTATACCCACCAGTCTCCTATAGACTGAACCCGGCTTTGTTTTCAGTTATTTTGTAGGTTTTGGAGTGCTAGGCGGGATTTTGAGTCTGTCAAGTCCTGTGGTTAGGTCGAAGTCTTTTCACATGCATTTTTTTTTTTGTAAATTGAATAAGTTATACATTGAATGTATGAACTATTATGATTATATTTTATGATATTCGGGACAGGCTTCTAGGGACAGATTGAACCCGTGAATTATGATTTATGATTCATGTTTGAAATTTCGGGACTAGGTATCTATGCTAGTTGAACCCGTCACTCCTTGCTTATACTATGATTGTCCTTATGTTTTGTTTTCGCACATGCATTTATCTTGGTGAATTTGCCTAGCTGGTTTCGAAGTTTAGCTCCCGCCTAGCATAGCGAGTGAGTCCCCGTTCGCCGTGACGTGGTACGTGTATGGACTTTCCATTTCATATACGGGTCGGGTCTCGGTGCGGGGGATGTGGCGTCTCGCGCTCGGGCGCTACAGTAAAAGTATTTATTGGTGTAGCAAGAAACAAAATTCAGTTTCCTTGTCAACTACGGAGGCGGAGTACAAAGCTGCTGCTCTTGCTGCTCAAGAATGCATTTGACTTCAAAGACTTGCCGACGATCTACATCATCCTATAACTAAGCCAACTGCACTTTTTAGAGATAATCAAAGTGCTCTCAAGCTCACAAATAATCCAGTATTTCATGCAAGAACCAAACAAATTGAGATCGAGCATCACTTTATTAGAGAGAAGGTTCTTGACAACACCATCGACGCATTGGAAGTGCGAAGTGAGGAAAATATTGCCTATATTTTCACAAAGTCACTTTCCAAGGCTTCCTTTGATTTCCTTCATGCGAAAATCGAGGTTAATATCCAAAAAATCACTTTAAGGGGGTGTTAAAAATAAAGATGATTTTTTGGAACTATATCTCTAGAAAAATCTAAGTCTAGATATCTCTATACTAGATGTTTCTACATAGTACCTATGCATTATTAGGACCTAGAGTCACCTGTAGAATTATTTTAGGAATCTAGAATTATGTATTAGAAAATTTAGATTTATCTCTTTACTATTAGGATCTAGAATTGTCTTACAATTAATTATTAGGTATCTAGAATGTTCACTTTAGTAGTATAAATAGGAGTACTCATTTGTCATTTGTATTAAGTTAAGTGAAGTTATAAGTTAAAGTCCTCTAATAAAAAGCTTCTTTCCAACATACTTTTCTTTTGAATCATTCTCTTTTATTTTTGAGGTTATTCTTCTTTTGGTTGTTTTCATCCACCATTTGGTTGTTCGATTGATATGTCGAGTTATCGCCAAGAGACGTTAGAGTGGTCTCGAGCTCACGATAGCAATCAAGATTCACACAATCCGGTAAAGACCGACCGGCCAGAGAAGATTAGAAGGGAAGAGAATTTGAGATATAGATTGGAAATTTTGAAATTGTTATTGCTTAACCTCCAAACAAACTGTTCACGTAATATAAAGAAAGACACCTATTAGACTAAGGGCTCTCAAGGAAAATAAAATAACGTAATCTAAAGTTACCAAATACTAACAAGGAACCGTCAAACCAACTTACCAACTATTGCTCCTCGGCCACCCCAACACCACCAGCTGCTCGTGCACTTTCACTGTATGTGCAGGAACCTTACTGTCAAGTAGATCCGTTGGCAGCGACCCCGGAGACACCCCCACCTTCGGTCCCATAAACCGATGCAAGAGCGAAACATAGAAAACTGGATGAACCCGCGAAGAGTTTGACAACCGCAACTTATAAGCAACTGCACCAACTTTCTCCAACACTTCATAAGGCCCATAAAACCATTTTGCCAACTTCTGACTCCCACGGTGCCAAATGGTGCCCATACAGCTGCACCTTCAACAAAACCAAATCACCCACCTTGAAACTGACATCACGACGATTGGCGTCCGCAATCGTCTTCATCCTTGTCTGCGCCGCTGCCAAATTAAGCTTAAGCTGCTGAAGAAGAGCATCCAGCTCGGACAGAATATCATCAACAACTGGTAATTTACTGTCACCCTACCGGTAGGGAATCAACTCCGGAGGTGACCTCCCGTAGATCGCCTGAAACGGTGTCATGCGAATACTCACCTGATAACTAGTATTCAGAGAATACTCTGCCCGTGACAATAAGACCATCCATCGTTTAGGGTGCTCATGATAGAAAGCCCGAAGATATTGCTCCAAGGTACGATTCATCACTTCCGTTCGGCCGTCCGTTTGGGGATGAAACGCTAAACTATGACTTAGAGTGGTACCACTAAGAGCATGAATTTCTCGCCAAAAACGACTAGTGAAAACCGTATCCCGATCGAAAATAATCGAGGCAGGAATCCCATGCAATTTGATGATCATATCGGTAAATAAATGAGCTGCCCGGTGCGCATCAAAATCAGCAGGCAAAGCTCCAAAGTGAGCATACTTAGTTAATCTATCGACCACCACCAAGATCACAGAACAACCTCTCGATGGTGGAAGACCCATAATGAAATCCATACTAACATTCTCCCAAACCCGGCTCGGAATGGGTAAAGGCTGCAATAAACCCGATGGCGGAGCGGTTGAGAATTTCGTGGTCTGACAAACCAGACACGAAGCAATATGTTTCTGAACATCAGCCTGCATACCTGGCCAAAAAAAATTTCCCGTGAGTCTGTAAAAGGTCCAATGCGCGCCGGCATGGTCCCCAGACGGGGTATCATGATATTCTCGCCAAAGTTGAAAACGAAGACCCGAATCCTTACCCACACACATTTGGTTATGGTAAAAAAGAACACCCTCGTGAACCGAAAATGGTGGTTGCTACGTACCAGTCATGTGATCTGAGTGCTGCTGCAAAAGATCAGGTTGAGTGGAATTTTCCCACTTTAATTCCTCAAGGAGATCAGGCCAAGGACTCGACACCAATGCTAACACCTGCGACAAGGATTGTTCTGTGTCCCGACGTGAGAGAGCGTCTGCAATATCATTATTGGCACCAGGCTTGTACTCAATCTGAAAACGAAAACCCAACAGCTTCCGAACATAGAATTGCTGATCCGGCGTTTGAATAACCTGTTGTAACAATTCGCGCAAACTCTTCTGATCCGTACGAATTAGAAACTCGCGCCCAAGCAAATATTGATGCCACTTGTGAGCCTTTTCCATAATAGCATACAATGCTTTATGATAAGTAGACGCTGACAAACACCGCAGCCGCAACCCCAGTTTCTTGCTGAAATAGTTGATTGGCTGATTAGCCTATAAGAGAACCACCCCTATGCCTGTGGCGGACACATCCGTATCAACCACGAAAGTTTCCTGAAAATCTGGTAAGTAGAGGACCAGAGCAGAACTCATGGCCTTCTTTAACTTTTTGAATGCCTCATTAGCAGCCTCCCCCCACCCGAAATTATCGCGCTTCAATAAATCCGTTAACGGCTCTGCGATATGAGAATACCCCCGGATAAAGCGCCAGTAATAACCTGTCAACCCGAGAGAGCCCCGCAACTGTTTCACCATTTGCGGAATAAGCCAAGTAACCATGGCTGAGATTTTGTTGGAGTCAACCTATAATTTTCCCGCAGAGATGACATGCCCCAAGTAGTCGATAGAATCTGTCGGAAAACAACATTTCGACCGCTTGACAAAGAAATCATTAAAACATAGCAACGAAAGTGTCACCTCTAAATGAGATACATGCTTGGCCAAAGACGGACTATATTGTTGGGAAAACACGAAACAAAAATGCAGTGAAATTTAAAAATTTTCCCAAAATAAGATCGAATCTTGCAATTCTTGCTCCCAATTCGTAAGGTTCTAAGAAACTCATTTAGATCCACGCTTTCTTGACATGTTTGAGCCGTCCACAAACGCTCTTCAAACGGAAAGTCCCCAAAGCTCCTTCAAATCTTTCAAGACTCCACGAAAGAAGCCCTCTAGAGAAATAGTCCACACCAACCTCGATCACGATTTAAACAGGGAGGATGCTAGTTCCATATTTAGTGTCTAGGCTCTAGGGTTTATGTGATGTAATTTGGAGAAGGAGATTGTGTATTAATTTACAAAGGGTTCGAACCCCTTGTATATATAGCTAAGGGGTTCGAACCCCTAATCCTTAATGGAGTAGGATTCTTATCCCTTTTGCTATTTGATTCCTTGCTTGGAGAGAAAGACTCCCTACTTTGACCAAAAGTCTCCTTTTGACCAACTTGTTTAGCAAGAATAAATATATAACTCTTTTAGATATTATATTTAATTATTTATTTATTCACAATAAATAACTTGAAGCTAATAATTAATTAATTCACTAATTATTTATTAGACTTAAATCTCCAAATTAGAACTTTAATAATAATTCATAATTAAATTGAAGTCCATTAAATAATTAATCAAATTAATTATTTAATCATCACATGTTCACGTGACATGTGTCACTTCGAGAACGTGTCCCAACCGTGTGGTCCCCACCAACCTCTTATTGATCCGATCAACTCGTTTGATCGATTTAAGCCTTAACCCTCGTGACCGGGCATTTGTGTGTGACCCTCTAGGTTCTTAATTCAAATAGCAGTGACCCTAATTAATTAATTCCTAATTAATTAATCAGTCCACAGATCATACTACCATAATCTAGCAACAGGTGAGTGCCCCCTAGTTGAATAAGAATATCTCAATTCAAAAGAACCTTTAAGTCATTGACATATGTGAGATAAAGTCCTCCTACATCCCATCTCTCAATCAAGATCTAGGGCAAGGGAATAATGAGAACCATAATAATCTCGATCTTAAAGTTAAGTGCATTTCATACCCATTTGATCTCGATCTAAGAAACCCATTTCTTGATCTCGATCCACTGCCTTGGCCAAGGACTCCTTCATGGCATATGAATGACTTACACACTACGAGATCATCTTGATCTCATATGATTCCTTGTGCCACTTGTACAGCCCCAACATAAGCTTTGAATCAGTTGTCTCGGGAGACACCCTTTGAAGCCTACACCTAAGATTGCAAAGTTAGCCCACGAAGCATCCATGGAATCTCAAGTCTAAGGACTACGTAATCACATTAATGACTCGTGAGATATTTCCTAATCTGGAAGTTTCTATTTCTAGAAATAGAAACTTCCTTGCCCATTCAGGAATCTTCTCACACGGGGCACCTCGGTGTGCCTACTTAGAATAAGCAAGCACCCCCATGTATCACGTGTTGCGCCCCAACGGTGGGCACCACACCCCCGCACCATAGCTCAACACGTGTAACGAAACAAGGACTCCGTACACATGCCAAACCATAGCGAACGGAGACAAACAAAAACAAAACCAATCCTAAGCTAGGTGGGACGTAGACCCTGTACACACAATACTTAACAAATATGCGGAAGCGTGATCATGCCGAATAAAATTCGAAACCATGCAAACAGTTGACGGGTTCAATCTAGCATAATTCCTAATTCCGAAGTTAAATCATAACATAATGTAAATCATATATGCAAACAGGTTCATCTAATCCGAGCACCTGTCCTAACCTGTCCCGAATAATCATATAATCAAAACGGGTTCATCTAATCCGAGCACCTGTCCTAACCTGTCCCAATTTCAAATCATAAATGAACAAATCATATTTAAACATATTCGTTCATAGGTTAATAATACAAAGCTAAAACTGAATTTAAAATGCAAATGCAAAGACCCAACTAATACAAGACTCGACTCCAAGAGACTCACACCGCCTAGCTCGGACTCCAAAGCCAAAACCTGCAGAGCTGAAAACATAAAGAAGGAGGGTCAGTCACACTTGATTGAGCGAGGGGTTAACACACGCACGCTATACATAATATACATAGCAAAACATGTAAAAAGAAGATGTTCGTAAAGCCGGGATTAGTTTTTGCATACAAAAACATTTACCCGTGATAATATATATATATAGGGTGATTTAGCAAAGTAGAACGAACGAAACTTAACTTTTTTAACGCGTACGTTCGAAACATGCAGACTGAGCACACATATCCAAACATATTTTATTAGGTTAAAAGTACATCAAATTTTATCTTAATTTGAGAATCTATCTTGTTTCACGAACTTAAGACCAACATAACAAGACTCGGTGGGCACGAGTGCAACTTACACAAAACAAATCAAAACGAGTACATGCCAGGAAAATACATAGGGTGATGGAAGGGTTGCGCGACCCTAACCATCCTAAGCGGATGAGGGGAGTGCTCAATGCTGCTCAAACCCTCGGACTCCATCCCCCAACCTACGCTCAGGTGGGTTCCGGTAGATCCCTTACACGGAATTTGGGGCCCCATACTTACACTTACACTGATCACGAAAATCGGAAGCTTAAACCCGCTAGACTCACACTTATATACATAGCACATGCATATCGTACTTATCATATCGTACGTACATATCACGCCGACCTCAAAATCATAACAGAATCAAAGCTTAGCGTACATAGGCTTATACATAGCTTTATACTTGCAAACTTATGGCAAAGCTAACAAATACATATTTCACACATATCTACATATACATAGAGGCTTATAAGTCGCATGCATACGAAAACCGGCACATTTCATTAAGGTATAACTATATCCTAACCTCACCTCGAACCAAACGAAGACGAAGACAAAGCACTTGATTCACCCCGGAATCAACTTGATGAACAAAACACCACCCCGGGTGCACCTGGACAAACTGAAGGCAAAAGACAAGACTTAGACTCAAGAATGAACCATATAGACGCACGGCGTATGTTCATGCATATAGGAGATGCAATCGAGTAGGCATAACACATATTCGAATCAATTACATGTAATCCAAGACATTACATAGCTTAACATATTCATTTATAATCATATAGCACGTTAAAGTGCACAATTAATGTATATAACAAAGCGGAGATACGTAACAAGGTGCATAGATGCTTCGTGCAAATAATGCATATTAAATAAGCAACATGAAACACATATAACAACACGTACATACACATAAGCAAGATAAAACAAGTTGGGAATGGGTTCGGAGGTGGCAAGGTGCAAGAAAAGCGGAAGGAAAGCATAAGAGATGGTTCCGAGCAAAACCGGCAAAAACTGGAAATTATTCCGAAACGGACAAGCTGTAGTAAAATGGTCATAACTCGAGTTTGAGAAATGGGAATTGAGTTTTGTTTATTGGAACTGAAAGTAGACACAAATATCTTTAAAATTCTAGGTGGCTCAAAACGTGGTTCAAAGTGAGGCGAAAATGGCGTACCTTTGAAGTTGGACGAAAGCAGAATTTCCGCGGGATGGCGACACAAATTTCAAACGATTATATCTCATAATCTAGAACGGATTTTGATATGATTCTAATTGGAGGATGTTCTAGACTTCAAGAGGTTTCCTTAGGTTAAACAATCAGGCCAATCCGAGTTCAAACGAGGTCGTCACGGCCGTGTCAAAATTGGCCTGGAAACTGACACGGCCGTGTCGGAATAAAAAAAATTCCAACTCGAGGGCTTGCCACGGCCGTGTCGGAAATGAACTAGGGGATGACACGGCCGTGTTGGGTCATCTTCTCCGAAAAATCACGATGACACGGCCGTGTTGGATCATCTTCTCCGAAAAATCACAGCAACAAAGCAAGAGCTCGACGGGGGTGGTTCCCAAACCACCCCAAACCACATTCCGATCAATTAATACACCAAAAACACTCAAATTCAAGTTATATCACATATATATATCACATTAGAACATAAATTGGACTCCGAAACGAGTCCGAACACCTAAAACACGAAATCTATACTATTCATCAATTCTCCAAACTCAAGAAATAAGGCAATAAAGTAAGATTCAATCGGTAGAAACGAAGATTAGGACGAGAGAAATCCATATCTTACCTCGGTTCGTCGATTGGGCGAGAGTTGGAGTCGGAACTTGAGCTCAAAGGTTGGGTGGCTTTCTCTTCTCTTCTCTTGCTTGGACCGAACCAAATGGGAAAGAAAGAGGGTTCGGTCCCCTCTTGTAGGGCCAAGAAACGGGTCGGGAAAAACGGGTAGGGTCAAACGGTGTTCGGTCCATTCGGATCGGATTTAAAACGGTAGGGCTAACAAACGGCTTTGAAAATAAAAGTTAATTTCATTGAATTCGAATCGTGGAAACGAACTCAATGAAGGGGTCAAAATTCGAATTTGAATTCCCGAGCTCAAGATTGCCACGATGGCCAAAGCACCCTAATTAATTAGGTCCCTAAACTTCAATTATTGAGCATTCGAGCCCAAACAATTAATTAAATCTAAAGCGCATATAACTTAAATAAATTACACGTTGACATTTAAGGCATACGAATCATATAAATACGGAATTAAACTCTCTCGTGATGCGTACCTGGAATTGCTGAAGTAGCGGGATGTTACATCACGCACGCATCATTCAATACACTTTGTACCCCATGAAACAAGGTGGTCCTTCTTAAGGGCGTGATCACACGAGCAAGCCTCTAACGAGTCATATCGATACTCCTACTGTCTTTTGGACTCATCGGCTTGGAGTGATTTCTAATCATGACCTAAGTGATTTAGGGCTCGTCTCATAAACCACTTCACCTAAATGGTTGAGTCCTATAAGTTATATTGATTAGGGGAGTTCTTATACATGTACAGCTAAAGTAAACATATAATCAAACAAGAGCATGTAAAGAAGTGTTGTCTTGGTTCGTTTATTAGTCAAAGACTATCGTGATTTACAAAAGGAAAAGCACTAAGCAGACTATTAAATCGGCTTTCAGGGCACTATTCCTAACAATCTCCCACTTGCCCATCAAAGCTACTCATAAGCTAATCTAAGTCCCATCTTCGTAAGATGACCTTCGAATGCTTCTCGACTAAGGGGTTTAGTAAGTGGATCTGCCACGTTCTCTGTTGATGTGACCCTCTCTATTTGCACATCACTTCGTTTGATGATATCATGAATTAGGTGATACTTCCTCATAATGTGCTTGGTCCGTTGGTCAGATCTTGGTTCTCTTGCTTGAGTAACCGCCCCAGTGTTGTCACAAAACACAGTAATGGGGTCTTTCATGCTAGGAACGACATTCAATTCTTGAATAAAGTTTCTAATCCAAACACCTTCCTTAGCTACGTCATTTGCAGCTAGGTATTCAGCCTCAGTGGTCGATTGTTTGGAACTTTTCCAACTCACTGCTCCTCCATTAAGGCAGAAAATGTATCCTGACATTGACTTAAAATCATCTAAGTCAGATGCAAAGCTTGCATCGCAGTATCTTTCGACGATTTGAGCTTTCTGTCCTGCGTATACTAAGAACAAATCCTTAGTTCTTCGTAAGTACTTCAAGATGTTCTTCACGGTAGTCCAGTGACCATCTCCAGGGTCAGATTGGAAGTGGCTTGTTATGCTAAGAGCATAAGCCATATACGGTCGAGTACATAACATTGCATACATTATGCTACCTATTGCCGAGACATAAGGTATATGAGTCATTCTTTCCTTCTCAAGGTTTGTCTTAGGACTCATCTTTTTTGAAAGACATGTTCCTACACTCATAGGAAGAATCTTATTCTTCGCATCCTCCATGCTGACCCGTTTCAGCACTTTATCTATGTACATCGATTATGATAGTCCTATCAATCTCTTAGATCTATCTCTATAGATCTTAATCCTGAGAATATAGGATGCATCACCAAGATCTCTCATCTGGAATTGGTTCGATAACCAAGACTTGGTAACTTTCATGTCATCCTTCGAATTCCCAAATAGGAGGATGCCATCAACATAAAGTACCAAGAATTACACTGAAGGCTCCAATTCCTTTCTATACAAGCACGACTCATTCGAATTTTGAACGAAGCCAAACGCTTTGACTACTTCATCAAAACGAATGTTCCAATTCCTAGAAGCATGTTTCAATCCGCAGATTGACCTTTGGAGTTCGCGAACCTTTTGCTCACTCCCACTGAATGAGAAACCTATGGGTTGATCCATATAAATGTGTTTATCAATGTCTCCATTGAGAAAGGTAGTTTTCACATCTATTTGCCATATCTCGTAGTCATAATACGCAGCTATGACAAGCATGATCCGAATGGACTTTTACAATGCAACCGGTGAGAAGGTTTCATCAGAGTCCACGCCTGGTCTTTGAGTGAATCCTTTGGCAACGAGACTTACCTTATAAGCTACAACGTTTCCAACTACTCCAATCTTTCTCTTAAAGATCCATTTGCACCCTATGGGTTTTACCCCATCAGGAAAATCTACCAACGTCCAAACTTGGTTGGAGTACATGGAATCCATTTTGGGTTTCATGGCTTGTTTCCAGTGTTCAGAATCCAACTCTGACAGTGCCTCCTCATATGTTAGAGGATCATTATCCTCCTGAGGGATTTCATATAGAAAACCATACCATCTCTCAGGCTGTCTAGGAATGCGTTCAGAACGCCTTGGAGAAGGATTTTCACGTGTATCGAAGTTCGTGATTGGTTATGGGGTATCAGATTGGGACGTCTCTTGCACGTGTAGCATGGGAATGTCTCGAATCTCTTCGAATTCTATGATCTTGCATTTCTTTTCTTCAAGGAACGATTCCTCAAGAAAAGTCGCATTTGTTGAAACAAACACCTTTTGTTCAGTTTGATCATAGAAGTAGTATCCTATGGATTCCTTAGGATAGCCAACAAAGTAGCATAGGTTAGAAGGTGTTTCTAACTTATCTCCCACTGTCCTCTTCACATAAGCAGGACAACCCTAAATTCTTAAGTAGGAATAACTACGGATTTTACCATGCCACATTTCATAGGGTGTTTTAGGGACTGATTTAGAAGGAACAAGATTCAAAATCTTGGCTGCACTTTCTAGAGCATAACCGTAGAAAGAAGTTGGTAAGTTAGTGAAACTCATCATGGAATGAACCATATCAAGTAGGGTCCGATTCCTTCTCTCAAAAACTCCATTATGCTGAGGAGTTCCCGGAGGAGTCCACTGAGAGATAATACCATTATCTCTGAGATGACTAAGGAATTCTTCAATAAGATACTCGCCACCTCGATCAAATTGAAGTGTCTTGATCTTATGACCAGTTTGGTTCTCAACCTCCTTTTGAAATTCTAAGAATTTCTCTAAAGACTCAGATTTGTACTTCATTAAGTACACATAACCATAACGACTAAAGTCGTCAATAAAGGTTATGAAGTACTGATGATTGTTTCGAGTGCTTACACTAAGCGGTCCACAAACATCAGAATGGATCAAATCCAAGGTCTAAGTGGCTCGTTCCACACTCCCTGTGAAAGGAGTTTTGGACATCTTTCCTTTGAGACAAGATTCACAAGAAGTTAACTGTTTAAGGTCATTTCCAGAGAATGTCCCTAAGGTGGTTAACTTGCTAATTCTGTTCTTGGAAATATGCCCTAATCTAGCATGCCATAAAGATTCTGAGACTTCATCATCTCTCTTACGCTTTGTTTCTCGTTGTATATTCAAAAGAGATAATGATTTTTGCCCATCCGAACTATAGGCCATTTTGCAATTCACCCTCCAAACTATTTCAACCCCAATACCACCATCTAAACTATTAATTCGTGACAAACCACCATCCCAAAGCGGTTTTGACTATTTTTCAGCGGTTTTGACTCAAAATACCACACATGTGATATGGTGTGAGAACACCAAGGGTAAATTTATAGAAAAATAACAAAGAGAGACAGATTTACATGTGTTAAAACATTCAAAACCGCTGAAAAAATAGTCAAAACCGCTTTGGGATGGTGGTTTGTCACGAATTAATAGTTTAGATGGTGGAAATAGTTTGGAGGGTGAATTGCAAAATGGCCTATATTTCGGATGGGCAAAAATCATTATCTCTATTCAAAATATTTCTGTTTTGAGTTATATAAAGTCCATTGTTTAATGTACCAATATGTATTGAAAAATCATTCCTTTTAAGGAAAAATTTACCATTCTTAATATCAATCTCATAACCTTCGTAATCAAGTATTGGAACTGAAATTATATTAGGAATAATGTTTGGTACATAAAGCACTTTATTTAAAACTAAAACAAAATGACCTAAATCTAATCTAATTGTGCCTAAAGCTTGAGCCTCAACCGCTTAGCCATCTCTTATCTTTAAGACACATTCTCCTCCCTTGAGCTGTCGAACCTCACTTAGCATCTGTACATCATTACAGATATGAGATCCACAATCGGTATCAAGTACCCAAGAGCTAGAATTAATAGAAAGATTTACTTCAACGAGAAGCATACCTTTGTTCAGAGTAGCTTTGTACTTTTGGCAGTTTCTCCTCCAATGCCCCGATTTGCCACAATGGAAGCAAACGCCCTCTTTCTGATCACGTTTCTTCTTTTGGGCTTTTCCCTTCTTGATGCCGCCATTAGGCCTAAGGGATTTCTTCTTCGTTTGGGCTTTCTTACCCTTGCCTTTAGAGGGCTTAGAAGAAGATGGAGCCATAACCATCATAACCTTATTGTCCTTCTTGATCATGCTTTCAACAGTCACAAGCTGACTAATCAGCTCAGCTACAGTAGCATTTGTATGATTCATGTTGAAGATAAGGACAAAGGGGCTAAAAGTTGGTGGGAGCGAGGCTAGAAACAAATCCACCGAAAGCTCATCTCTCAGTGGCATGTCCATGGAAGCAAGTTTCTCAGTAAGAGCAAGAAACTTGAGTCTATATTCATAGACAATTGTACCTTCCTTCATTCTCAAATGAAACAATTCTTTTGAGGTGTTATACCTTGTACATGCTCATGAGGGAGGTAAAGTTGCTCTAAGTGGTCGTAAATCTCCCAAACGAATTCCATGGACTCTTGCTGTCTTTGCATGTCCAGAGACATGTTAGCAAGCATGAGACAACGAGCTTAGAGATTATCATCCTTCCACTTCTGGATCGCGTCCCGCTCAGCCGGGGTCGAAGCTTTCCCTTCGGGAACGGGCTCCGTCTCTTAGAGAACATAAGTTTTATTTTTAGAATCTAGAATATTTTTTAGATTCCTAAGCTAATCAGAATAGTTGGGATAAATCAACTTATTTGACTCGAGGATCGATACTAGAGGGGTTTTGGTTGTCATTTCAAAACACATAGAGAATCACAGAATCTACGACCTAAATGGAAAAACAGAGAACTAAGTGAGCATGCTGAATAATAACGATATACATGAGATTAGGTCTTTAATCTATGTTGCTCCCACTGTTTTTAAAAGATCTATAAATTCCCTAAAGATCTTAGAGGATATTTGTTATCCCAATGGGTACTAAGATCCTAAGCACTTTATCTCGAACCCACAGCCCGTGGCCATTCTAAATAAAGCCGAAGGTAGTTACAACTTGCCAATTCCAACATATTGGAACTCTTCGTAGTGTTTTTGCATCACCTATCTTTCAATATGGACCCACGACTCGTGCGACATCCATATTTGCTTAGGCGTTAAGCTAAACCCATCAATCATAAGATCAAGATCAAAACTTAGTTTGAACGACCCACGACTCGCGGACATCGCCCTAGCTAAAATTGATCTCGAAATATTGATCATTAAAATGATCAATTGGGAAACTAAGAACTAACAGGTTTCACATAGCCACCCCACGACTCATGGACGACAACTAGCTTCCCCTATTAAACTTAAATCCTATTGACGGAATTGTAACGCCCCGGTTCCGGATGAACAGGCAAGCACGCCACATGTGAGATTTTGAGCGTAGGATTTATTTTAATTCTTTTAAATTTCTATTTTCTTACATGACATCTCACAATTTTATAGAGTTCATGAAACATTATTTATGTGAATTATATGAAATCATATCATTGAAAAATTATTTCATGTCATGGAAAAATAATTATTGCTTGAAACATTTACCGGAAGTGGTTTAATTACGAACTTGTCCCTACTTGATCATTTTCCTAATTTTAGGGACTTAATTGCATAAACTTCCAAGGATTTATTTGATCATATTTCAAAATCCTACATACTTGATAGCATAACTTCAACTCTTGAGGGACTAAATTGCAATTAAAGCCTTTCACATATTTCAAAAATCATGAATCACGTAATATAGCTTCCTTATGCTTCCAAGATCAATTTCATCGAAAATATCCCAACATATTTGCTTCCTTTCACTCTCGGTTCATCCAAGCTAAAAAGGGAAGAGAGATTTCATTGTTATCATCCAAGATTTCAAGAAAATTTCCAAGTTTTGAGGCTTTATCACCATCTTCATCTCCTCTCTTCATTTCTTTGCTTTTAAAGGTGGGTATATGTGTGGATTGATGGTTCTTGATCAAATATGGATTAGCTAGGGTTTGAGAAATTGAGGTTAAATGGATTATTTGTTGATTGAAGCATGATTACGTGATTATATCTTGATCTAGAGCATGAATTCTTGGAAGATTTAGCTTGAATGATCAAGTTGAGCATAAACTTGAAAACTTGAATTCTTGATGATATTTCATGTTTTATGTGTTTAAATGATATATTATCATCTCTTGAACATGTATACATGTATATATCCAGAAATCCTTGCATTTATTGATTAAAACTTGGGACTTTGGTGCTTTGTTAATGTTTCCCGTAGCCCTCCCCTGTTTCTGCTCTGTTTTTCCAGTTGCAGGAACTGGGAACGGCCATTCCCGCCTCAAGGCATTATGGGAACGGTCGTTCCCACTCTTTTAAATCAAAGCGGGCTGGCGAACCTGGGAACGGCCGTTCCCATTTTGGCCTGCGTGTCGGAAGGGCCGTTCCCAGCAAAGGCGTATTTTTAAAACTTAAAACGCTGGCACGTTTTAATGGGGCACGGGAACGGCCCTTCCCATTTTCAAAGGGAAGCCGGAACGGCCGTTCCCACCTCGGCTGGCAGAAGAAAACCTACTGCATAAAATTCAATTTTTGGCATGTTGATCCAATGCTTTCTTTTATCCCAAATTGCTATTATATGATTGAATATATGTCAAAACAAGATATTTTCATGCCACATTTTATATTGCTCGTCATCTCGTTGCATTTTCACCGTTCGTCCTATTTGGTCCATTTTGAGTCATGTCTCACGTATACACGTCGTGTTTGCACAGGTCACGAGGTCATGGACGAGGAGCAGGCTCCCTAGAGCGTATCCTTGTTATATTTTATAAGCAAAGGTGAGGTTTTGGTTAGGTACCTAGAACCTTACAACCTTTATGTGACATTTTCGGTCAAAATCTATTATATTTATAAACGTTTTCTAAAATATAAACATTTTCAAGCAAGCAAGCCATGATTGTTCACGATTTCAAGCATGTTTTGGCGAGTCATGATTGCAATTGGGCCCGAGGGTAGTTCTTGAGCCAACCGGGAAAGCAAGGGCTGACGGGTAACTCTTGAATTATCCTCACCTCATTGGGATCACCCCCGAAGCCACTAGGAGATTAGTGGTGGAAGGAGTTCCGTTCGTAGGGATTCTTGTTCCCTACGTACACCATGTCGTGGATAGTTGGGCCTTGCGAACCCACTATCACCCAGAGGAAGAAGGAAACTGGGGACGGATCCGGCACCACGGATTGTCCTCGGGTTATAGCATGTTTTCAAGCATGAATTTGTCTAATTGAACACTAATTGGAATGTATGATAACGTATTGAATTAATCATGCAAGCACGTATTGTTCACGATTGGCGTAAAGGTTGGAGAATTGCCCTACTCGCCGGGCCACATGTTCATGAAATGATCAAGTTAACGAGTTAAAACGGATAGTCGTAATCTCGGGCAAAGAACAAGTATTCTTGAAATTTATATTTGTTTCATTTTCAAGTCTTCACCCGAGGCTATGACTTGCATGTAACGTGTGCTATATATATTTATTGCCCCTCACTCAGTCTTCGGTAGACTGATACTTCACTTTTCAGGTACTTTTGGTCGTGGTCGTGCTAGGCGGGAGTTAAGTCGGGTCTTGCATTTCACCGAGTCTAGCATTGTACCTTTCACGTATAGCACTTTTGATATCTCATGTTATGATCATTGTTACTACCTTTTGGTTACTTGGACATGTTTAACATATAAGAGGTGATAATGTATTGATAGTTAATGTTGGTACCTATTATGTATATACTTTGGTAAATATGGTACCTATACGTATTATTTGAAATGCTTCCGCTTTTAATTTCATGTCTTGGTTGGTATATGTTGGGGAGTGTCCCACCTAGCTCGTTGTTTTCTTGATTGTCACCCGTTCGCTATATGTTCGGTTTATGTACGGATTGTCCATTTCGTATGTGGATCGGGCTATAGTGCGGGGGATGTAGTGCCTTGGGGGTTAGGGTGCTACAAGAATGCTAGGAATTTAATTCAAAATTTGCACCTTGAATTAAACACCTATTTTCGAAATTAGCTTAATATTTTAAGGGAATTTTCGATTTAATCGGAGAGTTGTCCGGTTCGACCTCACCAACATATATGTTATCTGATTTAATTAGTCTTTATTAATGCAAGTATAACTTAAATGCATTTAACCCAAGCACATATCAGATAACATGTCATAGCATGATACTAACATGAGATGATCATGAGTTTATCCTATCCTATGAGTGATATGTGTGAGCCACTCTACAATCACAAGTCCTAACATACATGCCACATAAAACAGTTTAAATCACATAAGGGAATTGGAAACAAAACGATGCTCTATCTATTACAATAATAGAAACCTTCCCTAACAATTTGAGGGGTCTTCACTTATGGCCTTCATGTCACTTGCTGTGTGGATCCATCTTACTCCATAGGTGCAAATCTTCAAAGTAAAATAGAGAAACCTCACTTTCCTATAATCTACTCTCTTTGCATAAAATAATATGCCTCAATCTTCATATTGGCCATAGACAAATACAAGGGGCATACCCCGACCTTAAAACAGTAATGTGAAAAGCCACATAATAAACACACAACAGTGCGCACATAGGGCACCGACCCCAATTGAAAAACGCAACTATGGGGCTCCAACCCCAATTTAAACCATCCATGTGCATAAATTAAAACATCACAAGAATAAAACATATGATCACCTAACATGCATAAAATTGCGAGAACCCATAAATTAAAATTCTCGCTTTAAGTCCTAATGACTTAAAACACGACTTAAATGCAATTCTTGTTCATGAGCCTTTTCAAACAATCCAAGAATCATTAAATCAATAAAATTCCAATTAAGTTTTGAAAATTAATAATTTTATTCTTCAATATTTCAAAAATAACAAGTGTCAATTTTCCCAAAAATTAAATCCCTTTTAATTTCAGAAAATCCCAATTCAAGTATTTATTTAAAAATAATTTAAATTTTAATAAAACAGATTTTAAAAATTAAATCGATATTGGATTGTTCTAAACACCAAACGAAGACCGCCATGAACGAGGCCCGTCGACCACGCCCGCCCGCCTACCTAGGCAGTCCGCACGGCGCCGCGCACGCCTTATCGCACGCACGAGCAGGTGGGCGAGTGGCGGGAGTGATGTACGGAGGACCCACGTGGTTGCAGGGCTACTATACGGACAGACCCGCGCGGTTGGGGGACTGTTGTGCGGCGGTGGTGTGGGCCTGGGTGTGCAAAGCCCTAGCACGCCTAGGCTCGCATTTCGTTTCGCGTTTCGATTTTGTATTACAAGTTTCTCCAAAACTCAATTCAATCCAGAAATTAAAAACACGATTTAATCAAGTTTGATTCAAAACAGTTCTAATCAAAATTTTCAGAAAACGTTTTTCAGAAATTTCAGGAAAAATACAGATTCAATTTTTCTTAGATTTCTAAAAAACTCATGAATACTCAATCACATTTAAATCTAAGAATTTCTACCAAATTCGAAATTAAAGAGACGAATTAGTAATAAGCCTTGCAAGGTGGCTCTGATACCACTTGTTGGGAAAACACGAAACAGAAACGCAGCGGAATTTAAAAATTTTCCCAAAAGAAGATCGAATCTTGCAATTCTTATTCCCAATTCGTAGGGCTCTAAGAAACTCATTTAGATCGACGCTTTCTTGACACGTTTGAGCCGTCTACAAACGCTCTTCAAGCGGTAAGTCCTTAAAGCTCCTTTGAATCTTTCAAGACTCCACGAAAGCAGCCCTCTAGAGAAATAGTCCACACCAACCTCGATCATGATTTAAACAGGGAGGATGCAAGTTCCATGTTTAGTGTCTAGGCTCTAGGGTTTATGTGATGTAATTTAGAGAAGGATATTGTGTATCAATCTACAAAGGGTTTGAGCCCCTTGTATATATAGCTAAGGGGTTCGAACCCCTAATCCTTAATGGAGTAGGATTCTTATCCCTTTTGCTATTTGATTCGTTGCTTGGAGAGAAAGACTCCCTACTTTGACCAAAAGTCTCCTTTTGGCCAACTTGTTTAGCAAGAATAAATACCTAACTCTTTTAGATATTATATTTAATTATTTGTTTATTCATAATAAATAACTTGAAGCTAATAATTAATTAAGTCAGAATTAATTATTTATCAGACTTAAAATCTCCAAATTAGAACTTTAATAATAATTCATAATTAAATTAAAGTCCATTAAATAATTAATCAAATTAATTATTTAATCATCACATGTTCACGTGACACGTGTCACTTCGAGAACGTGTCCCACAGTTCACACTACCATAATCTAGCAACAGGTGTGTGACCCCTAGCTGAATAAGAAGAAGCTTTAAGTCATTGACATATGTGAGATAAAGTCCTCCTAAATCCCATCTCTCAATCAAGATCTAGGGCAAGGGAATAATTCGAACCCTAATAATCTCGATCTTAAAGTTAAGTACATTTCGTACCCATTTGATCTCGATCCACTGCCTTGGCCAATGACTTCTTCATGGTATATGAATGACTTACACAATAAGAGATCATCTTGCTTACGCAAGTATAGATCCTTTATCAATTCTCATATGCTTTCATGTGCCACTTGTGCAGCCCCAACATAAGCTTTGAATCAATTGTCTCGGGAGACACCCTTTAAAGCCTACACCTAAGACTGTAGAGTTAGCCCACGAAGCATCGATGGAATCTCAAGTTTAAGGACTTCTTAATCACATCAATGACTCGTGAGATATTTCCTAATCTGGAAGTTTCTATTTCCAGAAATAGAAACTTCCTTTCCCATTTAGGAATTTTCTCACACGGGGCACCTCGGTGTACCTACTTAGAATAAGCAAGCACTCCCATGTACCATGCACGTATCATTCAATACACTTTGCACCCCATGAAACAAAGTGGTCCTTCTTAAGGGCGTGATCACACGAGCAAGCCTCCAACGAGTCATATCGACACTCCCACTGTCTTTTGGACTCATCAGCTTGGAGTGATTTCTAATCATGACCTAAGTGATTTAGGGCTCGTCTCATGAACCACTTCACCTAGATGGTTGAGTCCTATAAGTCATATTGATTAGGGGAGTTCTTATACATGCACAACTAAAGTAAACATATAATCGGACAAAAGCATATAAAGAAGTGTTGCCTTGATCCGTTTATTATTCAAAGATTGTTTGTGATTTACAGAAGGAAAAGCCCTAAGCAGACTATTACATCGGCTTTCAAAGAACTATTCCTAACATATAAATTAATATATCATCAAAGAAGACAATTACGAATTTGCGAAGGTAAGATGCGAATAACCTGTTCATACAAGCCTGAAATGTCGATGGTGCATCAGTCAGCCCGAACGGCATGACCCGAAACTCATAATGCCCTTCATGTGTATGAAAAGCCGTCTTATGAATACCATGATCGTTCATCCGAATCTGATGGTATCCGAAATATAAATCCAGCTCAGTAAAGAAACGGGCAGCCCCCAACTCATCAAATAATTCGTCGGCGGTCGGAATAGGAAAATGGTCTGGCACCGTAACCGCATTTAAGGCCCTATAATCGATGCAGAATCAACAAGTGTTGTCCTTCTTCTTCACCAATACCATCGGCGAAGAGAAAGGACTGTGGCTCGGGCGAATAAGGCCCTGCTCCATCATCTCCTTAACCAACCATTCAATCTCGTTCTTTTGGAATTTAGGGTAACGATATGGGTGCACATTCACCGGATTTATCCCTGGAAGTAAGCGGATTCTGTGATCACTCTAGCGCGGAGGTGGAAGATTGGGGTGTTCATGGAACACACCCTCAAACCTACGCAATAACTCGCTGATTTCCCACGGAAGATCAGGCGGGATATCCCGCGTCTCTGCCGGCGCCACCTGAGGCACTACCTTTATCTCGAAATATGCTGAAATCGAATCTGAGTGTAATTTCGCACGGTGAAGTTGCGTAGCCATTGAGCATGATCGGATGACCATCCCACATGAATTCCATGGTCAGATTAGCATAATCGTGTGCCACGCGGCCCAACAACTGAAGCCATTAAATTCCCAAGACCACGTGAGTGTTGTGAACGGGCAACACAAAGGCATCAACCGGAAACGTAGTCCCTTGTACCAACAATTTCATGCCAACCCATTATTGCTTGTAAAGTAATGTTGCGCTATTTCCCACATACACCCGGAACGATTTGACCCCATTAACCAGCAACTCGAATTTCTCTACGATCTGCAGATGAATAAAACTATAGGTACTGCCCCCATCAATGAGAACCTCCACCACTACGGCCCCAATCATATCGGAAAGGCAAACCTTCTCCTCCTCCTCCTCGCCCAGTAATAGTAAATAACGCCCACAACGATGGCCCTTGACCCACTTCTAGTTGCAGTTGTAACATAACTCCTTCGCGTCATGCTCCAAACTTTCCGCACGGGACAAACTGAAATAGGCGTTCCCGAAGGCTTAGGTGGCAGTGTCAGTTTCGATCCCGGAGTAGGAAGCAGGGGAACTGAAGACGGGGACACATACGACCCTAATTGACGGTGACGGATCGCACGTAACCGGGAAGGACTGGGCCAAGGACGCGACGGTAAGGCGGAAGACCAAGCGAGATGCTTGGCTTTATGTTCGCGGGCCAAGGCTGATCGTGCTCGAAATCAGTAAGCTGGTATGGTCGACTTCAGGAGCTCGAATCACTTAGAATTTATATGTTGGGGGAGACTCTTGAGTGGATCTGAATGGGAAGAACAAACGTGAGCTAAGGACCAACTGGGGAATGGGGGTTATATCCCAGTTTGACACTCCGACGCTCAAGTCAACACTTTGCTCAAGAGAATATGAGATAGTATAGAGGGTCGAAGGAACATTGATTCTGCTTACCAATGCCATAAATGTTGTGGATATTTATAGGCCCAAGGGGTGTGTGTGACATCTGTTCGCGTACTGGAGGTGCATTTAATGCTTCAGCCAGTTTGTTAAGGAACAGTAGTACTGTACAACACCTTTATATCAGAGTTGGTTCCCTTGTAACCTAGAAGGCCCTCGACCTTCCTTCCCAACCGTTGAGCTGTAGTACGGCTTCTCAGTCGACAATGAGGGTGCTCGAGGAGAGCAGGTGGTCGAGGTCTTACCTGTGGTATGAAACAAAGGAATTGGTGTCGGGGCCTGGTCGATTTATCCCTTTCAGGAGGTGATAGACCAGGTGTCGGGCAGAGGTCAAGCTCCAATCGACCTCCGGAGAGGGAGCGGAGAGTAATGTGTTCTATTGACGTGGCATCTGCATGCCACGTGGTAATATCTGTTCATCGCGCCACCTGACGACACGTGGCGTTACCAAAAAGTGCCCCGTTATAAGCCTCCCAGGCTGGCAGGTACGTATGACGTGGCTGGCAGACTGCAGACAAGGAGGGGCGCGTCCTATCACGCGTCGATCGGTGTGTCACCTGGCTGTGGGGCGCAAACTTTCGAGATTTGACTTTTAGGTCAGGCGGGAAAGCTCTAATCATTGCATTTTTTGGTGGGTCTGAGTGCAATGATGGCGTCTCTTCGTATTCCGAGCATCTCCCTTATAAATAGGGGTCCCTATCATCTTTATTTCTCACCTGAACTCTCAAGAACTTTCGAGCATCCTTAAGAGACCGTAGAGCTTTCCGAGCAGAGCACCCTAGAAAAGAGCTTAGTGGCCGTTATCCAGGGTCGATTAAGAGTTTCCAAGTCCTTCATCCAGGGTACTCTTCTCGACCTCCATCTTTACTTCCTGCACTTCCTCTATTTTTCCTTATGGCATCTCAAGAGCAAATCCCTATGCCCAAAAATAAACACATCCCCAAATTCTATGAGCGGGGCCTGGTCGACGAATCAGAGTAGAATCCAGCCCCCGTCGGCATGTCAGGGATCGCCCCCATAACTCTATTGTCCAGGTCATCCTCTTCAGAAAGTGATTCCGATACGGAGTCCCTGGCCTACGAGGAAGAGGGAGTGGTCGAAGAAGAAGAAGAGGAGGAAGAGATCGGTAGTGTGGAAGGAATAAGGGAAGAAGTCCCCAGAGCTGATCAGGGGGAAGGGTCGACCTGGGATGGTCTTCTAGAGCGATCGATCGAGGAGTCCCCGGTCAAAATGGAGACCTCGACCTCTGGGTCAAAGAAGAAGCAAGAGAGGCCGCAGGTAACTGTTGTCCACCACTCCATAACTTGGTGTTCAGTAACAAATTATGATGTCGAGAAGCTTCAAGGGATTCTAACGGGCTATGGTCGATCCCCGGATGGTCAGTAGCCCACCGACGACTATGAGGTGATAAAGCCCAGCGAGAACCAGAGAATGGGAAATTCTCCACCTAATTGCATCGTGTTGTAACTGATTTTACTACAGTTAAAAACCAATCGTGCAAGTGTACACTAACATACGCGTAACACAATAGGATCGAACCCACAGGGAAGGGAAATCAATCACTACTCTCTATTTCTCTCTAATCTAAAGACTCAACGGAAGTAATCGTTATTTCTATTAATCTACTGATGCAGAAATTAACAAATAACTAAATTAAAATTGCAATTAACAACTTAACACATGAATTAACTCAATAAACTAAACAGGCAGGGGAAAAAGCTTTGAATCATACAATCAAGAGCTGACGTGATACTCGTTTGACAAGTGTAATTCTACAACCTAGTCACTTATATTTGAATTACCCTCTCTCGAGGTATAACCAAGTGCTTAATTAGTGTTCAATGTTGCTCTCGTAATCACCAATAGTTAATTAAACCATAGGAACAAGACTAGTGTAATTCAGTATTCTAGTAGCTCGGCATGGAATAAGATTACTGTTGTATAAGCTAGGACCAAATCTCTTTGTACCCTATAACTTACAAGTATTGAAAACCCTCTAAATTACCATCACTCTTTCGATCTATAGGTAATTGTGACACATGCTACGGGTGATCAAGCCATCGCATGTCAGTTCAAACCAGTTTTCAAACTAAGAATTAACACAAGTCATTCAAGCATCTCATCAAACATCCATCATGCAATCATCATCACTTCCCCCTAGCGCTAGATAATTAGCTACTCATAATTGAAGCAAAAATCATAAAACTAAAGGAAATTGCATTAAAATAAAGCATCGTCAAAGAATCTAAACAAAGTATAACAATTAAACTCATAAACATTCAGCAATACTCAAAAACGAAACTAGCATATGAAACTAAAACTAAAATCAAAGGAATTAGTCAGGAAATTAAAGCAACAATAAAACCAAAGATTGTTCTCGGAATTCAATCTTGTCGTCTTCTCGAATTCTCTGAAAATCTTCTGAACTTCTGAGTCTTCTTCCAAACCCTAGGTCTTAACTTGAAAAAGAAACTCTTTTTCTCTGTCTAACTCTCTCTTTATTTTTTTCTGAACCTCCTCCTGTTCTCCTTCTACTAAAGACTCCAATACGCACATATATAGCAGCCCAAGGAGATTTCTCGCCGCCCTTGGTAACGGGCGTTACCTATATTTGCCTTGCTCTTGTTAACGCCCGTTAATGACCTGAAATCGCCATAATGCTTTTACTGGTAACAGGCGTTACCAATTTTCTTCTATATAGGGGTAACGGGCGTTACCCCTCTGTTCTCGCCAAAACCTCTCCTCCTGTGGCCAGTGACGGGAGTTACTCCTCGTGCACTACTAAATGGTAATGGGAGTTACCACTTTTTCTCCCAAAAATGCATGAAATCGCTCTGCTTCACCGTTTCGTAACTCCAACTCTATTACCACCAGAACAGAGTCAAATAAACACATAAACGCATCAAACGGCACCAGAATATAATCTATTTAATGCTTAAAATCATGCAATTTCTACACACACCAAAATCTCCCACACTTAAACATTGCTTGTCCCCGAGTAATATAGAAATTAAGAAAACACATCCTCATCAAACCCTCTCCTCTAAGCAATCATCAAACCTTCGCCTAAACAAGTCTAGCCAATCAAATCAAATACTCATCGACATGAAATCCTCAAAATTTAGTATGAAAGGTAAACCCTTGTGTAGTGTGTGAGTCAAACGATACAATGTACAAAAATTAGAGTGACATCTTCACAATTTCCTCCGAAGCTCTAATCATCAACTTCGGAACACACTCTTCGCACCTATCTCCACTAATGGAATTAAATCAAAACTTTGGATCGGTAGGTCTTTCGGGCTTGTAATGTAGGCTTAGGGTAAGGTTATGGAAATTTGGATCAAGTGCTACTCACCGAGCTTACATCATTTAATCTAATCAAAACATGGCCACTTATATTCACCATTAACACAAGAATTGCCCCAATTCTTCAATTGAATCCCACACTTTCAAATTCACACTTTGCATAATCTTATTTTTCTCTTCTTTGCTCTTTTCTCTTTTCATATCTTTTCTTTTCACTCTTTTTTCTTTCTTTTCTTTGTTCTCTTTTTTTTTTTTTTTCCGCACAATAACTCCTCATTCTCAATCACAAGGACAAATAAAAAGGGGTCTAAGAATAGATACTCGTCATACAAATTCAAATGAGCAAGCCTTGGTGAACTACATTATCAAGGTAGGTATTTCTATGTTGTGCTTGGGCTTATAATGTGGCTACAAAAATCTTTGCACAACAATTAGGCTCAGCGGGGTCAACAAGATTACGTTATTTAATGAAAAACGGTTAAATAGGAAAAGCTTAAAATCCTCCGACAACGAATGCCTACTTCACTTCCTTAGTCTTTCATTAACTCAAAATTTCGCCTCGATAGGACTAAAGTGCATCGTAATCAAATCATAGACTTATTCAGAAATTATTAACTCATCTGTCTAAGTTAAGTACATTACTTCGTTTAAAGGTGCTCAAAATATAAGGGCTTACTAACACACTAAATCATCAAATCTCATGCAACTTTCCTCAATTTAAAAAGCCTAACTCATTCTAGCAAAAGCTCAACAATCAAACTTCCAAGAAAATGTTCAAAATGAGGGAAAATTTTAAAAAATTTTCAAAATTACTCGAATTTTAGCAATTTGAAAGTGAAACTACATCTAATCATGCAAATATTCAATAAAGCTCATAGCAAGCATGCACATTCCTCCCCCACACTTAAACTTTGCAATGTCCTTATGCAATTTGAAAGAATTAAAGGATTAGAAAACTTCCTGATTACTGACAAACAGGCAATATGCTTGCAATGCTTCCGAAACCTGAACAAGTGACTAGAAAACACGGATCAAGTGCATGGGCAATTGATAATCAACATGCATACAACAAGTATACTAATAGTCACAAATTCATGAAAATAAAAGCACCCTTGCATAAACCAAATCAGAAAACCGAACATAGCAAAAACTCAAGTGTAACCAAATATCCAAACATAGTAAAGCATAAATGAAACAAATGTCTAGACTCTGGGGGAAAAATATCAAGATAACAAAATTAGGGCGATGGGGGTCCTCCAAAATACTGATCCAAGCGAGCATTGAACCCGTCAAATTTGGCCTCCAACTTGGCCTCCCACGCGTCGAATCGCTCATCTACATAATGTGCCAAATCTTCAACTCTAGCGATAACGGTGGTCAAATCAACCCTCAATCCTGCTAGATCTACACGTACGCCTCTCAAAGTCACAGGAGTGTCGTCACTAGCCTCAGCAACAACAGGTGCAGCATTGCGAAGAACCACAAACTCATCATCAGGCCGGTTAGGAATCCGAGCCAAGAGCTCCTTCTGCCTCGCAGAAAGCTCATCGAACCGGGCTATCCCCCAGCTGTACATCTGCCAAAAACGATCTCTCTCACGGATAGGCCACCATGGCAAAATCTTATTCTTCAACTCGCCACTCTCCTAAGGTATAGCTAAGCCTATGGTCTCCAAGTACTCCGGACTAATATGTCCAAAACTAATAGGCAAAGCCCCTCTCGGTCTCCAGTTCATCTCTCTATCAAACATCGTCACAAAGCCTCCATGAGTAATCGTGCCCGTCACACTCCCAACACTCTCCTGCAGCTTCTAAAGGAACTCGATCGTACCATCAAACTTAATACCTTCCTTCATCAAATACATGATGTCCGACTCAGTTTCTGTAATATGGCTATCTCTCCCGTATCTGGCACAGAATCCCAGGGCTAGAATCCTATGGACTAGTACCCATGTCAACGAATCAAAATAGCTTTCATGCGTGCACCGGGAGGAATAACTAGGGACACCTTCTCTCAAGGGAAAGGATCTCCACACCTCCTCTCGCTAAGTCTCGCTCCTTCTGGGTAAAGAAGTGTTGGCATTAACTGGAAACCGAAGAATATCTCTTATCCTGCTTACACTCCAAGTTCGAGTTTCCATATCATCAAGAGTGAAGGTCAAAGTGTTCTCCACCGAATCAAAATTCATTGTATGGAAGAAAGCAGCGGTCATATCTCCATAGGTCATATCCCTCCTCTCTAGGAAAGGTAGCCAACCTATTTTATCGAATAGCCTCTTCACTTCATCCCAAACCTCCAATCTATCCATCCGCTCGAAGAACTTAGTACCCACAATATTCCTTGTTGGATTCCTTTGGAAAGGGTTCCCAATGACAACTGTTACGTTATCCGACCCAAAAGGTTGGTGGTCTAGTCTGGACGAGGTAGTGAAAGGTTCCAGAACTCTAGAGCGCTTAGTGCGACCCATTGTACCTAAATCAAACAATGATAGTAAAACAAAGCACAAAGAAATCAATCACAATTCACATGGACAATTCATCAAACACCCTGTGTGCTTAAGCCTAGTGAGCGAGTCCTAACTCAAGTTCTTCACTCTATCCAATCTCAAATTCACACTAGCTTAATTACTACAATTTAAGCTCACAATTCTCTACCTTCAACTCCTAAATTAAAAAACAAGGCTACCTAGAACTTTAGGATTCTTCAAAAATTTAACCCAATTCAAGTTAACTTCAATTTAAAGCATCAATCCTAATTCTAGCATAGTTAATCTCTCAAAATTCATCAATTTAATCTCATAGTGATCTCTAGCATGCAAATCAATCATAATTCTCATCCATTAGATTGGAAAATTTTGGCTCCATTAATTACTCTAAGACAAAGGAATGGTGACTTACTTTGATTCACAAGAGAGTAAGAATGTAACCTGGAGGGGAAGCTTCTTGTTTATTAATTGAAGATGATTGACCCAAGGGAACAATTGAATCTCTAGTAAGGTGGGATAAGTGGGTGCAAGTGTATTTATAGGTTTGGGGGAAAGAAAACCGAAATTGGGTAGGACAAGACTTAGATTAACCCTAAAAATGTGTGCTTAAAATCCAATTTACGCCAGTCGGACCGGTAACGGGCGTTACCGGTCTTCCTAAAAAATAACAGGCGTTAACCCCTGTCGGCCAAGACGCCTGTATCTATTAACGGGTATTACCAAAAATAACTGATAAGGTGTAATGCCCATTACCTTTAGTAACCGGTGCGTCTGATTTTATTAACGGGCGTTACCAAAAAATAACTGCAATGGTGTAACGCCCGTTTCATAATTCCGCCCAAAACTTATTTAAAACACAAACACACAGCTAATAGTGCTCAATCACGTCAATTAACTGAAATTAACTCATAGTATTCAATCAAATCACAGTGCACCTATAACAATTCATATCAACAATTCATTCTCCTCAAGAAAGACAATCAAACCATGCACAAGCATATGAACAAATTAAATGGACCTCAATATTGATAATGACGCTCAAATCACGGCCCTCGCACCATCAAGATCTTGACTAACTAGTAAACTATCACGTGACCTGCAACGAGAGAGACAACTCAATTATTACGAGAAAACGAGGACGACAGAAACGAAAACACGGAAACAAAAACAAAACAAAAGAAAAGGAAAAGGGAAAAGTTAGTTCTAAGTTATAGTCGTTAGCTTGACTGCAGGAACCAATTTGGGATTAGCAATTGCCAAGCAACGAGTCACAAGGAGTGACCTCATTCCTGTTACTCACAAACCCAAAGCTTGATCTCCAAGTATCTAAATCCAGAACATCCTTCATTCTCGCTCTCTGAAACTTCGTTTCTCTCTGCCAATCAACTGCATCTCTTTGCTCCGTAAACAGAGTCTCTCCGACTGGTGTATCATTAACAACCTTAATCATGCAACACTTATCTGGAATTTCGGGTGGTGTCCTGGAACCAAAGTTCCTGAACTCCATTCTTTCATCTCCTATTTTGAACGTGAGCCGTCCATTCTGAACATCAATATCTGCTCCAGCCGTAGCCAGAAACGGTCTTCCACGTATCAATGGCATCCTCTCATCGCTCTCAATATCTAGAACTACAAAATCAGTAGGAATGTGAAAATTTCCAACTTTTACCAAAATGTCTTCCAAAATTCCTGTCGGATATTTCACCAATCTATCTGCTAGTTGGAGTGTCATATTTGTCGGCGTGAGCTCCTTCACTCCTAATTTCCTGCAAGTAGACAATGGAATTAAACTCACACTAGCTCCTAAATCACATAGAACATTATGAAATTGCAAAGAACCAATAGTAAGGGGAATTGAAAAACTCCCTGGATCTTTAAGCTTTGGAGGAAGCTTATGCTGAATAATAGCACTGCATTCCTCAGTAAGTACCACAGTAGTGAAGTTCTCAGGCTTCTCCTTGCTTGGAATCACCTCTTGAACCACTTCTTCCTCCAAATTCTCATTCTTAAAATCAATTTTCTCTTCAGCCTTCTCAAGTACTCTTTTTTCAAGCACAACAGCCTTAACATCTGAACTTACACACTCGTTCGGACCTTCTTTATCTCTATTGTCTCCTACAAATATGGCCTGTCATTGCTCCTTTCGATTGTTTTCAGTTTGGCTTGGTAGCATTCCTGTGCCTCTCAAATTCAACGATTGGGCAATTTGACCAATCTGAATCTCTAAAGTTTTGGTCTGATTTACCACCTGATCTACTTGGGCTTCCAACTTCTGATGTCAACCCGTAGACACGGTTATGAACTTTTCAAGCACGACCTCCCAACCCTGCTTTTGCTCCTGCTGAGGTGGTGCAACATTAAATTGGGCTGGTGGTCGTGGTTGAAATTGCTGCCTAGGTTGGAACTGTGGCCTAGGTTGGGGTGGTTGTTGAACATTCTGATTATTAGATCACGACAAATGAGGGTGGCTCTTCCATCCTGGATTGTAGGTGTTTGAGTAGGGATCATTTGCTGGATTGAAGTTATTTGCGTAGTTCACCTGCTCTTGCACCTGTTCTCCTGCATTAGTATGAGGACACATATTAAAATCATGCGGACCACTACAGATTTCACATGTTACCTGAACTGGTTGGGACTGTATCCCAACTGCATTGACAGCTAGTTGGTCCAGTTTCTTGTTAAACGCTTCGAATTTAGCATTGATGGCGGTTAAGCCATCTAACTCTTTGACTCATGTTTGCACCTTCACTGGTTGCGAATGGCTCCTTTCATGCACAAAAACATCGTTCTGCGACATATTATCCAATAACTCAGTAGCAACTGCTTCAGATTTGGCTAAGAATGCTCCGCCAGCTGCAGCATCCATCGCTCCTCTAAAGGTAGGGGACATCCCATTGTAAAAAGTTTGAATCAATAACCAACCGGGAATTCCGTGATGTGGACACTTCTTCTGAAAATCCTTAAATCTCTCCCAAGCTTCATAGAAAGACTCTCCATCCAACTGTCTGAACCCTTGGATATCATTCTTGTACTTCGTGGTTTTGCTAAGCGGAAAGAACTTTGCTAGGAAAGCCTGAGATAATGCTGCCCAAGTCTGAAAGGATTTATTTAGGACAGTACTCAGCCATGCTTTAGCTCGATCCCTAAGTGAAAAGGGAAAAAGCCTAACTCGGATAGCATCAGTAGTGACATTATGAATTTTGAAGGTGTCACAAACTTCCAAAAAATACTCCAAGTGTGAAGTTGGATCCTCCAAATATAATCCTGAAAACGGATTATTCTGCAACAAATTTATGATAGCTAGTTTAATCTCAAAGTTGTTTGCTGCAATCGGGGGACGAGTTGCAGTCTGAATTGCTCCAGCTTGCGGTACGTTATAAGCTCTTATAGCCGGTGGGGGTGGTGGGTCTGCTTCAGCCATCGATAAAGCAATTGGTTTCTTCTCCTTTTTATGTCTTCTCCTAATAACACTCAGTGTTTTCTCAATTTCCGGATCGTATGGAATTAACTCAGGATCTTGAGATCTTCGCATGCACTGTAAACCTGCACAAGGAAAAAGAATTCCTCAGTCCAATTCCACAGTAACAAGGATAATGAACACACAATAAAGTAATAGTCTAAAGCACTAGATCAAAATAATTGAGTAATATTGACTTAAAACGCCTTCCCCGGCAACGGCGCCAAAAACTTGTTGTAACGGATTTTACTACAGTTAAAAACCAATCGTGCAAGTGTACACTAACATACGCGTAGCATAATAGGGTCGAACCCACAGGGAAGGCAAATCAATCACTACTCTCTATTTCTCTCTAATCTAAAGACTCAATGGAAGTAATGGTTATTTCTATTAATCTACTAATGCAGAAATTAACAAATAACTAAATTAAAATTGCAATTAACAACTAAACACATGAATTAACTCAATAAACTAAACAGGTAGGGGAAAAACCTTTGAATCATACAATCAAGAGCTGACGTGATACTCGTTTGACAAGTGTAATTCTACAACCTAGTCACTTATATTTGAATTACCCTCTCTCGAGGTATAACCAAGTGCTTAATTAGTGTTCAATGTTGCTCTCGCAATCACCAACAGTTAATTAAGCCATAGGAACAAGACTAGTGTAATTCAGTATTCTAGCGGCTCAGCATGGAATAAGATTACTATTGTATAAGCTAGGATCAAATCTCTTTGTACCCTACAACTTACAAGTATTGAAAACCCTCTAAAGTACCATCACTCTTTCGATCTATAGGTAATTGTGACACATGCTACGGGTGATCAAGCCATCGCAAGTAAGTTCAAACCAGTTTTCAAACTAAGAATTAACATAAGTCATTCAAGCATCTCATCAAACATCCATCATGTAATCATCATCACTTCCCCCTAGCCCTAGATAATTAGCTACTCATAATTGAAGAAAAAATCATAAAACTAAAGGAAATTGCATTAAAATAAAGCATCGTCAAAGAATCTAAACAAAGTCTAACAATTAAACTCATAAACATTCAGCAATACTCAAAAACGAAACTAGCATATGAAACTAAAACTAAAATCAAAGGATTAGTCAGGAAATTAAAGCAACAATAAAACCAAAGATTGTTCTCGGAATTCAATCTTGTCGTCTTCTCGAATTCTCTGAAAATCTTCTGAACTTCTGAGTCTTCTTCCAAACCCTAGGTCTTGACTTGGAAAATAAACTCTTTTTCTCTGTCTAACTCTCTCTTTTTTTTTTTCTGAACCTCCTCCTGTTCTCCTTCTACTAAAGACTCCAATACGCACATATATAGCAGCCCTAGGAGATTTCTCGCCGCCCTTGGTAACGGGCGTTACCTATATTTGCCTTGCTCTTGTTAACGCCCGTTAATGACCTGAAATTGCCATAATGCTTTTACTGGTAACAGGCGTTACCAATTTTCTTCTATATAGGGGTAACGGGCGTTACCCCTCTGTTCTCGCCAAAACCTTTTCTCCTGTGGCCAGTGACGGGAGTTACTCCTCGTGCACTACTAAATGGTAACGGGAGTTACCACTTTTTCTCCCAAAAATGCATGAAATCGCTCTGCTTCGCCGTTTTGTAACTCCAACTCTATTAACACCTGAATAGAGTCAAATAAACACATAAACGCATCAAACGGCACCAGAATATAATCTATTTAACGCTTAGAATCATGCAATTTCTACACACAAAACATCATTGTCACGACCTACACCATCAAATATGGGATGAGGGTCCCTCGCGAAAATGGTGATATCGAGGAGCTTCAAGGGATTCTAACGGGCTTTGGTCGATCCTGGGAAGGTCAGTGGCCCACTGACGACTATGAGGTGATAAAGCCCAGCGAGAACTAGAGAATGGGAAATCCTCCACCCAATTGCAGCGGTGTCACAACCTACGCCATCAAATATGGGATGAGGGTCCCTCTCGATCAGGATTTCGTCGCCATTCTCAATGCCTTGGACATAGCTCCTATTCAACTCCTTCCGACCGCGTACCAATTGGTGAATGCCTTCCGACTCCTGTTGCATTGCTTGAAACTCCCAGCCTCCCTTGCTCATTTTGGGGAGGTGTTTCTAGCCTTGACCTCTCCGGTGGCCTCTCCAAACGACAGGGGGTTTGTCAAGTTGCAAGCTCGCCCTAACTTCCAGGTCATTAGGGCCCACACCACATCACACGGGCTCGGTTGGAAACATAACTTCATGAATATAAAGTCTCCGGTCGGGTGGCTTGGGCTGAGTCACACTTACTGGAAAGATATAGAGAAGGCTAAGATGCCCAGAAGAAAACCCACCTGGTCGCCTACCTTGATTCAACGGTTGAGGGAGATCGGGCCTATGTGTGCTCGATTCTTGACTCAACCCCAGCTCATAGTCGAGGCGGGGACGGGCCCAGGAACCCTTAGATACCGGGACTTCACTTTGGGTAGAAGCGATATAGTCTTCAATTTCGAACACCCAAGCACGTTTTCTTCTAAGCCCTTTAATATCTTTGGTTATTTTGGGGCTTGTTGTTCTTGGTGATCGAATGTCCTTCTAAACGATCTTATTTTCCTTATGCAGGTACAATCCTGTTGGCGTCCAGAAAAGAAATTCTTGCTGCCGAACTCAAGAACCACAATGCTAAGCTGAAGAAGAAGAATTAACCCCCCGTATCGGAGGAAGAGGTGATCGCACAAGAGCAACGGGCTCAAGATGCGGTCGATACGGTGATCCGGGTCGTAACCCAAGCTCCCCACAATCAAGGTCCTGCCGATCCGACCCAAGGCATGGGTCGAGAAAAAAGGCAGAGATTAGAAGCCGGTGACTCCCGGTCGAAGAAGAAGCACCCCGATACTCCCCGTCGCCAACATGACGATGTCCGGCCATCAGCAGGGTCGGGTTCGTACGCCCCTCGAGATGGTCACTCGATGCCTCCCCCTACAGCCCCTGCGTCCGAATCTTCGGGATTGCTTACCCATATCACTTCACAGAATAAGGGAAAGGGGATCGAATGGGAGCCCAAGACAGAGGATTACAAGAAATTCTTTGAATATGCCCGGATGAACGAGCCAAAGTATCTTAGAGGGCTCTCGACTCTTCGACCAGATGAGAGCGAGGGGGTGATCGTGGATGACCTTTATGATCTGAATGCTTTACGCCACTTTTATTATGCCCTTCAGACGGAAGCCGACCACAAGCTGCTGTGGCAAGATGATGACCAAGCGAGCGAGGATAACTTCGTCTATGATCTCTTCTCTATAAGTTATACTATATCTTCCTCTTCTTTCGCCCATTAAGGATCTTTTTTCATTCGATTGAACTTTTTGCTCGATCTCTTTCCTAGGCCGTAATTCGAGGGTTTCATAACTCTCGTCGATGGAAAGCCTGCAAGGCCGCTCGAGCCAAAATGGAGAAAGAAAACTCTGAGCGGAGGGATATTCGACAGGTGGCCGGTCAGGTTTACGGCCAGCTCGTGGCTGAGAAGAAGGTCACCACGGAGCTGCAGGGCAAATTAAAGGAGAAGGAGGAGGCACTTGGTAAGGTCGATGCTGAACTGGTGAAAGAAGTTGAGGAGAAGTCTTACTCGAGGGGAAAGTGGAGGACTTGGAGGTGAAGCTTAGAAAACACCAGCAGGACTGCAATGATGACTGGCTCGAGGGTCACAAGGCAGGGCTCGTGGAGGGACACAAGCAGGGCCTTCAGGCGGCTAAAGAGGTGTATGAATATCTACTCCTGGGCATCGAGAACTATGTGGTCTTCATATTTGTCGAGAGCCTGATGTTCACCCGCACAACTATGATAAAGGGGGCGGCTGATTTTGAGGACGGGTACGAGCTTTACTTTGCCCAGGCGAGGGAAGCGGGATACATTCCTGCTAGCTATGATACGAAAAAGATTGGGACCGAATGTGTAACACCCGAGCGTAAGGTGTCACATCCCCCGCACCGAGACCCGACCCGAATATGAAATGAACGATCCATACCCGAGCTAAATCATGGCGAACGGGGACAAACACACACTCTATGCTAGGCGGGACTAACCCTTGAACCATAAAATCAGAATTACACATTAAAGCGGAAGCAATAAACGAACAAAGCATATCATATATATACCATGAGCATCCAAGCCCCAAAATATAGTTCATATACATCAATGCAAGGCATCACGGCCCAAAACATGTGTACGCTCCAATATAATATCCATATACAATAATCAAAAGTGTGAGATGCCAGTGTAAGACCAAAATACAGAGCTAGAGACGAATGCAAGACCTAGGACTCGTATTCCCGCCTAACTCTCTCGACACCTGCACCAAACAGCTGAAAACCAAACGGGTTCAGTCCAAAAGGGACTGGTGGGTATAAAACATTGGCATAAATATAATATATAACTGAATTTAAACAATCACATGCAGATTATAATCCCAAGCGAGGTTTTAGAAACGGTACCCAAGTCATCGGAGGGGATTATAATGGTCAATTTTACAATAGGTCATTAGTGGCCCGGCGAGTGGACGTGCATCAACTCCAACCAACACCACATGTGATTCAATAATCATTCATTCATTAAGTCTTTCATGCATATCATTCTTTTGTGCTCAATCAATCGATTCTATTCAATCGGTCATATACACCTTCTTCCTCCGGGTTGGTGGGCAGGCTTGCAAGACCCGGCCACCCAATCATTGGCCAAAAGGGGTTACATGACTCCCCAGATGGCACTCAGCTCCCTTTCCCCGCCAATCTCCTGGTGAGGTCCGGTACCGCCGTTCAATAGTGGGAACTAGTGTGAGGGATCAGCGTCAGCCCATGCTTCCTCGGATAGCCACTCACACCAAGAACCCCGGGCCCCAATCAGTGAAATCAATCAATCAATACTCGCCAAAACATTTGGTAGGGTTCAAGAAATAAGGGCTTTACGTTTGCAATCGTTTACTCGATAAAAGACTCAATATATATATATATCGTATCACTTTGGCTTAAAGCTTTTCACATAGGGAGATATATCGGGTCGTTTTATCTAAGTAGAAGAGAAACCCACCTTGTACCGACAAAAGAAGATGCGAAAGCCTCAAGGATTGGCCTCGTCTCCCACGGGATCAAAATCTGTGCAAGAAAGGTAAAGTGAGACTCAAAATGACCAATTAAGACGCTCGACAATGAAATGATCATGATATGAATGCATAAAAGATCATGTTATATCATAAAAATGTTCATGTGCACTATTAAGGAATTTAGAACATATAATCAAACTATTCGTTCATATATTTCATTCAAATTCATAAATTCATAACATTCATAATGCATATCAATTAATCTAAAATTCCATTTAATAATCATAACACGTAATATATTGCATTTATAATTAGAAAATAAACAAGTAAATACATTCAATTAAATTTAGGAAATTAAATAAAACATGAATTAGATAACAATTAAATTCTAAAATTTAAACAAATTAAACCATAATTAATATATATATATATATATATATATATATATATATCATTATTTAACTTAATATTAATATTTATATAGATATATATATATATACATATATATATGCACGTATGCATGAGAATCATGCATGCAATATATAAAATGAAACTTTGCAATTAATGCATGCATGCATTCCTTCAACTAAATCATAATTTATGCATGAAAATGCCATGCATATACATATATATATATATATGTTCACAATCATGCAATGCATGTAAAGAAAGGAACAAAGGTACAGTTTAACAGCTACAGCAATTCGAACTGAAATTTCAGAAAACAGGGGTCGCGGCCGTGACCCATTTTCTTCATGAAATGGTAGCGGCCGCTACCCTTAATTTCCAGCATTTTCTTCGATTTTCAGAATACGAGGGTAGCGAACTGTGCAATCGCGGGCGCGACCCAATTTACAGGCAACCAAGGTCGCGGGCGCGACCTGCGCGACAGCAACAAAAACGACGCAGCAGCCAAGCGAAACAGAGCAGAACCAAATCCAATTTTCTCCCAAAAAGATCAGGCAAGTAAGGACATGAAATAGACAACAAAACTCAACAAAAACAAGCCTCAAACTCTCCTCAAAGCAGCAGCAGAAACTGACGCAGGCAACACAGCGAAAAACAGAGCAACACAACCACCTTCAATATCTCATTAATGATAGCTCATGAATACTTCAACTGCCAGCTAAAACATTACCATAAATGCCAAGAAGAGATCAAGACAATCATTTTCAAGCTTGGAATCATCCAAAAAGCTCAAGTATGGAAAGAGATCAACCAAATTCAAACCTAAATCTATATATATCCATTTCTGCCCAAAAGCTCACGAAATCATGCTCAAATTTAGGGATGAATGAATGAAAATGACTCATAATGGATGTACATAACATAACCAAGCTTACCTTGTGGATTAATGGAGGTTTGGAAGAGATTTGAGCTTGAATCTCAAGAGGTTTGCTTGGGCTACGGGATTTCTGGAAACAGAGGAAAGAGGGCTGAATTTCTCTAAGTATGAGAGACTATTTCGGTTGGGGAGGATAATTATCAGCTAGATGGTTGAGTTAGGGTCTCATAGGTTCAAACCATGGTTAATTTGGTCAAGTATGGTAAGAGATATGGCTATTTTGGTGAAATGTGGCAGTTTTGGCGCCGTGTAGGTTTTTCGGTTAGATTTCGGAGGTTGACATGAGCTGGGAAAAATATATGGCTAAGTTTACTAAACTCGAATTTTCGTTGCGAGTACAGCGAAGTTGACGAAACTAGAATCCGAGTTTCCTAGCTCAAGATATTAAATTCGGAACCAAGGGTGCGCTAAGTGCTCGTTAGCCCCCGACTTGGTTCCACGATTCAAATTTAATTCGTTAACATGTCAAATGAATTCGAAAACATAAACCGAGAATATAAGCATGTTCATAACACACATATTTACGTCATATTACAATTTCACGATATTTCGATATCATTTCATATAAGAACGATGCACATTTTCAACGAATTCATGAATTAACTAAATAAATGAAATTAAATTCAAACATATATAACATAGTCAACGATTCAATTTGAATAAATTAATTAATATGATTAAACATGATTAATTAACATAATACTTAATTAACACTAATCATTAAATTAATCAACAATTAACGAAATATAAATACGTATATATTTATATATATATATATATATATATATATATATATTTAAAATACAAATTATTTTAAAATAATATTGTATTGAAATAAATTATAATAAAATAAAATAATAACAATTTATAATAAAATTAAATATAAAACACGTAAAGACAATTATTTTGCGCAATTTTGTAAACACATACGTCATACCTTTACGTCTGAAGAGTCGGGGCGTCACAGAATGTCCCGACCCCCGGCCTGAGGAAGAAAAACAAAAGGCCCCGTAGAGCGAGGAGCCCAACTGGGAGGAGATGGAGTTTAACTTTACCCTCGACCAGGTCAGGGCCCAAATTGCGGGCTTAAGGATCCTTGACGGTATGCCGGACGCGGCCGACTTTGAGAGAACCATGGTAAAGAAACTTTCTGCCTTTAAATCGGCCCAGGGATTTTGCAGAAGCTCGACCCTCCCTGCAGATGCCTCCTCAAGCCAGCCCTCTCAGTGATGAAGCTTTATGTTAGCCAACTTTTTCCTCGAAATGAGGTTTTAACTTTTTGCTTTTAATTTAGTGTAGGTAGGTGGTCGATGCTTTTATAGATTGACCTAGTTTAGTGTCGGCCCGGGTGGGTTCGACGAGCGCTCCCGTTGGGAAAATCCAAAGAGCTTTCGAGCTCGACTTTTGTAAGATTTGCTTGGTTAAATGATGTTTTATTTCCCTGTCATCGAACTAGCATTACTTTGTTGTGCATGTTCGATTTTCATTATCTCTTTATTATAATTTTTGCCTTGTTTGAATAACGTCTACTTATAACGCATGTTCGAACAAATTGGCAGGGAGGTCGGCTGAATTAGGGCCTTCCAACAGCCCATGTTTAGTATGACGCAGTAATAGTTTAGATGAAAAGTGCAATAATAGCGATAAACGACTCACAAAAGGGTACTTTCATTGAATAATAACAAATTTTCAACTTACAAAGAGCGTTCAAACATAAAAACGCCTTAAGTTATGGGCGTTCCATGACCGGGAAATCGGGCTGCCGTCGATCTCCTCCAGGTGATAACACTTGTTCCCAATCTTGCAAATGCAGAATGGTCCTTCCCAATTGGGGTCGAGTTTCCCCATGTGTCGGGTAACATCGACCCGTTTCAGCACCAGATCTCCCACTTTGAACTCTTTAGCTAAAACCTTCTTGTTATAACTTCGAGCGACAGACGCTCGATACTGTTGCATGTGCTGGTAAGCCCTTTCTCTTTTCTCCTCGATTTTGTCGAGCTCAAAGGCTCGATTCTCGTTGTTTCTATCCAGTTGGTAATGGGATATTCGGGCCGGTTTGGTGCAAAACTTCAACGGGGATCACCGCTTTCGACCCATAGACAAGGGAGAAAGAGGTTTCGCCTGTAGCCGTTCGTGGGGTCGTTCTGTATGCCCATAAAACCCCATTGAGCTCGTCCGCCCAAGCTCCTTTTTTGGCCTCGAGGTAAGTCTTCAGATTCTGAACGATGATTCTATTGGTCACCTCTGTCTGACCATTCGCCTGCGGGTGCCCAATTAAAGTAAAACGTTAGCTAATCCCCATATCCGAGCAGTATGGTCGAAGCTGCTCGCTCCTAAATTGGGGCCCATTGTCACAGATAAAGACCTTTGGAATGACAAAACGGCAAATGATGTTTTTCCACAGAAAGTGCATTATGACCCGGAAAGTGATCTTTGGGACAGCAGCCACCTCGATCCATTTTGAGAAGTATTCGACGCTGATGATTACAAACTGACACTGATGAGGGGCCAGAGGGAAAGGTCCTACAATATCGATTCCCCATTGGTCGAATGGCTAGGCGACATCGATCGGAATCATTTCTGCCTGATGCTGATGTGAAAGGTTAGAATGTCTCTAACAGTTGGGACATTTCTTCACAAAATTGATGGAATCTCTGACCATGGTTGGCCAATAGAATCCGCTTCGACCTATCTTCTTACCTAAGGACTTTCCTCCGGAATGATTTCCACAAGTTCCACCATGTATTTCCTCGATCACATCTCTTGCCTAGGACGGCCGGAGGCACCTTTTAGCTGGGTCCATATAAGATTTCTTGAAATGTTTTCCATCCGCATCGAGTACGTAGCTGGCTGCCCGAACTACTAACCGGCTCCTCTTTACTCAATTCTCAGGAATAAGACAATCCCTAAGAAACAAGATGATTTCGTCCAACCAACAAGGCTCAGATGGGTCGATTGTCATGACTCCTTCAGGCACAAGGTCGATGACTCGTGCATTGGTTGATAGGAACGTGATGGTTCTATCCCTGGTTTCCCTTAAACCATTTGTAACTTCGGAAAGGGCATCCGCTCTTTCATTTTCTTCCCGGGGGACCTGCTCGAGTTTGAAATCCTTAAATTCCCCGGCCAAAGATTTTACCTTAGCCAAATATTTTACCATTGTTTCTTCCCTTGCTTCGTAAGTTCTGGCCACTTAACTGGCCAATAGTTGGGAGTTGGTTAGGGTCGTCAGTTTTTTAATCCCCTGTTCTCGAGCGATCCTCATTCCGGTAATTAGGGCCTCATACTCAGGTTCATTGTTTGTAGCTGGAAAATTTAAACAGATGGCGAAATCGAGCTCATCTCCTTCGGTGCTTCTCAGGGACACCCCCACACCTCCCCCAGACGAGGTTGAAGAACCATCGACCGATAAGATCCAAGTGATCGACGGCTCGGGGGTCGACTGTAGGGCTCCCTTCTCAATCACGAAATCTGCCAAGACCTGAGCTTGATAGGCAGTTCGAGGTTGATAACTTATATCATATTGTCCCAGTTCGACCATCCACTTTACCAGTCTCCCCGAAGCGTCTGGTTTCTCGAGCACCTGCCTCAAAGGTTGGTCAGTTAAAACAGTTATAGAGTGAGCTTGGAAATATGGTTTCAACTTCCGAGCCGTGTGGACCAGGGCCAAAACGAACTTTTCAATTTCCAGATATTGAGTTTCTGCACCATGGAGGATCTTACTGACATAGTATACCGGAATGTGTTTTCTGTCGCGAATGGCGACCAAGATAGAGCTGATCGCTTGATCCCCCACTTCAGGTTTGGCGAGCAACCGGGGGGGGACTCCAGGTAAGCTTTCAGCTTTTTAAAAGCCCGATCACATTCTTCCGTCCACTCAAAGTTTTTGAAGTTTCTCAGTATTTTGAAGAAAGAGAGGTTCTTTTCAGCGGATCTCACAATGAATCGATTGAGCGAGATGATCCTCCCTACCAAGCATTATACCTACCGGACGGACTGGGGTCGATATAGCAGGGTAATAGACTTGATTTTCTTGGGGTTGGCCTCTATGCCGCGCTGACTTATCATGTACCCCAAAAATTTTCCTCCCTCGACCCCAAAAATGTACTTACTCGGATTGAGTTTCAATTGATACTTTCTGAGTAGATTGAACGCTTGACTCAAATCTTCTAGATAATCGCAAGATTTTCTGCTTCGGACGATCATATCGTCAACGTATACTTCCATTGTTTTCCCAATCTCGTCCTCAAAAACCTTGTTCACGAGCCTCTGGTAAGTGGCTGCAGCATTTTAAGGTCCGAAAGACATTACTTTGAACCAGTAAAACCCTTTCACAACTATGAAAGCTATCATTTTCTCGTCCTCCGGAGCCATGAAGATTTGGTAGTACCCCTGGAAAGCATCCACCATGCTCATGAGTTCACAACCTGCCATTGAGTTGACCAACTGATCGATTCTAGGCAAGGGGTAGGGGTCCTTGGGGCAGGCCCTATTTAGGTTTGTGAAATCGTTACACATTCTCCATTTGCCTCCTGTTTTGGCCACCAGAACAACATTACATAGCCAATCTACATATTTCTCCGGGGTGATACATCCAGCTTCCAGCAGCTTGCTCACCTCCTACTCGATTATTTCGTTCCGGGCTACACTTTGATTTCTGATCTTTTGCTTGATTGGCTTGAAGGTGGGGTTGACATTCAGATGGTGCATGATCACGCTTGCATCGACCCCTTCGAGGTCCGAGGCGCTCCAAGCGAACACGTCTGTATTTTTTTGTAAAAATTGGATGAGCATGCAGTGCTTAGCCTCTTTTCCTTTGCGGGATACTCCTACGTTGGTGGTTTTCTCAGGTTGGTCTAGAGCCAATACTATTTGTTGGGTCTCATTGGTTGCTTCGATCTTCCCATCAAGTAACTTCCTCCTTTTCGCCGCCAACGCTGAGGTCATTTTGCGCGACCTCTCTAGGTCGAGTATATCTCGATCGCTCAGGTCCTCGTCGTCCAGGTTAGGCAAAGACACCATCAGCAACACCTGTTTATTCGGCAATTTGACCTTTTATATGGAGATCGAGTAAAATGCCCAAGATGTAGGGATGCCGCATCTCAATTCTCCAATGCCTTCCGGAGTTGGCAGTTTGACAAGCTGGTGATAGGTCGAGATGATGGCTTTGAAATCTATCAAGCCTGGTCTACCAAAAATGATGTTGTATGCGGATGGTTGTTCAACCACAAGATACTCGATCTCCAATGTCGCCCTCTTAGGAAGAGTTCCCATGGAGGTGATCAGCCCGATTCGTCCTTTTGGGTAAACTTCTGAGCCCACGAATCCTGTCAAAGGAGTTCTGATGGTTTCAAATTGAATACGTTTGTGAAGTTTCATTTTTTCAAGAGTCGAGTAAAAGATAATGTTTGTTGAGCTTCCATTATCGATCAAAGCTTTTGATACAGCGAAGTTAGCAACATCTAAGGTGACCACCATCGGACAGCTGGGAGTTTCACCCTCCCGATAGGATTCATTAACTAGTTCCTTATCGCTAAAGGTAATCTCTTCCTGCTCCCATGGCTCTCGGGGCTCGACTATCATTATTTCGCGTGGCCCGTTGTAGCTTCTTTGGGCCTCTCTCCTTGTGCGTTTTCGAGCAGTCTTGGAATCTCCCCCAGCCGGCCCCCCGACGATCATGTCAATCCGACCGTGACAGGGCAAGTTGTGTGTGTCACGCTCCATGGGCTACTTAGCATTTCACTTTCTTGGGGGGTTGTTTTTTACCCTCTTCTCTGCTCGAATGGCCAGGTCTTCGATGTTCCTGATAATTCCTGGAGGAGCCCCCCCCCTTGATTAATCGCTCGATTTCTTCCCTGAGGGCGAAACACTCAGAGGTGTTATGCCCAGTTTGCCTATGGAAGTTGCAGTATTTTCCCGAGTCTCTCGTTTTTTGGGTTTTCTTAATGGCCTTGGGGTTCTCAAAAGGCTTCTTATCGGAGACATTGTAAATTTCCTCAATGCTCCTAATCAGGGGAGTAAAACGTTTCTTGGACCCGCTCCCCATTCCTGACTCGACCCTGGGTCGAGGGTCATGAGAGAAGTCCGGCTTCGTAGGTCGATTGGAATCTTCCTTATTTCTTTGTTAACTCCTTTGGTTTTGCTTGACCTCTTCTACCCTCATCCATTCCCCCACAATTTCTAGGATTTTAGCGATTGATTGGGGCTTTTGAACTATGATTTGGTTAGCACAGTCCGTGTTCTGGATTACGGAGTGAAGGGCGATGGTCAACATATCCATGTCGGGAGTACACGGGAAAATCGAGTGAAGAACTCTCCCAGTGTCTCGTCCTCCCTCTGGACCAGATTATAAGGGTAGGTCGAGGGTAATTTGTCCCCTTTGACCAAAGAGAAATAGGCAATGAATTGCTCCACCAGATTGTCATCGGAGTTTATGCTCCTTGGGGGCAGCCTTGAGAACCAGTCCTGGGCTGCCCCGACCAAGGTGGTGGCGAAAATACTGGCCCTCACATCCGAAGAATGGCGGAACATGCTCACCTCAATCTTGAACCGATCGAAGTGCCTTTCGGGGTCAGAATTTCCCCAGTAAGTCAGCAGATTGTTGGGCATCTTGTCCTCGGCCATAGCTGATATGATTTCTTCACAAAAAGGGGATCTAGCTTCCCTGATGCTCTGGTACCCAGCTCGAGGAGGGGGTGGAGGTAGCCTCCTCTACGATCAAGACGGTCGATCTTCATTCTCATAGTAGGGCCCATCGTCCTCGACCTTATACATAGGAGGGTTCTGCACCCTAGGCTTTGGGAGCTCGAGGGGCGCCCTATCCTTGGGCGGGTTAGGTCGGTCTCTTTGGGGTAGTTTCTTGCGGAGATCATCTTTTCCTACTGGGAAGGCCCGGTTGGCTCTGAGAGGGGCATTGGGATCAACCCTAGCCCCTAGACGGTCAAAGACTAGGACCGTCTTTAGGTCGGCGGCTCTTCCACCCCCAGGTGATCGGGCTCGAAACTCGCTGGCGGTTCCAGCGATATGGAATGCCCCTTGGGCAACGGCGCTTCTTTTTAGGCTGGGCTACAGCCTCCTGGTTCTCTGCGGGTCTCTTGCCCGCATCGCATCGCCCCTGGCCTGATTTGGCGACCTATTCCCAAGGCGGCACGCCCTCGAGGGCTGCCACTCGCCAATAAGAAGGCCCTGGCAATGGCGGATAGTAAGGAGCGGGATAATAGCTTGGTGGTGGCGGCGGGTATCCCCAAGGATTTGGCGGGGTATACCCTGTAAGGCATTGATGGTCCGTAGGGGTGCGGAGTCGGGGTGGCCTGGACGGCCACCTCGTGGTCGATCTGGGCTTCTCAGGGAACATGGGGGCCCTCCCTGCGACGGTCACCGCGAGCATCTCGGCTTGGCATCGAGATAGATAATTGTGAAGCTCAGGCTCGGAGTAAACTGTCTTGGGGAGTACCCCCATCCGGTTATCCCTTGCCTGAGGCTGGGCACTGCTAGTTCCGGCGGTGAGAACCGCGTTAGTAAGCTCCTGGACATCGGGGACAAATGTTCGACCACTCCTGATTCTCATTGTCTTATAAACGGAAATGGCTTCTGTTCAAGAGAATTTCCACAGACGGTGCCAAAATGATCGTACTTGAAATCGGTAAGCTGGTATGGTCAACTTCGGGAGCTCGAATCACTTAGAATTTATATATAGGGGGAGACTCTCGAGTGGATCTGAAAGTGAAGAATAAACATGAGCTAAGGACCAACTGGGGAATGGGGGTTATATCCCAGTTTGGCACTCCGGCGCTCAAGTCAACACTTTGCTCAAGAGAATATGAGATAGTATTGAGGGTCGAAGGAACAGTGATTCTGCTTACCAATGCCATAAATGTTGTGGATATTTATAGGCCCAAGGGGTATGTGTGACATCTGTTCGCGTATTGGAGGTGTATTTAATACTTCATCTAGTTTGTTAGGGAATAGTAGTATTGTACAAGACCTTTATGTCAAAGTTGGTTCCCTTGTAACCTAGGAGGCCCTCGACCTTCCTTCCCGACCGTTGAGCTGTAGTACAGCTTCTCAGTCGACAGCGAGGGTGGTCGAGGGGAGCAGGTGGTCGAGGTCTCACCTGTGGCGTGAAATAAAGGAATTGGTGTCGGCGCCTAGTCGATTTATCCCTTTCAGGAGGTGATCGACCAGGTGTCAGGTAGAGGTCGAGCTCAAATCGACCTCCGGAGAGGGAGCGTGGAGTAACGCGTTCTATTGACGTGGCGTCTGCATACTGTTGGGAAAAACACGATCAAAAAGCGTAGCGGAATTTAAAAAATTTCCCAAAAGGCAAGATCGGACTTGCAATTTCTATTTCTAATATTAGAGATTCAAGAACTTACAAGAATCGACGCTTTCTTGACACGTTTTGAGCCGCCCTCAAACGCGTTTCATGTGGTAATGACAACCCTCGTCCCTCGAAAGATTCTTTCTACTAGATTCCAAAGCAGGATTCCTCTAGAGTAATATTCCACACCAACCTAGATTCAAATCATGTTAGGGAAAGTGCTAGCGATATAACATGTGTAAAGAAAGAAACATAAAACGAGAAGAAAGAGAGCAAGAGAATTCTCCCAAATTCTTGAAGCCATGTAGATTGGGCGTAAATCCCAAGTCACACACAAGGTGAAAAATTCGAACCCCTTGGCTTATTTATAGCCTAGGGTTCGAACCCCAAACCCTAATAGTAATCGGATTCTAACTTTGACTTTACTTCTATTTTCTTTCTCTCCAAGTAATAGGAATCTTATTCAAAATAAGATATCTATTCTTCTAGAAAGAGAGTTCTTAACTAATTAGGAATATTTAATTATTCCAATAATAATTAAATATTTTATTCCAATAATATTTATTCTAATCATATTAGAATTAATATTTACTAGAATAATAAATAGAAGATATTTAGTATTTATTTATTTATTTATTCTAATCAAATTAGAACAACTAATAATCAAATACTTAAATACTTAGAATTAATTCTCTCAATTAATTCCATGAAGGGCTTTAGAATTAATTCTTATTTAATTCTAACGAGCTAAAATTAATTCTCTAATTAATTTTATTTGGCTTCATAATTTATTCTCTGAATTAATTATATTAGGGATTTATCTAATTAATTATATTTGGGCTTTATAATTAATTCTCCAATTAATTAACACATGGTCCAATTCTACAATTGGACCATATTCCCAACTCGAGCTCACGTGCCACACGTGTACATTACACGTGTGGTCTTATTTCGATCAACTATTTGATCTTTCCTTCAATACCTTTTGAATCTGGCATTTGTGTATGACCCCCTAGGTTCATTTTTAGGTAGCACTGAGACTAATACACTTTATTAGTTCACAGATCATACGACCATAATCTAGCAACAGGTGTATGACCCCTACCCAAACAATGAATATATATTCGAAAGAACCTTTCAGTCAATGACAGCTGTGAGGTACGATCCTCCTACCAACTCATCTCTCTATTAAGATCTAGGGCATGGGAATAATGAGAGCCCTACTAATCTCAATCTTAAAGCTAAGTCCGTTTCATATCCATTTGATCTCAATCCCAGAAACCCTTTTCTTGATGTCTTGATCCACTACCTTGGCCGAGGGTTTAAGATGGCATATGAACGACTTATGCAATGAGAGATCTTCTTGCATTACAGCAAGTGTAGGTCCTTTGTTGATTCTCATATGCTTCCATGTGCCACTTGTGTAGCCCCAGCATAAGCCTTGAATCAGTTGTCTAAGGCGACACCCTTTAAAGCTTATACCTAAGACTACAGAGTTAGCCCACAAAGCATCAATGGAATCTCAAGTCAAATGATTAATTTACTCACGCAATTGACCTGTGAGATATTTCCTAATCTGGAAGTTTCTATTTCTAGATATAGAAACTTCCTTTCCCATTTAGGAATCTTCTCATGCGGGACACCTCAGTGTACTCGTTTTGATAACGAGCACCCTCATGTATTGTGTACGCATCAACTATGCACTTTACACCCCATGAAATAGGATGATCCTTCTTAAGGACACAATCCCACGAGCAAGTCTCAATCGAGCCAAATCAACACTCCCACTGTTTGTTGGACTCATCGACTTGGAGTGGTTTCTAATCTGGCCTTGAGTTAGGGCTTGTTTCATGTGTCATTCACCTAATGACAAAGTCCCTAATAGCCTTATGGATTAGGGGAGTTCTAATACATGCACACGTAATGGAAACACATAAAAACACGTATTGGCATATAAAGAAGTGTTTGCCTATGATAATAATCAATCGTATATTATTCAAAGATTATATGTGACACAAGGAAAGTCCCAAAGCAGATTTCGTCGAATCGGCTTTCTAGGGCACTATTCCTAACAATCTCCCACTTGCCTATAAAAGCCATTTAGGTACTCTAAGTCCCATCTTCTCAAGATGTACCTTGAAAGCCTATTGACTTTGGGCGTTTCCAAAGTGGATCTGCTATATTCTCTGCTGATGTGACCCTCTTGTTTACACATCTCTTAGGAAACACCTTTTCCTTATAAAATGACTCGTAATCACGTGTTCAGTCTCTTGGTGAGGTCTTGGTTCTCTTACTTGAGCAACCACCCATTTAATCATATGATATGATAATGGAGTTGTTTCATGCTAGGAAGTTCATCTAACTAGTTAGATGGAGTTTCTTACCCAAACACTTAACTTAGTAGTATTCAATACGGCTAAGTTCTCAACTACAATAGTTGAAATTTCACAACGTATATGCTTGGAAGGGTTTCCATACGTTGCTTTGCCATTCAGGCATAAATTGTATCCTTTCAATGATTCACAATCATCTATGTTTGATGAACGATTACATCAAATATACTTTCAATAATAAGATCCTTTTGGGCTCTGTAAACTAATATATATCCTCATTTCTTCTCAAGTACTTTGAGGACATGCTTTACCGAAATCTAATGACCTTCTCTGAGGTCATATTAGATTCGGCCTACTACGCTTAGTGTTGCGTCATATCTAATTTTGTACATAACTTTGCGTACATTATGCTCCCTGTCACTTAAAGGGGTTTTTTGGACATTCTAACTTTCTTAAAGTTATCTTAGGTCACGTACTCTTCAAAAGAGTTTTTCCATTGTCCATACCAAACTATTTTAGTACTACGGTTATGTACTCGTTTTATGATAATCCATTTATTCTCTTAGACCAATCTCTATAGATCTCAAGTTGAGAATGAAAGATTCATCATAAAGATCTTTCATGTCAAACTGTTTCCTAAACAAGATTTTGGTAACTTTCATGTCATCCTTCGCATTCTTAATAAGAATGATGTTAGATCTAAAGTACCAAAAGTTGAAGCTAATGTCACTAACTTTCACGTGTAGACTTGAGATTTATTCGACTTTTATCTGAGTCAAACGATTTGACTACCCTATGGAATCAAATTCTCTAACTCCTAGAGGCCTTTATCAATCTTCAGATTGATTTAGGGGTTTGCATACCTTGTGTATACTCCCACTGAATATGAGATTTATAAAAATACCATATTTCAGTCTTTTTCAATCTCCTATTGAGGAAGTCGCTTCTCACATTCATTTAACACATCTCACAGTCAGAACATGTAGATATGCTAAATATAATCCAATTGGACTTTTGCATTACAACCGCATAGGAGGTTTTAATGTTTTCCATTTACTCCAAGCTTTCGCTTGTAGATCCATGTAGGTGGATCAACCAAGGTCCAAACTTGGTTCGAGTATGTGGAATCCATATTGGCTTTCAAGGCTTGCTTGCACTACTCAGATTCCAAATCTAACAGTGCTTCCTTGGTTATCTAGGAATACGTTCCAAATGCATCTAAGGAGGAGGATTTCACACGTGTACTTACTCTAAAATTTGGCTAACTTTTATCAAATAGGCTCGTTTCTTCTATATGTCGTGTGGGGTATTTATCCTCAAATTTCTTTGAGGTCTGCTTGCTTGCCTTTCTTCTCTTACAGGAACGATTCCTCAAGAAAGGTACATTCCTAGAAACAAACAACCTTTGTTCAAGAGAATTGCAAAAACAATATTCTATATTGTTGTGTAAACTTGAACTCGTTTCAAGCTTATCTCCCACTATCCTCTTCACTTAAGAGGATTTCCCAAAATTCTTGGACAAGAATAATTAGGGAACTATTGAATGCCATATTTCATAGTGTAATTAAGGAACTAGTTTTGAAAGGTATTAGATTCAAAATCTCTAACTGCATATTGTAGGGGTTTATTCCTAAAATGAATATAAGCTAGTAAAGCTTGCTATGGAACTAACCATATCCTATAAGGTTTTGTTCTTTCATTCAGAAACACTAAGGTGTTCTCGAACTTGTTTACTGAGAGATAATCCTATTATCTCTAAGATGACAAAGGAATTAGTCTCTAAGGTATTCGCCATCTCGATCAGATCGAGTTGCTTATAACTTATGACTCCTTCTGTTCCTAACCTCCTTTTGAAATTCTAAGAATTTATATAAGTTTTGAATTTGTACTTCATCAAGTACAATCATTCATAATGATTGTACTAATAATTATTTCTAGTGCTTACACTGAGCAATAGACAAAACGTCAATGTGGATCAAAATCCACTAAGTGTTTCGGCACGTTTCCACGTTTCTCATAAATGGGGTTTGGGAATGTTTCCTTTAAGACAGGATTCACAGGAAAGTCAACTTTCTAGGTTCATTTTCGTAGAATGATCCTAAGATGTCTAACTCACTAATCCTTTCGTCTTAACGTGTCAAAAGTAATTCAAAACTTTGTCATCTCACTTACTTTTGTTATCTCGTTGTATGTTCAGAACATTAGTGCTTTGAGTCTTTGGACAACGGATTATGCAGAATCAACTCAAGACTTGTGAATTCTATTCCTAGTAGAATTACTAAACGAGGTAACATTTCAGAGTACTCATACTCTTTGCAGTTCCCTTCCAAAGTCCTTATTTGCTACCATAGAAGCAAACGTCCTATTTGATCTCTAGTGTCTTTTGGGCGTACCCCTTACATGCCCCTCTATGGGCTGGGTTTCTTCTTCTTTAGGCCTTCAAGCCTTTAACTTAGTGAGTTTAGAAGAAGAATTAACCATCATAACCTTTTAGTCCTTCTCAAGGATTCTCTCAACCGTGATTAACTAAATGATTAACTATGCTACAATGGCATCATTCTAGTTGAGCATAAAGGGGTTAAAGGATGGTGGAAGCAATGTAAGTAATCAGTGCATTGAGAACTCTTTTCTCAGTTGATGATCGAGACCACAAGATCTTCAAATAAGATCTTTAGACCTCGTTCGTGTGCACTTGTTTCCTCATTCGGAATATGGAATAATTCCATAATGTTATACCTTGTAACATTTTTATGAGGTGGTTCAATTGCTCTTTAAGTGGTTGGAAAAATCCATCCACCTCATTTGCTTCTCTTTTGGGCCCGGTCGAATTTTCACAAGTATATGAAAATCTCGCCCTATAGAGAACACTTTTCTCTTTTCGGAATCTAAAACGAATTTTAGGATCCAAATCCATTTAGAGTTAGTTAGGACTTAGTCAACTTGTTTGACTTAAGGATGGATACGAATGGGTTTGCATTTCATATCGTAGAGAATCACATAATTACAACCTAAATGCTAAGCAGGGAAAATGTGGGCATGTTGAATAATAACGTAATTCACAGGATTTAGGTCTTTTATTCATATGTAGTTCCCACTGTTCTTAGAAGATCTTAAAATCCCAATGATCTTAGAGGAAACTTGGTTTCCCAATGGGTACTAAGATCCCAAGCACTTTATCTTGGACCCATGACTCGCGGCCATCCTCAATAAAGCCTCAGGTAGGTACAACTTGCCAATTCCATCTCTATGGAACTCTTAGTAATATTTTTGCATCACCCATCTTTCAATATGGACCCACGACTCGTTCGACATCCATATTTACTTAGTCGTTAAGCAGGACCCATCAATCATAAGATCATGATTAAACTTAGGCTAGAACGACCCACGACTCGTAGCTATCGCCCATTCCAAAATAACCACGAAATATCAAACATTTTAGGTGTTCAATCAGGAAACTAAGAACTAATAGGTTTCACATAGTCACCCCACGACTCATGGCCAGCAACTAGCTCCCCTATTAAACTTAAATACTATTGATGGAATGCTAAGAATTTTTTTTTAAGTTCTCACTTTATACAAAATACCTATTTTTGAAATTGCTTAATATTTATGGGATTTTCGAATACCGGAGAGTTGTCTAGTTTTGACCTCACCAACATGTACAGTTATCCATTTTAATTAGTCTTGTTTAATGCAGTTTCACATAAATGCATTACACACAAGCAATTAGCAGATAACATGTCCTAGCATGATACTAATATGAGATGATCATGGGTTTTCCTATCTCATGCGTGATATGTGGGAGCCACTCCACAAGCACAAGTTCTAACATACATGCCACCTAAAACAGTTTAAATCACATAAGGGAATTGAAAATAAAACGATGCCCTATCTATTACAATAATAGGAACCCTCCTAACATTTTGAGGGGTCTTCACTTTTTGGCCTCCTTGTTAGTTTATTGTGTGGATCCATCTTACTCCATGGGTGCAAATCTCCAAAGTAAAATAAAAACCTCACTTTCTAAAATCTACACTCTTTGCATAAAATAATATGGCTTAATCTTCATATTGGCCATAAACAAATACACGGGGCATACCCGGGCCTCAGAAACAGTAATATGGAAAGCCACATAATAAACACATAACAGTACGCACATAAGTGGGGCACCGACCCCAATTGTGTGATCCGTTATCTAAATGTGTATTTTAAAACTCTCATGATATGTTTGAAATTAAATCGAAATGCCCCTAAAAAAATTGTTAGTTTTTTGTTACTCATCCACAAAATTGTTGGGATTTTAGGGGAAAGAAAATAGAAAAGATTGATCGTATGTATATTGTTTGTATTCTACTAAAATATTATTATATAGTATAACTCATTTACTTCTTGTCATGTTCCTGCTTAATGCTATCGATGAGGAACATTTAAATATGGGTCGTTGGATGTTGTTATATCGTGACTGTCGGATGAGGTTTAGTGAGATGAATCAAGACGACGTCACAACCACTAATGAGGGATTAATCTCAGTCGTAGACAGGGATAGTGAACATCTAATGGTTATTATATGTTTGGAAGGAGATGGAAATCACACCGTTGATGCACAAGCTAAGTCTACGGTTCAGGAGCTACAGGAATATCAGCTTGGAGGAGGGGACCAGTAGGCCGTTATGCAGGTGTCTTGCGCCACTGATTCTGAGGATATTCTACGATTGTGAGAGTGATGTTTTGGTTAGTTGTTAGGTGTCGTTTTGTGCAGCTTATAGTGTTGGTTGTTGGTTCACTTGTGGAGCAAATTATAAGTGAAGTCTAGTTTCTCCCCTAGTTCTTTCTTCTTCCCATCTCCAAGCTCTGTTTCTGTATCAAGTTGCTACTGTTTTATTAATATAATTCCATTACATTCCACCATTTATGCTCTGTATTAGTTATTATATTACATTTGGTATCAGAGCCTGTCGAATCCTTACGCCCTGAATCATGGCAGACGGGTTAAGGTCTAAAAATTTACAGGAGTTAATTAAAAAACAGGAAGGGTCACTGATCGAAGAAAGGGCAATGAGATTAGCTGTTGAACAAAAGATGGATGCGAGATTCGATGATTTGACTGGGGCATTGGAGAAATTAACAATGCAAATGGGGGCTATTGCGGATCAAGTGCAAAACTACAACAGGAATAAGTCAGTTTTGGGTGATGGATTATCGGCTTCAAATGGAAAAGGAGGAGGCTCTGTGTCTAACAATACAATACATACAGAGATGCATTCACAAGGAAGCTATGGAGGTAATTCTTCATCTCATAAGTATATTGACTTCCTTAGTTTTGATGGATCTAATCCGAGAGGTTGGGAAGAAAAGCACAGAGGTATTTCCAACTCTTACCAACTGTGCCTGAACATGAGAGAATTATTTTATCTTCCATTTAGTTTTTGGGGGTAGCAGAGACTTGGTTGCAGAATTTGATTATAACTAAACCGAATCTGGATTGGGAACAACTGATTGATGAGGTTTTAAAGAGATTTGATGAGGGGGATAGACAGATGATAGTGGGAGAATTTCATAATCTGAAGCAAACTGACACTGTTGAGGAATACTTGGTCAAATTTGAGGAACTTAAATCATAACTGCTCTTGTTTTGTAAGAACTTGACTGAAGATTACTGGGAAGAGAGAGTTAACTGGGAATGCTGAGTTGAAATTGTTGGTGTGGCGGGCCCGAGACAGAGTGACGGTATAGCGTAATATTCAAAAAAAAAATTCGCCATAACCTCGTTATCAAAATATTTCCAAAATATTTTAATAAAGCAGCGGAAAAAATCGGGCATCATAACTCTAATATATACAAACATCGATAACATAATTTTAAATCATCTAACATATAATCATAATATACAAATATTAATTTCGGCAGCATAACGGTATTACCGTACTGCAAAATTGGCTATCAATGGCACTTTTCCAGTACCTCGATATTTTCTCGTGAAACCGGCAGAGCTTCCCCGTAATATCCCCGATTAAGATTTTGGAGTGTAGGCTCCGACAGTATTTCGCTAAATACTTTCAAAAAATATTTTTCTAGAAAAACACCTTTTTCTAATTTCAGAAAATCCCTATTTTCTATTAATTAAGTGGATTATATATTAATTATATAGCCACCTAATTAATTAATCCTTAAAAGTATTAATTATTTTGGAGAGAGAAGCTGCCGAGAGGGCTTTGAAATCTGCAAGAAAAGCTTGCTAAAATTGTTGCTCAAAATGAAATACATGAACAACATATTTATAGCCAAGGTTTAGGTATGTTTGTGCAATTTTCGGAATTATTTCCGTAGCTCCCAAGTCCGGACAGCCAGTATGAAGACGCCACGTGGAAGCTGAGCCGCCATGCGCCTGCACGCCCCGCCAGAAGGCTCAGCATGAGCATGGCGCGCGTGCGGCACACGCTGGCATGAGGAGGTGCTGTGTGTCCGGTCCAACCGGCCCAACCGACGGTCCAGCGGTTCAGACCGGTTCACCAATGAACCGGTGGGCTCAGGCGGTCTGGCCGTATGACACGTGGAAAATCCTCATTAGTCCACGTGTCCGGGTCGGTCAAGCCGACCCGCACCCGAACCCACGTTAGACCCGGACCCTTCCAGGTTTAATCTGGGCCATTCACTCACGCTGGCGTGGCGTGATCTGCGCCGTCCATGTGTCAAACACGGTGGCACCCAGTCAGCGCCACTTCGCCGCTGACCTGCTGATGTGGCATGACACGCCATCACTGCCACGGCAGCATTTTTTTTTTTTTTTGGAAAAATTTTATTTTCTCCAAAATAAAATTTCGGGCATTTCCAACTCTTTGGAATTTAATTTATTTTCTCAAAATAAATTCCTTGGCTATTTTCAAACTCTTTGAAAATTTATTTCTCTCTCTCGTTATAATATTTTCTCTTTAATCTTCGTTGGGGCTTGCGGGGGGACCTGCAGGACTTATTAATTTTAGCTCGAAACGGGTCAATCTATTATCATCCCATGACAATAATTGATTACCGTTTAACAATATTTAATTCCACTAAATAAATATTGTTGAACTCTAAAATTAATTAAATTATTTACGAATTTCTCGATCTAGAATAATTTTGCATTTTACTCCTCTGTACGGATATCCACGAAAAATAAATCAATACTACTATCATTTATTTTTCACTTTAAATCTGAAATTTCTTGATTTGCCTTAAGCCCAAATTCTATGTATGTAAAACACATTCAACATACAACTTCAGTGACGAACACACGAAGTACTTTGGCCAAAGTTTTATTTGGACTTTTGCAAATCTATTTCAGGGATATCTTTAACCTACCAGCAAGGCTATATATTTCTCGATCAATATTTCTCTTTAGCACATTTCATGCAATCACCGAACGTACAAAGTATTTTGGCCACCCGTTACCGAGACCTCACTTCTGAGTACGTCACAGTGATTAACACTACATGCCTAAAGCAGAAATACTATCAGGATTAAGAGTCTAATGCTTTCGAAATTTTGTTCATTTTAGATAGCAGTATAAAATGAATAATCTCAGTGGTTCAGTTCGATGTTTCCAATCTCATTGAAAATCATCAATGTGTCATAATCGAAAACTCCATTTCCCTATGACGAAAGACTTATCATCTTACATAACACATTATAGTCTTGATAAGAACATCTTCTTATCACACTGACTAGAACTTTAACGACACGTGATTCTTGGTATTTAAAGTCTTTTCCTATGAAACACATTTCATATAAAAATACAATCACTCGTCATTAATTATTAAATTTGTAAAATACTCATAACTTGCTAAAATTTATGTTTTATTAATCCAAAGTGTTTACAATATAATTGGATTTTCAGGGCATTAATCCTAAGAAACTTCCACTTGCCCTAAATCCAATTGGCTACACATCTAAGGCCCATCCCTTCTACATGAGTGTCAAAACTATTTTACGCCAAAGTCTTAGTGAAGGGATATGCCAGATTATTTACTGAGCCAATTTTCACTACTGCTACTTCTCTACGTTCCACATAATTACGTATAATGTGAAACTTTCTCTCGATGTGCTTTGCACATTTATGACTTCGAGGTTCCTTGGAGTTGGCCACCGCTCCATCATTGTCACAGTACAATGTGATCGGTGTAAGTCCGTCCTTGACTACTTCTAGATCCATTCGAAAATTCCAAAACCAATACGCTTCTTTGGCTGCTTCTGAAGCTGCCACGTATTCGGCTTCCATGGTGGAGTCAGCAATCCAAGTTTGCTTAATACTCCTCCAACTTAAGGCTGCTCCTCCTAGAGTAAACACATATCTAGACGTCGAACGTCTAGAATCCAAATCAGATTGAAAATTCGAATCTGTGTACCCTATAGGAATGAGCTCATCACTGCGATAGACATGCATATAATCTCGAGTCCTTCTCAAGTACTTTAATATATGCTTTACAGCTATCCAGTGTTGGGGTCCAGGGTTTGACTGATATAAGCTGACTAGACCTACAGCATAACAGATATCTGGCCTTGTACATAACATGGCAGACATGAGGCTTCCGACTGCCGAAGCATACGGAACATCTTTCATTTCTTCTGTCTCTTCAGGGTTCTTGGGATACTGATCCCAAGATAGATGAACTCCATGTCTGAAAGGTAACGAACCTTTATTGGAATTAGCCATATTATATCTTGCCAGCCTCTTATCTATATATGTTGTTTGTGATAAACCAATCATTTTATTCTTACAATCACGATAAAGTCTGATCCCTAGAATATAACTGGCTTCACCTAGGTCTTTCATGTTAAACTAGTTTGACAACCAAATCTTAACTGTTGACAATATTCCCGTATCATTTCCAATTGGCAGAATATCGTCCACGTATAGAACTAAAAATGTTACAACACTATCATGATGTCTCTTGTAACACATGGTTCATCAGGCAATTGTATAAATCCAAAGGATTTAATTGCCTCATTAAATCTGATGTTCCATGATCTAGACGCTTGCTTAAGACCATAGATAGATCTATCAAGCTTGCATACCATATGCTCTTGATTTCTAGCTATAAAGCCTTCAGGTTGAGCCATATATATTTCTTCTTGAAGGTGCCCGTTCAAGAAGGCAGTCTTTACATCCATTTGCCAAATCTCATAATCAAAATAAGCAGCAATAGATAGGAGAATTCTTATGGACTTAAGCATTGCTACAGGCGAGAAGGTTTCGTCATAATCGATACCTTCTTTCTGGGTATAACCCTTTGCCATAAGCCTGCTTTAAAGGTCTCAACCTTTCCGTCCACTCCCCTTTTTCTTTTGTAGACCCATTTGCATCCAATAGGTTTAATGCCCTCAGGCGCCTCTACAAGTTCCCAGACTTTATTGGAATACATTGAATCTATTTCAGATTCCATGGCTCTGACCCAACGGTCAGTGTCTATATCCTTTATAGCTTCATTGTATGTGACAGGATCAAATACTTCAGATTCAACCACTTGGGTTAATCCTAGGTATCTGTCAGGTACTCTGACAATCCTCCCACTACGACGAGGCTGTTGTGTACTCATCCCTACATCATATGTTGTATCTGGTACATCATATGTTGTATCTGATACATCATATGTATCTAACACATTTTCAGTTATTACGGGGTTCTTGGAATTCAGAATCTGACATTGTCATTTCTTCTAACACAATTTTACTTCTACCCTTGTGGTCATTTACGAAATCGTCTTCGAGATATTTGGCATTAGTGCTCACAAACACTTTGTGATCTCTCGGATCGTAAAATATACCATCTCTTGTTCCTTTAGAATAACCTATGAACAAGCAAACCTCTGTTCTTGATTCCAACTTTTCAGGATCCTTCCTTAACACATGAGTTGGGATTCCCCATATCCGAAGATAGGAGATACTGGGCGTTCGCCCTCGCCACAGTTCCATTGATCTTTTAGGAACCTACTTCGATGGAACAAGGTTTAATAGGTGTGCCGCCGTTTCAAGTGCAAAGCCCCAAAACGAACTTGGTAGGGTAGCATGACTCATCATACCATTTCCATCAGAGTTATATTTCTCCTTTCTGCAACACCGTTCTGCTGGGATGTACCCGGTGCAGATAATTGAGATCTAATCCCATTTGCAGTGAGAAATTCTAGAAACTCTGTAGGCAGATACTCACCACCAAGATCTGATCGAAGTGCTTTGATACGTTTTCCAGTTTGATTTTCAACTTCAGCCTTGAATTATTTGAACTTTTCAAAAGATTCAGACTTATATCTCATTAATTAAACGTATCCGTATCTGGAGTAATCATTCATAAAAGTGATGAAATACTCAAAACCTCCTCTTGCTTGAATACTCATAGGACCACACACATTCGTATGAATTAACTCAAGTAATTCCGTGCCCAATTACCTTTAGATTTAAAAGATCTCTTGGCCATTTTACCTTCCAAGCAGGATTCACAAACTGGTAGTTCGGTTAAGTCCAAGGGACTCAACAATTCATCTGAAATTAGCCTTTGGATCCTATTTGGATTAATATGACCAAGACGTAAATGCCACTTGTACGCTTCATTAGGCATAGGAGTTTTTCTCTTGGATGGTAAGTCAAGCTTAGTAGTGTTAAGTTCAGAATTAGGGTTTTTATCGGGGTATAACAAGAAAAGACCATCTTTTACCGTGCCAGAGCAAATAAACCTTTTATTTTGCTTAATGGTAAAGTTTTGTTCAAAACCAACACTGAAACCATTATTTATTAAACAACTTACAGAAATTAGATTTCTGCAAACACACGGTATATACAAAGTGTCTTTAACATCAAAATCCTATCACCAAAATACAGATTTACAATCCCTACTGCTATTACAGATATACTTGTATTATGTAGCACCCGGAACGCTAGGTAGCCACATCCCCCGCACTACAGTTCAATCCACATATGAGATAGACAACCCATACATGAATCAAGCCCATAGCGAACGGGAGACAATAAAAAACGACTCACTAGCTAGGCGGGACCAACCCTCAATTAAAACATCCAACTCAAGTAATGAAAGCGGAAGCAATAATTCAATCATTACTTATAGGTACCATATTTACATATCAAGTAGAAATACTAATAGGTACCAACATACATATCAATACAATATCATCTCCAAACAATTCCGAGACATGCTACAAAATATATAATCATCAATACATGAACAAAATAGGAAGATGAAGTGTGCTAGACCCAAATTAAAGACATAATAGACTCTAATTCCCGCCTAGCACGCACCTGCAAAACTGAAAAGTTAAGGTGTCAGTCCAACACGGACTGAGCGAGGGGTTTATAATTATAAGCGCAATTACCATGCAAGTTATAACCTCGAGTAAGATTTTATAAAGAAAACAATAGAAGCTTAAAATAATAAAAAGATTCCCGCCCGAGATTACAACGATTCAATTGACAGTTAGACAATTCACTTCAATCAATCAGTGGCCCGACGAGTGAGGGCAAATCTCCAACCTTTCTCCGATTGTGTACAATAATTCAATTTATCAATGGATTAGGCGATCACATAGACAATTTCAGTGCACAATTAGCAATTTCAATAACTGCTTCTTCCTCCGGGTGATGGTGGGATTGCAAGGCCCCACCATCCAATCAATCTGGGCAGAGGGTACATGAATCCCTAAGCCCGGAACTCCTTCCTCCCCTAATCTCCTAGGGGGTTCAGGGGTCATCCCAATTTGGTGAGGATAGCGCTCGAGTTACCCGTCAGCCCATGCTTTCTCGATCGGCTCAAGCCACTATCCTCTGGCCCACAGTGCAAATCAATAACTCACCAAAACAATCAATCAATCAATCAATCGGTTTATATGAAATCATTTGAAAATCATAAGGTTCAAAAAAATATAGATATATAGATACGTTTTGGCCGAAAATATCACTTAGCGGTTGTACGGGTTCTATATATCTAGAATTAAACCTCACCTTAACCAACCAACCAAAAAGGAAGCAAGTGAACACCCTACCGAGCGTGCTCCTCGAAACCGGGATCGTGATCTGTGTAACAAGGACAAGTGTACATGAGACTCGACTCTTATGAACCATTTAAGACGAACGGCAAAGTCATGTGATGTCAATTATACCTTTACAATCAATAAATATCATGAATGTGTCCAAATTCCCAAATAAAGTATCATGAGGTGTCAAATAGAAGCATGATTATCAATAAATCAAGTATATAACTCATATAAGTGACATACGGGAGCCAAGGAAGTGAAAGGAAAGCAATAAGAGAGGTTTTGGTGAAGTTCGGTATAATTGACAGTTTCTGGAAATGCACATGCTGTAGAAGAACTGGAATATGTTGAGGTATAGAGTTGGAATTGAGTTTTGTTTATTGGGAATGAAACTAGACAAGTAGATCTTTAAAATGATATATGGCTCATTTTCTAGTTCAAAGCGAGGTGAAAATGACGTAGATTTGAAGTTAGGTCAAAGCAGAATTTTGGCGAAGTGGCGACATAATTTTCAAACGATCATATCTCACAAATGAGAAAATAAATTGACGTAATTCCAATTGGAGAATGTTCTAAACTTCAAGAGGTTTCCGTGGGTTTAAAAATCAAGTCAATTGGAGTTCATTTGAATAGTGAACGGTCGTTTGAAATCCAAGCATAAAACCAGGAACGACCGTTCGAAGAGGCGGAACGGTTCTGTACGAGTGAACCCCCGTTCACGAAGGAACCGAACGATCGTTCGGTGTCCTCTGGGTCAAAAAACAAGGGAAAAACAGGGCATAATCACGGGAATTGGCTCCCAAGCCTCTCCCACACCAAACCAATGCAAGAATACAACTCAAAACTATCATATATCATGCATAAAACTCATATGTACCAATTAGGCATCATATAAACCATGGAAACATGCTTAGATTCTCAATAATTCATCCAACAAACCCATATATTTCCATAGCCTCCAACTTTCATATAATCTATGCTATCATGCAAACTTTGGAATAAAAATGGCCCTAAACAAGTTTCTAACCATAAATAATCAAGGAATCATAATATATTCATCAAACCCTATATCATTATAGATTCATGAATTCAATTAAATTCCAATTTCTACCTTAAAATGGAAGAGAGATGAGATAAAATGTTAGGATGATGATGATGATGCTTCTAGCTTCACAATTCCTCCAAAATTCTAGCTTGAAGTGTGATGAACCTTTCCTTCTCTTCTTGGTGTTTTGATCGTGTATTAGTGTGTGTATGTGTGTGAGATTCTTGTATAGAGTTGAAGAATGCAATGTAAGGAATGAAATGTATATGCATGATATAATATATCCTCCACTAACATGATGAATCACCTCATTTTGCAAAATAGTCCCTCATTTATTTAAATGAATGCACACAAGTTTCAATCCATGAGGTATGAGCAATTAACCTCAATTCATGTTGTGCAATTAAGTCCACATATTTATGAAATGATCAATTAAAGTCATATAATACAATTAGGCACATTATCACTTAATTCACATATTTCACATTAAAGCTAATTCATATAAATACATAGGAATGTATCATGCACATAATAATAAAATGAAAATTATAACTAAACAAATAAAATAATTGAAATAAACCCCCAACTCCCGAAGACCCGCACGTGGCGTGCTTACCTGAACTTTCGGAATTTGGGGCGTTACATATTATCCCCGAGCAGTAGCTGCATCTCACCATCTACAAGCTTTCTGGTTAGCTTGAACCCCTGTAATAAATTGCAGATATGATTAGTTGAACCCGAGTCCACACACCAGGAATCTGGTGGACTTTCAACTAAACATAATTCTATTAAACAAGATATCAATATACCTTGTCCAGATGGCTTAGTAGGAAGACTTGCTAAGTATTTTGGGCAATTCCTCTTTCAGTGCCCATTTTCACCGCAGTGGAAACATTTTCCTTTGCTAGGTTTACCTTTCTTCTTCTGAACCTTTTTCTTGGGATTGAGAACCTTTCCTTTTCCCTTTTTCCACTTGTTGGCCTTTGAGGCCGTTGAAGTCGATACCTGAGCTAGGAGAGTAGTTCCCTTAGCTTTCATCACTCCCTCTGCCACTCTAAGTTCGTTCATCAATTCAAGCAGAGAAAAATCCAATTTATTCATAGAATAATTTTGCCTGAATGTGTCGAACGGCTTTGGCAGAGAGCATTGGATCATATCTTGTTTACTGAAATCATCAAATTTAGCACCAAGGCTTTCGATCTCGTTCAGGCAAGCCATCATGTTCATAACATGATCCTGAACAGGTGATCCCTCAGACATCTTGGTAACTAACAACCTTCTCATCAATTCAAGCCTCTTGGCTCGATTCTGTCCCCCAAACATCTGAGGGAGATGATCCATCATGTTCCTAGCAGTTGGCATCTCGTGCATTTGATGCTTAAGAACATTGGAGACAAAAGCCAGGATATATGACCTAGCCAAATCATTGGACTTGATCCAATTGGCATAAGCATTTCTCATATCCTGATTGGCTGCAGTTTCCGGTACCCCTGGACAAGGTTCAGCGAGCACGTGTTTCAGATTCTCGTGACCAAACTCGATGTCAAGATTCATTTTCCAGCCAGCGTAATTAGACCCTTCAAGCCTATTTTCTTTTAGGATCGATTAAAGCGGGATAGCGGTCGTCATTGTTTTAAAACTGAAATATTTTAAAATAGTGCAAGTTATGATTTTGTGTTTTACTTCTTTTGCGTTTAACCAATAAATGAAATCCACGTAAGCAATTTTGGTTTATGCAATGGTGACTTATCTAACCACAGTTGACTCCCCGGAAGCGAGGTCGAAAATCGCTTAGAAAAGCAAGAATTAATCTTAATTAACATGCCATCTAGGTAACTCTTACCAAACTATGTTAATCCACCACGTTCACCCTTGGCCTCTAAGTGAATGTAACATAGCTCCGAAGGGAGGTTAATACATCACTCAGTCAAGAGTACACCATTACCTAGAAATTTGTACGAGTAGATCAAGCACTCCACAGAGGCATGGTCGAGTTGAGTTTCCCCGTACTTCATTCTATCCGTAGAAGTCTAATCTTGTATACCGTGAATACATACCCGCCGAAGGGAGTAGTATATATCCACTATACTATAGACGGGTAATGGAGGCCGTGAGAATCCGACTCTTTTCATCTCGCTCCCACTTGAATTTTATAGAATTTGTGGATTATTTTTTATTATTTAATAATCACTTTTGGCGTCTTATTGTTTTTGGAAGTAATTAATCTAATTAATATGCTCCCACTAGGATTATTAAATAATCCTAACAATATTTTAAGGCTTTAATAACTCTTTATTAATTTAAGCCAAAAAATATTAATCCAATTATGCATCGTATTTAATCTCTATTAAACATTATTTATCTAATCATATTAAATAAATCATGCATAATTAAAGCAGCATAATATCACATATTATCATGCCATTTTAAAATTAAAAGCATGCTTGCAAATAATTATTACATAATTATCACGCTTAAAATTTTAATGGCCACTTTAAGTAAATATGTTATAAATTATCACATAATTTAAATCATATTTACTGATTCGGCAATTAACCAGGAAGATTATTGAAATCGATTCCCAGAAAATTACCATTCCACGCAAATTCCCAGGAAAGACTGAAGGGGTCACAATGGTCCCACTTAAAAACCAGCCTCCTTAGACAGAATTTACGTGCACAGTATTAGATTTAAAATTATGCATCTTATGCTTTATCAATGCAAGTATATAATCAGAGCCCCGCTCTGATACTAGTTGTTAGTGTGGCGGTATAGCGTAATATTCAAAAAAAAATTTCGCCATAACCTCGTTATCAAAATATTTCCAAAATATTTTAATAAAGCAGTGGAAAAAATCGGGCAGTATAACTCTAATATATACAGGCATCCATAACATAATTTTAAATCATCTGGCATATAATCACAATATGCAAATATTAATTTCAGCAGCATAACGGTATTACCGTACTGCAAAATTGGCTATCAACGACACTTTTCCAGCACCTCGATATTTTCTCGTGAAACCAGCAGAGCTTCCCCGCAATATCCCCGATTAAGATTTTGGAGTGTGGGCTTGGCAATATTTCGCTAAATACTTTGAGAAAATATTTTTCTAGAAAAACGCCGTTTTCTAATTTCAGAAAATCCCTATTTTCTATTAATTAAGTGGATTATATATTAATTATATAACCACCTAATTAATTAATCCTTAAAAGGATTAATTATTTTGGAGAGAGAAGCTGCCGAGAGGGCTTTGAAATCTGCAAGAAAAGCTTGCTAAAATTGTTGCTCAAAATGAAATACATGAACAACATATTTATAGCCAAGGTTTAGGTACGTTTGTGCAATTTTCGGAATTATTTCCCCAGCTCCCAAGTCCGGACAGCCAGTATGAAGACGCCACGTGGAAGCTTGGAGTGCGCGGAACGCAACGCCGCCCGGCACGCGCCAAGCTGAGCTGCTACGCGCCTGCACGCACCGCCAGAAGGCTCAGCATGAGCATGGCGCGCGTGCGGCACACGCTGGTACGAGGAGGTGCCGCGTGTCCGGTCCAGAAGGCCCAACCGGTGGTCCAGCGGTTCAGATCGATTCACCAATGAACCGGTCGGCTCAAGCGGTCTGACCGTATGACACATGGCAAATCCTCATTAGTCCACGTATCCGGGTCGGTCAAACCTTGACCGACCCTATCCGACCCGCACCCGAACCCGCGTTTGACCCGGATACTTCTAGGCTTAATCTGAGTGGTTCACTCGCGCTGGCGTAGCACGATCTGCACCATCCATGTGTTGGACACGATGGTGCCCAGTCAGCGCCACTTGGCCGTTGACCTGCTGATGTGGCATGACACGTCAGTTGACACGTCATTACTGCCACGTCAGCATTTTTTTATTTTTTATTTTTTGGAAAAATTTTATTTTCTCCAAAATAAAATTTCGGGCATTTCCAACTCTTTGGAATTTAATTTATTTTCTCAAAATAAATTCCTTGGCTATTTTCAAACTCTTTGAAAATTTATTTCTCTCTCTCGTTATAATATTTTCTCTTTGATCTTCGTTGGGGCTTGCTGGGGGACCTGTAACGCCCCAGTTTTTCAGTCGTATAGCATGACTTATGTGTTTACTAATTTGCGCAAATTAATTGGCTAAATGTGTTGTCTATATTTAAATTTCTGTGTTCAATTGGTAAATATGTGATTAATTGAAATATATGCAATATTTGAATTGGAATAATATGAATAAATTGTGTGCTCCTTAATTACGCGTTTAAATTATTTAATTGTTTAATTAATCATTTTTTATAATTACCAATTGTAACTTTCATTAATTTCTCCATTATATGCATTTCGTTATATATTTAGAAATATTTAAAATGGATTCTTAAATTTTATTTGAATTTTGAAACTATATGAACTCTTGGTCGATTTGCATTTGCGTGACAAGTTGCACGAATTAATTGCTTATACGTGTTTTATATATTAAATGTTAATTTATATATATATTAAGTTAATTAATATTATATATATGTGAATTAGTTGATATATAATTTTAATGTTATTAATTATATATATATATATATATATATATATATATATATATATATATTTAAATCATGTAATTGTTTTTAAATTAAATAAATTGGTACCACTTTGAATTAATGTATTTTAATTTGTACATTTTGACTTTAAATGAAATCATTCGAATTGTTTTTTTTAATGCATAATTAATTCATGAATTTTTAATTATAATTTATTTATGAATTTAAATTTTATATTATTATGAAATGTATGGATTTATTTAAATGAATTATTATGAGTGATATAAACGTGCTTCGTTTTTATATGATTTGATACCGAAATTTTGTGAAAATTTATGTTGTAGTTATATGGGTTATGAATATGAATATATGATCGTTTCATGCTTTCGGGTTCGTTTGCATACATTTCGAATTTATTTTGATTTTGGAATCCAAATCGGGGGCTAACGAGCAATTAGCGCACCCTTGGTTCCGTATTTAATATCTTGAGCTAGGAAACTTGGATTCGAGTTTCGTCAACTTCGCTGAACTCGCAACGCAAATTCGAGTTTAATGAACTTAGCCTTATATTTTTCTAAAGTCATTTGAACCTCCGAAATTCAACCGAAACACAAAACGGAAACCAAATCTGCCACAGTTTACTAAAATGACCATATCTTATTCAAAACTTGACCAAATTAACCATGGTTTGATTCCTTAGAACCCTAACTCAACCCTCTAACCAGCCTTAACCACCCCAAACCGAGATAACCCTCAGAACTTAGAGAATTTCAGCCATTTTTCCCCTGTTTTCCAGTCAGTCCCGTAACTCAAGCCAACCTTGGAGATTCAAGCTCAAATCTCTTCCAAACCTTCATTAATCCACAAGGTAAGCTTAGGGTTGTATTATGCATTCAATATGAGTCATTTTAATCCATTCATCCCTAATTTTGATCATGGTTTCATGGGTTTTTGGCTGACTTGAAGAAACAGTTAGGTTTGAGCACATATGTTGATCTCTTTCATTTCTTGATGAATTTGATTGATTCCAAGCATGAATATGATTGCCTTGACTCCCTCTTTTCATTTATGGTGATGTATTATCTGGTGGTTGAAGGATCGATTAGTTGCCATTAATGAAATTTTGAAGAAATGACATAAATTGATCTTATGCCTTCCTTGCTCACGTTTGATGACTTTGGTTGCATGTTTGGAGGTTAATTGGGATTGAAATGTTGTCCTTTTGCTGCGTTTTCATATTTGAATATGTTGGTTGTAGATTGAATATGTCCTGCTCTGTTTTTCGTCCAGTTTCTGCGTTAGTTTTGCTGTTGCGCTTAGGTCGCGCCTGCGAGCTGATTCTTGTTCATTACCAGTCGCGGCCATCACCCAAAAACAGCCATGTTTCGAGTTCTTGAATTAATTGGTTAAAATCTGGACAATTGCATGGGTAGCGGCCGCGACGCTTCAAAATCTGTTGGAAATTTCAGTTTCAACGCATGCATGGCTTTAATTGTTTGCTAATTTCCATTTCTGCATGCATGCGTAGCTAATGAATATATACATATGTTGTTGTGCATGATTTTATTTGTAAATGCATGGAAGTAAGTGGACTTGAGATGCATGCCTATTTGTTTAAATTGTTTTATCTTTAATATATGCATGCAATGCAGTATATATATATATATAGATATGATTGTATACATATATATATTATTAAATGCATGTTTAATATATATATATTTGATTATTGTTTAATTTATTTAAATTTTAAATTTTAATTGTTATCTATTTTACGTTAATTTATTTCCGAACATGACTTAAATGTTTCCATTTACCTAATTTCTAAATGTGAACTTGTTTTACTACCTTTTATATTCGTTATTTGAATTTCGTGTATTTATTTGATTTAAATGTGAAGGTTATGAAATTGAATGACTTTAAACGCTTCATGAAAGGAATGAAATGAATGTTTATATGTCTTTAAGACATTAATGGTGCACATGAACGTGTTCATTACATAATATATTCTTTTATGCATTCATATCATGATCAATTCATTGTCGTGCGTCATATTTGGTTCATTTGGAGTCTTGAGTCTCACGAATTTATTGCATTGTCCTTTGTACAGTTTTCTCCAGGGCGGAGAATTGCCGGGTTCCTAGGACACTTCCGAGTCCTCTTGCTTCTTCTTAATTTTGGTTGGTACTCTCAAGACAGGTATGTAACGCCCCAGTTTTTTTTTAGTATAGCATGACGTATGTGTTTACCAAATTGCGCGAATAATTATTTATACGTATTTATTTTATATTAATTGTAATATTATGAATTTCATTGTTGCATTATTTATGAGCCTCCCTTACGTGCTTCGTTTCTATTTAAATTGATACTGAAATTTCGTGCAATTTAATATGTTGGACTTATATGTGTCTTGTATATGAATATATGTTCGTTTCATGATTTCGGACTTAATTGATTGAGTTTTGGAATATTTGATTAATGATATTAAGTTCTTAGGTTTGAAGTTTTAAACGTTTAAATCCTTTTCGAACCATTTTTTATTTGTTTAACTCCGTTTTCAATTCCGATTTTTGTGCCAACTTGGTATACTTAAATTATGTGAGTTATTAACGTGTTTACATGCTTACGTTGTAATTTTAAGCTCGTTTAATTTAGTTTTTGAATTCGGTTTTGGAGACGGAACTTATAGGGCTTAAAATGCTTTTAGCGCGCCCTGGGTTCCGGATGACATATCTTGAGCTCGGGAATTCGGATTCGAATTTCGTCACCTCCGCTGCCTTCGTATCGACGATTTGGAGATAATGGAACAAGCTTCATACCTTTTTGAGATCATTAAGACCTCCGAAATCCAACCGTAATGAACAACTCGTGCAAGAATAACCCTTTTGTTGACTAGTCTTCATGGTGGGACCCTTTAAGCCAACCTAAACCTAACCATGCCTTAACCCATGACTTGTGTACTTGAGTTAACTCCTTTCTCCTCTTTTTATCAGTAAAAACCGAACCAAACCCCCCCATTTTGAGCAGCAGCAGATCGAGACAAGAGAGGAGAGGAGAAGAGAAGAGAAACCCTTGGCCCTTGTGATTTTTGAGCTCAAATCACTTCCCTTCTTCTCCATATCTTGAAGGTGTGTATATTTATGTATCCTCTACTCTTTTATACATGATTTCATCCACTTAATACTTGCTTTGCATCAGATTTGTTAAGGGTTTGGGCTAAGAGCATGAATAGGACTTTTTGGGGATTTTTGCTCTAATGACCTACCTAGTTGTGTAGCTGATTTCCTTGCTTATAAATGATTATATGAGCTTGTTTCTTGGCCTATTTGTTTCCTAACTGATAGTATAAGATGTTAGGATGATTTTCTCTTTAGAACCTTTGATGAAATTATGAGATATGGAGCTCCAAACTTAAAGATCAAACTGCCTCCCCTGTTTTGGACTGCTGTGTAGAATCATGTCTTGTTGCTTGATCTAATGGCCTTCATTTCGTGTAAAATTGAATGGAGATGATGTACACTCATTGTTTTATATGTTAGGATTCATATTGCAAGCCTTTGGATCTATGATGCACGGACACGGACACGGCGACACGAACACGACACGATACGGACACGGCGATACGGATTTTTTAAAAATTTTAGGACACGACACGGCTCCGACACGGCTTCTTATAAATATATATATTTATATATAATATTAATTTGTATGACACTAAACCAAATATTCTTTACTTTATAAATATAAAATATTTTTTAACCAATTTAAACTATTTCTAATAAATACTAATTTTTAAAACACACTATAAAGCTAATACATATATACTCAGTTATTTTACGTCATATTAAGCTGGATAAATAAAAAAATAAAATTGAAAGTAAACCAAATTTTAAAGTTTTATGGGCCAAAGACCCAAGAGTTAATCTCTTAAATTTAAGAGTTGAAGATATGGCTTAACCTAAATCCTATTACACGCCGTCAATCATTTCATTTCTTTCCAAAATTTTCTTCCTGCACTGATCCAAGCTTGGCCGCCCTTCTCCTTCTAAAAATTCCACTACTTTTCCTCCCAAAAATCCCACTACACCACCATGGAGACAAAATCTTCAATGCAAATGTTACCAAGATTATGATTCCGCCTTCCAAAACACTCACCATCACCGCATCCACTACCGTTGCCACAGCAAAGGCTGAGAGATGTCAAGATGGAGTTTCCTACTTGTAGAAATCTGTACTATTATGGATCTGGGTCTGAGTCGTCGGACACTCCGCGAAGGCTGAGAGATGTCAAGATGGAGTTTCCTACTTGTAGAAATATGTACTCTTATGGATCTGTATCTCAGCGTGTCGGACACTCCGCGGTGTCCCTCTTTATTATTATTATTTTTTATTTATGACACGGATTACGCGTGTCGGACACGTGTCGGAGGCGTGTCGGAGGCGTGTCCGTGTCCGACACGTATCCGACACTGCACGGCAACTTTTTCCGGCGTGTCCGTGCATCGGAGCTTTGGATCCATTTTGAGCCCCAAAACCGAAATGCACGACCTGTTCTTATTCATAATCCATGACAGAACTGGACTGCTACTGCTGTTGCATTTTTGTGGTTTGTTGGTCATCCTAATGTGCTCCAATTCGTGTCAATTTGCATATACATGGAGTGTATTAGTTTCTTATCATGTTAGTGTTCATTCCCTAAAGTTTCAGCTTCAAATTCAGCCCCTAAGTACTTGATCATGGCATGATTGAACCAATCGGGCTCATATGTGCGGTTTTGATACCCCAGACTTGTTGCATGGTTTCGGTGCTCTTAACGTGTGATTTGGCCTTCTCACTCTAAATGAGATATGCTCCTAACATGCTAAATATGTTTTATATTAAGTTTCATAAGATTTGGAGTTGATTTGGTATGTTTTTGGGACTGATTTTGTATAGGGTCTGTTTTGCCGATAAACCTTGTTTTCATTTTTGGGTCTGTACCGAGACACCCCCATGTCTCATTTGCCTTGTAATGTGAGACACCCCCGTGTCATGCCCTTTTTGCATGTCTGTACTGCGACACCCCCGTGACTCATTTTCCTTGTAATGTGAGACATCCCCGTGTCCCTTCCCCTGCGTAGCTCTTGTCTTTTCCTTTTCGGTTTTTGAATTGTTTCACCTCTTTAATGCCTTTATCTTCATTTGTGGTGAACTATGAACTTGTTATACTATGTGTTGGGAGTATTGTGGTTTAATTTCATAACATTTGGATGAGATTTAAGTATGCTTTTGCGGAATGCCGTTTATGTGCATTTTGTAGCATTTGTGATTTCTGTAACCCATTTCCCCTATCATATGACTTCTTCTTGTCTTCAAAATTTGGACATATGTTATATGATGTAATATGGTGTATGTAGTAGAGTTTTGTGAAAGATTGAATACGTTTGGATGTGTGTCGAACTTAATTTACTTCAATGCTCTTATTTGCCTAAATGTTGGATCTTGTGCTTTGAATTTCTTGAATTAAATTGATTGAAAACGTGAATTGATGAATTCGAATGAAAGTGAAAGAATGATTAAATGACTTTATTATATGATTTAAATTCCTTTGACGTGAAATGTGAAGGATATGAACTCGTTTGAATACGAATGCTTCATTGATTGAATGAATTGAATGTTTATATGTCTTTAAGACTTTAATAGTGCACATGAACATGTTCATTACATTATAGCATCTTTTCTTCATCCATATCATGATCATTACATAGCCGAGCGTCCTATTTGGTCATATTGAGTCTCACTTCACCTTTCTTGCACAGATTTTGATTTCGTAGGAGACAAGGCCGGTCAATGAGGCTCGTGTGTTCTCCTTTTTGCCGTTAAGGTGGGTTTCTCTTCTAATTAGATAAATGACCCTATATACCTTCAATGTGAAAATATTTCGACCAAAAATGAATATATATATATATATATAGAGTCATTTTCAAGAGTAAATGTTTTCAACGTAAAGCCTTATTTTATGAATCCTACCTAATGTTTTGGCGAGAAATGAATGAATGAATGCACTGAATGGGGCCCAGGGACTTGGTGTGAGTGGTGACCCGAGGAGGCAAGGGCTGACGGTGATCCCTCACACTAGTCCCACCAATGAACGGCGTAACCGGCCCTCGTTAGGAGTTAGCAAGGAATGGACGTTGAGTGCCATCTGGGGAGTCATGTTCCCCTTTTGGTCAATGAATGGGTGGATGGGCCTTGCAAACCCGCCACCAACCCGGAGGAAGAAGGTGTAAATGTTATTGAATGTGCACGAAAGAATGATATGCATGAAAAGAATGAATGAATGAATGTTAATTAATTACACGAGGTGTTGGTTGGAGATAATGCACGCCCACTCGCCGGGCCAATAATGACCTAATGTTAATGAATAGTTATAATCCCTTTTGATGATTTCTATTCACCCACTTAGGAAATTCTTTAAAAACCTCACTTGGGATTATAGCTTGCATGTGATTGTTAAATACCGTCGTATATTATATTTATGCCCTGTTTTTATACCCACCAGTCCCTTTTGGACTGAACCCGTTTGGTTTTCAGTTGTGTTGTGTAGGTGTCAAGGGAGCTAGGCGGGAATTCGAGTCATAGGTTTTACATACACTTTTAGCTCTTGTATCTTCGTCTTACACTTGCATATTGCACTTTTGATCATTGTATATGAATAAGAATGGAGCGTACTTGTTGTTTGAGCCTTGATGGCATTTGATAATGTATATGGCTTACCTTTAGGAGCTTGAATGATCATTGTTTGTATTATGGCCAGTTATTATTTCCGCACTTAATGTTTACTCGGATTTTATGGTTTTAAGGGTTAGCCCGCCTAGCATAGCGTGTGAGTTTGTCCCCGTTCGCCGTGATCTAGCTCGGATATGGATCGTCCATTTCATATTCGGGTCGGGTCTCGGTGCGGGGGATGTGGTACCTTGCGCTCGGGTGCTACAAGGTAGGTTTCTCTTCTATTAGATAAAACAGACCCGATATAATCCAATGTGTATATTTCAAGCCAAACGTAATATATATATATCGAGTCGTTTTCAAGGAGTCTATGATTTTGATTGTTAAACCTTTATCTTTTATGAACACTTATCAATTGTTTTGGCGAGGACATGATTGATTGCACGGGCCCAGGGACTTGGTACATGTGGCTATCCGGGGAGGTAAGGGCCGACGGTGATCCCATGTGCTAGTCCCATATCGTAGCGGCGATACCGGCCCTCGCTAGGAGTTTTAGCGGGGAATGGGAGCTGAGTGCCAATTGGGGAATTCATGTAACCCCTTTTGGTTAATGAATGGGTAGACGCGTCCTCCTGGGTCGGTACACGGCAGGGAGGAACAAAACCTGTCCAGTGAGGATAATATCGTTGGGGCGGGAAGGTACACTTCAACCTTATACGACGCGTCCACCACCCGGAGAAAGAAGGAGTAATTGTTATGCATGAATGAATGATAATGATTGAATGATCGAATGAATGAAATGATTGTCGCATGATTGGTAATGAATAAAGTTTTGCACACACGAGGTGTAGGTTGGAGATTTTACCCCCCCCCCTCGCTGGGCTCACGCTTTGACTGATTGAATGTTTGAATTAAATTGATAGTTGTAATCCTGAGCGTTGTTTTATTTTGCTTTCACCCACTTGGGAAATATTCTAAAAACCTCGCACGGGATTATAGCTTGCATGCGTGGGTGTTTAAATTCTGCAGTATTATATTATTATGGTCCTTTTATACCCACCAGTCTCCTATAGACTGAACCCGGCTTTGTTTTCAGTTCTTTTGCAGGTTTGGAGTGCTAGGCGGGGTTTTGAGTCTGTCAAGTCTCATATTTAAGTCTAAGTCACTTCATACGCATTTTTGTACACATGATAGCTCACAAGAATGTATATTTGGAAATGTTTATGTAAGAATCTCCGGGACTAGGTATCTTTGTTAGTTGAACCCGTCAATTGCTCGTTGTATCTATGATTGATTATATATTTTGCTTCCGCACATGCATTTGCTTTATTGAAATTGTTTTAATTAGTTGCAAGTTTAGTTCCCGCCTAGCCTAGTGAGTGAGTGAGTCCCCGTTCGCTGTGAGCTAGGTTCACGTATGGACTTTCCATTTCATGTGAGGATCAGGCTCATAGTGCAGGGGATGTGGCGCCTTCCAGTTGGGGTGCTACATCCTTAAGTGGTATCAGAGCCCGGTTGCAAAACCGGTGTTCTCGTGTCATGAGTGAGTCAGTGTAGGTCGTACGGCTTAGGAACTATGTGACAATGTGTGCATTGCATCGATCTTGAACATGAAATTTGGCTTTTCTTTTTGAATTCTGTTGAATTATTTGTTGCATTATTATATGGATCCTTGCCTTTTGTGTTAAATATGTGCCATGAGCATGCACTAATCTCATGCATATATTCTCGAAATAAGTTATGAATTACAGGTTATGAAGATACTATCAAACCACGGCCAAGTATCACTCTAACCTCGCTCTATTGCAAGTTCTTTTGTGGCATAGAAGATAGGAATGAACCACCAGGGAAAGATATAGAGAATTCGGGATGTGTGGTCTTCTTAGATGGAGTTGGAGTTAAGGGCTAGGGGTCGGAATGGAGGACTGTTTTGGAGATGCAAGGGTAGAGAAACATTTGAAGAAACGAGAGTTGTTCGGGGAATGTCTCTGACTCCGAAGATTGATGTATGCGGCCCTCCTACATAGGATGCGATAGTTGGATTCAACGGGATCATTTAATCTAAGGAATGAAGTGGATGAACCTTGGAGGTATTTTGGTTCAGGGTTCGGATCATTGAAGAGATCGATAATAAAGAGGGGTCGAGGTAAATTAGGTCCGCTAGGAGTTATACACGAGAGACATCCAAGAAGGATTTCTAAATAAACCCATTGATTAGAAATCGAATCGTAGAAGTCAAGATCGGAAGGAGTTCCGATTCGGATGTCCTAGATTTTGATCAAGACGGAAGATGAGTCGGGAAGGGATTAAAGAAAGGCGAGTAATGTGTGATAAACACAAATTCATGGAAGGTGAAAATACTAAGGACAGGATTTGAGTCATTTTACAAATCCAATCTGAATTGTCATGTTGTGAGGTCGAATTGGGAAATATGGAGCAACAAAGAGAAACGGTAAAGAAAGGTAAAGACTTGTTGGGAGAAAATCATGTGCTCAAGTACAAGTAATCGGAAGACGAGTTAATCCACTAATCTCCACTCATAAAGGATGAGCACGGGAATCTTGATCAAGATATAGAAGAAATTTGGATGCCCATTTCCCTGGATATAGAAGAAGTTTGGGATCGAAAGTTTGCAATTTCGGACCGGGGAAAATTTGAAGACCGTGGGAAAGATAAGGCATGACTAGCAAGTTAAAGTAACACCTTGATTGGAGAAACGAGGAAGAGATATCGAGCTACTGGCTGGCCATCTTGGTGACAGGTTCCAAACATTCATAGCACGTGCATCATATTCTGCATCAATTATTTATTTTTCCTTACTTGTACGTGCGCGTGTATTTCTATTTGATTTTATTGCCTAATGTGTTGCATATCAAATTGTTGCAAGAGTCCCACATGCATCGACATTTTAACCCGACATATATTTTAATGTTTATTTGATAGGAAGTTCCTTCATCTCAAATATCAAGTATCCTTCAACCTAACCACATCCGAATTTAGAGGAAAGAAACAAGAGGGTCGCACGTTACAAGAGAGATGACGGCGGGGAAACAAAGAAGTCCGAATAAGGAATATGTGGATGAAATTGGGATTCGGAAAGAGAAGTGATACTAGAGTTGGCTTCGGGGTATTTGGATCGAATAAGAATAGAAAAGGGGGTTGCGGTTATCAAGAGAATTGGAAGGAAAGTTGAGAGGATTTCAATCAAGAAGGATCGATGGAGTTTTAGTGTGTAATGACAGAAGCTTTAAGGGGGAGAGCATAATTAAGAGATAAATTGGAAGATTGAAGTTGTACCCGAAGAAATATTTTACTAGGAGCAATGGAATTGCAGATTAAGGAAGACCTGGAAGTTCCTAGTGGTGGTGACTGGAAATGAATAAGACGGTTTTAATGGTTAAGTTGTTAAGAGAGAAGCTAAGTTGCTAAATTTGGGTGAAGATTTTTACGAGGTATAAGGGAGATGGGTCATTGAACATTTCTATGTATGGAATTCCAATTTGGAGGTGATGGAATTATAAGGGAGCTTCTGTGAACTCCTAAGTCAGAATTGACAAGAGAAAGTCGAATCAAGTGAGCATATAAGAGGATGGTGTCAATCAAGACTAATTTAATGAAGTACAAAGGGGTCCAACAAGGATAATATTATTAAGTCATCGGTGTTATTTCAATGGAAATTTAGAAGGAAACTTAAGAAGAGACCAAATCGAAAAGGATGATCATTGGAGGATTTACATCAAACTTCAAGAATTATCAAGAACATTCTATCTTCGACTCAAGGAATATGGGGCCAAATACTGAATATAACCTTAAGGGGTCAAAGAAAATGAATGGAAGATGGGAAAGGATTCGTGTTGAGAGAGACCATAAGGATAAATATCTCAAGGTCGGGATTGAATTGTCAAGGTTGTCAAGAGTAGTCATCCTCGAGGATATGTTAGACTCCGATATGGGTAAAGATAGTAGTTATGGGACTAACTTCGGGATAGATGGTCTAAGGGTATACGGGGAGGTCAAAGCTTGGTTATTTGAAAGAGTTCGTCTGGCTAAATGAAGATTTTGGGAAATGATGATAGATCGAAGAGGAGTAGAGCAGTAAAAGTCAGAAGTGAATCAAGAATAATATTCGAAGAGGACCTATCATGGTTTCACGAGGGCACTGAATAAATTATAGACAAGTCAAACTCTACACTCACTTTCAGGGCAGATCATGCATTGTACAACAAAACACCCAACTCCAAATTTGTTTACCTCGGTGAACGGTACATGAAGCATCCATGAAAATTTAATTTAAATAATTCTTATGTTATGTGCTCTGAGTCCTTACCACGTTAAATTATTTGAAGCAATTGATAATCAACGTGGATGATATCTATTACCTGTTTTGGGTGTCTTATGTGACTTTAATTATTGTTTCGCGTTGTGTTGCTCGGGAGTATTGGAGACTTCCTTGCTTTGTTGTTATTTGTAAGAGACGGGGATTCTCTTATTTTTGTTCGAGAGACGGGGTGCTCTCTTTGCTTGCGAGAGACGGGGTACTCTCATTGTTGTTGGAGAGACGGGGTTCTCTCATTGTTGTTCGAGAGACAGGGCTCTCTCCTTGTTGCTTGCGAGAGACGGGGAATCTCTCATTGTTTGTTTGGGCGAGTAGTGAATCCGAGGACGGATTCTTTTAAGGGGGAGAGGTTGTAACGCCCTAGTTTTTCAGTCGTATAGCATGACTTATGTGTTTACTAATTTGCGTAAATTAATTGGCTAAATGTGTTGTCTATATTTAAATTTCCGTGTTCAATTGGTAAATATGTGATTAATTGAAATATATGCAATAATTGAATTGGAATAATATGAATAAATTGTGTGCTCCTTAATTATGCGTTTAAATTATTTAATTGTTTAATTAATCATTTTTGATAATTACCAATTGTAACTTTCATTAATTTCTCCATTATATGCATTTCGTTATATATTTATAAATATTTAAAATGGATTCTTAAATTTTATTTGAATTTTGAAACTATATGAATTCTTGGTCGATTTTCATTTGTGTGACAAGTTGCACGAATTAATTGTTTATACGTGTTTTATATATTTAATAGTATATATTAAATGTTAATTTATATATATAATAAGTTAATTAATATTATATATATATGAATTAGTTGATATATAATTTTAATGTTATTAATTATATATATATATATATATATATATATATATTTAAATCGTGTAATTGTTTTTAAATTAAATAAATTGGTACCACTTTGAATTAATGTATTTTAATTTGTACATTTTGACTTTAAATGAAATCATTCGAATTGTTTTTTTAATGCATAATTAATTCATGCATTTTTAATTATAATTTATTTATGAATTTAAATTTTATATTATTATGAAATGTATGGATTTATTTAAATGCATTGTTATGAGTGATATAAACGTGCTTCGTTTTTATATGATTTGATACCGAAATTTCGTGAAAATTTAATATGTTGTAGTTATATGGGTTATGAATATGAATATATGATCGTTTCTTGCTTTCGGGTTCGTTTGCGTACGTTTCAAATTTATTTTGATTTTGGAATCCAAATCAGGGGCTAACGAGCAATTAGCGCACCCTTGGTTCCGTATTTAATATCTTGAGCTAGGAAACTCGGATTCGAGTTTTGTCAACTTCGCTGAACTCGCAACGAAAATTCGAGTTTAATGAACTTAGCCTTATATTTTTCTAAAGCCATTTGGACCTCCGAAATTCAACCGAAACACGAAACGGAAACCAAATCTGCCACAGTTTACTAAAATGACCATATCTTATTCAAAACTTGACCAAATTAACCATGGTTTGATTCCTTAGAACCCTAACTCAACCCTCTAACCAACCTTAACCACCCCAAACCGAGATAACCCTCAGCACTTAGAGAATTTCAGCCATTTTTCCCCTGTTTTCCAGTCAGTCCCGTAACTCAAGCCAACCTTGGAGATTCAAGCTCAAATCTCTTCCAAACCTTCATTAATCCACAAGGTAAGCTTAGGGTTGTATTATGCATTCAATATGAGTCATTTTAATCCATTCATCCCTAATTTTGATCATGGTTTCATGGGTTTTTGGCTGACTTGAAGAAATAATTAGGTTTGAGCACATATGTTGATCTCTTTCATTTCTTGATGAATTTGATTGATTCCAAGCATGAATATGATTGCCTTGACTCCCTCTTTTCATTTATGGTGATGTATTATCTGGTGGTTGAAGGATTGATTAGTTGGCATTAATGAAATTTTGAAGAAATGACATGAATTGATCTTATGCCTTCCTTGCTCACGTTTGATGACCTTGGCTGCATGTTTGGAGGTTAATTTGGGACTGAAATGTTGTCCTTTTGCTGCGTTTTCATATTTGAATATGTTGGTTGTAGATTGAATATGTCCTACTCTGTTTTTCGTCCAGTTTCTGCATTAGTTTTGCTGTTGCGCGCAGGTCGCGCCCGCGACCTGATTCTTGTTCATTACCAGTCGCGGCCATCACCCAAAAACAGCCATGTTTCGAGTTCTTGAATTAATTAGTTAAAATCTGGACAATTGCATGGGTAGCGGCCGCTACCCATGCAATTGTCCAGATTCGCGACCCTTCAAAATCTGCTGGAAATTTCAATTTCAACGCATGCATGGCTTTAATTGTTTGCTAATTTCCATTTCTGCATGCATGCGTAGCTAATGAATATATACATATGTTGTTGTGCATAATTTTATGTGTAAATGCATGGAAGTAAGTGGACTTGAGATGCATGCCTATTTGTTTAAATTGTTTTATCTTTAATATATGCATGCAATGCAGTATGTATATATATATATATATATATATAGATATGATTGTATACATATATATATTATTAAATGCATGTTTAATTTATATATATTTGATTATTGTTTAATTTATTTAAATTTTAAAATTTAATTGTTATCTATTTTACGTTAATTAATTTCCGAACATGACTTAAATGTTTCCATTTACCTAATTTCTAAATATGAACTTGTTTTACTACGTGTTATATTCGTTATTTGAAATTCGTGTATCTATTTGATTTAAATGTGAAGGTTATGAAATTGAATGACTTTAAACTCTTCATGAAAGGAATGAAATGAATGTTTATATGTCTTTAAGACATTAATGGTGCACATGAACGTGTTCATTACATAATATATTCTTTTATGCATTCATATCATGATCAATTCATTGTCGTGCGTCATATTTGGTTCATTTGGAGTCTTGAGTCTCACGAATTTATTGCATTGTCCTTTGTACAGTTTTTTCCAGGGCGGAGAATTGCCGGGTTCCTAGGACACTTCCGAGTCCTCTTGCTTCTTCTTAATTTTGGTTGGTACTCTCAAGACAGGTAGGTTTCTCTTCTATTAGATAAAACAGACCCGATATAATCCAATGTGTATATTTCAAGCCAAACGTAATATATATATATATCGAGTCGTTTTCAAGGAGTCTATGATTTTGATTGTTAAACCTTTATCTTTTATGAACACTTATCGATTGTTTTGGCGAGGACATGATTGATTGCACCGGCCCAGGGACTTGGTACATGTGGCTATCCAGGGAGGCAAGGGCCGATGGTGATCCCATGTGCTAGTCCCATATCGTAGCGGCGATACCGGCCCTCGCTAGGAGTTTTAGCGGGGAATGGGAGCTGAGTGCCAATTGGAGAATTCATGTAACCCCTTTTGGTCAATGAATGGGTAGACGCGTGCTCCTGGGTCGGTACACGGCAGGGAGGAACAAGACCTGTCCAGTGAGGACAATATCGTTGGGGCGGGAAGGTACACTTCAACCCTAAACGACTCGTCCACCACCCGGAGGAAGAAGGAGTAATTGTTATGCATGAATGAATGATAATGATTGAATGATCGAATGAATGAAATGATTGTCGAATGATTGGTAATGAATAAAGTTTTGCATACACGAGGTGTAGGTTGGAGATTTTACGCCCCCTCCCCCCCCCCCCACCCGGCACGCCGGGCTCACGTTTTGACTGATTGAATTCAATTGATAGTTGTAATCCCGAGCGTTGTTTTATTTTGTTTTCACCCACTTGGGAAATATTCTAAAAACCTCGCACGGGATTATAGCTTGCATGCGTGGGTGTTTAAATTCTACAGTATTATATTATTATGCCCATTTTATACCCACCAGTCTCCTATAAACTGAACCCGACTTTGTTTTCAGTTCTTTTGCAGGTTTGGAGTGCTAGACGGGGTTCTGAGTCTGTCAAGTCTCATATTTAAGTCTAAGTCACTTCATACGCATTTTTTACACATGATAGCTCACAAGAATGTATATTTGGAAATGTTTATGTAAGAATCTTCGGGACTAGGTATCTTTGTTAGTTGAACCCGTCAATTGCTCGTTGTATCTATGATTGATTATATATTTTGCTTCCGCACATACATTTGCTTTATTGAAATTGTTTTAATTAGTTGCAAATTTAGTTCCCGCCTAGCCTAGTGAGTGAGTGAGTCCCCGTTCGCTGTGAGCTAGGTTCATGTATGGACTTTCCATTTCATGTGTGGATCAGGCTCATAGTGCGGGGGATGTGGCGCCTTCTGGTTGGGGTGCTACAGGACCTACAGGACTTATTAATTTTAGCTCCAAACGGGTCAATCTATTATCATCCCATGACAATAATTGATTACAGTTTAACAATATTTAATTCCACTAAATAAATATTGTTGAACTCTAAAATTAATTAAATTATCTAGAGTAATTTTGCATTTTACTCCTCTGTACAGATATCCATGAAAAATAAATCAATAATGCTATCATTTATTTTTCACTTTAAATCTGAAATTTCTTGATTTGCCTTAAGTCCAAATTCCCTGTATGTGAAACACATTCAACATACAACTTCAGTGACGAACACACGAAGTACTTTGGCCAAAGTTTTATTTGAACTTTTGCAAATCTATTTCAGTGATATCTTTAACCTTCCAGCAAGGCTATAGATTTCTCGATCAATATTTCTCTTTAGCACATTTCATGCAATCACCGAACGTACAAAGTATTTTGGCCACCCGTTACCGAGACCTCACTTCTGAGTACATCACAGTGATTAACACTACATGCCTAAAGTAGAAATACTATCAGGATTAAGAGTCTAATGCTTTCGAGATTTTGTTCATTTTAGATAGCAGTATAAGATGAATAATCTCATTGGTCCAGTTCGATGCTTCCAATCATATTGAAAATCATCAATGTGTCATAATCGAAAACTCCATTTCCCTATGACGAAACACTTATCATCTTATATAACACATTATAGTCTTGATAAGAACATCTTCTTATCACACTGACTAGAACTTTAACAACACGTGATTCTTGGTATTTAAAGTCTTTTCCTATGAAACACATTTCATATAAAAATACCATCACTCGTCATTAATTATTAAATTTTTAAAATACTCATAACTTGCTATAATTTCAGTTTTATTAATCCAAAGTGTTTACAATATAATTGGATTTTCAGGGCATTAATCCCTACAGAAATATCTCACAGCTGAGGAGTTGAGTGAATTAGTGGAAGATGGGAATGTTGGGATATGTGAACAGATTTTTTCTTTAACTATTACAGCAGTTGAAGAAGAGGTGCAGGGTGAAGGTTTGAAAGAGCTGCTTGATTAGTATAGTGAGGTGTTTGAGGAACCCAAGTCCTTACCACCAAGGAGAGATACTGAGCATCAGATTGAGTTGAAGGCAGATGCTATTCCTAAGAAACAAGTACCCTACAGATACTCACACACTAAAAAGAATGAAATAGAGAATCTGGTGAAGGGAATGCTGAAGGAAGGGATTATTCAAACAAGTTAAAACCCCTTTACTTCACTTGTTTTACTAGTAAAAAAGAAATATGGTTGATGGAGAATATGTGAGATTACAGATACTTAAACACTCTTACAGTCAAGCACAATTTTCCAATACCTATCATAGATGAACTGCTGGATGAGTTACATGGGGCAAAGTATTTCTCAAAGATTGATCTCAGGTCTGGGTACTTTCAGATAAGAATGAGAGACATTGATATACCCAAAACTAGCTTTGTCACTCATAATGGCCACTATGAGTTTTTAGTAATGCCATATAGGCTTTGTAATGCCCCATCAACCTTCTAATCATTGATGAATCAGGTATTCTTTCCATATCTCAGGAAACATATTCTGGTTTTCTTTGATGATATTCTGTTGTACATCAAAAGTTGGGATGATCACATTATGCACTTGCAATCTATGTTAGAGATTCTGAAACAGCATCAGTTATATGCTAAGAAAAGTAAATGCAGTTTTGGCAAGGCAAATGTGGAGTATTTGGGCCATATTATCTCTGAGAAGGGAGTTTCTACTGATCCAGAGAAGATTAGGAGTATGGTGCAATGGCGTATTCCAAAATCTGTGAAGGAATTAAGGGGATTTTTGGGTCTCACAGGGTATTACAGGAAATTTATCTAGAATTATGGTTTAATTAGTAAGCCATTAACAAATTTGCTGAGGAAGGATAGCTTCTTGTGGAGTGATAAGGCTAATGTAGCTTTTGAGAAGCTTAAGCAAGTTGTTACAACTATTCCAGTGTTAGTGCTCCCAGATTTCAAGAAAACATTTGTTTTAGAAACTGATGCCTGCAAAGATGGTATTGGGGTTGTTCTGATGCAACAAGGAAGACCAATTGCTTATCTTAGCAAAGCCTTGGGAGAGAAGAGCATGGGATTATCTCTGTATGAAAAGGAATTCTTGGCTATATTGCTGGCAATCAACAAATGGAAACATTACTTGCAAAGAAATCATTTCATCATAAAATATGACCAACAGAGTTAGAAACACATGTTGGAACAGAGATTGGGTACAGTTTTGCACCAAAGATGGATTTCCAAATTGTTGGGATTGGATTATGAGGTGCAATACAAGAAGGGGATTGAGAATGTAGTTGTTGATACTCTCTCTAGCAGGGAACACACAGAAGGAGAATTTGCACATGTATCAGCAGTAGTTCCAGCATGGGTAACTGAGATAAGTGAATCTTATGATAAGGATTCATTATATTCTCAAATCATTCAACCAAAATATGTGGATGACAAGGTGTGACACCCCGATTTCTCGACCGTACATGTATGCGTGCCATGCGTGAGAGTTTTGAGAATTAGGTTTATTTAATTCTCTCGTTGATTTAATTGCGTGATTTAATTCTTTCAATTTGATTACCTATGAATTCTTTCAAGCTTTTAAATTATTTCTTTCGTGAATTTATTGCATGAATTATATCTTTTAATTCTCTGAGCATGCCTAAGTGTTTAATTATTTCATAATTGTAAGAATTTTACTTAATTGTCCTTAATTGTAACTTTTGGAAACTTTCGGGATTCAATTGATAATTTGATAACATACGTAACATTTCATACTTGATTGCATTCATTTGAATTTTACAAGGACCAAAGTGCAATTTCTTTCTTTTCTCCCCATATGGATCGATATATCTATATACACACACCCATACACCTTTTTCATCTTCTTCAAGTGCAAGACCAAAGCAAGAACAAAGCAAAATTTCTTCCTTCTTTTTTGTCCTCTCATTCGATCCCAACAAGGAAGCAAGGGCCAAAGATTTTCCTCCATTTCTCTTCAAGGAATCAAGCTTCAAGCCATTTCTTCTCCTTCTCCTTCTCCTTCATTTTTTTCCTCCATCTTCAAGGTATGATGAGATGAGCATATATTTGAATCATGGACACATGCTAGGGCTTTTAAATTTTATGAATTCCATGGTATGTTTTGAAGTGTTGCAATGATTAAGAGTTATTTTCATGCATATATAACTTGAGATCATGGAATTTGGAGCATGAATGATTACTTGATGATTTGGGGTTTTATATGGGAACTTTTGTTGAATTCATGCATGAAACCTTGGATTATTTGAAGTTAAATTAAGATATATAATGCTTAAACATGTTTCCTTGAGTTATTTGGTCAACAAGAAGCACTGGAAACTTTGGGTTGGAGTTTAGCATGGGTTGGGGCTGGGGTTGATCAACAAGAAGCCATGGAAGCTTGTTGTTGTTGTTGAGCTACGAGGAGAAGAAGAAACAGGGCATGCATCTCTGCATGGGGTAACGCCCGTTACCCAATTTACACAGGAGGGAGGTAACGCCTGTTACCTCCATGCTGCTGCGAAGGATTGAGCCATTGACCTGGGTAACGCCTATTACCCATTTTCTTCATGGAGGCGCTAACGCCCGTTATTGGCCGCGGAGAAGGCTAATGACTCCCTTAACGGGCGTTCCCAGCTTTTGCCTTGGTTACTCCCCTGTTTCAACGTTTGAGTAGGGGATGTTTGTGTAATTTCACCATAGTTTCATTATATGATTCTCAAACCTCGTTTATGTGATTAATGTGTTACTTAATTAATCAATTATATGATAATCATTAACCTATTTCGTACTTTAATTACTTTCATTGTTTTCGTTAATTCCTTGATTCAATTACATAACTTTGGCATGACTAAGACTCCATTATGCAACGTGGAACACTCGTGCCATATGAACTTGCGCATAATATGATCTTATAAACATGTCATGCATATTATTATCATTTTCGTGTGTCATACTTGGTTCATATTGAGTCGAGTCTCACTCGTGTCTTTTTTTCTTGTCCAGAGAGTTCTCAGGAGGACGACGAGCCTGCTGTGTAGGGTCCGAGGAGTCGTCTTTATCCTCTTTGGTTCAGTACAAGTGAGGAAATGTTAGGTGATTAATGTATAAATCCCTACAACCCGGTTATGTGATGTTTTAGCTAAAAACTTATCGTATATATATAAATACCTTGCTTTAAAATGATCAATTGATTTTAAATGTAACTTGAACCCGATCCTATCCCATTTTGGCTAGACAATTGCACTTCCTGGGGCCCAGGGGCTTGTGTATTGAGAGAACCGGGAAAGTATGGGTTGACGGCTATCTCTTGCATAAGTCCCACCATTTTGGAGCAGTCCGGACGTCCATCAGGAGGTTTGGTGGACCGATGGGATTCATGTACCCATCGATCACCTTGTCCTGGGTGGTCAGGGCTAGCTACCCGAGCCACCAACCCAGAGGAAAAAGGAGTAATTGCGCACCTGAAATTTATCCTGTAACAAAGTGACACTTAATTAATTGCATGATCGCCTAATAACTTATCATGTACACTAAAGGAGTAAGGTTGGAGAATGCTCACTCGCCGAGCCACTGAATCACTTTCCTGAAAAGAATTTGTTAAGTTGTAATTCCATACATTGAAAGACATATTCTACTTTTCTTCTGAAAACCTTGTATGGAATGATGGCTCGCATGACTTTACCACTTTATATATCTTATTTATGCCATTCACTCAGTCTTGTAGAGATCGATCCCTCCCTTCTTTGTCCCTCAGGTTTCCTCGCAGGCGTAGCTAGGCGGGAATTGCTTTACTTATTGTAATTTCATGTCTAGCTCGTGTCACACGGTTGAAGTACCACACACTCATGTTTCCATTTGTTATGTATTTTGATTAGGCTGTGTAGACCATATACTCTTGTTCTCTTGGAGATATACTTGATCTTGTGAATATTGTATATTCTATCGGTCTTATTATGTTATAGCTTCCGCGTTCTTAATTATACTCTTGAATATATTCTGTTTGGATACATGAATGGTTGGTACAGGGTTAGTCCCGCCTAGCCAGGGTCCGTGTCGTATCTCCGTTCACTAGGATTGGACTGGTATGCGGACTATATTCGTATATGAGTTTGGTCTTAGTGCGGGGGATGTGGGGTCCCATGCTCGGGCGTCACACAAGGTGTTCCCTGAATTCCAGTATAGTGGTGGTTTATTAAGGAAGAAAGGAAGAATCTGCATTGGTGACAACATTGAGTTAAAACAGAGAATCATCAAATCAGTTCATGATACCTCTCTTGGTGGACACTCAGGAATGGTGGGAACTTATCAAAGAGTTAAGTCAATGTTTACTTGGTCCAGACTTAATAAGGATGTGGAACAATGGGTAAGAGAGTGTGACATCTGCCAAAGATCTAAACATGAGAATGTGAAGTATCTAGGTTTGTTACAGCCCCTACCAGTCCCTGAACATGTAACATCCCGACTGATTAGACTCTTCAGGTAAACTATTATGTGCGCTATTCAATTATTTCCTTATGTGATATTTCATTGTTAACATGAGTTATTGAAGTTATTTGAACTTATTTGCTTTAATATGAATTTGGTTACCCTTGAACGGTTAACCTCTCTTGTTTAGTATTTGATTCGTCTTGGGTTCGTATTTAATTCTGATTTCCGCGAATTTGTGGTATGTATTAATTATATGTTTTATGAACTCGATTATGTGCTCGTACATGTTTTGGTATTTGTTTTGCTTGCCTTTTTGAAGTTCGTTTTGGAGACGGGACCTAAAGAAGGCTAAAGAGCATTTAGCGCACCTTGGGTTCCGGGACGTGTATCTTGAGCTCGGGAATTCGGATTCGAATTCCGTCACCTCCATTGAACTCGTTTCGACGATTCGGGTTCGATGGGACAAGCCTCACATTTTTCTAAGCTCGTTAAGACCTCCGTATTTCACCCGTAACGAGCCCCTTAAGCTTGGAAGCTACCTTTTGACCTCATGAGACCTTGTGGACCCCACTTGAACCTTATCTAAGCCTAAACCTTGGGTTATACTTGAGTTAAGCTCTCTCTCTTGCCTTTTTTGCTGCTAAACCGAGCCAAACCCCTCTCTCTCTCTCCCTAGAATCGATCAGCCAAGCAAAGTAAGGAGGAAGAAGAAAACCTTTTGGCCATATCTTTCATTTTGAGCTCAAAACTTCATAAGGCTTCTCCAAATTTAAAGGTAAGTCCATGGTTGTCTTCTATTCTCCCTCTTCTCTCTTTTATGTGCTTTTGAGTTCATTTCCATGGTTGGTTGTTGAGATTTGGCAAGCATGTGAATAGTAAGTGTTGGAAGAATTTGATTGATTCTTGCTCCTTTCTTGTTTTCTTGAGTTTTGATGATGTTAGTATGCTCCTAAGACTTGTTTCTTAGCATTTATTGCTTTTCCTTGCTTGGTAGTTGGAGCATGAGTGTTGGGTTTTGAATTGGGTTGCTGAGTTTACTGTTTGTACCGTCTGAGATTTTCTGTACCGTGACACGGGGGTGTCACGGTTTGCCCTTTGTTGGTGACACGGGCGTGTCACCTTTTGATTTCGTTTTCGCTTTTCTGTACCGAGACACGGGGGTGTCTCGGTTTGCCTTTTCTTGGTGACACGGGCGTGTCACCTCCAGGTTTCCGTTGTTTGGTTCTGTACTGAGACACGGGGGTGTCTCAGCTTGCCCTTCCCGGGGGACACGGGCGTGTCTCCTAGGAACTCTAGTTTTCGTTCGTATTTGCTTCTTTTCCGTTGTTTCTTGTTGTTTCTTCTTGCCTCGTTTATGATATATGCTCTTATATGAATTATTTGCTTGTAAATGGCCTTAATGTGAATTCATTTCATATCATTGGCATCATAAGCATACATACGCATGTACCGAGCGTCAATGTGGTTCATATTGAGTCTAAGAGTGTTCCTTGTTGTTTGTCTTGTTCAGCGGATCTCCCTGTTGAGGACGAGCTTGCACCGTAGGTGTCCGGTTTCCTCTTTTGACTCCACTTCGTTCGTTGACAAGGTGAGGTTTTGTTATTTTAGTTATTCGACCTATAACCCTACTTGATTTGAAGCCTCGGATGTGGATAAGTATAATATATGGTAAATAAGTGTATGATACTTATGTTGCGAGATTTATCCCATTTGTTATAAGAGTTTGAAAACGTTTGTATATGTATATAAGCTATTTTGCTTTCATTTACAAAGGTTTAGTTTTGAGCAAGTGTGTGTGTACGCGAGTTTTGGCTTTGAAAAATAAGCTTTGAGATATGTTTATGTGACTTTCGTGATATGTTGGGCCCCGGAGTGTGGTATGGTAATCTCGGGACGGCCGAGGGGTCGCCGAGCTCTTCCATCAACACCTCCATTTGAGAGTCTCGCCCAACCTTAGGAGGTTGAGGAAGGGTGTTTCTCTTGAGCCGGCGGAGGCAACCGCCGAAGGTTTCAAGGTAGTAATTAAACCTTGTCTCGTTTCTTTGTGTGGATAGTTAGGGCCGATCAACCCTTCTATCAACCGGTGTTGGGGATGGATAGATGATTTGTTTTGTTTTGCTTTGATCTTCGGATATTGGAGTTTGGTGTGTGACTCGTACTCGCCGAGTTGGTTTAGTCTTGTATGATCTGTGAAACGAGAGTGGATTTCTAAGTACTTAAAATTTGGCAATTTCTCCTTTTGCCTTCTTTTACTTTATATATATATATATATATATATCACGGGAATTAATTTGGCTTGCAAAAACCACTCTCGGTTCAAGGATCCTTCCGTTTTAATAATTGCTTTGCTCAATATATGTTTATCGGGTGCGTGAGTAGCCCCCTCACTAGTCGTTAGGACTAACCCTCGTTGTTGTTTTTCCCTTTTTCCTTTCTTTTGAGATGCAGGTTCTTCCGAGTCAAGCTAGGCAGCAAGTGTCTTTCGGGTTTACTTGTAGTATAGCTTGAGTCTTCATGCATCGTAGTGGATTTCTCCTTCTTTTGCTTATATAATTTTGGATTGTGTATTCGGTATACACTTATGCTACTTTGGCCGTGATGGCATTGTCCATTTGTATATAAGCTAGCTTGTTGATTGGAATACTTGACCCTCCCCCATTTTGATATGTATATGTGATGATCTTGGGAATCATGTTTGGTATATGATTTGCTTCCGCTACTCTGATTTTAATTCTCGTAGTTCTTGAGGGTCTAGGCCGCCTAGCGAGGGTGTGAGTTTTGTGTGTCTCCCGTTCGCTATGGTTTGATATGGGTGCGAACTTCCATTTCGTTACTCGTGTTGAACCTTAGTGCGGGGGATGTGGCACCCTTCGCTCTGGGGGTGTTACATCCTGGCGTGGTATCAGAGCTCTCGGTTGCAAAACCAGAGCTCTGGAGTCGCGTTGAGTCTATTTAGGTCGTTCGGTATAGGATTATGTGATTATTTGCATTCATTTACATAACTATGTGATGCAATTGTTTTACTTTCATGATAATTGACTACATAATCATGAACTGAACCCCATGCATCGATATTTTCTTGATTTGTGTACTTTCAGGATACCTCCCAGAAGGAGAGCAGATAGAGAGCAGACTCCTGACCTTAATCAACCCCCTCCACAAGCGCCTCCACCTCCACCAATGAATGCTGAGAATATAGTGCAGGCCCTTCTGAATCAACTTCAGCAGAACCAGAGGGATAATCATTTGGGTGAAGGACAAGGTGGACATGTAACTCCGGTTTTCAAGGAGTTCAGAAACAACAATCCACCTAAGTGGTATGGAGGAGATGATATCCAAGCCGAAGAGTGGTTATCAGAAGTTGCGGGAATTTGGGAAATTTGCCCCGCTCCCTCGCATGAGAAAGCTGTTTGCACGGCCCGGTTTGTTCAAGGTCCCGCATCCAATTGGCTCAAAGCTACAAGAGCCCGATTGGAAAGGAGTGGAGAAGAGTTTGATTGGGAAAGCTTCGTGAGAGAATTTCGTCACAAGTATGTTCCTCCAAGTGCTCGCGAGAGGAGACTACAACAATTCACAGAATTGAAACAAGGGAACCGCTCGGTTGAAGAGTATATCATGGAATTTGAGAGACTTGCACCGTATGCTCCACACATTTCTATTGATGACACTCAGAAGGCACGGAACTTTATTCATGGTTTGAGATATGATATTCCGAGTGCTCTTAAGGCGGCTACCGTGGATACGTGGGAGAAGGCTACGAGGAAAGCGATCAAAGTGGAAGCTAACAATACAAGATTGAGGCCGACTTACTCTTCGGCCCAAGGTTCGAGCTCAAATTTGGGGAAGAGGCCTGCATTCTATGGTGGGCCTCCGGTTTTCAAACCCCAAGGTTCTAACACCTCAGTCAAGAAAGCTCGACCTCCGGTCCCCACAGTACCGGCTCTACCTGTTCCGATTCAATGTGGCTATTGCAAGGGTCCCAATCACACCGAGGAGAATTGCCGGAAGAAATTGAGAAGGTGCTTTAAGTGTGGAGAGCCCGACCATATGATCAGTACTTGTCCTCAAGTGAGAGCACCTCAGCCTCGAGCTCCTCAGCCGTTGAATGTGATGCCTCCGAGAGCACCAATCCAGGCGAGAGCTTATGCTTTGGAGGGCGAGGAAGAAAATGTAGAGGTGGATGCCAACGCCGTTGTTGAAGGTACTATCCACATTCATGGCATTCCATTGCATGCATTGTTTGATCCGGGAGCAACGCATTCATTTATTGCTTCCCGGCTTGTTTCTACACTTCCATTGCCTGTTGCTTGCCTAGATGATTCCTTTGTTGTTTCTTCTCCCCTTGGTGCTACCTTGTCTACGAATTGTGTTTACCGAGGTTGTCCGGTGGTTGTGGAAGATCAAGAGTATCCGGCAGATTTGATCAAGATGCCTATCGAGAAGTATGGGGTGATTTTGGGCATGGACTGGTTGTTTCGATATCGGGCTATGATGGATTGTTTTGCTAAGAGAGTGACTTTGGGTTCTACGGTCTTTGCGGGTCAGAGGTTGAAGACCTGCCCGTTTATTTCCTTCATGGAAGCAAGAAGATTGTTCCGGGACGGTGCGACGGGCTATGTGGCCTACCTTTTGAATAAGCCAAAGGATCAGGCCAAGCTCGAAGAGACGGAGATAGTGAAGGATTTCCCCGATGTGTTTCCGGAGAATTTGGGATCTTTACCTCCGGATCGGGACGTCGAGTTTGTAATAGATCTCTATCCCGGAGCAGAACCGTATGCGAAATCTCCCTATAGGATGGCTCCAGCCGAGTTGAAGGAGTTAAAGACGCAATTGGACGAGCTCTTAGAGTGTGGTTACATTCGCCCGAGCACTTCTCCGTGGGGTGCTCCGGTCCTGTTTGTAAAGAAGAAAGACGGGACTTTACGAATGTGTATTGACTACCGTGAGCTGAACCGGTTAACGGTTAAGAACAAATACCCGCTCCCTCACATTGAAGAGTTGTTCGACCTCCTGCAAGGTTCGAGGGTTTATTCTAAGTTGGATTTAAGGCAAGGGTATTACCAGTTGCGTATCCGGGAGGGAGATATATCGAAGACGGGTTTCAACACGAGATATGGGCATTTCGAGTTCGTGGTCATGCCTTTTGGTCTTACCAATGGCCCAGCCGCGTTTATGGATATGATGCACCGAATATTCCGGCTTTACCTCGATAAATTCGTGGTCATCTTTATAGATGATATTCTGGTGTATTCGAGGTCTGAGGAAGAACACGCGTGGCATTTGAGTATTGTTTTGTCTACACTTCGGGAGCACCGATTATTCGCCAAGTTCAGTAAGTGCGAGTTCTGGTTGAACCGAGTTTCCTTTTTGGGTCACTTCATTTCAGGGAATGGTATAGAAGTGGATCCTGCGAAGATTGAAACGGTTATGCTTTGGAAGCAACCTAAAAATGCCTCGGAAGTAAGAAGTTTTCTCGGGCTGGCAGGGTACTATAGGCGCTTTGTGAAAGATTTCTCGAAGATGGCCTCCCCGTTGACCCGGTTAACTAAGAAAGAGGTGAAATTCGAGTGGGATGAGGCGTGTGAGAAGAGTTTCCAAACTCTTAAGGAGAGGTTGACTACTGCACCGGTTTTAACCCTACCCGAGGGTTCGGAAGGTTACTCAGTTTATACCGATGCTTCAAAGGAAGGTCTTGGTTGTGTGTTGATGCAGAATGGTAAGGTGATAGCCTACGCCTCAAGGAAATTAAAGGATCATGAGAAGAACTATCCCACTCATGACTTGGAACTCGCAGCGGTAGTGCTTGCTTTGATGAAATGGCGACATTATCTTTATGGAGTTACTTTTGAAGTGTTCACCGACCACCAGAGTCTTAAGTATCTGTTTACCCAGAAGGATTTGAATGTAAGACAGAGGAGATGGATGGAGACACTCGAGGATTATGATTGTAAGATTCAGTACCATCCGGGTAAAGCCAATGTGGTGGCGGATGCTTTGAGTAGGAAAGCGAATGTTTCAGGTTTGGAAGCAGGTTCTAGTAGACAGGGTTCAGTGGTTCTGGTTTCAGAGGCTCATCTGGCTAATATCTCGGTTCAGCCGGTTTTGAAGCAGAGATTGATAGAAGCTCAATCCGTGGATCCCGAGATTCAGAAATTGATAGCAAAGTCAAGGATTGATCCTGAGACCAAGTTTGGATTTGATGATTCGGGATTGTTTCGATTTAAGGCTTGGGTTTGTGTCCCTGAAGGATTTAAGCAGTTGGTACTTGATGAGGCTCACAAGTCATCATATGCAGTACATCCCGGTACCACCAAAATGTACAAGGATTTAAGGACTTCATATTGGTGGAACGGCATGAAGAGAGACGTCGCTAACTATGTTAAAAGATGTCAAACATGCCAGGTGGTGAAAGCAGAACACCAGAAACCGGGAGGAACTCTCCAACCACTTCCGATACCCGAGTGGAAGTGGGAGCAAGTGACAATGGACTTTGTGTCCGGCTTGCCAAGGACCAAAGGAGGTTCCGATGGAATTTGGGTGATTATTGATCGGTTGACGAAGTCGGCGCACTTTCTTAAGGTGAAGATGTCCGATAAAGTTCCTAAGTTGGCCCGGTTATATCGGAAAGAGATTGTTAGATTGCATGGTACCCCGGTCAGCATTGTTTCGGATAGAGATCCTCGGTTCACATCCAGTTTTTGGCAGGAATTGCAGAAGTGTTTGGGGATGAAGCTCCACTTTAGTACTGCATTTCACCCACAGACGGATGGCCAGTCAGAAAGGCTAATAAGGTATCTCCAGGACATGCTTCGTGCTTGTGCCTTGGATTATCCGAATTCGTGGGATGAACAGTTGGATTTGATTGAGTATGCCTACAACAACAGCTTTCAGTCTTCTATTGGCATGGCACCGTATGAGGCTTTGTATGGAAGAAAGTGCCAATCCCCTCTCTTTTGGGATATTGATGAGTGGAGATGGACTAAAGATGGAAAGCTCGAGAGAGCTAAGCAACCTAAGGAAATTCAGGATACCATCGAGAGGGTGAAAGTGATTAAGCAGAGGTTGAAAGTGGCTCAAGACCGGCAAAAGAGTTATGCAGATAGGAGAAGACGACCCTTAGAGTTCGAGAAAGGAGATAAGGTCTTTTTAAAGGCATCTCCTCGAAAAGGGTATACTCGGATTGGTAAAGGCGGGAAGCTTAACCCTCGCTATTTAGGCCCCTTTGAGATCCTTGATCGAGTTGGGGAAGTAGCCTACAGACTTGATCTACCACCGAGTTTGACCGGGATTCACAATGTATTTCATGTCTCGCAGCTTCGGAAACATTACCCCGATGAGTCTTCTATTCTTCCAGTTGAGAAAGTTCAGTTAGAGCCGGATTTGACTTTTAAGAAGTATCCAGTTCAGGTGTTGGATCGAAAGATGCAAGAGTTGAGGAATAGACAGATCCCTCTTGTGAAAGTCTTGTGGCGTGATCAAGAATCCGAAGAGGCTACTTGGGAGACCGAGGATAAGATGAAACAGTTGTATCCGGAGCTTTTCCCGACCTCGCCTCGGACCTGAGGACAGGTCCTTTTGAAGGAGGGAGGCTTGTAACATCCCGACTGATTAGACTCTTCAGGTAAACTATTATGTGCGCTATTCAATTATTTCCTTATGTGATATTTCATTGTTAACATGAGTTATTGAAGTTATTTGAACTTATTTGCTTTAATATGAATTTGGTTACCCTTGAACGGTTAACCTCTCTTATTTAGTATTTGATTCGTCTTGGGTTCGTATTTAATTCTGATTTCCGTGAATTTGTGGTATGTATTAATTATATGTTTTATGAACTCGATTATGTGCTCGTACATGTTTTGGTATTTTTTTTGCTTGCCTTTTTGAAGTTCGTTTTGGAGACGGGACCTAAAGAAGGCTAAAGAGCATTTAGCGCACCTTGGGTTCCGGGACGTGTATCTTGAGCTCGGGAATTCGGATTCGAATTCCGTCACCTCCATTGAACTTGTTTCGACGATTCGGGTTCGATGGGATAAGCCTCACATTTTTCTAAGCTCGTTAAGACCTCCGTATTTCACCGGTAACGAGCCCCTTAAGCTTGGAAGCTACCTTTTGACCTCATGAGACCTTGTGGACCCCACTTGAACCTTATCTAAGCCTAAACCTTGGGTTATACTTGAGTTAAGCTCTCTCTCTTGCCTTTTTTGCTGCTAAACCGAGCCAAACCCCTCTCTCTCTCTCCCTAGAATCGATCAGCCAAGCAAAGTAAGGAGGAAGAAGAAAACCTTTTGGCCATATCTTTCATTTTGAGCTCAAAACTTCATCAAGGCTTCTCCAAATTTAAAGGTAAGTCCATGGTTGTCTTCTATTCTCCCTCTTCTCTCTTTTATGTGCTTTTGAGTTCATTTCCATGGTTGGTTGTTGAGATTTGGCAAGCATGTGAATAGTAAGTGTTGGAAGAATTTGATTGATTCTTGCTCCTTTCTTGTTTTCTTGAGTTTTGATGATGTTAGTATGCTCCTAAGACTTGTTTCTTAGCATTTATTGCTTTTCCTTGCTTGGTAGTTGGAGCATGAGTGTTGGGTTTTGAATTGGGTTGCTGAGTTTACTGTTTGTACCGTCTGAGATTTTCTGTACCGTGACACGGGGGTGTCACGGTTTGCCCTTTGTTGGTGACACGGGCGTGTCACCTTTTGATTTCGTTTTCGCTTTTCTGTACCGAGACACGGGGGTGTCTCGGTTTGCCTTTTCTTGGTGACACGGGCGTGTCACCTCCAGGTTTCCGTTGTTTGGTTCTGTACTGAGACACGGGGGTGTCTCAGCTTGCCCTTCCCGGGGGACACGGGCGTGTCTCCTAGGAACTCTAGTTTTCGTTCGTATTTGCTTCTTTTCCGTTGTTTCTTGTTGTTTCTTCTTGCCTCGTTTATGATATATGCTCTTATATGAATTATTTGCTTGTAAATGGCCTTAATGTGAATTCATTTCATATCATTGGCATCATAAGCATACATACGCATGTACCGAGCGTCAATGTGGTTCATATTGAGTCTAAGAGTGTTCCTTGTTGTTTGTCTTGTTCAGCGGATCTCCCTGTTGAGGACGAGCTTGCACCGTAGGTGTCCGGTTTCCTCTTTTGACTCCACTTCGTTCGTTGACAAGGTGAGGTTTTGTTATTTTAGTTATTCGACCTATAACCCTACTTGATTTGAAGCCTCGGATGTGGATACGTATAATATATGGTAAATAAGTGTATGATACTTATGTTGCGAGATTTATCCCATTTGTTATAAGAGTTTGAAAACGTTTGTATATGTATATAAGCTATTTTGCTTTCATTTACAAAGGTTTAGTTTTGAGCAAGTGTGTGTGTACGCGAGTTTTGGCTTTGAAAAATAAGCTTTGAGATATGTTTATGTGACTTTCGTGATATGTTGGGCCCCGGAGTGTGGTATGGTAATCTCGGGACGGCCGAGGGGTCGCCGAGCTCTTCCATCAACACCTCCATTTGAGAGTCTCGCCCAACCTTAGGAGGTTGAGGAAGGGTGTTTCTCTTGAGCCGGCGGAGGCAACCGCCGAAGGTTTCAAGGTAGTAATTAAACCTTATCTCGTTTCTTTGTGTGGATAGTTAGGGCCGATCAACCCTTCTATCAACCGGTGTTGGGGATGGATAGATGATTTGTTTTGTTTTGCTTTGATCTTCGGATATTGGAGTTTGGTGTGTGACTCGTACTCGCCGAGTTGGTTTAGTCTTGTATGATCTGTGAAACGAGAGTGGATTTCTAAGTACTTAAAATTTGGCAATTTCTCCTTTTGCCTTCTTTTACTTTATATATATATATATATATATATATATATATATATATATCACGGGAATTAATTTGGCTTGCAAAAACCACTCTCGGTTCAAGGATCCTTCCGTTTTAATAATTGCTTTGCTCAATATATGTTTATCGGGTGCGTGAGTAGCCCCCTCACTAGTCGCTAGGACTAACCCTCGTTGTTGTTTTTCCCTTTTTCCTTTCTTTTGAGATGCAGGTTCTTCCGAGTCAAGCTAGGCAGCAAGTGTCTTTCGGGTTTACTTGTAGTATAGCTTGAGTCTTCATGCATCGTAGTGGATTTCTCCTTCTTTTGCTTATATAATTTTGGATTGTGTATTCGGTATACACTTATGCTACTTTGGCCGTGATGGCATTGTCCATTTGTATATAAGCTAGCTTGTTGATTGGAATACTTGACCCTCCCCCATTTTGATATGTATATGTGATGATCTTGGGAATCATGTTTGGTATATGATTTGCTTCCGCTACTCTGATTTTAATTCTCGTAGTTCTTGAGGGTCTAGGCCGCCTAGCGAGGGTGTGAGTTTTGTGTGTCTCCCGTTCGCTATGGTTTGATATGGGTGCGAACTTCCATTTCGTTACTCGTGTTGAACCTTAGTGCGGGGGATGTGGCACCCTTCGCTCTGGGGGTGTTACAGAACAAGCTTGGACTCACATATCAATGAACTTCATTGAAGGGCTTCCAAAGTCAGAAGGAAGGGATACAATATTGGTAGTAGTGGACAGATTTAGTAAATACAACCATTTCATTGCTATATCTCATCCATATACTGCTGAAAACATAGCTAAATTGCTCTTAGACAACATCTACAAGCTTCATGGTATGCCTCATACCATTATATCTGACAGAGACAAGGTATTTACTAGCAAATTTTGGAAAGAATTATTTAAATTGTTGGGAACTTCATTGGCCATGTCATCAGCATATCACCCTCATTCGGATGGACAAACTGAAAGGGTGAATCAGTGCTTGGAAAGCTACCTCAGATGCATGTGTCACCTTAAGAAAAAAATGTGGAAGAAATGGTTGTCTTTAGCTGAGCTTTGGTATAATACGAACTATCACTCCAGTCTCAAAGTTACTCCCTTCCAGGCTCTTTATGGATATTCTCCAAAGAAACACACATGGGAGGATTACAACACAATTATCAGGAGGTTTCCAGCATTTGATCCTTATGGACAAGGATCTAATAATGGAAGAGGCAATGCCATGTTCCTACTTAATGCTGCTGATGAGGAACATTTAAATATAGGCAATTGGATGCTGTTATATCGTGACCGTCGGATGAGGTTTAATGAGATGAATCAAGACGACGTCGCAACCACTAATGAGGGATTAATCTCAGTCGTAGACAGGGATAGTGAACATCCAATGGTTGTTATATGTTTGGAAGGAGATGGAAATCACACCGTTGATGCACAAGCTAAGCCTACGGTTCAGGAGCTACAGGAATATCAGCTTGGAGGAGGGGACCAGCAGGCCGTTATGCAGGTGTCTTGCGCCACTGATTCTGAGGATATTCTAGGATTGTGAGAGTGATGTTTTGGTTAGCTGTTAGTGTCGTTTTGTGCAGCTTATAGTGTTGGTTGTTGGTTCACCTGTGGAGCAAGTTATAAGTGAAGTATAGTTTCTCCCCTAGTTCTTTCTTCTTCCCATCTCCAAGCTCTGTTTCTGTATCAAGTTGCTACTGTTTTATTAATATAATTCTATTACATTCCACCATTTATGCTCTGTATTAGTTATTGTATTACACTTCTCCCAAATTGCATCTACTCGTTAGAACCCTATGCATAGTTATATTGTACATATGTACAATGATATGCACAATGACCTCATTAATTATATAATTGATTTGTCTCCGATTTCATTTTGGCCTCAATCCATGCAAACTATGGCATGTAACCTTAATTACTGAAGATATATACGTGCTTGGAGATTTAGGGTAATTAGCTATCACGAATTCATGCAGCTGTATTGGAGTTTGAGTCGGACTTTGGCTCGTTACAAAGGGTTGGAGCTCGAAAACCTCGACTTTGGGATCGACTTTATAATTCGAGTCGACTCATTAGATAGATTTCCGAGCTGGCTCGACTCATCAAACATGTTAGCATCTGTTACAAGTTACAATAATACCTATTTCAACTTTTGTGCAGGATATTTGCAGAGATTGACACATGTAAGTTGTTCGGGGAACAATTTATCCCTAGGCACATCTTCATAGTAAACCAATATAACCTGATGCCTGATGGAGATTGTGTCATATGAAAGACAATTTGTTTAGGATTTCTTAGATATTGCAAAATGACTTTTTCCTTTTAAACAAAGAAATCCTCAAGGAGACAGTGAGGTTTTACTTTTGATTTTCATTCAATTCTTGAATTATTATTTAAATAACTTAATTTTTTTAAATTTATTTTGCCAAAATACTTAATTCTTTTTTAATTTTATTTTGCAACGGCAAATAATTATTATATTTTTTCATTTCATTTCATTTCATATCCCTAATCAAAATTACATATCGGATCCCATTAGAATTCTGAAGTTAAGCGTGTTTGGGCGAGAGTAGTACTAGGATGGGTGGCCCATTGGGAAGTACTAGTGTTGCACTCCTTCCTCTTTTTTTTTTAAAAAAATTTACATTTTTCTTTAAAGATATTGCAACAGAATTTTCTCACCGAATAAAATTGACCAAATTTGAATACTAAATTTACAACAAATATTTCGTCGCTGAGCTTTTTTGGCAACACAACTTCTTACCGTTATAACATCCGTCCTAAACAAAATTCGAAATGAATCTTTTCCGTTTCAAAATTTCCATTGCAAAATCACTTTCTTTTTTAAAGTAGTGTTCGTTATTAATCCAATCGAAATTTTTAAGTGCCAAAGCATTTATTTCCAGATATTCGTAACAAAACAAAAAACTTTGGAATAGTGGGTTCTATTTCAATCTCCTCCAAAGAAAAAAGAAAAATAAAAGAATGGTTCATAAAGATAAAGTGACCAATGCAGCCGAAATTCGAGTAAGACAGTTAAAAAGATACATTTTTCTGACATTTATTTTATGTCCAACTTTAGATTTATAAAGATCAAAGAAAAGCATAATCTCTAATATATTTATACACCAACCACCAAAAAATCACAGGCTTTGTCCTGCTCTTGATAAATTAATTAATAAAGTATCTCCACATAATCCTGCCATCACCAACTACCTATATCTAAGCATATATGAACATTTAATAAATATAAAGTATAATAATAGTGATAATAATACAACAAAATAATCACATTATAAAGTATAATAAAATAAAACAAATAAATCATAAATGCTACCAACAACCCATTAAAACATTCACAATTATTATCACATATCCATCTAAACAACCCGACAAAATGGCAGAAAAGCAAAATAAATAATAGGAATCTAAACTAGCCCTAATCAATGATCATCATTAGTAGAGACGTAGAGTATTTAGGAGTTCATATTAAATTTATTATCATAATTTAAATTATTCTAATTTTTATGAAATATTTCACTTTTCTCAAATTTATTACTATTGTATTAAATTTAGATATTTCCGTAGTTAACAATTGAAGATTGGAATTTATTACTATAACGAACTTCCGTTATGTATGAAATTTAGTATATTTCAAATTCATCTATTGAAATTTAAACACAAAATACAAATAATCTGATTGAATGAACCAACCCGGGCAGCAACGGACGATTATGACTGCCCATGGCCTAAGTAGGGAAATTCTTCTCTATGCGTGCTCCGTTACATACATCTTTCATTTTTTTATTCTAAAAACACTAAAAAATATAAAAAATATTTTTTTTAATAAAAAGATGGGGGATGTATGCACTGGGATCACACCCGGTGCATACAAAAATTTTCCGCCTAAATTGGCAACTTTCATTTCAATTAGGAGGAGCGCAGATCTAATATTTTTCTAAGTGATCAAATATAAACACAATAATTGAAATCTAAACATAAGATATAAATAATCGAATGAATTAAATTTATTTAAATTCTAAATTGTAGCACCCCTATATGTAGAGATGTCACACCCCCGCACTATAAGTCGATCCACATACGAAATGGATAGTACGTACATGAACCAACCTATAGCGAACGGGTGACAGTAAAAGAAACAAACTAGCTAGGCGGGACTAGACCGTAAATGAATTAAATCCAACACGTGAAAATTCAAAACGGAAGCATAACACTATCATTTCATCATATATTAAATATCCAAAAGCTCATCATATTTTAGCTAACGTATCAATACATTATCATCTTCAACATACTATACAAACATAAGTCTCCAAATGCTAACAATAACCATAACTGTAACGCCCCATTTTTCCAGTTATGCATTACGTGACATTATATGAATTATATTCTTATATGTTTATGTGAAAATATGTGATATTATTCTCAAATCATGAATTATTGCACAACTCGTTTTTGAGTGATACGTGAATTAATTGTCGAACGTGACTTATTTGATTATATGACCTTACTTGATCTATTTCCATAATTTGAGGACTTAATTGCATAATATTCTTTGGACTCAATTGATCAATTGCATAAGTTGAAACCCAATTGCATTGCTTTAAATTTCTTGAGGACCAAGTGGCAATTTTCCTTCCTTTCCCCCATTTTGGATCGATATATCTTATACATACACATATACATACATCTTATTCTCCCTTCCTCATTTAAGAAAAACAAGAGAATCACCTCTTCCTCCCTTTCTCCATGTCGGTTGATCCAAGGAAGCTAGAAGCCAAGATTTTCATCCAATTTCTTCTAGGAATCAAGCTTCATACATTCATCTCTTCTTTCCCCTTCATTTCTTCTTTCATCCAAGGTAAGATCAAGCATGTATCTTTGTTAATTCATGAAGTTTGATTAGGGTTTGTAACTCTTTTAGATTCCATGTTTAAATATGAAGCTTGTATGATGATTTGAGGTGATTTCCCACAATTATAACTTGAATTCATGAAGTTTGGAGCATGATTGATCATTTGATTTCATATTGGTTTCATGAGTGATTCTAATGATATAAGCATGCTTCCTTGGCTTTAATGTGGCCTAAATGATGTATATGAGTTATATGCATGATATATGATAGTTTGGAGTTGATTTCTTGACTTGGTTTGTTGTGGGAGGAGTTTGGGAGCCTATCCCGTGCCTATACCCTGTTTTTCCCCTGTTTTCCGCCCAGATTGCTTCCAAACGGGCGTTTGGTCTCTTAGTTATAACACCAAACGCCCGTGTGGGAACCTACTGCATCACCCAAGTGCTTCCAAACGCCCGTTTCTGCTTTCAGACCATTTTTCAAACAGGCGTTTCTCCCTCATACGAACTATGATTGACCTAATTTTTAAACTCACGGAAACCTCTTGAAGTCTAGAACAACCTCAAATTGGAATCACCTTAATATATTCTCCCATTTGTGAGATATAATCAATTATTTTTGGTGTCGCTACTTTCCCCGGAAACTGCACTAGCCTAACTTCAAGCTTACGCCATTTTCTCCTCACTTTGAACTAGAATACGAGCCATATATCCTCGGAAAGGTCTATGTGTCTAGTTTCATATCCAACAAACAAAACTCAATTATCACTTCTAGAATTAAAGATATTCCAGTTTTCCCTCAGCATGTACGTTTCCTAAAATTGTCCAATTTTGCCAAACTTCACCAAAACCTCTTTTATTGCATTCCTTTCACTTCCTTGGCTCCCGTATGTGACTTATATGAGTTATATACTTGGTTTATTGATTAATTAGACACGTTTATAGTATTTATTGATTGTACATGCATGATTGATATTCCATGACTTTTCTGTGCGTCGTAATTGGTTCATATGAGTCGTGTCTCACAAACACTTGTCCCTTTTTACACAGATTGTCTTTCCGTTGATGAGGAGCAAGCTCCATTGTTGTATCCTTGTTAATTGTCAACACAAGTGAGGTTTAATTACTAGATATATAGAACCCGTACAACCCTACGTGATGTTTTCTGTAACGCCCCAATCTTTCAATTATGCAATATGTGACTTAATGTGAAATAATTGCCAATTATGACTTAATTGTTTAATTACTTAATTGTCCTTAATTGGTCATTTTTCTTAATTTGAGGACTTAATTGCATAACTTGGATTGGAGCTAATTGATCTTTTGGGGTAGGGATATTACTTGATTGCATTCATTTAAATAACCTAGGGACTTGTTTGCAAATTGGGTGCATTTGTCATGTTAGTGGATGATAAAATATATCAAGTATATGCATCTCTTCCATCACTTGCTCATACTTACATTTCATACAAGAGAACTCCACACACACACACCTACTAGAAAACGGTTTTTACACCTCAAGAGAAGGAGAAGAATTCATCTCATAATCCAAGCTATTTTTGAGGAATTTTGAAGCTAGAAGCATCAACATCTTCATCCTCATCTCATTCTTCTTTCATTTCAAGGTATAACATGAGAATTGATTGAATTTCTTGATTGACTATATGAGTAGGGTTTGATGTTAGCTTGATGCTTTCATGTGTATTCATGATTAGAAGCATGTTTAGCTCATATTTCCTTAATTCCTTGCATGAAACGTGAAGATATGTGAAAGTTGGAGTATATGAATAATTATGGGGTTTTGGGGCCTAATTCTTGGTGATTTGATGCATATTTATTGGTTTGATCGTTGTATAATTGAAGTATATTGTGTATATGTTGTGTTTGATCATTTATATTGGATTGATTTTGGTGTTTTGGTTGGATTTTGATGTTGTCCGAGTTTGCCCTGTTTTTCTGCGTACGTGACACGAGCGTGTCACGTCTTCCTCTTTCAGTGTGACACGGGGGTGCATTGTTGTTGGCCTGTGTAGCACCCGGAACGCTAGGCGCCACATCCCCCGCACTATAGGCTCAGTCCACATATGAAACGGGCAATTCATACATGAACCGAATCTATAGCGAACGGGAGACAATAAAACAACAGCTAGGCTAGGCGGGTACCCTCAAGTAAAACCGAAACGACTCAGAGCAATAAAATAGCTGAAGCCAAAAGCATTCAATACATATAGGTACCATATTTACATATTTACTTAAGTTACCGACCATTCATACCAATACAAGTATAATTCGAGATATACTACAAAATAACCAGTACAATGTATGAAGGTGCAGTGCTAGACCCGAATAAAAGACACGAGACTCTAACTCCCGCCTAGCACGAACCTGAAAAAACTGAAAAGTTGAGGTGTCAGTCCAACACGGACTGAGCGAGGGGTATAAATAAGTATATGCGCAATTACCATGCAATTTATAACCTCGGGTAAGATTTTAGAAAGAAAACAAAATAAGTTTAAATAACAAGAATTTCCCCGCCCGAGATTATAACAATTCAATTTACAGTTAACAATCAATTCAAGCAATCAGTGGCCCGGCGAGTGAGGGCAAATCTCCAACCTTTCATACAGTGTACAATATTCCAATTTAATTAATGAATTAGGTGATCACACAAACAGTTCAGTGCACAATTAGCAATTTCAATCAATTAATCCTTCTTCCTCCGGGTGATGGGGGGCTTGCAAGACCCGACCATCCAATCATGGTGTACGTCGGGAACATGACTCCCACGTACGGGATTTCTTCCTCCACCAAACCTCCTGGTGGATTCAGAGGTGATCCCACAATGGTGAGGATAGTGCAAGAGTTACCCGTCAGCCCTTGCTTTCCCGGTTGGCTCAATACACTACCCTCGGGCCCAACGTGAACAATAGTTACTCGCCAAAACAATCAATCCGTCAATCAATCAATCAATCAATCGGTCAATCAATCGGTTTTGCTAAATCATTTGAAAATCATAAAGTTCGCAAACTATAGATATATATATTTTTTGGCCGAAATAGTCACATAGGGGTTGTAAGGGTTCTATTTATCTAGAATTTAAACCTCACCTTGACAAGCCAACCAAAAAGAAGCAAGAGAGCACCCTACTGAGAGGGCTCCTCGAAACCGGGACCGTGATCTGTGCAACAAGGACAAGTGTGAAATAAGACTCGACTCGAATGAACCAATTATGACGAACGGCAAAGTCATGCACCAATATGTTATGCAATAACAATTTATTGAATGTCAAATACGAGCATGATTGTCAATAAACCAAGTATATAACACATACACGTACATCCATGCACGTAAAACAATATGCATGAAAACAAGGGGTGACACGCCCGTGCCACCAAAACACACTAAGCCGTGACACCGGGTGTCACGGTACAGCGGACCAAATGCATGAAACGGAAGGCGACACGCCCGTGTCACCAAGACAAGGCAAACCGTGACACCCCCGTGTCACGGTACAGAAAACCCAAACCAACCAACATGCACCCCCGTATCACCCAACACAATGCAAAGATGACACGCCCGTGTCATCTGTGCGTGACAGAAAAACAGGGGAGAAAACAGGGGTTTCCATACAAAACCAACCCAAACACCAAATTCAATCCAATAAAAATGCTCAAACACAACATATACGTAATATACTTCAACCATACAACAATCAAACCAATAAATATGCATCAAATCACCAAGAATTAAGCCCCAAAACCCCATAATTATTCATATACACCAACTTTTACATATCCTCATGTTTCATGCAAGAAATGAAGGAAATATGAGCTAAACATGCTTCTAATCATGGATACACATGAAAGCATCAAGCTAACATCAAACCCTACTCATATAATCAATCAAGAGATTCAATCCATTCTCATGTTATACCTTGAAATGAAAGAAGAATGTGATGAGGATGAAGAGATGAAGATGTTGATGCTTCTAGCTTCAAAGTTCTTCAATTATAGCTTGAGATTAGTTGAAATCTTCCTTCCTCTCTTGATGGTGTAAATATCGATCCTCACTAGGTGTCTGTGTGTTCTCTTGTATGAATGTATTGTATGAGAGTGTGTGGAAGAAGAATGCATATATGATATATTATATCATCCACTATCATAACAAATGTCCCCAATTTGCAAACAAGTCCCTAGGTTATTCAAATGAATGCAATCAAATAATATCCCTACCTAAAAGATCCATTAACTCCAATCCAAGTTATGCAATTAAGTCCATAAATTTCATGAAATGATTAATTAAAGTCACATAAAACAATTAAACACATTATCACTTAATTCACGAATTTCATATAAAAAGGTAATTCATATAAATACATAGGAATGTATTATGCACATAATATTATAATGGAATTATAATGAATAAGTAAATCGATAAAATTAAACCCATAACTCCCGAAGACCCGCTCGTGACGTGCTTACCTGAACTTCCGGAATTTGGGGCATTACAACTCTCCCCCTCTTAGAAGAATCTGGTCCCCAGATTCACTGATCGGAAATAAACAATTCTGGATGGAACCTTTGCATCTTCTCTTCCGGCTCCCAAGTTATCTCTTCGGTTTTATCACTTCGCCACAATACCTTGACCATAGGGATACTCCGATTCCTCAACGCTTGATACTTTTTGTCTAACACCTTAACCGGTTTCTGAACAAATGAAAGATTCGGTTCCAACTCCACTTCTTCAATGGGGAGAATTTCTGTTTCATCCGGATAATACTTCCTGAGTTGAGATACATGAAAAACATTGTGAATTTCGGTAAGATTAGGAGGTAGGTCCACTCGATAAGCTACTTCTCCAATTCTCTCAATAATCTCAAACGGACCTAGGTAACGGGGATTCAACTTTCCTCCCTTTCCAATTCTAGAAAATCCCTTTCGAGGAGATACCTTCAAGAAAACCCGGTCCCCCATTTCAAATTTGAGATCCCTTCGGCGAATATCGGCGTAGCTCTTCTATCTGTCTTGTGCAGCCTTCATCCGGTGTTGTATAATCCGAACTTTCTCAATCATGGTTTCCACAGCCTTAGAAGATTTCTCAAGCTTTCTCCCTTTCTTGACTCCTTCCTGTTTTGACCATTTTCACTCTTCCAGATCAAAGAATAACGGTGATCTGCATTTCCGCCCATATAACAATTCATACGGAGCCATACCAATCATTACTTGAAAGCTATTATTGTAAGCGAACTCCACCAAAGGAAGTTGATCGTGCCACGAGGTTTGGAAATCCAAGGCACAAGCTCGAAGTAGATCTTCCAAGTACCGAATAACCCTCTCCGATTGCCCATCAGTTTGTGGATGAAACGCCGTACTGAACTGAAGCTTTGTACCCAACATCTCTTGTAACTCTTGCCATAACTTCGAAGTGAAACGGGGATCTCGATCCGAAACAATACTCACCGAAATACCATGAAGCCGTACAATCTCCCGGTTGTAAATCTCAGCCAACTTCCGAATCTTGAAAGACATTCTGACCGGTAGAAAATGAGCAGATTTTGTCAGACGATCCACAATCACCCAAATACCATTGAATCCACCCTTCACTCTAGGCAACCCGGATATAAAATCCATCGTCACCTGTTCCCACTTCCACTCAGGAATAGGTAACAGCTGAAGAAGACCTCCCGGTTTCTGGTGTTCGGCTTTCACTTTCTGACAAGTGAGACAGTGCTTCACCAACTCTGCTACATCCTTCTTCAATCCACGCCACCAATAAAACTGCTTGAGATCTTTGTACATCTTATTCCCTCCAGGGTGAATTGAATAAGCTGACTTGTGGGCTTCCTCGAGCAATACCATTTTCAACTCATCGGGTACTACTACTCGGTTCTTGAAACGAAGAAGACCGGTTTCATCGAACCCAAATGGACTCTCCGGATCCTCTCTAGCCTTAGAGACCAATCTCTGAACTCCCGGATCCTTTCCTTGAGCCTCAAACATTCTGTACTTTAAGTCCGGATAAATGGAGATATTAGAAACTCGAGCTTTAAACACAAAAGGCTCTACTCCATTACTAGCACCAACTTCCAAGTTCGAAACACCCACTTTCCTACTTAGAGCGTCGGCAACTACATTAGCTTTCCCGAGATGATATTTGATAACATAATCATAATCTTCTAGTCGCTCCATCCATCTTCGTTGCCTCATATTGAGCTCCTTTTGTGTGAAAAGAAATTGGAGACTCTTATGATCGGTGAAAATCTCAAATGACACTCCATACAAGTAATGTCTCCACTTCCCGAGTGCGAAAATCACGGCAGCAAGCTCTAAATCATGCGTCGGGTAGTTCTTCTCGTGATCCTTCAACTTTCGTGAAGCATAAGCGACAACCTTGCCCTTCTGAGTTAATACACTTCCCAAACCTTCCTTCGACGCGTCAGTATACACAGCATATCCCTCCGAACCCTCTGGAAGAGTTAACACTGGGGCAGAAACCAATCTCTCCCTCAAAACATCGAAGCTTCTCTCACATTTCTCATCCCAATCATAATTCACATCCTTCTTAGTTAACCGAGTCAAAGGAGCAGCGATCTTAGAGAAATATTGCACGAACCTTCTATAATAACCCGCCAATCCCAAGAAACTCCTAATCTCGGATGCGTTCTTTGGTTTCTCCCACTTCAACACCGCTTCAATCTTTGAAGGATCAACCTCTAATCCATTTCCCGAAATAATATGACCCAAGAAGGAAACCCGGTCGATCCAAAACTCACACTTACTAAACTTCGCGAATAATTGATGCTCTTTCAACGTCCTTAAAACCAGTTTGAGATGCCTTGCATGTTCCTCGGCCGATTTAGAGAAAACCAATATATCATCAATGAAGATTACAACGAACTTGTCAAGAAACGGCTGGAAAATCCTATGCATCATGTCCATAAAAGCGGTGGGAGCATTGGTCAATCCGAAAGGCATGACTACGAATTCATAATACCCATATCTGGTATTAAAACCTGTCTTTGGAATATCCTCCGCTCGAATCCGGAGTTGATAATACCCTTGCCTCAAATCAAGCTTTGAATATACTTTAGACCCTTGGAGTATATCAAACAACTCCTCAATATGTGGAAGAGGATATTTATTCTTAACGGTCATCCGATTAATGTGACGCCCCGTTTTCTCGAAGGGCGTTCTTACGACATCAACAAGTAAGTCTCTACACTTATGTGTGTTTAATTTAAGAGTTCTTGAATTATGTGATTTAATGTAAATCCAATTTAATATGTGTTCATTCGAATTATTCTAAGATTAATTGTCAACTTGATTAATTACATGCATATTTAACCCTAACCTTCTAATTTGATTTAATTCAAATTTATTCCATGAAATAATTGTCAAGTTGATTTTAAATTCATCATGTTACTTAACTTGTTTAATTTCGATTTACTTGAATTCCTTGAGATTAATTGTCAATTATGTGTTTACGAAGTGTCGTTAAATTGTATGAAAGGTTTCCAAAATTAAATTGAATTAAACTCAAATTGGTAAATCTCCATTTCATTTTAATTTATAAATTTATGCGGAGCTTGAATGTTTAGTCGTAACTTTACCGATTTTATTTATGATTATTTGTACTATTTGTACGCGCTATTACTTGCTACGCGATAAGGATACCCGGTTGTATATAGCTTGTGCACAAGACACATTTCTCCCAATCCTTTTTTTTTTCTCTCTCTCTCTCCTCTCCCACTTTCTCTTTCCCGCGGGTCACTATGCGCGGCTTCGGTTACGAGCCCATAACTCGATCGTTTCTCGATGGAATTCAACAAACGAATAGTCCATTTCGATTATCTCGGCGAGACCGACGTAAGAGTACTAATTTCACGGCCTAAAGACGAACAGTGGCGGAGTTAAGGCCGGATTTCAGTAGCAGCGGCGGAGCTGTCAGACCGCCGCCACTTCGCCGGCGTTTCGCGTCGTTTTCCGGCCACCTCCTTGATGCACGCGCCCCATGCCCAGATAGAGGACTTCCAGGCGCTTCGTTTGACGTCAGAGGCGAGGCCATCGGATCAGCGACGGCTCCGCACGCGCCGCCCAAAGCTCGCGGCGGCGGCGCGAGTTACTGTAGCGGCGGCGGCAGAAACTTCAACGGCCAACGGGGGCCTTTTCCGGCCATCTTTTGGTCTCGGGCTCTTCACGAAAGTTGTTCGGAACGACGAGAATTAGTGACCTGTGATCAGGCGACTCCAGATTCAGTGGTTTGGCGGCGGATCGGCGGCGGCAAAGTGGCGGTGCAACGGCGGCACTAGCTCCGAGGATTTTTCCGGAAAGCTACCTTAGGGCTTTCGAAGAGCTCGTCATGGGTAAGACAACACCTCTTTCGGATCGCATTTTGGTTCACCGGTTTGGAAGTAATTTGAGTTTGAAGATTTAGGGTTTTCGTGCTCTTAGATTTCAGATCTAGGACAATCGGCTTGGAATTTCCAGAAATTAATCGAGGATTCGGAACGGGCACGGAGACTTCATTCAGGACTGATTTTTCAGGATTTTTCCGGTGACTTTTGACGGCGGTCCGGTGGCGGCCCGGCGACTTTCCGGCGGCTCCGGTGGCGGCACTCCGGCGACTTTCGGACAGAATGTTCGTCTCGTTGTGGTGAGTTCAACGCCACTTTCCGTTCGTTAATCGGACACTCGATCTATTTATTATGAATTATTTTGCGTAATTGTGATTATTAGAATTAATTGTTTTAAGTGCAAATAAATTGGTTATTGTTGGTTTGTTGATCGAGATGTCTTCCAATCATATTCGAAAACATGTATTGAATGGATTGTGACATGCATGAATGTTTCGATTTACAATTTGAATCCCGATGTGATGAATTTGTGCTATGTGTTTAGATATGAAGGGGTGTTAGTGTAATATTTAGAAACTAATCTTTTATGTGACTAAATGAACTTGAATGGTATTTTAGAAGAACGAAAATGTTGTGATTTCTCTATATGAATTTGAGACGTTCTCAATGTTATGTTTATTGTAAATTGTGTTTCAAATGTAAATTTAGATACATGAAAGATGCTTGAACAACTTGAGACTTGATGCATGATAGGAGTTAGAATTGTAATATCTTGATTTACTCTTACTACTTGAAAATGGTATATTATGAATTACGATAAATTGATAATTGTAATGCTTGTAAGTAATTAATTCCTAGTTGAATAATTGTATAAACACTTTAAATGAACAATTATGCTTAGTAATCAACTTAGGGGATGTAAGTGTAATATTTATGAAACTACGAATGTGATTTGAGCTTGTGTACCAAACATGTTGTGAAGTTGTAAAGTATGATCTTAAGTGAATTAAATGTACTCTTTATTTGTATCAAGCATGCCATCTACGCACAACAACTTTGTATGTTTATACGATCAAGTGCTCTTACTTATGCACTTTATAACTCGACATGAACTTGATGCTTAATTCTAATATTATAATTGAACCCTGTGACATTGGATGATTTAATATGCATTTCGTGAATACATTGACTTCCTAAATTGATCTTGCATCTTTGGATATGGAATTGCATGATGGTTGCTTGTAAATATGACCTTGTTGAGCATTGATATGCCTTGAATGACCACGACACCTTATCCAAGCACAACATGAACACTTATGCATAATCACGATCATGTTGAGCAACGCCGTGCGTCTTGTTTGGTTCATATAGAGTCTAAGTCTGGGTTTCTGTATGTCTTATCACAGAGTTTGGTGGTGCCGGTGGGCCTGAGGTTTAGAGTGTTTGGCCCTTCACACTCTCAGACTCTACTTTCACGAGGTGAGGTTTAGGATTTTGTATAGTTATGCGACCTATGGCCTTTACATGTTGATTTCTACCCCTGCATGCGAGTATACCTTATAATAGTTATGTATGTGTTGAATATGATATTTTTATGACCTTATGCTTGCACTTCTCCGTGGGCGGGCTATCCCTGCAGCGTGGGAATGTAAGTGTGTGAGTCTTGCGTGGGCGGGCTATCCCTGCAGCGTAGGAATATATATAAAAACCAGTTTTGAAGCATATGTAAGCTATTTTGGAAAAACAGTTGTGTTGTGATTATGTAGCGAGTTGGCCATGAAATATTGGCATCTGTATGTATGTATGTATGTTATGTTATGTGGATCCAGGAGCTGGTACGAGTGGAGACCGGCACGGCATAGGGCCGTCGGATAAGCCACGGTGCTAGTTCCATTTGAGATATCTTCACGCGACCCGTGCTGTAGGGAAGGTGTGGTATCTTGAGCCTTCGGCTAAGGCCGGGGAGGACTCTTGTGGGTTCGCTACCCCTTGAGGGTATGTCTGTTATGGATGGTTTGGGGACGGTACATCTCCTCCATCATTGGTGTGACGGTTGGATTGATTTTGTATTTTATGATATGTTCTGAGGAGTAAAGGTTGGAAGCTCGTACTCGCTGAGCATGTGTTCTGTTCTGTCTGGGAATCATGAATCGAGATAGAGTTTCTGAAATGTTTTCTAAAGCTTATACTTATAACTATCTTTTGGGTACTTTTGGAAATGTCTTTGGTATGCAACACCTATCTCCGGTTCATGAGTCCACCCTTCTGATATGTGCTATGCTCCATATATATATACAGTGGGTGTGCGTTAGCCCCCTCACTCGGTCAAGTTGACTGACCCCTCATTTACACTTTTAGTTGCAGGTTGTTGGCGTTTGCTAGGCGGAAGTGAGTCCTTTGAGTTGCACTTCATCGGTCTAGTCTTTCTATTTGCATTTATCCTCTCATACACTTTACTTATACTTAAGACTTGTAGACTTGAGATTATACTTTACTTTTCGGTAGCCCCTTGTGGCACCCTCATTCGGCCCCTTGTGACACTTGATGATTATTAATTTATGTTGATATTCGGGATTAGGTATCTATGCTAGTTGAACCCGTCACCTGCTTTGCATGTTTTGTTTTAAATGCTTCCGCTATCTATTGTTGTTGGTTTTAATTGCTTCCGCACTCTGAGTTTTGGTCAAGTTAGATCCGCCTAGCCTAGTGTGTGAGTTGGTCTCCCGTTCGCTCTGATTCGGATTCGGGCATGGACTTTTATTTCATGTTCCGGGTCTGGGTCATAGTGCGGGGGATGTGGCACTTCTCCGTTTGGGGTGTTACAATTAAGCTCCCGGTAATCGATACACATTCTTAGAGTACCGTCCTTCTTCTTCACGAATAAAACTGGAGCACCCCACGGTGACGAGCTCGGTCTTACATACCCAACTTCCAAAAGACCATCGAGTTGCACTTTTAATTCCTTCAATTCCACCGGTGCCATCCTATATGGAGTCTTAGAATAAGGTTCGGCATCCGAATACAAATCAATCATAAACTCTATCTCCCTTTTCGGCGGTAACGAATCCAACCTCTCGGGAAACACTTCAGGAAACTCTTTTACTATCTCGGTTTCCTCTAATTTCGCTTGATCCTTCGGTTGATTAAGAATATAGGCGATAAACCCTGTAGCCCCATCACGGACCAATCTCTGAGCTTCTGAAAAAGATAATAAAGGCACCGTCTTCGAACCCTGACCAGTAATAATCTCAGAGCCGAGACTAACTTTCCTGGCCCGGCAATCAACAGTAGCGTAGTGCTTGTACAACCAATCCATACCCAAGATAGAACCATACCGAGACATAGGCAACTCAATGAAATCCGTTGAGAAAACCCAACCCTCAATACTCACCGGCACTTCTCGGAACACCCGGTTAGTTTTTACACTACCACCAAAAGGAGTACTAACATGATAATAAGCAGAAGATAAAGTAACACATAAAGGCAAATTCACAGAAATAGCACGGGAAATAAAGGAGTGGGAAGCTCCCGGATCAAATAAAGTGTGTATGTTGATGCCATGAATGCAAATGGTACCTTCAACAACAGCAGTCGGGTCCCCGTCTGCATCGTGTTCCTCGCCTTCCAAGGCATAAGCTCGGGCTCTAATCATCGGCCTCTGACCCCCGGCAGGCTGATCCTGGCGATCCGGACACATATCCACTTTATGATCGGCCTTCCCACAAATCAGACAAAGATTCAGGCGACGCCGACAATTCTCATAAGTATGGGTAGGCCATCCACAATAAGTACATCCTAGCTTCCCGGTAGAAGGTGGTGCAGCAGGAGTAACCCGGGGAGCTTTCTGAACCAGCACTTGAGGCTTGAATTTCTTCATCGACCCCTTAGACTGCGGTGGAGGGACATCATAAGTGATTGGCCTCTTCCCGGGATTATAATTCGACCTCGATCCCGAGCCGGAACCCTAACTCGATCTATAAGTAGATCTCCGAGCATTTATCGAATCTTCCACTTTCAAAGCCTTTTGGGTAGCCTTCTTCCAAGTACTAGTATTAACAGCCTCTATCGCAGCTTGAATGTCCGGCCTCAGACCTTGCACGAATTGCATAGCCTTATGAAAATCATCACCGGCGATATTAGGTGCATATGTGGATAATCTCTCGAACTCGGCTATATATTCGGCAACCGATCTATTCCCTTGCTTGAGTTCCGTGAATTCCCTAAGCCTTCTTGTGCGAGAGGAGGGAGGAATGAACTTGTTCTTGAATTCCCTAGTGAAAACCTCCCATGTAACTTCTTCCTCAGCGGCATCTAGAACAATCTTGGTGCTTTCCCACCAAGAATAAGCTTCTCCTTGGATCAAAGTAAGGGTACACCTAGCTTTCTCTCGAGTCTCGCAAGGGATAAGCTCCCAAATTCGCTCAATTTCTTTGAGCCACTGCTCCGCTATCATATCGTTCCCTTTAAAGAATCTGGGGGGATGTTGATTTTGAAATTCCCTCAAAATGACTGAAATTGGGGCCGGTGGCGCGGGAGGAGGAGCTGGTGGTGCAGGAGGCACATAATCTCGCAATCTCTGATCAATTAACTGAACCATAGAATTTAAAAAGTCCTGAGGTTGTGCTTGAGGGGGCGGAGGTGGAGGTGGAGTTCGGTCACGATGGTGATGTCGATGACCGGGAGAATGCTCTCTACGGGGCCTTCCACGAGGCAACCTGAAATAAAACCACTGTACATGCATGTTTGATCAACAAGTATGAATAAATGTAATCAAATTCATAGGACACATGAATCTCATAATTTCAAGTAAACTCAAATAGCTTCAAATAAAATGCAAGACTCTCAAATAATCAAATAATCCTATGCCGTACGACTTAGACTCGACGGGACACGACACTAGAACCGCGGTTTTGCAACCGGGCTCTGATACCACCTTGGGATGTAGCACCCGGAACGCTAGGCGCCACATCCCCCGCACTATAGGCTCAGTCCACATATGAAACGGGTAATTCATACATGAACCGAATCTATAGCGAACGGGAGACAATAAAACAACAGCTAGGCTAGGCGGGTACCCTCAAGTAAAACCGAAACGACTCAGAGCAATAAAATAGCGGAAGCCAAAAGCATTCAATACATATAGGTACCATATTTACATATTTACTTATAGTTACCGACCATTCATACCAATACAAGTATAATTCGAGATATACTACAAAATAACCAGTACAATGTATGAAGGTGCAGTGCTAGACCCGAATAAAAGACACGAGACTCTAACTCCCGCCTAGTACGAACCTGCAAAAACTGAAAAGTTGAGGTGTCAGTCCAACACGGACTGAGCAGGGGTATAAATAAGTATATGCGCAATTACCATGCAATTTATAACCTCGGGTAAGATTTTAGAAAGAAAACAAAATAAGTTTAAATAATAAGAATTTCCCCGCCCGAGATTATAACAATTCAATTTACAGTTAACAATCAATTCAAGCAATCAGTGGCCCGGTGAGTGAGGGCAAATCTCCAACCTTTCTCCGACAGTGTACAATATTCCAATTTAATTAATGAATTAGGTGATCACACAAACAGTTCAGTGCACAATTAGCAATTTCAATCAATAAATCCTTCTTCCTCCGGGTGATGGCGGGCTTGCAAGACCCGACCATCCAATCATGGTGTACGTCGGGAACATGACTCCCACGTACGGGATTTCTTCCTCCACCAAACCTCCTGGTGGATTCAGAGATGATCCCACAATGGTGAGGATAGTGCAAGAGTTACCCGTCAGCCCTTGCTTTCCCGGTTAGCTCAATACACTACCTTCGGGCCCAACGTGAACAATAGTTACTCGCTAAAACAATCAATCCGTCAATCAATCAATCAATCAATCGGTCAATCAATCGGTTTTGATAAATCATTTGAAAATCATAAAGTTCGCAAACTATAGATATATATAGATTTTTTGGCGGAAATAGTCACATAGGGGTTGTAAGGGTTCTATTTATCTAGAATTTAAACCTCACCTTGACAAGCCAACCACAAAGAAGCAAGAGAGCACCCTACTGAGCGGGCTCCTCGAAACCGGGACCGTGATCTGTGCAACAAGGACAAGTGTGAAATAAGACTCGACTTGAATGAACCAATTATGACGAACGGCAAAGTCATGCACCTATATGTTATGCAATAACGATTTATTGAATGTCAAATACGAGCATGATTGTCAATAAACCAAGTATATAACACATACACGTACATCCATGCACGCAAAACAATATGCATGAAAACAAGGGGTGACACGCCCGTGCCACCAAAACACACTAAGCCGTGACACCGGGTGTCACGGTACAGCGGACCAAATGCGTGAAACGGAAAGCGACACGCCCGTGTCACCAAGACAAGGCAAACCGTGACACCCCCGTGTCACGGTACAGAAAATCCAAACCAACCAACATGCACCCCCGTATCACCCAACACAATGCAAAGATGACACGCCCGTGTCATCTGTGCGTGACAGAAAAACAGGGGAGAAAACAGGGGTTTCCATGCAAAACCAACCCAAACACGGATTGCTTTGTTTTGGTGACACGGGCGTGTCACCTTCTGTTCGCATGCATTTTGCCGCTGTACTGTGACATGGGGGTGTCACGGCTTAGTGTATATTTGTGACACGGGCGTGTCACACTCTGTTTTCATGCATATTTTGGTTGCATGCTACTATACATGTGTAGACGAATTAATTTTCGTCGAATTGAAATGTGACACATGGGAATAAATATTAATTATCAAATTTAATTCATTCTATTTTTATATTTTTTGGATAAATATTAAATTAAAATCCATAAAATATTTAAATAAATTGATTTAATTGATAATTTTAATATTTATTTTGTCATCAAATCAAGTATTGACATGTGTCAAAATTGAGGTGTTCCGGCCAATCAAATCAAGCCTTGCAGTTCAAATGGTGATGACCAATCAAGTGATGACACGTGGCATGTTTTAACACGTGGACCAATCAAGTCAAGACATATGTCATTTATTTATTTTCTTTAATATAAATCAATATTAAAGTAATAAATAAATTTGATATTATCCCTTTAATAAATAAATTAACTAATTAAGGGATAATTATCACAAAGCTTCACCCTACGCCTATAAATAGAGGCATTCTACAACACAATTTACACAACTCGAAGAAGCAAGCCACAAAGCAAGGAGAAAGAAGCTCTCTGGTGTTCTTCAGCATCCTCGGTGTTCTTCGGCATCTTCAACGGCGTTCTTCGTAGAAGTCAGCATCAACGGCGTTTGATCCGGCATCAAGGCATTGAAGTGGTGTTTCGGCGTTGCTCTCCTCAAAGATCGAAGTGAGATTCAAGCGTGTTCTTCGTGGAAATCAACCAAATCGAAGCCTCTGATCCGCAACAAGGCGTCAAGTCCGCGAATCCGGCGTTTTTCTCAAATCAAATTCAAAGGTGCTCCAAGCGTGTTCTTCAGCGTTCTTCGAGAAAGTCAACAAACTGAGGCGTTCAATCCACAATTAAAGCATCAAATCCAGATTTCGGCGTTACTCCTCAGCAAATTCAAATCAAATTCAAATCAACATCAAAGGTGTTCATCGGCGTGTTCATCGGTGTTCATCAAATCAAGGCGTTTAATTCGCGATCAAGTCTAAAGACCCGCAATTAACGTTTAAAGAAGCAAATCAAATCCAACGGAAGATCAAAGCTCCAAAGTCAACGAGGAGTTTCAAACCTTCCGAATTTCAGCAAATTCTTGTAGGAACAATCAGAGGAATAAATTAGAGATTGTACCCGCAAAATTCGAATAAATCAATAAAGTTTACTTGTGATCGTTTCTCGCGTTTAATTTTTTAATTAACACGAAAATTGAGTTATAAATTTTGGCACGCCCAGTGGGACCATCTCTACCTCTCATCTCCTCCTACTCAACAAGCTTGAAGCACGAAATGGCCAACAACAAGATCGTCGATCTCGAGGCTATCATTTCCAAACTTGTTGTCGAAAGCTTCGTCGTTGTGACAAGCAGTATGTCTAAGAAAGAGCAGACGTCTTCCGGGAAAGCTCGATCCCTCCAAAGCGATGGAAAGAACGCTCGACTTCTCAACTACGAAAGTGAAGGCGAAGAAGACAACTCGGCCTCGTCGACTCCTCGTTCAAGTTCTTCAAGTTTTGCGCCCGCCATGACGACAAGTGCAACAACTCTAGAAGAACAACTTGCGAATCTGACAAAGGTCATCGAGGGACTCTCCAAGCATGTTGAAGAGCAAGACTCTCGCATTTCAAAGTTGATGGACAGAGTAGACGGTGACAATGCTAGCCAAGTGAAGGGGAAGCGTTCGAATGAGCAAGAAGAGTCTCAAACTCCAACAAAAGCTCAATCAAGTGGAACTGAGAAGACTTCAGCTAAAGAATTTCAAGTTTCATCGGACGGACTTATCCCGGTAGAGCAATTGAAGGAGTTCATCATGGGGACAATCAAAGACAAGATCGAGGGAGGCTCCAAATCATCCTTGGTCTACTCCAAGCCCTACACCCAAAGAATCGATAACTTGAAGATGCTGATTGGTTATCAACCTCCCAAATTCTAGCAGTTTGATGGCAAAGGCAATCCTAAGCAACACGTAGCTCACTTCATCGAGACGTGCAACAATGCCGGAACTTACGGGGATCACCTAGTCAAGCAATTCGTTCGATCACTAAAAGAAAATGCCTTCGACTGGTACACGGACTTAGAAGCGGAATCGATCGATAGTTGGGGATAACTCGAGCAAGAATTCCTCAATCGCTTCTACAGTACTCGTCGGACAGTTAGCATGATCGAACTCACCAACTCCCGACAATGGAAAGAAGAACCCGTTGTCGACTACATCAATCGGTGGAGAAACCTTAGTCTAAATTGCAAAGATCGGCTATCAGAGGCTTCAGCAATTGAAATGTGTATTCAAGGGATGCATTGGGGTCTCCGCTACATTCTCCAAGGGATTCAGCCTAAGTCGTTCGAAGAGCTCGCTACTCGGGCACATGATATGGAGTTGAGCATGATCGCTACTGGAGTTGAAGGGCCGCCCATCCAAGAGTTCCGCAGGCCTAGGGAAAAACAAGATTTCAGGAAAGGGGGCAAACCTTTCACCAAACCACAAGCCAAAGAATCCATGGCGGTGAATGCAATTCCTGTCAAATTTCGGGCTAAGACAAATGACAAGGCGGACGAAATAAAGGAAGTCCCCCAAGAAGGAACATTCAGAAAATTATCCTTGGCAGAAATGCAAGCCAAGGAATACCCATTCAAAGACTCTGATGTCTCCGAAATTTTCGACTACCTGCTCAAAGCAAACCTCATCGAATTACCCGAAATGAAGAGGCCCAATGAAGCCGGAAAGACTGACGATCCAAAGTATTGCAAGTATCATCGTCTGCTTGGACACCCAATCCACGATTGCTTCATATTCAAGGATAAGGTGATGCAGTTGGCACGACAAGGAAAGATCGCACTCGAAGATGTTAGCGCGACGTCCAACGCTGTAACTTGCCTGATGATAAGTGAGGAAGAAGTTCCCAAGCAAACTCACTCCAAAGGCGATGAATGCATGGCAACCATGACCTTCTCAGATGAAGATTTGCTGCTCGGTTCAAAGCCTCACAACAGACCGCTGTTCGTGACAGGTTATACCCACAAACAAAAGGTAAATAGAATGCTCGTCGATGGAGGCTCCGCAGTCAATATCTTGCCTTTGAGAGTGATGAACGAGTTAGGAATTTTGAAGGATGAACTAGTAAGCAGCCGTCTGATGATCCAAGGCTTCAATCAGGGAGGACAAAGAGCTCTCGGCATCATTCGACTAAAGCTGTTGACAGAAGACATGACGTCAAGCGCACTGTTTCATGTCATAGATGCCAAAACTTCATACAACATGCTTCTAGGACGACCCTGATTACATGAAAATGGCGTTGTCCCATCTACTTAGCATCAATGTTTCAAGTACTACCGGGAGGGTGTGATAAAGAAGGTTCTTGGAGATAGCAAACCTTTCACCGAAGCAGAAGCCCACTTTGCCTATGCAAAGTACTACCGTGAAGAAGTGGAAGAAAGCAAAGGAAAGGAAGTTTCTGACCCACAAGCTGATTGCAATGGTGAAAATAAAGTTGGAGCCTTAATCGATCGCCAAGAAAATGGGGGATCATCACTTACAAAGTCCGAGGCACTAGAAGGGCTGATATTGCCCCTCACCAAACTAGATGCTGTGAAGCCTTCTTCTCCACCACTTAATGGATTCGTTCGTCCGACTCAAGGAAATAAAATAGAGCACGGAGAAGCAACCAAACTCCAAAATGCAAAGGAGTACGATCCTAAAGCGTACAAGCTTCTCGTCAAAGCCGGGTACAACCCACAAGAGAAGTCAAAGCTGGGAAAACTCATTCCAACGGCCAAGACAAAAGAAACAAAGTCAAGGTCATCAAAAGAAGAAGGCAATGTCGCCCCAAATTCGCGAGTAGGACTCGGATTTGCCGCGCAAGGCCCTGTTCAAATCGCCATCAATAGAGCAATAAATAACTATATATCTGAAGAACTCTCATCAATCGAAGATGCTTTTGATGAGGATGGAAGAAAGATTCGGCGGAGGTCGGTCTTTGATAGGCTCAGCCCGCCCAAGGGAGCCAAAGCCAGTCACTGGTTGAGAAGACGAAAGGCACGACGTTCCCCGAAGCTTCAAAGTAAGGTCCCGTCCCATATGAAGCGGTGTACCAATCTGATTGTCTCATGCAATGAGATGTTAAAAGCCAGGTGGGAGACGATATTCTTCACGCGCGATAAGGTCAAAGACGAAGATAGCGAAAGCGTAGCGTCGTCCTACCACATTACTTCGGTCGAAGAAGTTTCAATCGAGGAGGACGCCGAAGATACGCCACTCGAGCTTGAAGAAGGAGTTAAGGCGACCGTAGACGATCTTAAAGAAATCAACTTAGGCAATGCCGACGATCCTCGCCCGATCTACATCAGTGCCTTATTGACCGATGATGAGGAGAAAGCCTATGTCGGACTCTTGCTCGAATTCAGAGACGTATTTGCATGGTCCTATAAAGAAATGCCAGGACTAAACCCGAAAGTTGCAGTGCACCATCTCTCTGTGAAGAAAGGCACTCGTCCCGTGAAACAAGCTCAACGGCGATTCCGATCGGACTTAGTTCCCTTAATCGAAGCCGAGGTAAACAAGCTCATTGAAGTCGGGTTCATTCGAGAAGTAAAGTATCCCACATAGATCTCTAGCATAGTGCCGGTAAGGAAGAAAAATGGGCAGATTAGAGTATGTGTCGACTTCAGAGACTTAAATATCGCTTGCCCGAAGGATGATTTTCCACTGCCTATAACCGAGCTCATGATCGATGCTACCGTAGGCCACGAAGCTCTCTCCTTCATGGACGGCTCGTCGGGGTATAATCAAATACGAATGGCACTTGAAGATGAAGAGTTAACCGCATTTCGCACCCCTAAAGGGATATACTGCTACAAAGTAATGCCTTTCGGCTTGAAGAACGCGGGTGCCACGTATCAAAGGGCGATGCAGAAAATTTTCGATGATTTACTTCACAAGAACATCAAATGCTACGTGGACGCTGTGGTGGTAAAATCCAAGAAGCGAGAAGATCATCTACAAGACTTAAGGAAGATCTTCGAACGATTAAGAAGGTACCAACTCCGGATGAATCCACTCAAGTGTGCTTTCGGAGTTTCGTCAGGGAAGTTCCTCGGGTTCATAGTCCGACATCGAGGTATTGAAATCGAACAAGCAAAGATAGACGCGATCTTGAGAATGCCGCCACCTCGAGATATCCATGACTTGAAGAGTTTGAAAGGAAAGTTGGCTTACATCCGAAGATTCATCTCGAACCTGGCCGACCGGTGCCAACCATTTAGTCGGCTTATGAAGAAAGTTGTTCCCTTCGAATGGGATGAAGCGTGCCATAAAGCCTTCGAGAGCATAAAGGCGTACTTGATGAAGCCACCTGTCTTGGTTACACCTACTCCAGGACGGCCACTGATTCTCTATATCGCAGCTCAAGAACGATCTGTTGGTGCCTTACTCGCCCAAGAAAACGATGAAGGAAAGGAAAGCTCTTTGTACTATTTGAGTAGAACAATGCTACCAAACGAGCTGAAGTATTCTCCGATCGAGAAAATGTGTTTAGCCTTGATCTCTGCAATCCAAAAGTTGAAGCACTATTTCCAAGCGCATACTGTACATCTCATCTTAAAGGCAAACCCTCTAAAGTACGTCATGTCAAGACCGGTGCTTTCGGATAGGCTTGCAAGATGGTATCTCCAACTTCAGCAGTTCGAGATCGTTTACATCTCCCAAAAGACGGTGAAAAGGACAAGTTATAACTGACTTCCTGGCAGACCACCCTATACCCGCTGAATGGGAATTGTCTGATGACTTGCCTGATGAAGACGCACTTCTAGTCGAGGTCACTCCCCCTTGGAAGATGTTCTTTGATGGAGCTTCACATAGAGACTGAGCCGGTACCGGAGTTGTATTCATCACGTCCGATGGGGAGGTTCTACCATATTCCTTCACCTTAACACAGAAGTGTTCCAACAACGTCGTCGAATATCAAGCCCTCATACTCGGGTTAGAAGTGGCGGTCGACATAAAACAGTTGCATCTCAGAATATATGGAGACTCAAAGCTGGTGGTCAACCAATCGGAAGGCTCGTACGACGTCAAAAAGCCTGAATTGATCCCCTATGTTAACTATGCTAAAATGCTGATGGGATGGCTCGGAGATGTGACGATCGAACACGTGCCTAGAAAAGAGAACAAGCAAGTGGATGCGTTGGCGAAACTTGCCTCTACATTGGCGATGCCAGAGAAGGAAACTCGAGTGTCGGTTTGCAAGAATTGGGTTATACCTCCAATCTTCAATGATGAAGACTTTGAAGAAGAAGAAAATCACGTTGTTGAAGTATTCGAAGTCGAAAAGGAGAATTGGCGGCAACCCCTTGTTGATTATCTCAAATATGAAAAATTTCCCAATGATCCGCGACAGAGAGTTGATGTACGACAACGCTCAGCTCGATTCATCTACTTTAAGGGTACACTCTACCGACGCTCGTTCGATGGAGTCTTCTTGAGGTGTTTAGGCGTAGACGAAGCAAACCAAGCCATGGAAGAAGCACATTCCGGAGTCTGCGGTGCTCATCAGTCAGGCCCAAAGCTGCACTTTTGCATAAAAAGAATGGGATACTATTGGCCAACAATGGTGAAAGACTGCATAGAATATGCACAACGATGTCAAGCTTGTCATTTTCACGCTAACTTCATTCACCAACCGCCCGAACCGTTACATCCGACGGTTGCCTCGTGGCCTTTCGATGCTTGGGGATTGGATGTGGTAGGCCCCATAACGAAGTCTTCTGCCGGTCATCTCTACATTTTGGCTGCGACCGATTACTTTTCTAAGTGGGCGGAAGCAGTTCCTCTAAAAGAAGTGAAGAAGGAGAATGTCGCTGACTTCATCCAAATAAAAATCATCTTCCGCTATGGCGTGCCTCGTTATATCATCACGGATAATGGGAAGCCATTCAGCAATAGCCTGATAGACAAACTCTGCGTGAAGTTCGGATTCAAGCAAAGAAAGTCTTCAATGTACAACACCGCTCCAACGGTCTTGCCGAAGCTTTCAACAAAACTCTATGCAGTTTGCTGAAGAAGGTGGTTTCCAAGTCAAAACGAGATTGGCACGAAAAGATTGGAGAAGCTTTGTGGGCTTACCGAACCACCTATAGAACACCTACCCAGGCGACCCCTTATGCGTTGGTGTATGGTGTCGAAGCCGTTGTTCCCCTTGAACAACAAATTCCATCGCTAAGAATAGCGATTCAAGAAGATCTAACCCAAGATGAAAATGCTCGCCTACGACTTGAAGAGTTGGAGGCGCTCGATGAGAAGAGGTTGGAGGCTCAACAAAGACTCGAGTGCTATCAAGCTCGTCTCTCCAGATCATTCAACAAGAAAGTGAGGACTCGTTCGTTCCAAGTTGGGGATTTGGTGCTTGCTGTGAGAAGACCAATCATCACTACTCATCGAACGGGGAATAAGTTCGTCTCCAAATGGGATGATCCATATGTTGTGAAGGAAGTATACACAAGCGGCGCTTACAGGTTGATCGCCGAAGATGGTCTGAGAATTGGTCCCATAAACGAGAAATTCTTGAAGCGCTACTACGCATAAGTTGAAGATTGCTCCTTGACGTACGAGCCTAAACTGCATGTCACTCCTGACCCGCATGAGTATAAACTGTGTACGGTACCCACCAATGGTAAAGCAAGTGGCTAAACTGCTAAGTTACTCCACTGATGGTGTTTCAAGTGGCTAAAACAGAAATTCCCCACTCTTGTTCAGGGTGGTTAAACTTTGAATACTCCTGGCCCGCACGAGTATAAACTGTGAACGGCGCCCCCCAAATCTTCTTAAAAGAAGTTTTCCCTTGAACTACGTTATGACTTGATCCCTTCACCGGGGTACGTAGGCAGCTTAGAAATTAACTAAGTTCAGTCAAGATTATCCGTTAAGTTATGTTTTTCTTGTTGAAAACTTTATTCTTCAAGTTAAACAAATCAAAAGAAGTGCAAAGAAGTTATGAGCTACTGAAACAAAAGAAAATGCATACGAGATTGGAATAAAGCAAATAAAGTCTTTATTAAATAATCTCAAAATTGGTAAGGTTCATTAAACTAGGCAATGAATCAAAGAAACAAAGAAAAGTAAAAGCATCATAAACTATCAAGGGGAGGGGCTCAAATTCTTCAAGTCTTCCTTCGCCACCTTCAGAAGTGCTAGTGAATCTTCCACAGCTTTGAACGCCTTGAGGACAATGTTGTCATCCAATGGGGGAGTCTTCTCAAGGGTCTCGATCTCTTTGCTGATAGTCTGAATTAGGGACTGAGCATTCTCGTAAAGGAGTTGATGCTGCCCCAATGAAAGTGACAAATCTTCCTTCTGTTTCGTTAAGTTAGCAAGTTTCTTCGTAACAGACTTTAACTTCTTGTCAGTTGCCTTAACTTGACTCGCCCCAACTGCTTCTTCGGCTTGGGCACTGGCGAGTCGATCCCTTGCTTCGCTCAACTGCTGAGAAAGCCAATCTTTTGAAGTCTCTCCAGAAGCTGCAGACCTCGCCTTATCATAAGCAGTTGCCTTCGCAAACAAAATCGCCAATGACTTTTCGAGGGCAGAAATGAAAGGCTCGTCAAAACCCTTAGCATCATTCAACACTGACTGAACTTCGTCCTTAAGAGATGAAATGGAGTTAAATGGAGTGCTCTCTATCTTCTCGAGGAGATTGCCCCACATCAACTTGACAAATTGCTGCTTCTGAGCGGCGATAAATGTGGATGCTTGGAAAACTGAGACTGCGGGATGCTGAGGCATTTGCTTTTCTTCGGATATCACAAGTGTTTTGGATTGTGCCTCTCCTTCAGAAATAAGACCTGTCTCCAAAAGAACCGGCCCGAGGATTGATCCTTGAGACTCCACATCAGCAGCTTTAAGAGGTTCCTCTTCCAACTGCAAGTGAAACACGTTCAATGTTTAAAGGAAAAAATAGAAAAAATATTGAAGAACAATGAAAAGAAGAGTGGGGAAAAACTACCTTTTCACCAAACTTGTCAGCTGAAATCTTATCACGCTTCTTTGGCCTCTTCCAATGGCGATCTGCAGTGCCACTTTCACTCTTTGCCAAAGGGACGGGGGAAGTCTTTCTCTTTTCTCCTCCAATCGGATCAACTTTCTCAACTTGGATTGGGGTGACTTCCACATTGATCAATTTCACGATGTTGTCATCAAAGAAGCTGCCGTGAGTTCTCGACCACCATTCCGTATAGCTCTTGGCACACAACTTCTTAACAGTCGCAGTTATTGGGGGAAGGACCACTCCATCCATAGAATTCGATAAAGTGCACACGCGCCAATGGTTGAGTCCTTTGTCTAGAGAAGCATCACGAAAATCATTCTTGAGAACTCCGGGTACCACTTGATAAAACCCGAACTGACGAGCAAAACGGTGAGGACTGTATGGCTCGATAATGAAACAATCTCCTTGTCTCAAAGGTAGGTAGCAAGATCGAATTGACATAAAGTAATTATGCTCCTCCTCTGAGCCTTCCCCATTGTCAGTATAACGGAACTTCTCGTGGAGCTCCATCGCATTGCAATTCCAAGCCACGAACTCCACCTTGTGGATTTTCTTTCGGGCCTCCTGTTGGGAATAGTGCCCTGAAAATTCAATTTGTTGAATTAATTAAACTGAATTTACAACAAGTTATGAGTATTTCACATATTAATAATTAATGACGTGTGGTGGTATTCTCATATGAAATGTGTTTCATAGGAAAAGACTTTGAATACCGAAATCACGTGTTATTAAAGTTCTAGTCGGTAAGATAAGAATATGTTCTTATCAAGACTATAACGTGGTTATATAAGATGATTAGTCTTTCGTCATAGGGAATGGTGATTCCAATTATAACACGTTGATGATTTTCAATAGGATTGAAAACATCGAACTGGACCACTGAGATTATTCATTTTTATACTGCTATCAATAATGAATAAAATCTCAGGAAGCATTGTACTCTTAATCCTGATAATATTTCGGCTTTAGGCGTGTAGTGTTAGTCACTGTAACATACTCGAAGTGAGGTCTCGGTAACGGGTGGCCAAAATACTTTGTACGATTCGGTGCCAGCATGAAGTGTGCTAAAGAGTTATAATGATCGAGGAATCTGTGGCTTTGCTGGAAGGTAAAAGATATCCTTGAAATAGATTTGCAAAAGTTCGAATTAAGACTTTGGCCAAAGCACTTCGTGTGATGCGTCACCGAAGTTGTATGTTGAATGTGTTTCACATACAGAGAATTTGAACTTAAGGCGAATCAATAAATTTTAAATTGGAAATGAAAAATAAATGATAGTAGTTATAATTTATTTTTCATGGATATCTACACGGAGGAGTAAAATGCGAAATTATTCTAGATCGAGAAATTCGTGAATAATTTAATTAATTTTAGAGTGCAACAATATTTATTTAGTGGAATTAAATATTGTTAAACGATAATTAATTATTGTCATGAGATGATAATATATTAATCCGTTTGGAGCTAAAATTAATTAGTCCTGCAGGCCCCCCTGCAAGCCCCAATTGAAAACCCAAAGAGAAAATATTAAAAGGAGAAAGAGAAATGAATTTTCAAAGTGTTTGAAAATAGCCAATGGATTTATTTTAAGAAAATAAATCAAAGTTCCAAAGAGTTGGAAATGCCCGGAATTTTATTTTGGAGAAAATAAAATTTTAAATTTTTTTTTAAAAAAAAATAATAAAATATTATGACGTGGCATTTTGCTGACGTGGCAGGTGACGTGCCACGCCACGTCAGCAGACGGGTCCCAGTTGGTGCTGACACAGCGGCCGCGTGGCGCGCCACGCGTACGGCGCAGATCGCGCCGCGTCAGCGAAAGGGATGGCCCAGATTGATTGTTGACCGGGCGGGTCAACCGGCAATCGGGTCGGGTCATAGCCAGGTCAAAAGGGTAGGGTCGCGGATAGGGTCGGCCAGGCCGGGTCCGGTTCGGACCGACCCGGCCACGTGTCAAAATCTGGTAGCCTCAGCGTGTGTGAACACGGGCCAACCACCTGGCACCGTTCCGGCGGCGCGTGCCGGCGCGTGGAGACACGTGTCGGCGCGTGGTTGGTGGCGTTGGATCCGCCGCGGAGAGTTCTACAACGTGGTGCAATTTGATTGGCCGGAGTAGACACGGTTTGTACGCGATTGTGCAAAATGTCCGTTTTGCCCTTCATTTTATGTTTAAAATGACCAAAATGCCCTCATATATTTGGCTATAAATAGGGGTTGAATGCCTCATTTCATTTCAATCTTTTTTGGCAGCTATCTCGGTCCTTCATGCTGAGAATGCTCCCTTCCCATTTTTTGTTTAATTAATCCTTAATTAAAGGATTAATTAATATACAATTAGTGGTTATATAATTAATATATAATCCACTTAATTATTAGAAAATTAGGGAATTTTCTAGTCTAGAAAATTGAGTTTTTCTAGAAAATATTTTCTCGAGTATTTAGGGAAATACTCGCGGAGCCCACACTCCGAGGGTCGAGTCGGGGATATTGCGGGGAAGCTCTGCCGGTCTCACGAGTGGGATAGGAGCTGGAAAAATGTCGTTAGATAGCCATGTTTGCAGTACGGTAATATTTTACAGTTGTTTTATTTTAAGCATGATAAATTATGTGCTCTTAAGTGTTAATTGCATGTTAGATATTTATCTGCTTAAGTGATTTAAAATTTATTATCAATTGCATGTATATACTTGAGTAGATCCGCCTAAGTCTTCCGCTTTGTATTAAAATGTTTTAGAAATATTTTAATACTTGTATTATAATAAAAATTTTCAAAATGTGGTCCCGGACTGCTACTGTTCTGGGCCCGTATCCCATCAAGTGGTATCAGAGCCGTGCTCTAGATATATACATGCATTGATATGATGCATGTGATGCATAATTTTAAATCTGATACTGTGCACGTAAATTCTGTCAAAGGAGGCTGGTTTTTAAGTGGGACCGTTGTGACCCCTCCAGTGTTTCCTGGGAATTTACGTGGAATGGTAATTTTCTGGGAATCGATTTCAATAATCTTCCTGGTTAATTACCGAATCAGTAAACATGATTTAAATTATGAGATAATTTATTTATAACATGTTTACTTTATGCCATTTATTTTAAGCATGATAATTATGTGATAATTATAACAACAAGCTTAATTGATTTAATTTATGGCATATTTATTTTGTGTCATTTAAAATTTTAAGCATGATAATTATGTGATAATTATATGAAAGCATGCTTAATTATTTTATTTTATGGCATGATCATGATAATATGAGATATTATGATATTTACAATTATGCATATTTTATTTAATGTGATTAAATAGTATTGTTTAATAGAAATTAGACGCGATGCATAATTGAACTAATATTTTTCGGCCTAATTAATAAATAGTTATTAAATTGCCTTAAAATATTATTATTGGGATTTTAAATATGATTTAGTAATCCTAGTGGGAGGGTATTAATTAGATTAATTACTTCCAACAATAAGACGCCAAAAGTGATTATTAAATAATCAACAGATAATCCACACCTTTTAAAAATTCAAGTGGGAGCGAGATGAAAAGAGTTGGATTCTCACGACCTCCATTACCCGTCTATAGTATAGTGGATGTATACTACTCCCTTCGGCGGGTATATATTCGCGGTATACAAGATTAGACTTCTACGGATAGAATGAAATACGGGGAAGTCAGCTCGACCACGCCTCCGTGGAGTGTCTTGACCTACTCGTACGGACTTCTAGGTAATGGTACACACTTGACTAAGCAATGTATTAACCTCCCTTCGGAGCTATGTTACATTTACTTAGAGGCCAAGGGTTGACGTGGTGGATTGACATTGTTTGGTAAGAGTTACCTAGATGACATGTTAATTAAGAATAGTTCCTGCTTTTCTAAGCGGTTTTCGACCTCGCCTCCGGGGAGTCAACTGCAGTTAGTTAAGTCACCATTGCGTAAACCAAAATGCTTACGTGGATTTCATTTATTGGTTGGACGCAGAAGAAAGTGAAATACATAATCATAACTTGCATTTATTTATTTATTTCAGTTTTATAATTACGATCTCTCTTAGCCCACTCCAAACTATATGTCTATAAGGAAATAGGCTAGTAAGGGTTCAACTACGCTGACTAAGTAATGAATCTTGACATCGTATTGAGACACGAAAGTTTACGTACTCACTGAACCTTATCCGAAAATTTCGGAAACTACAACCAGTCAGGATTAGAAAGACATTTATTCTAAATAGATCAAGTGTGATGATCTGGCTAGTCTTATATCCTGACATCTGTTTTAAATGTTCTTGAGCATCAAACACATGAGATGTCTACTGATAAGAACATGTGTTGAAGACAGAGTCGTACGTAGGTACGAGCCATGAAAACGGTTGTCAGTTAAAGATGTTTGAAGGATCACTGTTTCATAATCATATTATGAATATGATAGCTAATCTGAATGAGATTGAAAGCCTCTGTGCTTAAAGAGACAATCTTAACAGATAGGATACGATCCTATACTCTCTGCCTAAGTCATTTGAACGTTCAAGATTATTTTAAATATTTTTTTAAAACCAATGAACGACCTCAATGTGGCAGAAAGGGTGATATAGACTAAGGGAAAAGTTCTCTTTAATCAGACATCAATATCCACGGGCTAGAAAGCCAGTAAGTGGAAGAAAGAAAAGGAAAAGTTCCCAATCGAAGGTTCAGAAATAGAAAGTCAAATCCGACAATGGAAAAGTGTTTCTATTTCGGTGGTAACGGGTATTGGAAAAGGAAATTATCCAAAATACTTAGTCTGTCTGTTTGTTACGCCATTTAGATAAGATATGAAGATATCTTACTCGTTGAAAATATGTTTAGTTGAAAATTCACCGGACTCCTGGTGTGTGAACTTGAGACCAACTAACCATATTTGCAATTCGTTGCGAAGATTCAAACTAACCAGGAAGTTTGAAAAACGGCTAACACACAACTACTGCTCGGGGATAATACAAGTATAATTGTATTAGCAGTAAGGACAACAAAGTTGTATTTTGGCAATAGAGTTTTTTTTATATTATACGTGCCATATATACAGAAATCTGATTTTTGTAAGTTATTTGATAACTAGGGGTTTTACTGTTTGTTTTGAACAAAGGGTTACCGTTTAGCAAAATAAAAAGGTTTATTTACTCTGGCACAATAAAAGATGGTCTTTTATACCTCAATGAATAACCTATTTTAAGTTTAACATTAAGGAGCTTGACTTACCATCTAAGAGGAAAACTCCTACGTGGCACCTATCTATTGGTCAATTGAATCTGAATAGGATCCAAAGACTGATTGTTGAGTCTTATTGACTTGAAAACAATATCAATCTACGAATCCTATTAAGAAAGTTAAAATGACCAAGAAGCCTTTTTGAGACAAAGGGTATTAAGCCATGAACTTGCTTGAGTTAGTTCATATGAATGTATGATATTATGAATGTTCAAGCAAGAGAAAGTTTTTGCGTACTTCATCATTCATTTGAATGATTACTCTAGATACAGATATGTTTATTTGATGAGACTTAAGTCTATATCTTTGAAGAGTTCAAGAAATATAAGACTGAAGTCAAAGAATCAAATTAGAAAACGTATCGAGGCACTTCGATTAGATCGAAGTAGTGATAAGTATCTATGTTCAGAGTTAAATAGAATTTCTCAATTGAGATTAGATCTCAACTATATATATGAGATACGTCTTAGCAAAGATGTATTGCAGAAAGGAGAAATAGAACTCTGATAATGATGGTAAGATTCATGAAGAGTCATGCTACCCTATGAATTTCGTTTTGGGGTCTTGCACACAAAACGACAAACCTAGTTCTATCTAAGTCAGTTCCTAAAACACTGATGGATCTGTAGCTAGGGTGAAAACCCTGTATCTCTTATCTTCGGATTTAAGATAACTTGACCCATGTGTTAAGGATGGATCCTGACAAGTTAGAACAAAGAACAAAGGTTTACTTGTTCTAAGGTTATCCTAGAAGAACGAGAGGTGGTATATTTTGTAATTTGAGAAATCACAAAAGATGTTTGTGAATATTTCAAAGATAATTACATAGATAACTACAGAGGATGGAAGCAAAGTAGTGTTAAAAGAAATAAAAGTATTAGATACTGATTTCCATAAACTCGTGATGACTGAAAATGTATTGGATACATGTGATGTACCAAATACAACATGTGATGTAGAGACGTGTACACGAGAGCATCATTGTAGTGGGAGGATTGTCAGGACACCTGACAAGATACCTAAAGATTAACCCACGTGGTTGAATCTAACGTATCTGATCCCGTCACGTGTAATGAAGCTGTGGAAGATATAGACGCTGACCGTTTGGTCAATATCCATGGAATCTAAGTTAGAATCTCTGTATTCTAACAAAGTCTTGAACTTGTAGAGGCGCTTGAAGGCATTAAACCCTATTAGATAAAATTAGGTTCTACAAGACGATAAAAGGAGAAATGGACAAAAGTAGAGACTTTAAAGCAAAGCTTATGGCAAGGGATTTTACCCACAAAGAAGAAATCATTTATGAGATCTTCTCGCCTATAACAGTGCTTAAGTCCATTATCCTCTCCATTTTATCTCATTATCGATTATGAGATTAGATAAATAGATGTAAAGACTATGTCCTTGAACAGGAAAATTTCAAGAAGAAGAGATACATGGTACAACCTGAAGGCTTCACAGCCAGAAATCAGGTGCATATAATGTTAGCTTAATAGATCGATTTATGATCTTAAGCAAGCGTCTAGATTATGGAGCATCAGAATTATAAGGCAATTTAAATTCCTTGGATTTGTATAATTGCTTGATGAACCATAAAGTGTACAAAATGACATCATGATAGCGTTGTAACATTTTTACTTTATACGTAAACAATATTCTGCTCATTGGGAATGATGCAAGAATTTTGTCAGTGGTCAAGATTCGAATGTCAAATCATTTTGACAAGAAAAGACCTATGTGAGACCAATGTTATTCCAAGGATCAGACCTTTGTCGTGATCATAGGAAGAAGAAAATTGGTTTATCACAAGAAGCATATATGGATAAGATGCTGGTAAGGTATAATATGACAAATTCCAAGAAAGGTTCATCACCTTTTAGATTTGGAATTTATCTATCTCGAGATCAGTGTCCTGAGATAACTGAAGAGATAGAAGACATGATTAGAGTTTCGCAGTGGAAGCTTTATGTATGTCATATCATGTACAAGGCCAGCTGTCTATTATGAAATAGGTCTAAGTCAGCAGATATTAGTCAAACCCTAGAATCTGACACTTGGTAGTAATGAAAGCATATATTAGAGTACTTGAGAAGGACTTGAGATTATATGCTCGTCTACCACAGTGGTGAGCTCATTTCAATAGAGTATAGAGATTCGGATTTACAATCTGATTTGTATTCTAGATGTTTGACATCAGAATACGTGTTTACTCTGGAAAGAGCAATCGTTAATTGGAGAATGTTAAGCAGACTTGTATTGCTTACACCATCATGGAAGTCAAATACATGGTAGCTTGAGAAGCAGCCAGTTAGATGTACTGGATTTATGATTTCCTATTTGTTGGCTCAAAGAAACATCTAATAGTTTCCTTCACTAAAAGTATTGGCGCAAAAGAGTGCAAAACGGGTTTTGACACTCATGTGAAAGGAATAAGACTTAGATGTGTGGCCAAATTGAATTTAGGGCAAGTGGGAGATTGTTGGAAATAGTGCCCTGAAAATTCAATTTGTTGAATTAATTAAACTGAATTTACAACAAGTTATGAGTATTTCACATATTAATAATTAATGACGTGTGGTGGTATTCTCATATGAAATGTGTTTCATAGGAAAAGACTTTGAATACCGAAATCACGTGGCATTAAAGTTCTAGTCGGTAAGATAAGAATATGTTCTTATCAAGACTATAACGTGGTTATATAAGATGATTAGTCTTTCGTCATAGGGAATGGTGATTCCAATTATAACACGTTGATGATTTTCAATAGGATTGAAAACATCGAACTGGACCACTGAGATTATTCATTTTTATACTGCTATCAATAATGAATAAAATCTCAGGAAGCATTGTACTCTTAATCCTGATAATATTTCGGCTTTAGGCATGTAGTGTTAGTCACTGTAACATACTCGAAGTGAGGTCTCGGTAACGGGTGGCCAAAATACTTTGTATGATTCGGTGACAGCATGAAGTGTGCTAAAGAGTTATATTGATCGAGGAATCTGTGGCCTTGCTGGAAGGTAAAAGATATCCTTGAAATAGATTTGCAAAAGTTCGAATTAAGACTTTAGCCAAAGCACTTCGTGTGATGCGTCACCGAAGTTGTATGTTGAATGTGTTTCACATACAGAGAATTTGAACTTAAGGCGAATCAATAAATTTCAAATTGAAAATGAAAAATAAATGATAGTAGTTATAATTTATTTTTCATGGATATCTACACGGAGGAGTAAAATGCGAAATTATTCTAGATCGAGAAATTCGTGAATAATTTAATTAATTTTAGAGTGCAACAATATTTATTTAGTTGAATTAAATATTGTTAAACGGTAATTAATTATTGTCATGAGATGATAATATATTAATCCGTTTGGAGCTAAAATTAATTAGTCCTGCAGGTCCCCCTGCAAGCCCCAATTGAAAACCCAAAGAGAAAATATTAAAAGGAGAAAGAGAAATGAATTTTCAAAGTGTTTGAAAATAGCCAATGGATTTATTTTAAGAAAATAAATCAAAGTTCCAAAGAGTTGGAAATGCCCGGAATTTTATTTTGCAGAAAATAAAATTTTAATTTTTTTTAAAAAAAATAATAATAAAATATTATGACGTGGCATTTTGCTGACGTGGCACCTGACGTGCCACGCCACGTCAGCAGACGGGTCCCAGTTGGTGCTGACACAGCGGCCGCGTGGCGCGCCACGCGTACGGCGCAGATCGCGCCGCGTCAGCGAAAGGGATGGCCCAGATTGATTGTTGACCGGGCGGGTCAACCGGCAATCGGGTCGGGTCATAGCCAGGTCAAAAGGGTAGGGTCGCGGATAGGGTCGGCCAGGCCGGGTCCGGTTCGGACCGACCCGGCCACGTGTCAAAATCTGGTAGCCTCAGCGTGTGTGAACACGCGCCAACCACCTGGCACCGTTCCGGCGGCGCGTGCCGGCGCGTGGAGACACGTGTCGGCGCGTGGTTGGTGGCGTTGGATCCGCGGAGGAGAGTTCTACAACGTGGTGCAATTTGATTGGCCGGAGTAGACACGGTTTGTACGCGGTTGTGCAAAATGTCCGTTTTGCCCTTCATTTTATGTTTAAAATGACCAAAATGCCCTCATATATTTGGCTATAAATAGGGGTTGAATGCCTCATTTCATTTCAATCTTTTTTGGCAGCTATCTCGGTCCTTCATGCTGAGAATGCTCCCTTCCCATTTTTTGTTTAATTAATCCTTAATTAAAGGATTAATTAATATATAATTAGGTGGTTATATAATTAATATATAATCCACTTAATTATTAGAAAATTAGGGAATTTTCTAGTCTAGAAAATTGAGTTTTTCTAGAAAATATTTTCTCGAGTATTTAGGGAAATACTCGCGGAGCCCACACTCCGAGGGTCGAGTCGGGGATATTGCGGGGAAGCTCTGCCGGTCTCACGAGTGGGATAGGAGCTGGAAAAATACCGTTAGATAGCCATGTTTGCAGTACGGTAATATTTTACAGTTGTTTTATTTTAAGCATGATAAATTATGTGCTCTTAAGTGTTAATTGCATGTTAGATATTTATCTGCTTAAGTGATTTAAAATTTATTATCAATTGCATGTATATACTTGAGTAGATCCGCCTAAGTCTTCCGCTTTGTATTAAAATGTTTTAGAAATATTTTAATACTTGTATTATAATAAAAAATTTCAAAATGTGGTCCCGGACCGCTACTGTTCTGGGCCCGTATCCCATCACCTCCCTCGCATCATAATCCTTTGCCTCTCTCTCACCAGAAAACCGCATCATTTATGGACCACGAATGTCTTGATAAGCTTGGCGATGCGTCTTGAAGTAGTGTGCTAGCCAACCATAGACGAAGTGAACGGGAAATGGAGCATGAGCTTGAGTTGGTTGGGCGGATGCTGATAGCTTATTTAAACCACGATAGATGCTTGCCAAGACCGTAATAGCCAAATCAACCTTGAAGCCGCTTGCCATGACGCTCGCCATCTTGAAAGTACTTGGGCTTATCGAGCCGACGCTTTCTGTTGGAAGAACGAAGAGACAAAGCCAACAAGCTATGGACGCCGCCAAATAAGTATCTTCCCTTTTGTTCCCGTCGAGTCCAAGTCTAGCAAACAACCTCTCCTCTGCGACGTTCCAAGCTTCATAAGGGCCGAAGTCACCAAGTGGGCGTTGGGTTGATTCGTCTTGGACATACTTCTTCGCCTTTTTGCACCAAAAGCTCACCCAGGCCTCGATGGAAACTTGACCGCCATGAACATCCTTTCGCAGCAAGTGATAGACGTGGAACAAGTACTGGCAACTAGAGGGGGCATATCTCTTTCCGAATTCGCCTTTCTCGGTGAGTTCCTTTGCATCGGGGACCACTTTGTCGTAGAGAAGACCCGTCATTGGGAGACTCGCCAAAGAGTATAAATCCCAGATCGATATGGACAGTTCGCCGTTCGACGTTAGAAGAGTGTTGGTTGTCGGACACCATCCTTCACAGAACGCTTTCATGATCTCCAACTTGCTGTTGTAGATGAACAAGGAAGCGCGCATCGAGCTGTATATTTGGGCTGACTGCAGTCTGTCCTTGCACCGGCTGAGTATGTCCTCGGTCTATTCCCAATATTCGGCAACATATTGGAATTCGCCATTGAACCGAAGGTCGTCTCTCCACTTCATATTGCCTTCGATGATGCTTTGCCCTAGTGTCGGTAGATGAGCCGGTTCATTTGAGTGTTGATGATGACCTGCTTCCAGAACCCACACGTGCGACGCTTGGCTCAACTTCATTCGGTATGACCACTCCTTGACATGAAAGGGCACCGTCACCTTTCCCCGATCACCCGCATATGGTCCGGTGAGACAAGGATGAACCGCCAATGTTGTGCCTTTCTCGAGCTCTTGCTTCTTGTCGTCGAGAATCACCAATTGTTTAACTCCGGAAGCTAAGGTGATGTCTGTGAAGTAAACCATGATTCCCTACAAATCAACACAACAAAACACCACGGTGTTAGGTTGACTTCGATGAATATATATGCAAAGAAAAATAAAAATAAAAAAAAATCGCGATCTAGCGACGTAGAATGATGAAATTGCAAGAAAAGATTGTGGATCATTCACGCCATTATGGAGTCACAAGTAATGCCTAACAATAAATTGTAAATCAAGATGGTGTCACATTAATTAATGTGCAATAGCAACTGTTATTTTTTTAAAGGGTAGACTTTAATAAAATTGGGGCACGTCTTATACCTATATATATATATAGGTATAAATGTATTTCACATATTTACCTACACATATATGTATAGTAAAATGAAAAGCCCAGTTTCCCAATTTGAACAGCTGTGTATTTGATAACAAAATCTGATGAGGGAAAGCTTGTCGGTTTTGTTATTTCAAAAAAAACGTGAGGCTGAAGAATCCAATGAAACCGAAACTGCACAAATCAGATTTGTTGCTTTATCCCGTTTAAAACAACGGAGAGAAAAAAAATAAAGTTGTAATTGTCAGCCAACGATGGAGCGATACCAATTCCTAAATCTCTGGTGAACTCCCAACACCTACAAAAGAAGAGAAAGACGACGTTCAACGGCAAGAACTGGAAGGAAAAAAAAAAACGTCGACATGTTCGGTTGCAATTGCAAACTGGAAACCTGAATATCAATGCGCAAACGAAGTTTGTTGGAATATCGGTCCTGGATATCAATGCGCAAACGAAGTTTGTTGGAATATCGGTCGTAATATACGGTCTCCTTTTTGCGATGGTGATGCAAAAATCTTCAAAGTAATGTGTTGTTGATGAATTGCCGAATTAATCTCTCGGACTTCTCAATGTTGCGCTGCTTCAAATCTTGGAGATATGTCTTCGAATTAATCTCTCGGACTTCTCAATGCTGCGCTGCTGCTCTGATTTGGATGTGAGAATTATGGAGCTAGGGGCCATTATTTATAGGCATGGGTAAAGGAAGTGTCCTAATTGGATTAAGAGTCCACTTCGAATTGAAGTATGATGCTTATCCAAGCATGTGCTTAATTAATTAATCCCAAGAGTTGGAGTCTCCAATTTAGAGTTTCACAATATATGGGAAATTAAAAGTGAACACAGCATGCTACATTCACGTGCATCATTGTTGAAAGTGAATTAAATCTAATACTTGGAGGACACGTTACAATATCGTCCATATAAATGGGGAAGAGTTCATGTTGATCACAATGTTTGCATGCATGCAAAGCAACCTTATACAAGACGACATTGGGAGGCGGGATTCTAACTCTTCAAATTGGAGTTTCACAATGCATGGGAAATCAAATTTGAACATGTCATGCAAAGAGAACTAGTTGACTTCTAATTAAATTGTAATTTCAAATTTTGAAGGAAAGTCGTGTGCTGATAAATTTTGGTGGAGCAAGGATTGTATCATGTTCCATGCAAGTTAAAGAAGTCATCTTGATGTCCGCATGCATGCAAACTCTCATGCAAATACAAGTCCCATGCCACGTGACTTGGAATCCAAGACAATTTTGATTTTAATCTTATCTCAAGATTAAATATGCAAAGTAAATCCATTTAAATTTTCCGAAAAAGAAAAGGAAATTTAAATACTTCAAGTCCCGCCTTCGTCCAAATACTTGGAATGTTCCTCGCCGAGCCTTGAAGTGGGGGCATTTGTAGACGAATTAATTTTCGTCGAATTGAAATGTGACACATGGGATTAAATATTAATTATCAAATTTAATTCATTCTATTTTTATATTTTTTGGATAAATATTAAATTAAAATCCATAAAATATTTAAATAAATTGATTTAATTGATAATTTTAATATTTATTTTGTCATCAAATCAAGTATTGACATGTGTCAAAATTGAGGTGTTCCGGCCAATCAAATCAAGCCTTACAGTTCAAATGGTGATGACCAATCAAGTGATGACACGTGGCATGTTTTAACACGTGGACCAATCAAGTCAAGACATATGTCATTTATTTATTTTCTTTAATATAAATCAATATTAAAGTAATAAATAAATTTGATATTATCGATTTAATAAATAAATTAACTAATTAAGGGATAATTATCACAAAGCTTCACCCTACGCCTATAAATAGAGGCATTCTACAACACAATTTACACAACAAGAAGAAGCAAAGAAGCAAGCCACAAAGCAAGGAGAAAGAAGCTCTCTGGTGTTCTCCAGCATCCTCGGTGTTCTTCGGCATCTTCAACGGCGTTCTTCGTAGAAGTCAGCATCTACGGCGTTTGATCCGGCATCAAGGCATTGAAGTGGTGTTTCGGCGTTGCTCTCCTCAAAGATCGAAGTGAGATTCAAGCGTGTTCTTCGTGGAAATCAACCAAATCGAAGCCTCCGATCCGCAACAAGGCGTCAAGTCCGCGAATCCGGCGTTTTCCTCAAATCAAATTCGAAGGTGCTCCAAGCGTGTTCTTCAGCGTTCTTCGAGAAAGTCAACAAACTAAGGCGTTCAATCCGCAATTAAAGCATCAAATCCAGATTTCGGCGTTACTCCTCAGCAAATTCAAATCAAATTCAAATCAACATCAAAGGTGTTCATCGGCGTGTTCTTCGGTGTTCATCAAATCAAGGCATTTAATTCGCGATCAAGTCTAAAGACCCGCAATTAACGTTTAAAGAAGCAAATCAAATCCAACGGAAGATCAAAGCTCCAAAGTCAATGAAGGAGTTTCAAACCTTCCGAATTTCAGCAAATTCTTGTAGGAAGAATCAGAGGAATAAATTAGAGATTGTACCCGCAAAATTCGATTAAATCAATAAAGTTTACTTGTGATCGTTTCTCGCATTTAATTATTTAATTAACACGGAAATTGAGTTACAACGTGTTATTATATGCTTGTTTTATGCTTAAATATGATCATGACATTTGATAATTGTCCATTCTTGTTATTGCACGTCATGTTACACCGTTCGTCCTAATTGGTTCATTTGCGTCGTGTCTTATGTACACTTGCCTTTGTTGCACAGACCAGCACACCAGTGACGTGGAGTGGACGTCTTAGACCGTGTCTTTCTCTTTATTTTGTCGGTACAGGTGAGGTTTAATTTCTAGATATATAGGATCATTACAACCCTATGTGGTGTTTTAAGCCAAAAGGTATCTATATATCTATAGTTTTCCAAACTCTATTTGATTTTCAACTGATTTACTGAACGGTATTAAATTGATTGATCGTGTTTTGGGCGAGTATATTGTATCGTGCACTGTGGGCCCGAGAGTGAGTGTTTGAGCCAACCGGGAAAGCATGGGCTGACGGGTAACTCTTACACTCCTCTCAACCATGGGGATGAACCCTGTATCCACCAGGAGGTTTGGTGGAGGAAGGAGTCCCGTGCGTGGGAGTCATGTTCCCGACGTACACCGTGTTTACCGTGGATGGATCGGGCCTTGCAAACCCACCATCATTGGAGGAAGAAGGAGTCATTGAAACTGCTACGTGTGCACTGTAATTGATTGTGTGATCACTTAATTAACTAATTAAAAGTATCGTCATTGTACACTGTTGGGAGTAAGGTTGGAGAATTGTCCTCACTCGCCGGGCCACCGATTGATTGATTGTAATTGATTGAAGTGTCTAATCTGATAGTTGTAATCTCGGGCGAGTTTACGTTGTTATTGAACTTATATTGTTTCAATTTGGTTTCCAGCTATAAACCTTACCCGAGGTTACGACTTGCATGTAATCTGCGCCTATATCTATTATGCCCCCTCGCTTAGTCTGTGGTAGACTGACACCTCACCTTTCAGTTTTGCAGGTTGTGAGCTAGGCGGGATTGGTGTCGAGTCAAGTCTTTCTTTTCGGGTCTAGCACGTGTCCATCCTACTTTGTTGCATCTGTATTGTTATTTTTGGATTACATAAAATATTATGTATTTAGAGATGATATTGTATTGATATGGAATGTTGGTATCTATTAGTAAATAAATAATTATGGTACCTATAAGTATCGATTGATTTATTGCTTCCGCTTTTTATTACTCTGAATTGATTACGTGGTTTGGGGTTAGTCCCGCCTAGCCTTGTGTAGTTTTTTTTTTCTCTTGTCACCCGTTCGCTATGGCTCGGTTCATGTATGGATTGTCCGTTTCATATGTGGACTGAGCTATAGTGCGGGGGATGTGGCACCTTTGCGTTCCGGGTGTTACATTTTCGGCCAAAATGTATATATATATATATATCTTTCTCAAAATCTCTACCGATTGCAAATGATTTCGTGACCTATTGAATAATCATGTTATCGTGATTGATCGTGTTTTGGCGAGTAAGCATGTCGTGTTCACATGGGCCCTAGGGTAGTGTATTGAGCCAACCGAGGAAGCAAGGGCTGACGGCTAACTCTTGCACTACCCTCACTCTTTTGGGATCAACTCTGAATCCACCAGGAGGTTTGGTGGAGGAAGAAATCCCGTACGTAGGAGTCATGCTCGTAACATACATAGTGATTGGGTGGTGGGGCCTTGCAATCCCACCATCACCGGAGGAAAAAGGAATTGAAATTGCTACTTGTGCACTGTAATTGATTGCATGATCACTTAACCGTTTATAACTTAATCATGGTAATGTTCACTATTGGTGTAAGGTTGGAGAATTGCCCTCACTCGTCGGGCCACTGATTGAATTAAAGTTAATTGATTGATTGATATTGTTAAATTGGATAGTTGTAGTTTCGGGCGAGATCTATCTTATTATTGAACTTATATTGTTCCTTTTATAAAACCTTACCCGAGACTATAACTTGCATGATATGTGCGCTAATATTTATTTAAACCTCTCACTCAGTCTTTCATAGACTGACACCTCACATTTTCAGGTCTGCGGGTTGCATGCTAGGCGGGATCGAGTCAGGTCTTTTGTTCTTTGGGTCTAGCACTTGTCTTCCTCATTTTCTTGTACATTAATGATGCATATATAGATTGTTACTACTCTTGGTATCTATGTATTAAGTCTGACTTATTTTGATATCTTTGGGGAATTGGATTTATGTAAATGTTGGAAAAGATTTTGTTAATGAAGTGAATGTAACTTATGCTTCCGTTTTATTATTTATGCATGTTGGTATTAAATGAGGGTTAGTCCCGCCTAGCTAGAGTTTTATTTTCTTTTGTCACCCGTTCGCTATAGTTTTGGTTCATGTACGGATTATCCATTTCGTATGTGGACTGAGCTATAGTGCGGGGGTGTGGCATCTCGGCGTTCCGGGTGCTACAATAACATACTAATCCGAAATTATCAATATCATGAAAATGTATGAAGTGCTAGACTCAGCTGGACGACACGACCCGACTCCCGCCTAGCCCGCCGCGGTGAAAACTTGAAAGGTGGAGGTGTCAGTCTGTGGAAGACTGAGTGAGGGGTTTAAATAAATGTTAGCGCACGTATCATGCAAGTTATAATCTCGGGTAAGTTTTTATAAGAGAAAGCAAATATAAGTTAATAGTAAAACAGAACTTCTCGTCCGAGATTACAACAATCCAATTTTAACAATACAATCAATTTTTAATTCAATTCAATCCGTGGCCCAACGAGTGAGGGCAATCTCCAACCTTTACACCGATAGTGAACAATAAAATCTTTAGGTTTTATTTCAATAATTATCATACAATCATTACAGTGCACACTTAGCAGTTTCACGAACTCCTTCTTCCTCCGGTGATGGTGGGATTGTAAGGGCCCACCACCCAATCACGATGTACGTCAGGTTCATGACTCCCACGTACGGGATTCCTTCCTCCACCAAACCTCCTAGTGGATTCAGGGTTCATCCCCACGATGTGAGGGAAGTGCAGAGTTACCCGTCAGCCCATGCTTTCCCGGTTGGCTCATACACTAACCCTCGGGCCCACGGTGCACGATTCACGATTACTCGCCAAACACGATCAACTCACGATATCATGATCGTTTCAATATGTCACGATAATCATTTGCAATCACTTGAGGTTTTTAGAAAGATTATATATATATATATACATTTTGGCTCAAATATCACATAGGGTTGTAAGGGTTCTATATCTCTAGGAATTAAACCTCACCTGTGACTACCAAAACAAGGATATAACTACGGTGCGTACTCCTCGTCAACGGGAAGGAAATTTGTGCAACAAGGACAAGGTTCATAAGACTCGACTCGACTCGTATGGACCACTTAAGACGAACGGCAGGTTCAAATAATGTCAATCACGCAATTACAATCAATAGATATCATAAACATATTCACTTATCAAATAACATAGCAATGATCAAATATTCAAGGTATAAATCAAAGTATGAAAATATTACACAAACCTCCCCTATGGAATTTAAACATAGAATCTCATAATGCAATTGATACACATAATATCATGCATTATATGACATATCAATGAAGTGTTCGTGCCGAAAACGAACCAAGAAAACCATGAAATTATACTTTGAAAATTACATTTTTATACAGAAAAAGCATGGGTCACGATCGTAACCACCTATTTTTGCCGAATTTTCCTCCATTTTTTCAAAATCTCGAAACTTGGCTAAAATTGGATCACGGGCGCGACCAATTTTGTTATGTTTTCGGTCGCGGCCGCGACCTGCTGCGCGGCAGGAGAAAAACAGGGGATTCGAGCCAAAACAACACAAAACCAACAATCCTAGCAAATTCACTCCATAACAATCACTTAGTTACATCAAATACACATTATACTTCACTTATATATCAAACTAACCATGAAACATGCATCAACTCATCAAGATTACATCTCCAAACCCTCATATATATTCATGCCTCCAACTTCCATAAAACTCAAGATTTTCATGCAAGCTTCACTCCTTGTTAATCCTAGACATGCTTCTAGTTCTAACATGCAAGAATTCATCAATTAATCCATAAACCCTACTCAATCATAATTTCAAGAAATCATACAATTCTCAAGTTATACCTTGAAATGAAGGAAATATGAGATGAAATGGTAGTATGATGATGATGATGATCCTAGCTCCAAAATTCCTCAAAGTCTAGCTTGAATTATGTGTGTCATTTTTATCTCTTGGATTGAATGGAATATGATGGAAGAAATGAGATGATACAAGATATACACCAAAGTCTTGCATGAATATGTGTGTTTCCCCACAATTTGCAACTAAGTCCCTCAAGAGTATAAGTCATGCAATCAAGTTTCATTTCTAACTAATTGATCACTTTGGTCCAAGAAATATTTGTGCAATTTAGTGCTTAAATTTAAATGAATGATCATATGAAGATAATTTAGCAATTAATTCACGTTCGACAATTATTTCACGTAGATTCTCACATTAACCATAATTTCATATAAGTTCATGGAAATATAATGCATTGAACGTTAAAAAATTTATAAGATATCACATAATACATAAATGAAAAAACCGGGGCGTTACATAAATGATATCTCATATGAATATAAAGGCTCATAGCATAGGTTAGGGATCTCCATTGCACTTAAAAAAGAATAACAGTTTAAAATTACGTCATGAAGTCGAGCAGCATTTTCATTTAAAAAAATATAAAAATAATCAAATAAGTTAAAAAATTTCCACGATTTAATGTGATAAAATTCAACCATACTACAAATTCAAACTTCGGACAAATGAAGATCTGAGATCAAATCAAACTCAGATCAAGATTTGAAACCCAAATTAACATTAACTCGTACGAATACAATCTATAACAGCATCTCAGTATTATTACGGTTGAGTTCATTAAATACATTCATACGTTGAAACATCGTCAACATTTCATACGTCCACACCAAAAGCAAAACCAACAATGGTGGGTCCTCACTCCTCGCCCCATTTCCAGAAGTCCCATCATTACAGCTCGCATCCCTCTTCCCCACTCGTACTCGCCTCTGAGTGTGTCTTCATCTGATCCTACTCACATTCACATTCCAAATGCCAGAATCTTGAGCTTTTCAACAACCCAAACAGATTTTAAGTTCAACCAATAATGTCTGATGGAAAGCCTGCGTTTCTAAGCGACGAGCTTTCCAAAAAAACCTCCATATTCGGCCTCCGTTTGTGGGTGGTTCTCGGAATCTGCGTCGGCGCCGGAATCGTCATCTTCCTCTTCCTCATCTCCCTCTGGTTCACTTCCAGAAAGAACAGCAAGAAAACCACTTCACTGCTGCTAACCCACAAGAGTTCCGCCATCCCCAATGTTTCCAGAGAAATCCAGGTCGACCCGAGTCCGAAATACCTCCTCCCACCACCTGGGTCCGACCCTGTACCCGAGCTCGACCCAGTTGAGGAGCAGAGGATCCATGTTGAGATTGGGAAAGGGCATCGAATTTCCTATCCGGAGAAAGTGGGTTCGGGTGAGACGAAGCCACTTGTGGAGGGGGGTGGGTTGATGTCGGGTCCGGAAGTGTCGCATTTGGGTTGGGGACATTGGTACACTTTGAGGGAGCTTGAGGTGGCCACTAATGGATTTGCTGATGAGAATGTGATTGGGGAAGGTGGTTATGGGATTGTTTACAGAGGTTTGATGGAGGATGATACTAATGTGGCTGTCAAGAATTTGATGAATAATAGGTATTGTTCTATAGGTGTTTTTGGAGTTCTTGATTTTCTGATGTGATGGAGTATGTGTGGTGGTTGGAATTCAGTGAATTTGCTAAATACTTGGTGAATTTTGATGTTTGTCAGTGAGTTATGTGTTTGTATTGCTGAGATATTTATGATTTTTTGAGTTTGTTTATTAACTAGGTGTTGGAAATTCGGGCTTTGATTTTTATCTTGATTCAGGGGTCAAGCTGAGAGAGAGTTTAAGGTTGAAGTCGAGGCGATTGGGCGAGTTCGGCATAAGAATTTGGTGAGGTTGCTCGGCTACTGTGCTGAAGGAGCTCATAGGTATTTTATTGTTATGAGAATTGATTTTGTAATATTATTTACAAAAGAATGTGATCTTAACATGGAGTTGTAAAACTTGCAGAATGCTTGTGTATGAGTATGTCAACAATGGAAACCTAGAACAATGGCTTCATGGAGATGTAGGCCCTTCTAGCCCTCTTACATGGGATATTCGGATGAACATCATTCTAGGAACTGCGAAGGGGTAAATCTGAAAATTCGTTATTTCCTAGTTCAGTAATCTAAGGTTTGATCGAAGCCCGTTATTTCTTTGGTATTTTGTAACTTAAAGTTGGTGAATTTCTCAGGTTGACCTATCTGCATGAGTGTCTTGAACCTAAGGTTGTTCACCGTGATATAAAATCGAGCAACATTTTACTGGATAGAAATTGGAATGCTAAAGTGTCCGACTTTGGTCTCGCGAAGCTCATAGGCTCCGAAAAGAGTTATATCACCACACGAGTAATGGGAACATTTGGGTGAGTCTTCGGTCTCAAGATGATATTTAAAATTTATTTATATTAAATCGTATTGGGTGTTGTTTATACTTGCTATGTGATTGATCATTGTCTCTAAACTGAACGCCAATCACATGGGAAATGTAATGCATTCGCCATGTGATTACTTCTGGTTCGGCCAAATGGTTCGGGCTGGAATTTCCCAATAAATAGGACATAACGGTCTTTTTGCTTTCCTGTTGCAGCTATGTGGCTCCTGAGTACGCTAGCACTGGCATGTTGAATGAGAGAAGTGATGTGTATAGTTTTGGCATTCTTATTATGGAAATTCTTACGGGGAGGAATCCGGTGGATTACAGCCGGCCCCCGGGGGAGGTATGTTTGAGTCATAGAGTTCATTTGATTTATTTGTTTGATTATTTTTTGTATATACTTACACTAGCTTTTCTTTTTTAGGTAAATTTGGTCGATTGGCTTAAAACAATGGTATCCAATCGGAACTCGGAGGGGGTTTTGGATCCTAAGTTAATCGAGAAGCCTTCATCGAGAGCATTGAAGCGTACACTTCTAGTAGCCTTACGATGTGTGGACCCAAATGCTCAGAAGAGGCCGAAGATGGGGCATGTGGTGCACATGCTAGAGGCTGATGATTTTCCTTTCCGAGATGTAAGTTTAAATACATGAGGTTTGAGAAACTTAAGTGTTGATCTGACAGTTTTTGCATAAGTTAAGAAAAATGAAACAATTGCAACACCCTACCTGTAAATATGTTGTAAATTTAGTTATCTGCCCTCATACTTCCACTGTTATGTATCCCCACCGTATAATTATCTGATGCTGGCAGCCACATCGGTTACTAGTACTATGTGTTATTAACAAACTTAAATGAACTTTCTCTTGATGATCTTTGTTAATTTTGTTTGTATTTCGATGGTCGGTGGGATTCATGTAATTCTGAAATGAGGAGGGGAAACTTGTATAATAGCACATAGTTACATGGGAAGAGCATGATAACTGACGAAAAATTAATGGGACAAGTACACAGACATAACTAAGGTTTGGCCTAAATTACACAAACTTCCCCTAAAATTCTCTTGGCATGCTCTTGGTTTGGCCAAATACATGCTATTAGTGCCATAAATTTAAACTCAAATATTGATCATTTAGGGCCAAATGCAAAGTAAGGTGTTCAAGAAATATTAGAGATGATATCAATAAGATCTACCGATCCAAATGTAATATAAATTTTTATTAGTGCAAGTTTTTGTAATTTCTCAAACCTCAGGGGAAGGGGAAGTTTTTGTAATTAGGCAAAACCTCGGGTATGCTTTTGTAATTATCCTAAATTAATTTGATCACATAAATAGTTATTTCTTGCTAGTTATTGCTACAACATCGAACGCACATCGTATTATACATGAAAAACATCCAGATGGGCCCATAATTCCATTTGTTGTTGATTTACTTAGTTTTCTTCCTTATACTTTCCCAAAATTTGACAGGATCGAAAAGGTGCAAGAGAACACGGAAAATCACATCGCGACAGCACAAAGAATAGGGTAGTGGAGAAACATGTTTCTGAGCCTGGTGATAGCAGCGGTTACGAAAGCAGTGTGCAAACTGATCTGTCTTTGTTGAGGAAGCAAGAAACTGACGATGAGCGTTAGCCGAAAGACAGACCACTCCAAAAAACGGTAAACTGCTATTTTATGTAAATATAATCATTTTGCCTTTGCATTCAAAGGTTACGCGATAAATGAGTGCTCGTACATGTTTATGGAGCAGAATATTGATGTTTATTTTGTAAGCTACACATATATCTTGAAAATGGTATTCATTTGTTGTAATTTATTTGATTTGCACCTTTTTGTGTCGTCTGGAGAAGTAATCGAACCATGAATTTTCTTCATTGTAAATGTATTATAGAAGGTTTTGTTGTGTATTTTAGAAGTTAAGTAACAATATTTGAGTGAAACTTGCACGTCTTGCCTGCTACTCGTCCAGCTTGCGAGCTGGCTCGGCTCGTTTGCAGCCTAGTTACATTTACACATGTGTCGTCAAAACTAAATTAAATGCCTTCAAAATATTGAAGAAATTGCTATATATTCTGTATAAAATGTAATTTGTCAGTTTTAGATAAAAATTACTGACTCTCCTAAATGAAGCTACACAACGCTGTCTGGAAAGTTTGCTTGGTTCAATCTTCAATGGACTATGATGTGTACAAAGTCCCATGATACCTGGACACGGAAATGGGGACAACAATACCATTATAAGAGCTATCGGACACGAGAATTTAGTACAACAAGATAACATAATATTTTTAAAAGTTTTGTGCATCATACATACAAATTTAGTACAACAAGATAACATAATATTTTTAAAAGTTTTGTGCATCATACATACAAACGCCTTATTAAAGTTTGATTTAACAATTTACATCACTCCATTTTAAATAAAAATTAGGTCGTTTGGAGTTTGAACAAACTATGATACTAGTTTAATTAGATCTATCATGCTCCAATTCCATTTTAACTAAAAACTAGATCGTATGGAGTTTGAATGAACTATAGCAGTAGTTTAATTAGATGTATCGTGCTTGGATACCAACTTAACTCGCATATTGGGTGATTTAATATCCCAAAAAAGAAAAGAAAGAAAAAGAAAAAGAAAAAGAAAGGGAATGTGGCAAAAACTGCCAGAGATCATTTCCAGTGCATTGAACCAATACTGTTGGCAAAAACAAAACATTGTCATTTATATGATAATGCCAAATGCCAACCTCCACATTTGGTGGGCCTGTTTATTCATTGAATTAGTTCCTTACTGAACCGAATAATTAGATCGATCGAGTCGAGAATGACCGTTTTTGTAAGCAGTCACAAATTATGATATAACATTTATTTATTGATTATACAAAAAGCTTAGTAAAGGGTCCATATACTTTTTTTTCTTTCTGCTTAGAGCAACAAATATCTTTTGTAGGGCCTCGTTTTTTGTAATTAAATTGAATATCACAGACACCGTAGTATCAGTCCATACTCGACGATAAACCATAATCTATTCCGTAATGATATAAATATAATAATATAAATACGATAAGATATAAACATAATTTTTTAAAGATATTTTATTTGAAAAATAATTGACATGCAGTATAACAAAATGATAATTTAAAAAAAAATATATATATATATATATATATATATTTCCTACATGGAGACATAAATATAAATTAATATGGTCCCCACATACATAATTTAAAAAGTCCAACAAATGGGATGAATGAAAGGGGCACAAGGGAAGACAGCTGTTAGTGATCGATAGCTCATCCTCCTTTGAGATGACATTTTTCTTAGTTCATATAAAATAAATTTTTTGATTTAAATATTAATTTAATGCAATTTTATATAAAATTAAAAGGAAACCCTGTACTCTATAACCCCGCTAGCTCTTGGCTCCTTCTCCAAATGCAAGTCTTGGCCTGAAATTCTTGAACGCATTTCATTTTCTTGAGTGAGTTCTTAAAACATAATTTTCGTTTAGGGAAAATAAAAATTTTAATCTCATACTTTAGACTCATTTTTGAATTTAGTCCCACGTTTAGTAACTCAATCAATTACGATCTCAAACTTTCAAATTTTAATCAAATTGGTTCTCTAATCTGATTTCTGTTAAGTGTTAGATGACATAAATATGTGAACCGTGAACCCCAAATATTTGCTCATACAATTTACTTCTTATAATAATTATATTTAGAAAAGATACCCTAAACTTCTTCATCTTTTTCGATGAGGCCGCAACAACCACCACAAACAGCCACCATCACGCCACCCACATACAGTCTCCGTCCTTTTCCAACCTAGATCTGAAAGCACCACTACGATACTGCCTCCGTCCTTTAGTAATGTAAAATTTATATTATTTTGTTTGTTACTATTTTAGATTTTTTATATTTAAGGTTAAGAATTAAATTTGTTGTATCCATTCTAATCATTTTTTTTACTATCACTTAATTGATTTTTAATGTGGGGAATTAGGGAAAAATCCTCAATTGTGGACTCAATTTATAGTTTGCTCCTCATTTTTTTTTGGTCACATACGTGATATTGCGAAAAATATACGACATAACACGATTGAAGAATGCAGTATCTAAATTGTGTTATGTCGTATATTTTTCGCAATATCATGTATGTGGCCGAAAAAATGGGCAACAAACTAAAAATATGAGTCTCATCTGGGAAGTGAACAAAAATAATTTTGAAAATGGGGTACAAATTAAAATTTTTTCAACTCATGGGCTAAAAATATGAGTCTCATCTGGGGAGTGAATAAAAATAATTTTGAAAATGGGGTACAAACTAAAAAATTTTCAACTCATGGGGAGTTTTTTTCCAAAGAAGACCCCTTGTTAATGATACTAGTACTTTTAATTTATAATTTTAATATTCACTATGAAATTTATGATTTTTTTTTGTTATTCTAAGATTGGGAATTTAATTTTTTATATTATTTCCTATTATTTTGGTTAGTATCACTTAATTGATTTTTAATAATATTGTTATTTTTTAATTTATTATTTTAATATTTAATGTGAAATTTATATTATTTTTTACTATTATTTGTATTTTTGTGTTTTTTAAATGCTAGGGTATATTTTATAAATGTAAATTAAAATTTGGGTAAAATTATAATAAGTTGATAATTGTCTAACCGTGTGTGTTGATGTCACATGCATCTTTTATCCATAATCTAATGGAAAATAAATTAGTGGACCAACTCTAATATCATTTGCCTGAATAGCAGAACCATACACAACCAAACAATTCTCATACCAAAATCAAACATATACTTTGAAGAAAGATGAACAGGTAACATGGAATGCATGAAGACAGTAGATAGGAATACACAAACAGGTAAACAATACAAACTTAGTTCTGAAATTGTTATTTATATTTTTGTATACTAGAAATTATATACATGGAAACTAGTTTAATAGATCAGATTGAACATTATGAAACAACCGAAGAATACGGATATTTTTCTCAAGATATTGTTATAGACAACAAAAAATTAAACAAAGTTAGAAGAAAAGAATTAAACTTAATTGATGGACAAGATATGAAAACAGATCTAAAAACAAAACTAAGCAGAAAAAATATTATATTATATGAAAAATTTACATGTGAAACACCTATTGAAATCTCTACAACAAAAGGAACACAAGCTATTTCGCTAATAAACAAAGCTGATATAATTCAGAAAATTAAAAAAACAAAATATACACCTAGTGAAATAGGATATATACATATTTCTACAATACAAATACTAATTAAGAGTACATTTGCTGAAGGAATAAACTCACCCATAAAACTAGCTATATGTGATGACAGAATTATGAACATAAAAGATAAAATACTTGGAATAATTGAAGGAAACCTTGCTTATACTAAACTGCTTTTTAATGTAGCTTTACACTACGCTATACCACTTGTAACAGAGAAATTAGATAAATCCTTAAACATTGCTTATAAATTCGAAAGACAAGATTTAATGGAAACAAACGATTATCCGTTTTCAATAACATACACCATTGGATATGCACTAACAAACAACCATCATAGTATACAATTTGAAAACACAGATAAGATATATATGGAAGATATATTTCGAGAAGTTTCTCGTATAAAATATATACCAAAGACACCTATTATACACCATGTTAATACTAATATTTTTCAAAATAAAACACCTAAACTTTTAAAAAGTAAAAGTACATGTTATACATATCTACCACCAAATCAAAGAACCAATGAAACTAGTACACGGACCTCTATTAAAAACTTTAAAGAAGAGGGGTTTTCTAATGAAATAACTGAAAACGAATTCACACAGTTAGCCGATCAAATGGCTAAATTAACTACAACGATCAAGGAAACACTCTGATCCTTTCTGGTATCAGAGCCCGTATACGATTCTAAACATTATGAGTCAACAATTAAAATACTGGTTATCTAAATCTTTAATACAAACAGAAGAAGATATGTTCATAAGTAAACAAATGATTGAGATTTATGAGAAACACGAATACTTTGAAAAGGCATGGACAGAATACTGTAATTTTTTAAAATTAAAACACATAAAAAAGATATTTCTATCTCTAATATATATTTAACAAAATGGAAAGATTTAATTATAGATCAAGAATAACACGAGATATACGAGACTTAGAAGAACAAGTTGTTATAAACGAATATCTTGTTAAAATGACATATCATGATTTAAGTCATAATAAAGATGTATCACAAAGAACTCAAGAAATAATGATAAACACTGTAAAAGAAGATCTAAAAAATACAAAGAGAAAAAGAGATACAGCATATCAAATGGCACACGCCTAATTATGAGCTATAAACCAAAAATAGATATAGACGTTATAACAGAAGAAAAACAACGAGTGAAAGAAATTATGAAGGCTAAAAATATTAAACAAATGGGAAAAAATTTGGAAACATCTTTACAAAAAGAAGAAATATATGAGAAAAATTATGAAAAAACAATAAATAAAAATATATTAAATAGAGATACAATTATACAAGGTATAAAAGACCAAAGAAAAATAATAAATCATATAAATAATAAATTTATAGAAAAAATACATGAAAGAGAAATTAATGGACCAAATTAAAAACAATCATAAAACATGGGTCTTAAATGAAAAATATACAAAATATCATAAATTGAATAAAAAGACAAAAAATACTATTCAAAGATGCATATAGGAATAGCGGAATACACTAGATTTGTAATACATTTTCAAACCACACTAAAATTGCACTACTCCCAAAAATACACACCTTTATTACAAATTGGCCTACAAACTAGGCAGGTGAAACTCAACACATCCCTGATTAATATTGAAACAATTATTACATTGCTTAGTAATCTTATGCCTTTTTCCTTTTAAGCTCCTATTTACCTACAGGCTACAACCTATCATGCACAATAATTTCAAAAATATCAATTTGCCTGTTGCGTTGCCTCAAGTACCTTGTCGGACACTCCTCGCACAGAATATTTTGAAGAAATATCAGTATCATTGTTTCAAAGATGTAGCGTACTGGTATCCATATAGATGTCCATCCATCAAACACACCAATATGTTGCAATAACATAAAGAAAAACAACTAGCACTATTGTCCTGACAAAAAGACTAGGAATTTTGTTAGTCAGTTATAAACATCATATTTGTCAGTCAGGATGTCAGTATCGCTTTTGCTATGTGAGATTTAAAATAAAGACTCAAAAGAGCAACTAGTCAACACGATTGATTGAAGATAAGGAGTAATAATTGAGCAAATTTGTGGAAAATAGACCTCTTAATCTCAATCCATAGCAATTATATTTACTTAAAGCAGGAAATCTACTTTACACATCTAAATAGCATTTCTCTAGCATTGTATTCAAACATTCAGAATAAAAACTGAAACCTGGAAAAAGAAGAAGAAGATAAAATGGACCTGCTTCAGGCAGTTACTGTGATTCTGCTGCTATCTTCATTTCTCCTTTCTTCAGGTGAAAGATCAACATACATTGTCCATATGGACGAGTCCTTAATGCCTAAGGCATTTTCCAGTCACCATTATTGGTATTCTTCCATGCTTCAATCTCTCAAATCTGCAGCTGAAGATCAGACTTCACAAAACCCGAAACTCATCTACACTTACAACAATGCTTTCCATGGATTCACGGCGACCATATCGGAATCTGAATTAGAATCTCTCAAGAACTCATCGGGTTTCCTCTCAGCTTATGAAGACAACATCGTCACGCCTGACACCACGCACAGCTACAAGTTCCTCTCTCTCAACACAGCCACGGGCCTCTGGCCTGAATCACAATACGGCAACGATGTGATCATAGGTGTAGTTGACACGGGTATTTGGCCTGAAAGCCTGAGCTTCAAAGACGATGGAATGACAGAAATACCCTCGAGGTGGAAGGGATCGTGCCAGCCTGGCGAGGATTTCAATTCGTCCATGTGCAACAAGAAGCTAATTGGAGCCCGCTATTTCAATGAGGGAGTCCGAGCTGCCAATCCAGGAGTCAACATAACTATGAACTCGGCCCGTGATGATTCTGGTCATGGGACCCACGTGGGATCCACTGCGGCCGGAAACTACGTGGATGGTGTGTCGTTTCACGGTTACGCCCCCGGGACGGCACGTGGGGTGGCCCCACGTGCCCATTTGGCTGTGTACAAAGTACTTTGGAATGAAGGTAGTTATGAGTCAGATGCACTAGCTGGGATCGATCAGGCGGTGGCTGATGGAGTGGATATTTTGTCGATCTCTCTGAGTTACCGTAGGGTCGATTTGTATGAGAACCCTATTGCTATAGCGGGGTTTGGGGCTCGTGAGAAGGGTATACTCGTTTCAGTCTCGGCGGGGAACCGGGGCCCGGGTTTTGGTACTCTACTCGAGGGTATACCATGGGCGTTCGTAGTCGCATCGGGTACCATTGACCGGTGGTTTACTGGCACGCTAACTCTGGGGAATGGTAGTGTACAGAGTTTTTAATAGAATTTAGATTTCTAGTAGGACATACTGTTATGTCCCCTTAGTCCTATTCCTGGAGATTTTCTTCAATATGCAGTACAATAAACATATTTCCGTGTTCCAACAGGTACAGCAATCACGGGTTGGACCATGTTTCCAGCACGGGCAGCAATTACAAATTTGCCCCTCGTATATAATGAGACCTTGTCAGCTTGCAGCTCCGCTGACCTACTGGCGGGAGCCCCTGAGGGGAGCATCATTGTCTGCAATATAACAGATGATAGTACGAGTTTCTTTTTCTTAATGAGATATCTAGCTGAGTCTAATGTTCGGGCAGCCATTATTATATCTCCAGATACAAGCATCCTACGATCTGCCTCGTTTCCTTTCCCTGGAGTTGTGATTACCCCCTCAGAAGCCCGTACAGTGATCGGTTACATATCGAATAGTGACACGCCGACAGCCACTATGAATTTCCAGCAAACGGTTCTTGGAATGGAGCTGAGAGCCGCTCCTGCCCTCTCTGGTTCGTCTTCACGCGGTCCGGCCCGAAGCTATCCGGGAATCCTGAAGCCAGATATAATGGCGCCGGGTGTTTTGATATTAGCAGCGTATAATCCTCACACTTCTTCAGCAAGTATTGGAAGCAACATATTCTTGTCGAGTGACTACGCCCTATTGTCCGGCACATCCATGGCTTGCCCTCACATCTCAGGAATAGTTGCTCTTCTCAAAGCAGCTCGACCTGATTGGAGCCCGTCAGCTATTCAGTCTGCAATGATGACCACCGCGAATCAATTTGATAATACTGAAAAATCCATTAAGGATATGGGCTTTGATTACAGGGCCGCAACACCTTTAGGAATGGGAGCGGGCCAAGTGGATCCAAACCGGGCCCTTAACCCGGGCCTCGTTTATGACGCCACCGTGCAAGACTACGTGAACCTTGTCTGTTCCATGGATTTCACCATGGAGCAGAAACGAACCATTATAAGATCAAGTTATAATTGCTCAACTCCATCTGACGACTTGAATTACCCATCGTTTATAGCTTTGGATGCAGTTCGAGAAAATGGGACTATGCTGACAAGGAAATTCAGGAGGACAGTCACGAATGTAGGAGATGATGCAGCCGTGTATAAAGCCAAGGTGGAAGAACCCGAGGGTTCAACTGTCACGATTTCGCCTGAGACATTAGTGTTTGAAAAGAAATATGAGAAACAAAGCTATTCGTTGACCATAAGGTATATGAGTAATAGTGAGTTTGTTGTTGCAGAAGGTTCACTCACTTGGATTGAAGAGAATGGCAAGTATAGAGTGAGAAGCCCTATAGTGGTTTCTCCAACAGTCAATAGAGACGATTAGTTCCTCTATTCGATCAATCGTGTGAAAGAATTCTGTGTCATCCTGCCATGCATCATGTATGCATTTTCTTGTAAGAATAAGATACAGACGTGTAAAATGTTATGAGGAAATAGTGGTGTGAACTACCTTCAGTTTTAGTTCAAAGAAACAAATTTCTATTTGTAATTCATTAACAAGCTTTGATATAAATCTTTGGCAGGAGTCTGCGGGACAGACCATTACATTAACTATGTTAGCATGGTGCTGGGATAAGAAAGCTTATAAAAAGAAGTAATAGAATATGGAAAAGCTTAGATGATTGGAGGACATACTGCCCTACCAGTATTTGGTCAATGAAATTCAGTAGAGGGAAAGAAAAGCTACAAATATTAAAAAGATTAATTATGAAAGGTAGAGAGCTGCACCTTTTGGAAGTACAGAAACCATTACCTTAATATGTTTCTTTCCAGAATCTTTTACCCAAACACAGAGTTCTGTATCTTCAATTATAATTTCATTCAATTTCTCACTGTTCTGGCTCTTGTCTAGTTAAAAACACTACAGATGGTACGAAATTTTCTTTCTGTTTATGTACCTGTTTCTTTCTATTTGATTTACTATTCCCATAAAGCATCCTTATGCAACTTGCAATGGCTCACACTCCAATTTCAAGAATGCTTCAAAAGAAGTCCTATTTAATGATTTAAAAAAGACTGTCCATCATGTGGTTTTATTCTTGCAGCAACTAGGTCATAAAATAATGAGAAACACGTCTGCAGATAACCTTTAAACTAATAAAAGAAATCAAGCAAGAAGAATAGTCTCAAATGGCCTTACTGGTGTTCTGTCATATAACCAATCACAACCCTAGATTTCATGGTACCGCAGCAGACACCTTCCACAGCAAAATGAAGCTGTTTAAGACTGCCCTTCTAATCCTACTCTCATCGTTTCTCTTAGCTCCTCATCATGCTTCAGCAAAAAGATCAGCATATATTGTCCATATGGACAAATCCTCCATGCCTAAAGCCTTTGCTAGCTGCCACCATTGGTACTCCAATACCTTAGATTCCATCAAAACAACCAATCCCACATAATCAGACGGGCAATATCTCGGGCCTGACCTTATCCACACCTACGACAATGCATTTTTTGGATTTACCGCAGTCTTGTCCGAAAAAGAGCTCGAATCCTTAAAGAAAAGAAAAGGGTTCCTCTCGGCTTATCCAGACGGGCCTGTCACACTCGACACCACGCACAGTTACAAATTTCTGTCGCTAAACACAGCCTCGGGAATATGGCCAGCATCTCAATATGGGAAAGATGTAATCATCGGTGTGGTAGACTCTGGCATTTGGCCTGAAAGCCCAAGTTTCAGAGACGATGGGTTGACCGAGATTCCAGCAAGATGGACGGGCTCTTGCGAACCGGGCCGAGATTTCAATTCATCACATTGTAATAAGAAGATCATCGCAGCAAGATTTTTCAATAAGGGAGTTCTAGCAAACCGTCCTGATGCCACAATAAGTATGAACTCCACTAGGGATACTTTTGGCCACGGCACGCATGTGGCCTCCATTGCAGCTGGAAGTTATGTTAAGGACGTCTCCTTTTTTGGATATGCGCCAGGCTGGCAATATATAAGGTCCTCTGGGACGAGGGGAGCTTCGAGTCTGATGCTCTGGCGGGTATCGATCAGGCTGTTGCTGACCAAGTGGATGTTCTGTCAATTTCTCTTAGTTACCATACGATTGATCTGTACGAAAATCCGATTGCTATTGCTACATTCGGTGCCATGGAGAAAGGAATCCTCGTTTCTGTCTCGGCAGGAAATCGCGGCCCGAATTTTGCTACCCTACTTGAAGGAATTCCTTGGGCGGTCATAGTGGCATCGGGAACTGTCGACCGTTGGTTTGCAGGAACCTTAAAATTGGGAAACGGGCAGTCTATAACCGGGTGGACTCTGTTTCCTGCACGAGCAATAGTTAAAGACTTGCCTCTTCATTACAATAAGATGTTATCAGCTTGTAGCTCGGCCGAATTGCTTCAGCCTTCAAGAAGCTCCATCCGGTACCATGCTCATATGCGTTGAAACTTTTGAAACTCCAGAAGTTGAAGATCAAATTCAGTATGTTTCGGAATCAAATGCAGCCTGAGCTACTTTCATTACTGAAGAAACTAGCATACTTCGATCCACCAACTTTGGTTACCCTGGGGTCGTTATAACGCCCAAAGAGGGTAAAAATGTTATTAGGTATGCTCAGAAGACTTCAGAACCAACAGCCAGCATCAGCTTCCAACAGACAATCTTGGGGAAGGAGCCACGCCCAGCTCCGGCCGTGTCCACATCATCTTCACGGGGCCGAGCACGAAGCTATCCAGGTATCTTGAAGCCCGACATAATGGCACCGGGAGTTTTGATATTAGCTGCCTACAATCCAGAGCAGTCTGTGGCAGATATTGGCCCCCAACATAGCCTTGTCGAGTGATTACAATCTATAGTCGGGCACATCAATGGCAAGTCCACATATTTCAGGCAAGGGAAACTCTGAACCCCACTGAATTTTTTTTTAGAGTAATTATGGATTATTCTAGAAACACTATTAACAGATTCGCCAACTTACAGAAACTTCCCTTCAGTTAGGTTTGACCTAATGCATGCTATTATGGTCATAAATTTAGATTCAAATATTGATCTGTAAGTACTGCTAGTAAAATAAGGTATTTACAAGAAACTAGACATGATATCATCAAAATTCATCGATCACATATAATGTAAATTCTTTGATGGGAAAAAGACATATAATGTAAATTCTTTGATGGGTAAGCCTTTGAAATGTCTCAAGCCTTAGGGGAAATTTGTGCAGTTAGGCAAAATCTAAGGATACGTCAATGTAATTATCACCAATGAATATTAACCTATAAAATATAGAATTTTGACCCCATACTAGAATCCTGAAGACAAATCCGTATTAAAGGCACTGAGTTTTTGATTACTAAATTTTCAGGCATTGATGCTCTCCTGAAAGCCGCACATCCCGAGTGGGGCCCAGCAGCCATTCGGTCAGCCATGATGACAACTGCAGATCCCCTTGATAATACTCGAAAACCCATCGAAGATATGGTGTTGGATAATGATGTTGCTACACCGCTAGATATGGGAGCAGGGCAAGTTGATCCAAATCGAGCCCTTGATCCAGGACTCATATATGATGCCAATACACAAGACTACGTGAATCTCATCTGCGCACTGAATTATACTCAGGAACAAACTCAGACTATCATAAGATCAAGAAACTGCAATTGTTCAAATCCGTCCACTGATCTTAACTATCCGGCCTTTGTGGCATCATATGACCCAACAGAAGAGACAAGTACTAAAACTCAGAGATATCAGAGAACTCTCACAAATGTTGGGAATGGTGCTGCTACTTACAAAGTCAAGGTGAAAAGACCAAAGGGTACCGCGATTGAAGTATCTCCGGAGAAATTGGTGTTTAAGAAGAAAAATGATAAGCAGAGGTTCTCGGTAACTATTCATTATCAGACTTACCATGAGTATGTTATTAATCATGGTTCCATCACTTGGGTTGAGGTGAATGTAAATCACACTGTTAGGAGTCCTGTTGTGGTCACACCAGCAGAACCCTCGGGATGATTGTATTGGTGCATATACACCTCAAATATTTCATTGCCTCAGGGCTCAGGCCATTTTTGTTATGCAATTTCTGCTAATGACTTTAATAAAGAACTTCATTCAATGTTTTCCTTTCTAAATCCCAATGATCATGTTGAAAACCTTTACAAGGTAAGTAATAAATGAGTATGATTTCTGTGACCAACAAAGCAAGAACTGAAACTAGGATTAAAAAACAACACAAAACTTTGCATGCGTACAAAACTTGTATAATGCATTAAAACTCTCTGTGAGGCATTTTTTCGAACAGTTGGTTGATTAAACAGATGAAAATGGCTTCTTACCCTCAAGCCGTCGAACCACTTCGGGTGATGCACAGCAGTCCAGGGCATTATGAATCTGCGATGATCCGAGTTCGTTAATTCAGTTAAAGATTCTGAAAAAAAAAAAAAAGAAGAAGAAGAAAATGGAATTGCAGTGAGAATGGTAAGTTTTGGAATTGTTTTCACTGTAGAGTTGATCGCAAGTAGTAATAGCTAATGGGCTTTGCACATCTTCAGCCTTTATATGCGTCAAATCCAATGTTTTCAAAAGCGGGCCGGACCGGCCGGTTCGACCGATGACCGATGTCTGGTCCGGTCCGAAACTACCCTATAAAACCAGTGGCACCCGGACCGATATAGGGTCGGAAAAACCGATCGGTTAACCGTCGATTTTGGCCCTGTGAACTGGATCGGAGCACCGATTCACTTAATATTCAATTTTTTTTTTATTATTATTTTTTAAACTTTAAAATTCTCCGACCTTTCACGTTTTCACAGACTTAAAAAACGTTTTTGAAACCTACAATTCCCAAATGCCAAATCTGAAAGTGAATTTTGTTTTTGAAGTTTGGATATTAATTTTTACATGAAGAAATATGGATCTTTTATTCTAATATTGAACTATATTATATATTTTAATTTTAATTTTAGTATATTATATATATATATATATATATATATATATATATATATATAAATAATATTTTTATTTATGATGTCATACTAGTTCGATCGGTGGTTGAACCGATTGAACTGATCCGATCGGTAATCAGTAAGGCTGCCTTTGACCTCCGATCTGCTTTTGAAAACATTGGTCAAAACAAATACTATGGCTTTAGAAAAATCAATAATTAGAAGAAGAAAATACAATTGTTCAAAGAAATCCATAATTTTCTTTTTAAAAAATATCATGTTTAGTCCCTAATTTTCTGAATTTATATTACTTTAATTTTTAAAGTTTTAAAAGTATTAAATGAATTTCAAATATTATTAATTTATTTTAAATTAGTCTCTTAATAATTTTTTCGATAAAAGTATGCTTTGAAAAAAAATTCATGTGCACTAGATATTGATTACTAAGGGTATTTTTATCTTATAATCTTAAGGTGACATCCTTCAAGATTAATTACATAAACTTTTTCCGACACTATTTTCATTAAAAAAATTGTTGAGGAATCCAACTTAAAACAGAGTCGTAATATCAGAGATTTTATCTCATACTTTTGAAAGGTTATAAGAACTAAAATGATACAAATTCATAACTCTAACAATAATAATATTTACTCTTTTGTTTTATATTAAACAATCTAATCAAGCACACAATTTCATGATTAAAAACCCAATACAGATTCTGTTAAAATCAGATCCTTTTTACTACTCGGAGAAGATAGAGACTCAAAAATCTTTGCAAACCCAATTGTGTTTTCTGCTTGTTTTACTAATTTTAAATATTTGGAAATGCCAACTTTTTATTTATTTTTTAAACAGAACTATATGGAAGCTGGAAGCATTTCAAGATCAGCTTTTGGTATCTGACTTCTAATTTTTAGCAGTTTTTGTAAATAAATGAGTTTTTCTTAAGAAAATGTTGTGTATATTACTTTGTACAATAACTTTTACTTTATATTCTTATTATTATTTGTCTCCTTCAAAGATTTTTATGTTTGTCTTAGGCACATAATGCAAAATTTCTAATAATTTTTAGGTACAATATTGTCTAATATTAATTCATCCTTTTGATCAATTCTTTCTTCAGCATAGCCTCAAGTTTTATACCAATATTAAAGATAGATTAGTCAAACAAATAAAAAATTCTTAATCATAATATTGCCTGCAACATTAAAGAAGCAAAAAAAAATCATAGGCCTTTAGACTATACTTTGCTTACTGCTCTTAATTTTTTGAATTGTGCTGCAATATTGAATTTTATTAAAAGTCATAATCCATTGAATTGACTGAGTTTATATGTTAATTAATTATATTATTAGTGATGCAAGAAATCATTGTAAAAGAGATGATTGTGACTTGATAAATAAAATATTTTTGTATTTATAAAAACCTTACCTGTTTAATTCTGACCATATTAAATATTTATAGTATTCGCGTTACTAATATCCAGCCTATTTATTTATTTTACTCAAATATTGTTGAAAAATACTTGCAAATTCAGATAAGCTTTATTATTATTTTTCCTTTTGTTTTCGGTTGCAAATTTTCCTCTTTCCTTTAAGTAACCTTGGTCAGCAACGTCTCCCATGGATGACAAGAGAGAAATGTTAGTTCGTCCATTAATTAAACAATAAACTACTTACAATTTAATATTGTCCAGACAAATCTCATCTTGTTAGTTAGTTTTTGGATAAATTAGGTCAAACACGTAATATTTTACATGATATTAGAGTACTATCTACAATATTTAAGTTTCTATGTAGCACCCCGCACGGTGGGTCACTACATCCCCGCACCAAAACCCAATCTACATGCGAGATGAAAAGCCCACACAAGAATCAAGCAAAGGCGAACGAGAGATAGACAGACTCACACCTAATCTAAGCGGAACTTAGACCCTAACTTCAAAGAAATCAAATAATGTATACAAGAGCGGAGGCGAAAACATACAACCAAAATAAATCATACAACACAGTTGATGGGTTCAACTAGCATAGATCCCTAATCCCGATATCAAACATAAATCATAAAGCAACGGGTTCAAACTAACCTTAAAAGTCTGTCCCGAAAATCATATCTTAACAAAATGAAACATATGTACATTCATTCATTCATACTTATTCGAATCACAATATGCATATGCAAAAGACTCAAACTTATACAAAAGACTTGACAGACTCAAGGGACTCAACTCACGCCGCCTAGCTCGGACTCCGAAGCAGAACTTGCAAACTAAAAACGTTGGGGAGGGAGAGGGTCAGTCACACTAACTGAGTGAGGGGCTACCCACACACACCTACATATATATAAGAGCATAACACGTTCAAATCATAATGTTCATGAACCCGGGGATAGTTTTTGCACACCAAAACATTTGTCTGTGATATACATATAGGGGTTACATAGCAAACGAATCAAAACAATACTTAACTTATGCGAATCATATCATAACGTGCCATTTCATACTTGTCTTATCATTTCAAAACATAACCATATTTTAACTTATTAATGAATCTATCCCCGTTACACGAACGTTTGCATGACATACATACGTATAGCTTAGCGGATATAAGCATCAATAACCAACCTCCTTCTCAATTCATATCATATCATAACGAAAACAAAACATCAAACGTATATACTTAACATACCTCATCCACTCCAATGATGGAAGGGTGTATACCCCCTAGCCATCCATATAGGTGAGGGGAGCACACGACTCAAACGTTCTGGACTTCATTCCCCACCAACCTCCTGGTGGGTTAAGGGGTGATCCGACATATGGAGCTATGCCCAGGCTTATCCCAATGGCCCGTGGCCATCCCGGGTGTCCTGACCCGTAGACTCCGGGGCCCAACAATAACATCACATTACATTACATACAATTTCAGAACGCATCATACCTAACCCGCTACATATCATATCATATCATATCATAATAAGCGTAACATACCTTACCTTGCAACAACTATGCTTTACATACCTCTCCGTATCAAATCCATAACATATCCTTAGCTCATATCTCTCGGCTCATAAGAGGCACACGGTTTGAAGCATAGCTTAATGTTGCAAAACTTAACAAATCAAATCGAATCACAACAAGTGTACATAGGCTTGTACATAGCGTACCATACTTGTAAACTTATAACAAAGTCATAAAATACATATCCCGCATGTATTTACTTATACTTAGGGCTTATAAACCACATGCATTCGGAAACGAGCACATGGGGTAGGGTCATAACTATAATCCTAACCTCACCTTACATCGACGAATCTGTAAACACAACGATTGATCGACCTTGGAATCAACAGGGTTAACGAAACACCGCCCTGGGTGCACCTGAATAAATTGAAGACAAAAACAAGATTTAGACTTAAGAATGAACCACATAGACACACGACGTATGCTTATGCATGTAAGAGATGTAAACACGTACATATATCCCATTTCCATATCAATTACATGCAAAGAAAGACATCACATAGCTCAACGTATTCATTCATTATCATAAACCATGATAATGAAGCATTCAAGTGATACGTGTATGCAACGAGTGCAATTGAAAGGCATACGGTAGCAATTCATCAATTACGAACACATAACACATTTTAACACTTAATAACATACCACATAATCACATAAGACATCATATTACATTATTTCATATTCATTTAAGTTCATAAAACAAGTTAGGATCATGTTCGGGGAGGGAAATGAACACACGAAACGAACCTAAGAACAAACGTACATAACACCCCGGTGACCCCTTTCTTCACACTACTCAACCATGGGGGTGGCTAGTTCAGACATCAAAATGTGTAAGGGGTCATGGAAGTGGCGCCCTCTTAGAACAAAAATAGCCATGGGGGTTACCCCATCCCGTGACCGAAACTTTCAATTCCTATGGCCAATTCACGGTCATGGCACAAATCAAGAAGGGGACAGGTGAACAAGCTTCATGTTCATGGCTGAACGAAGGAGAGCAAAGGCAACAACGATGCAGCATCTGCAACAACATAACACCACAATTTGCACCAAATCACCCTAAAATGCATGGTTATGTCCCTAATTTCATGCTTAACAACTTAATCACATTTTAAACTCATGATTCATGCTATCAAACAAGATGCTATTGAAGATCATTAAAGGTCCTTTAATGGTGTTTCAAGAAATAATCAACCAACACACAAAATTTCAACAAATATGCAACAAGGGGGCTTGAGGGAGCAACATATATCAATCCTAGAGCATTTAATTGAAGTATGGAGACATGGGAGCAAATTTCATATATTTTATACTATTCGTTGTCTTCTCCAAGAGCAAGGAATCACACAAAGAAAATGACTTTAATCAGATAGAAATGAAGCTCATGAAGAGAGAAATTCATAGCTTACCTCAGATCATTGATCGGACGAAAGATGGAGGTGAAATGTAGCACCCCATGCGGTGGGGCACCACACCCCCGCACTATGACTCGACACATGGTACGAAATGGAAAGTCCGCACACGCACCAAGTCACAACGAGCGGGTGACAAATGAAAAACAAACCAACCTAAGCTAGGCGGTACCTAAACCCTGTACAAGAAAAATATGAAAAAAACCCCGAATGCGGAAGCGATGCAAAATATGAACTAACAAAAACTTTAATCAACAAACATAAGTAAACGGGTTCAACTAATTCCACAAACCTGTCCTAACCTGCCCCGAATTCAAACATACAACAAAGACGGGTTCAACTAATCCAAGCCCTGTCCTAACCTATCCCGAAAATTCATATAATCAAAGCATAAACATCATCTTGTACCGAACATACTATATACATAATTTTCATACATAATTCGGAACAAAGTACTTAACAAAAATCAAACGGACTGACACAGACTCGACAGACCCGACTCAAAGCCGCCTAGCTCGAACTCCAACAACTTGCACCTGCAAACTAAAAACATAGGTGGGGCGAGGGTCAGTCCACTGACTGAGTGAGGGGGCTGAACTCACGCACACTATACATAATAAGGAGCAGAGCACGTATCAAAAGAAAGATTATGAACCGGGAGTAGGGTTTTGCATACCAAAACCATTTTCAAATCATACTTGTACAATTTTCAAACCAAACTTATACATACTGAGCTTAATCGTATCATATCAAAAGAGAAAGCTCCTATCCCGTTTCATAATCAACATAACATATCATATTCATATACCCGGCGAGTACGGGTCTCTCACCTTACTTCCATATTGAATCGTACGTATCATATCAGAAATCAACAAATATCATAAACAATCCAACCCCAACACCTTGTAGTTCGGGGAGCAAACCCTCACTACTCATACATATACAAACACACACGGGGTAGCTAACCCATACTGTGCCTTCCCCGGTTATCCACCGAGGGCTCAAGATACCACGCCTTCCCAACCTCCATAGGTCGCACGTGAATATCTCAAATGAGAACGTGCACAGGGGTCATAACTGGCGACCCCATGGTCGTCCCGGGTCTCCCTTACCCACGTCTCGGGGCCCAACACAACAGAACATAGCATATCAGATCATAACTCGCTACACACCAAACTTATCATATCTTATCAAAATCATACTTACGTACCTTATCGGAGCATACCATACCTTACAACTTAGCATATGCTATAAACGTACCTCTCCGTGTCATCCTAATCCGCAGCTGGTATGAAGATATACGGTTTGGAGCATAGCCTCGTTGCAAAACAATTCAAGCTTACATATTCTCGTACATATACAGTTCGAAAACCTTTAATCGTATGACAAATTCATAAACATATCATATAAACACATATCTATTATATAAATATAAAAGAATAATCGCATGCAGGCTTGAAAACGAGCACAGAAGGTTGTAGGCCGCTTTAACTAAACAGAAATCCTAAAACCTCACCTTACACCGACGAGAACGGAAAACACAAGCCAGAAAGTCCTACTGAAACCCAAACAGCTGACAGACACCCCCTGGAAGAACCCTGATCGACTGAACACACATAACACAAGACTCAGACTCAAATCACAACCACAAAGACGCACGACCATGCTCACGAATACAAATGATGCAACATATAATCCATATCTATTCACTCAAGTCATTCATGTCATATTATAATTCATATTACATATCAAGAGATGCATAGCCTATAAAATTCATAACATTAATTACATAAAATAAATTAAAGCATTAGAAATTTAATTCTTATCAAGTATTTGGTCCCGAGACAAATAAACACAAATTTCATTCCAATTTTATTCATAAATCCATAATTGCCTAATTTATAATATACTAACAATTAGCATACTTAAGTAAATCATTTAAATTAAATATGACGTATCTTTTCATAATTCATTTCTTATGTTTCATAAAATTTCATAATCAATTAGTTTCTAAAAATTACACCAACACCCCTTAAACAATAAATATTCTCAAGTAGATAGGCGTAAAACGAGACAAATAAATTCAATAATTCACGAATCAAATTTTCATACATCATAGCATACTTCCAAGTATCATCCAACTCATAATTTCAATTTATAGTTCATACAAGATCGAAATTTACAATTAAAACAATTAACGAAAATAAATACAACAACTTCAAAAATTCATATAAAATCAACCGGACATCCGATTGACGAACGGAAAGTGGGGTTGGACTCACCACGACGAAAGGAACCCGCTGACCGAAAGTCACCGAAATGCCGCCACCGGAACCTGCCGGACCGCCACGTCCAGCCGCCGGACCACCACCTTCGGTGGTCGGAAAAATCCCCGGAAGGACAGAAACGTACGCCTCGGCCTGCCCGAGAAAAGCCCTCAACCAATTTCAGAAAATACCAAACACGCCGGATTTCGTTGACGAAAAACCGAACTAAATCCCAACGACGAAAATTGAAATTAAACACAAACCGCAAAACGAAAATAAAACCCGAACATACCGTTGGAAAGCTCGTAACGAATCCTTCGAAAACCCTATAGCCAAAAGCCGGAAAAGTCACCGGAAAACTGGACCGCCGGTCCACCGCCGGTCCGCCACCGGTCCGCCGTCGTCGACCGGTTCTTGGGCCACCACCTAAACGAACAACTCGATCTCGTCGAGTTAGACAACTTCTCAGAAGGAACCATCGCCAAAAGATCGCCGGAAAAGCTTCAAACCGCCGCCGAAAGTCACGCCACCGCTGCCACGCTAGAACCACCACTTCCGCCGCGATTCACTCCAATCTGAGGCCGGAAATGAACTCGGGAGGGTCGAAAACCTCGGAAACCGCCAAGCCCCATCGGAAAAAGCCGCCGGAAGGCGGTGAAACTCGCCGCTACAGTAACCGCCACAGCCGCCGCGAGCTTCAGGCTGCGCGTACGGCGCCGTCGCGACCCGGATGGCCGCGCCACCAACGTCCCAGGCTACGCCGGGAGGTCTTCTTCATGGGTTAGGGGCGCGTGTCGCCGGAAGTCTACCGGAGACCGCCGCGAATGGCCGGCAAAGCTGCGGTCCACCACCACCCTCCGCGCGCGACTGAAAATCGGAGATATCTCCGCCGTCGGTCGTCGCTTGGTCGAAATCTTGGTACAGTTGTGACCGCGTCGTCAAGCTCGTCGAAATGGACTATTAGTTCGTCGAAATCCGTCGAGAAATGAGCGAGTTGGAGTTGTGCATGAAAACATACCTTCGGTGTGTGTGAACAGTAACCGGATCGCTGGAGGGAGAGAGAGAAAGAGCTGAGCGTGTTCTGGCACGAACTACGAGGATTCGGGGTATTATATCTCGGGTCCTCGTACGCAAAAAACGGTCGGAAGAGCGGGCTAACGAAGTCAGAATTGGGCAAACTCAGAGTCTACGGACTCGTTTCGATGCCCCGAACGCGAAGCAGGGGTCAAAAGGGTCTAACTCTTGATCGAACGAGAAATGACCGAAAAACCCCTAAAAGAAGAAAATTGCAAACAAGCCCCTAAACTCAAAAGAGTTCAAAATAGGGCCACGCAAAACACAAAATCACAGAATTAAAACACACAAGGAGGTTAAAACGTGGCATACCTTATTTGTAGGACGAGCGGGGTGTTACATGAAACTTGAGCTCAAAGCTTGAGGGGTGGGGGAAACCCTTCTTTTCTCCTTTCTTCTTCTTCTTCTCTTGGAACGTTTAAACAAGAAATGAGGGGGAGAGAGAGAGAGAGAGAGGTGTTAGTTCGGTTTAAAGGGAAAGAAAATCGGTCCGGTTCGGCTAAAAAAGGGTTAGGTTCAACTGGTTCGAATTTTAAAACAGTTGGAGGACCAAACGGATTCATAAAAATGTGAGGCTTATTCTGTTGGACCCAAATCGTCGAAACAAATCCAATGGCGAAGTCAAAATTTGAATCCGAATCCCCGAGCTCAAGTTATCCAAAAAACAGCTCAAACACCCTAATAGCGATTAGGTCCCTAAACTTCAATCAATTGGACATTTGAGTCCAAACACATTTTAATTAAATTCTAAGGTAATAAATAATTTGAAATAAAGTTCAGGTTGATATATAGAGCATGTGACATCACGTATTTCACATAATTGCAATTAAAATAATTAAATTACTAGTGACCTCTTACCTGGATTGCTGAAGAGATGGGGTGTCACACTCTAATTGTTCAAACCTCAACATATGGAGTGTGTGTTATTTTATCCTGCTGACTAAATAATAATTACTTATTATCTGATAATGTTTGGAAAAACTCCAACTCATTAACTAGATTTTGGCATGAGATAGATTAATCACCTAATACAACATGATATGATCATACTACTACCTATAATATCAAAGTCTTATGCTCTACATTGAATCCTGATTGTTCAAACCTGGCCATGCTGAGGGTGTGTTAACTCATCCTATCAACTAACTAATAAACTACTTTTACCTAATAATATTTAGAGAACTCTTATCTCATTAGGAGTAAACCCTCTAACAGTATTATCTTAACTAATCTTTATATCTAAGACCTCCTCAATTAGTTATATCATGTTCGGCTATTTAATCACTAGGGGGTTTGCGTCAAAAAAATTAAAAATAAAAATATTCGACTATTTGAATGTAAAAATATAGTTCTCAATTATTCAAATATTAAGTGGTTTAAACCTCCGAACAAAAATTAAATAAGGATGAACTTCCTAACCTAACTGCATCATTCATATGGTCGGAACTAAATTCAATTATTACAAAATCACTTAGTAATTGTGAAAAATTTGTAAAAGAACAACATGCAAATGCAAACCAAGAGCGTTCACGATTAACATCGTCTTTCTTAAAAGGATAGGTTATTTTACTTTTTGCATGGTATCAATTTAGGTAGGAGGTCATAGAAACTCATAACAAAAAATCCCCAATCTACTATTTTCATTCACATCCGTTACATGGATTTAAATTATATTTCCTTTAAAAAATGACCCTTGTAACACACTATTACATATGTAGATTAATTGAATTTGAAACACATGTTTTTGGGCATTATACAATTATAAAACAAAGATTTTGCAACCTGAAACAAAAAATTACCGTTGCAAAAATTGATGTCAACAAAAATTAAAAAGAAAAAAAAAATGCATATGGATTATGAGTTTTTTTTTATTGTCGTGCATTAGCCATTATTGATCAATTACATTATAGTTTTCTTTTTTCTTTCTTAATAAATCACCAACCATTATAAATTTCAAGAGTTATTTAATTGATAATTCATAAAATTAAAGATTCTTGAGTGACCTTAGTCCTTACATATGCGTGAATATGAACCAATGGAATTGTCGCATTATGCACTAGATTAATACTTATCACATATCATGTTGAATCAGAAACAAAGCACAGTCTTCGCAATTTACACAATCAAACTAATTACTTCCAGACTGGGATAATAGGAGACACCACAATAGGACTCCTCACACTGTGCTTCCCGTTATTCTCAACCCAAGTTATCTAACCAAACGTTACTGTCCCATTTACGTTCCCATGATATTGTATGGTAAGTAAATAAGTCTGCCTTGTCATATTTTTGGCCAAAAACTAGTGTTGTTGGAGATATAGTAACCTCAGAACCACTCGGTGCCACCACTTGAGCCTCATAAGTTATCGTGTTGTCCCTGACATTCTTGACCGTCCTTTGGAAGTTTTGAACCAAAGCCTTGGTAGTTTTGTTACGATAGAAGGTAATAAAGGAAGGGTAGTTCAAATCCGAAGATGGATTCGAATAATTATAGCTCGATCTTGTGATGGCCATGATTTGATTTCGTGTGAGATTCATCAAGCAAAGAAGGCGTACATAATCTCGTGGGTTAGCAGCGTAAATGAGTCCGGGATCCATGGCTCAGTTTGGATCAACATGTCCTACTCCCATGGATAGCGGTGTTACAACATCATAGTTGAAAAGGGACTCTCGAATATAATTTCACGCATTATCTAAATTGTACGCGGTTGTCACCATTGCAGATCGAATGGTTGCTGGACTCCAACCTAGGTGGGCCATTTTGAGGAGTGCTACAACGCCGGAGGCATGGGGGTAAGGCATGGACATGCCAGAAATAGCGATGAAATCACTAGTTAAAGTTATGTTAGAAGCGATAACAGCGGCCATGCTATTTGGGATCCAAGATGCTAATACTAGTGATCCCAACTAACCTTATACATGGCCACCCTTGCACAAGGGGCAACACTTCTTGTGGTTCCCGTGGTATATCCAAAAAACATAGCCCCTTCAACATAATTTCCAGCGGAAGTTGATGAAGTGTGTGTCCCATGACCTTGAGTATCCATCCCAGAATTCATACTCAGGGTCATACCAGGATTATTGCGATAACTCCCTTATTGAAATATCGAACTCCAATGAGTTTTCTATTACACAATGAGGAGTTAAAATCTTGCCCCTCCTCGCACGTCCCTTTCCACCTTGAAGATACTTTGTCATTCCATCATCTTTGATGCTCCGGCTTTCTGGCCAAACGCCGGTGTCTATAACACCAACTATCACATCTTTACCATACTCAGAAACTGGCCAAAATCCTGTAGTGGGATTTAGGCCGAGGAATTCAAATCTGTGAATGGTGTCGAGTGTGACATTCATGTCCCTATACGTGGAGAGAAAACCTGGAGATCTGTTAAGGGCTTCGAGTTCATCATTCGACAACATTGCATTGAATCCGTGAAAAGTGTTGTCGTAAGTGTAAACTAGCTTTTGTGGACCCTCATTTTGTTTCACTGATTTCGAGTTAAAAGATTTCAGAGAACTGACAACAAATGAATACCAATGGTTGTGGCTAGCAAAAGGCTTTGGCATGAAAGATTTGTGCATATGGACAATGTAATGAGACCGCAATCCTGAGATCAGATTGACATTGTTATGAACAATTAGGGTCAAGAGGAACAGAAGGGAAGGGGTTTTAGAAGCTCCATTTTGTGAAAAACTTTGCTATGAGATGAGATAATGTTCAGGAATGAGAATGGCTTATTTGTACGGCATATATAAAAACAGTTCTTTTTTGATGATTGATTTTATTATCACAATTATAGCGAATGCTAAGCACTAAGGCTGAGAAAATGACGCTCAAGCACCCATGAATTTTTCTCGTCTTTATTATTGAGGAGGACATTTCTATTACATTCATTGAATGACTTGTCTTTGTGTTGGCTCATATTAATTATTGGGCTGAGTTTGTTGCAAGTCCTTATTAGTTTTCTAAAATAAAATGAAAAGTATGGGAACACGTTTAAAGAAAAAATAGAAAAAAGGATGGCGAAACACGTTTTATATGCTTTAACAATGAGAAATATTGCTATTTATTTAATAAAAAAAAAACTTTGTGGTCCACTGTTTATCTTAATCTAGGTTAAAATTGTAGGTCGCAATGTTGTAGCCTGTGTCTTAGATTTCTTGAATAATGGTTACTTCGATAAGAGATTAAACTTCACGCATGTTGTCCTTATTCCTAAATGCAAAAATCCTGACCTTATTACTTAATTCAGACCTATAAGTTTGTGCAATGTTGCGTATAAAATTGCTTCTAAAACCATTGCTAATCGTACGAAGCCTCATTTAAATGTTATTATCTCCCCGAGTAAATCAGTGTTTCTGTCCAATCGTATGATTACTGATAACATTCTTGTAGCTTTCGAAATTAAACATTTTCTGAAGCGCAAAAAGACAGGGAAAGAAGACTTCTTTAATTTGAATCTCGACATGCGTAAGGCCTATGATAGGGTTGAATGGTGGTTTCTCGAGTAAGTTTTGGCTAGGTTAGGTTTCCCTTCCACCTTTATCCATAGAATAATGTGTTATGTTTCTTCGGTGACTTTTTCTTTTCTTCTGAATCAATGTGACTTCAGATATTTGGTCCCGGAAAGGGGTATCCGTCAAGGAGACCCCCTTTTCCCTTACTTATTTCTCCTGTGTGCAAAGGTGTTATCGGTCTTATTGCAGGAATAGGAAGGTTTGGGGAAACTAAAAGGTGTGTAGGGGTGCACCTCCAGTCTCTCATTTACTTTTTGCAGATGACTCTATGATTTGTGGAACTGCAACCCGGGACTCAGTTGAGTGTGTGAAGGAGGTCTTAGCTAAGTATAGTCGGGTGTCGGGGCAGATCATGAAACCCTCAGAAGTCTTCAATGGTGTTTAGCAGGAATGTAGGATTGGATACTCAGGATGATCTTGAAGGAGTCCTAGGAGTGAAAAGAGTGGATAATCTTGACATGTACCTCGGTCTTCCTTCTGTTGTAGGTAAGATGAAGAGGGAGGTTCTTAGTAGCATTGTGGAATGGATCAAAAGGAGAGTGCAGGGGTATTCCGAAAAGTTTCTTTCACTAGCGGGCAAAGAGGTCTTGATCAAAGCTGTATTACAAGCCATACCCACCTACGCCATGAACTATTTCTTGCCCCCAGATTGCATCTTGCTAGAGATTGAAGCTACCATTCGAAATATTTGGTGGAACAATGGGAAGACTAGGCAGATTTATTAAGTAAGGTGGCCTCTGTTGTGCACTAGTAGGTCAAGTGAAGGGTTGGGGTTTAGGAGGATCAAAATTTTCAACATGGCCATGCTTGCTAAACAGCTATGGAGAATTATCCGTAATCTAAATAGTTTACTAAGTTGTATTTATGCAGCTCGGTACTATCCTAATTATGATATTTTGAATACATGGTTGGGTCGCACGCCGTCGTTTGCTTGGAAGAGTCTGTTTCAGGCACGTTATCTAGTTGCGGCAGGATCAAGGTGGAAAGTGGGTAATGGCGAAAATATACATGTTTGGAGGGATCGGTGGCTCCCTCGAGAACCTGAATTTAGACCAAGGTTTTAGCCTGGGAGTACAATTTCACCTGAATGGGTTTCAGATCTAATGGAACCTAATCTTACTAAATGGAACGTCGAATTTATGATGCCCCGTGTTCTCGCTTTCAGGTACGGGCACCACTCCGGTGATTTTTTGAGAGTTAGGATTATTTATTTATTTCATTCACACTTTATTATGTAAATTGTAAGATTAATTACCCGGACAAATTATAAATGGACTTATTTGCATTAATATAACATAAGTGATTAATTGTAGCTTGCATACATTATTATACTTAACTTCATAATTCTATAACTTATATATACATATATATATAGGCATCCACTTGATCTTTACATTACATAATTGCACATACACCCTCATGGCATTCATCTCTAAATGTATATAAGATAATCATAAGGACTTAAGTGCAATTAATCATAATTATACAAGACCTATATTTATATCATATACATTATACACATTACACACATTACATTCATCACTCTCATCTCAAACATACAACAAGAACACACACTCACTCACATACTTGGGGCTCGATTTCAAACGGAGAAGAGGAGGACTCGTCGTGACTTCACCCGGAACTCGTTGCATCATCATCATCACATTATACATCCTCTCATTTCTCCATTTGTTGGCTTAGGTGTGCATATATATGTACATGACTATATGGATATGTGTGTGATATGTGTGGAAGTTGGGGTTTTTGTGAATTTAAGTTTATTATCTTACTTTTATGTGCGTATATGCATGAATATATGTTTATTTATGGAATTCTTGCATGAAATCTTGGTTGGTTGGTTGGAAATGGATATATGTAATAAATGAGTGTTCATATGTTGATTGTATGATGATCTATACATGTTATGATGAATCTTTTGATACCTAATTGAAGTATTGTGTGCGTATATATGCTAAGTCTTAGTTTTAACTTGGGAGTGTTTTGGAGATGCTTTGATGTGGTTTTTGCATGGACATGTTGCTTCCTTGTTTTTCGAGCAGAGGTTCCCGGCTGGGACCTCTTTTAGTTTAAAAATAATACCAGTCGGGAACCTATGTCAGGGGGTTTGACTTGGCATTGATCCCGACCGAACCATTCCCGACCGGGATTGCTTAGCAGGAACTTAGGACAACTTGTCCCGACCGGGACCCATTTTAGAACAAAACCAATCCCGACCGGGATAGCTGTGCAGGGCCGCTGTTGTTAGGGGTGTCCCGGCTGGGATCCCTTTTCAACTAAAACTAGTCTCGGAGGGGATTACCCATTAGAAACGGGACTTGTGTAATTTTCACTCCTTTCGTTATTTGGCTTGTCTACTTGGTCTTTGGGATATTAATTGTGCACATAAACATGTATATTGTAACGCCCTGATTTCAGGTTATTCAGGTACGCACGCCACGTGTGAGTTTTGAGCGTTAGGATCTGTTTTAATTGTTTCATTTCTTAATTTCCTACACTTCATGATAATTAAATGAATTATATTTCAACATGTTGACGTGAAATTATATGAAATTATATCAATTTGAGAATTATTGCACAAATTGGATTTAATTGTTACGTGAATTAATTATCGAATGTGACTTAATTGCTTATGTGTCCTTAATTGATCACCTTTCATAATTTGAGGACTTAATTGCATGACCTTAATTTGGACTTAATGGCCAACCTTTCATAATCTTAGAACTTAATTGCATAACTTACACATTTGAGGGACCTAATTACAATTAGTGCCATTTCATCTAATTTAAGAGATGAATCACGTAATATCTCTTTCATTTTTCATACAAAACACATACACACACCTTCTTCATGCTTCCATGGATCACGGTTGAAGCACAAGTAGGGGAAAAAGAGATTTTATCAATTTCAAGCTAATTTTCCGGAGAAATTGCATAAGTTGAAGCTCAACAATCATTTCATCTTCATCTCTTTCCTTCTCCTTTGTCATTCAAGGTAGAGTTTGAGATTTTACATGAATTCTTGAATCCATGATTGAAGTAGGGTTGAGAGTTATGATGTAATTCCTTGGTTATTTGTGATTAGAAGCATGTTTGAAATCTTGCATGAATTCTTGAAGAAAATGAGAGTTGGATGACATGAAAATATATGGGGTTGATTGATGATTTCTTGATGAATTATGTATGTTTCATGTTGTTATGTGATGCCTAAGTGAAACTAGAGTGTGCATATATGTTGCTAAGTGTTATTCTTGCCTTAGTTTGGTTTGGGCTTGATTTGGGAGCCAAATCCCGTGTGTTACCCTGTTTCCCCTGTTTTCTCGACGCCATTTCTGCTGCTGGACTTGAAGGTCGCGCCCGCGACCTTTTTGTGACCATTTTTGGTCGCGACCGTGATCAACAACTCGAGAACTTGCTGTTTTTCCTTCGCGGCTGAGACACCCTCAAATGAGCTCCGATTGACCTGATTTTTGAACCCACAGAAACCTCTTGAAGTATAGAATATTCTCCAATTGGAATCACCTCAATATCTTTTCTCAATTGTGATACATAATCAATTCTTTTTGGTGTCGCCACTTCACCGACAAACTGCATTCACCTAAGTTTGAGCGTATGCCATTTTCTCCTCGTTTTGAACTAGAATATGAGCCATATATCCTCAGAAAGGTATATGTGTATAGTTTCATATCCAATAAACAAAAATCAATTCCAACTTCTAGAACTTAAGATATTTCAGTTTTCCTACAGCATGCGCAATTCCAAAAACTATCAATTTTTACCAAACTTTGCTAAAACCCTTTATATTGCATTCCTTTCACTTCCTTGGCTCCCGTATGTGACTTATATGAGTTATACACTTGGTTTAGTGATAATTATGTTCTTATTTGACATTCTTTAATTGTTACTGCATGACATATTGATCCCGACTTTGCCGTGCGTCTTAAATGGTTCATATGAGTCGTGTCACACGAACACTTGTCCTTGTTATTGGAAAAATGGAATCAGAAAGCAGCGAAAATTTTAAAAATTTTCCAACAAAAGGATCGATAACTCGCAATCATGAATCCAAATAACAAGGACACCCAAGAACGCGTTATCGATCCTTAAAGCGTTTCAAGCCACCCAAGAAACCCTTGAAACGTTTCAAGAAAGACTATCAAGAATCGCAAAAGACTATCATGAATCGAAAAAGAAACTTACTTTTCAATAGTCTTTCTTGAATCCAAATACTATCATGAATCGCAAAAGACTATCATGAATCGCAAAAAACTATCATGATTGCGAGTTATCATGAATCGCAAAAGACTATCATGATCGCAAAAGAAACTTACTTTTCAATAGTCTTTCTTGAACCGTTTCAAGCACCCAAGAACGCTCTTCGCGCGACTTGATCCCCTCTCCTTGGTAAAGCTCGAATCTTTAAAAACTTATAACTTGAAGCTCTCTAGAGATAGTCCGCCAACTTGACTACAATCTAACTAGTAAGGATGCTAGTTCTCTAGTTAGTGTTTAGGCTTAACCTAGGGTTTATGTGATCTTGGAGAAAGGATGGTGTTCAACACATGAACCAAGAAGAATCGATCAATCCTTAAGGGGAGCTCGAGCTCCCCTATATATAGCAAGAGAGGGGCGGCCGAACCTAGTCCTTTTGGATTAAGAATTTGGTCCGTCTCTCTTATTACTTGATCATCACTTAATTCCAAACCTTGATTTTGAATTCTAATTCAAATCAACTTTTAAGCGAGCTAAAATATCCAAAACCCTTTTGGATAATACTATACTTTATTTATTAATAATAAATAACTTATTTATCTAATTAATTAATTCATAATTAATTAAATAGATTAATTTCTCCAAAATAAGACTTTCATTTTAATTCAAAAATTAAACCAAAGTCTATTAAATAATTAACACATTAATTATTTAATACATAAATAATATACACGTGTGACACATGTGTCCCCAAGGATACGTGCCAATCACGTGAACCACACATGTGGAACCCTCTTGGTATGATCAACTCGTTTAATCATTTTAAAGCCTTAACTCATGTAAACAAGTTGTTGTGTGTGACCCTCTAGGTTCTCAATTTAATTATTTGTGACCCCAATTAATTAATTCACTAATTAATTAATCAGTCCACAGTTTAAACGGCCATAGTCTAGGAACAGGTGTTTAACCGTTAGCTGAATTGGAATATCTCGGTTCGATAGAACCTTTAAGTCATTGATTCATGTGAGATACAATCCTCCTACTTACTATCTCTCAACCAAGATCTAGGGTAAGGGAATAACAGAACCCTAATAATCTGGTCTTAAAGCTAAGTGCATTTCATATCCATTTGATCTCAATCCAAGAAACCCTTTTCTTGATGTCTTGATCTATTGCCTTGGCCAAGGACTCCATATGGCATATGAATGACTTAGACAATAAGAGATCACCTTGCAAATGTAAGTGTAGTCCTTTCTTGATTCTCATTCACTTCCATGAATCACTTGTGCAACCCCAGAATAAGCCTTGAATCAGTTGTCTAAGGCGACACCCTTTAAAGCTTATACCTAAGACTACAGATTTAACTCATAAAGTGACATGGAACCTCAAGTCTAAGGATCAATTAATCACATCAATGACTCGTGAGATGTTTCCTAATTTGGAAGTTTCCATTTCCTGAAATAGAAACTTCCTTTCCCATTTAGGAATCTTCTCACACGGGGCACCTCAGTGAACTTACTTATGGAAGTAAGCACCCTCATGTATCACGCACGTATCAACTATACACTTTGCACCTCCATGAAACAAGGTGGTCCTTCTTAAGGGCGTGATCCCACAAGCAAGCCTTAAAGGAGTCAGGTTGACACTCCCACTGTCTGTAGGACTCATCAGCTTGGAGTATTTTACTAATCATGACTTATGTGATATAGGGCTCGTTTGATGAACCATTTCACCTAAATGATAGAGTGCTAAAGTCATCAGGATTAGGGGAGTTCTCATACATACACAGCTAAAGTAAACGCATACCAAACAAGATCATATAAAGAAGTGTTGCCTCAATTCGTTATTTTATTCAAAGATTGTCTGTGATTACAATAAGAAAAAGTACAAAGCAGATATGAAATCGGCTTTCTAGGGCACTATTCCTAACAATCTCCCACTTCCTCGTCAAAGCCATTCTAAAGCTACTCTATGTCCCATCTTCTGAAGATGACCTTGGAAAGCTTCTCGACTAAGGGGTTTAGTAAGTGGATCTGCCACGTTCTTTGTTGATGGGACCCTCTCAATTTGCACATCTCCTCTTTTAATAATATCACGGATTAGGTGATACTTCCTCATAATGTGCTTGGTCCGTTGGTGAGATCTTGGTTCTCTTGCTTGAGCAACCGCCCCAGTGTTGTCACAAAACACAGTAATGGGGTCTTTCATGCTAGGAACAACATTCAACTCTTGAATGAAGTTTCTAATCCAAACACCTTCCTTAGATGCATCATTTGCTGCTAAGTATTCGGCCTTAGTGGTCGAATCTGCAGTGGTCGTGTGCTTGGAACTCTTCCAATTCACTGCTCCGCCGTTTAGGCAGAAAATGTATCCTGACATTGACTTAAAGTCATCTAAGTCAGATGCAAAGCTTGCATCGTAGTATCCTTCGACAGTAAGATCTTTTTGACCTCCGTAAACTAGGAATAAATCTTTAGTACTTTTCAAGTACTTAAGAATATTCTTCATGGTAGCCCAGTGACCATCTCCAGGGTCAGATTGGAAACGACTTATTACACTAAGTGCATAAGCCACATCCAGTCGAGTACATAACATTGCATACATTATGCTACCTATTGCTGATGCATAAGGTGTATGAGCCATACTTTCCTTCTCATGGTTAGTCTTAGGACACATCTTCTTAGAAAGATATGTTCCTACACTCATAGGAAGGTTCTTGACCTTTGTTGACTCCATATTGATTCTCTTCAATACTTTGTCAATGTACATCGACTGTGATAGTCCTATCAACCTTCTAGATCTATCTCGATATATTTTGATTCCAAGGATGTAGGACGCATCACCAAGATCTTTCATCTCGAATTGGTTCGATAACCATAACTTAGTTACTTTCATGTCATCCTTTGAATTCCCAATAAGAAGGATGTCATCAACGTAAAGTACTAAGAATTGCACTGAGGTCTCCAATTCGTTTCTATACACACATGATTCATTCGAGATCTGAATGAAGCCAAACGCTTTGACTGATTCATCAAATAGAATGTGCCAATTCCTAGAAGGCTATTTTAGTCCATAGATTGACCTTTGGAGTTTGCAAACCTTTTGCTCACTCCCACTGAATGTGAAACCTATGGGTTGATCTATATAAATGTCTTTATCAATGTCACCATTGAGAAAGGCAGTTTTCACATCCATTTGCCATATCTCATAGTCATAATATGCAGCAATGGCAAACATGATCCGAATAGACTTTTGCATTGCAACTGGTGAAAAAGTTTCATCAAAGTCCACGTCGGGTCTTTGAGTGAATCCTTTTGCAACCAGTCTTGCTTTGTAGGCTGCAATGGTTCCATCAACTCCAAGCTTTCTCTTAAAGATCCATTTGCAACCTATGGGTTTAACCCCATCAGACAAATCTACCAAGGTCCAAACTTGGTTGGAGTTCATGGAATCCATTTCGGATTTCATGGCTTCTATCCACTGTTTAGAGTCAAAATCTGAAAGTGCCTCCTCATATGTTAGAGGATCATTATCCTTTTGAGAGATCTCATGGAAGAATTCATACCGTCTCTCCGGCTATTTAGGAGTGCGTTCAGAACGCCTTAGAGGAGGATTTATGTGTGTATCGAAATTCGTGATTGGTTGTGGTTGATCAGAAGGGGATGTTTCTTCAGTGGGTGGCATGGGGTCACTTTGTACTTCCTCTAATTCTATGATCTTGCCTTTCTTTTCTTTAAGGAACGGTTCCTCAAGAAAAGTAGCATTTCTGGAAACAAACACCTTTTGCTCATATTGATCTCAGAAGTAGTATCCTATGGATTCCTTAGGATAACCTACAAAGTAGCATAAGTTAGAACGAGATTCTAACTCATATCCCTCTGTCCTCTTCACGTAAGCAGGACAACCCCAAATTCTTAAGTAAGAATAACTAGGGATTTTACCATGCCACATTTCATAGGGCGTTTTAGGGACTGACTTAGAGGGAACCAGATTCAAAATCTTTGCGGCACTTTCTAGGGCATAACCCCAGAAAGAAGGTGGTAAGTCAGTGAAACTCATCATGGAACGAACCATATCAAGTAGAGTTCGATTTCTTCTCTCAGAAACTCCATTGAGTTGAGGAGTTCCCGGAGGAGTCCACTGAGAGATAATCCCATTATCTTTGAGATGATTAAGGAATTCTTCACTAAGTTACTCGCCTCCTCGATCAGATCGAAGTGCTTTGATCTTGTGACCAGTTTGGTTCTCAAACTCCTTTTCAAATTCTAGGAATTTCTCAAAAGCTTCAGATTTACACTTCATTAAGTGTACATAACCATACCGATTAAAGTCATCGGTAAAGGTTATGAAATACTGATGACCGTTTCTTGTGCTTACACTAAGTAGTCCACAAACATCAAAATGGATCAAATCCAAGACCTTAGTGGCACGTTCCACAGTTCCTTTAAAAGGAACTTTGGACATCTTTCCTTTGAGACTGAACTCGCAAGAAGTTAACTCTTTGAGATCATTTTCAGAGAACGATCCTAAAGTATTTATCTTGCTAATTCTGTTCTTGGAAATGTGTCCTAATCTAGCATGCCATAAGGGAGCTGAAACTTTATCATCTCTCTTACGTTTAATTTCTCGTTGTATATTCATAATATTGATATTTTGAGTCAGATAAAGTCCATTACTTAGAGTACCAATGTGAACAGAAGAGTTGTTCCGTTTGATAAAATATTTACCATTCTTAATATAAGTTTCATAACCTTCACAATCTAAAATCGGAACTGAAATTATATTACGAATAATGTTCGGTACATAAAGGTCCTTATTTAAAACTAACTCAAAACTACCTAAATCTAATCTAATTGTGCCTAAAGCTCGAGCTTCCACTTTTGAGCCATTGCCGATCTTCAAGTCACATTCTCCTTCTCTAAGTTGTTGAACTTCATTTAACATCTGTACATTATTACAGATATGAACTCCACAACCGGTATCAAGTACCCAAGAACTAGAATTAATAGAAAGATTTACTTCAACGAGAAACATACCTTTCTTTAGAGTAGCCTTGTACTCTGGGCAGTTTCTCCTCCAATGTCCCGCTTTGCCACAATGGAAGCAAACATCCTCTTTCTGATCACGTTTCTTCTTTTGGGCCTTCTCCTTCGAAACGCCACCAGTGGGCCTAAGGGGTTTCTTCTTCTTCTTGTGGGCTTTCTTACCCTTACCTTTAGAAAGCCCGGAAGAGGAAGATGGAGCATTCACCATCAGAACCTTATTGTCCTTCTTGATCGTGCTTTTAGCAGTCTCAAGCTGACTAATCAGCTCAGCTACGGTAGCACCAGCATGATTCATATTGAAGTTAAGGACAAATGGGTTGAATGATGGTGGGAGCGAGGCTAGCAACAAGTCCACTGAAAGCTCATCTTTCAGTGGCATGTCCATGGAAGCAAGTTTCTCAGTAAGGGCGAGAAACTTGAGTCCATATTCATGGACACTTGAACCTTCCCTCATTCTCAAATGGAACAATTCCTTTGAAGTGTTATACCTTGTAACACGTTCATGAAGATGGTAAAGTTGTTCTAAGTGGTCGTAAATCTCCCAAGCAAATTCCATGGCCTCATGTTGCCTTTGCAAGTCCGGAGACATATTAGCCAACATAAGGTAACAGGCTTGGAGATTATCATCCTTCCACTTCTGGATCGCGTCCCGCTCGGTCCGAGTGGGAGCGTTCCCTTCGGGACTAGGCTCCCCTTCGAAGAGAACATAAGTTCTCTTCTCAGAATCTAAAATGATTTTCACATTCCCCAGCCAATCAGAATAGTTGGGACCAGTCAACTTGTTTGACTCGAGGATCGATACAAGAGGGTTTTTGGTTGCCATTTCAAAACACATAGAGAATCACAGAATCTACGACCTAAATGGTGAAACAGAGAACTAGTGAGCATGCTGAATAATAACGATATACAAAAGATAAGGTCTTTAATCTAATGTAGCTCCCACTATTTTTCAAAGATCTATAATTCCCAAAGATCTAAGAGGAACACGTTTCCCAATGGGTACTAAGATCCTAAGCATTTTACCTCGAACCCACGACTCGCGGACATTCTAAGTAAAACCTCAGGTAGGTACAACTTATCAATTCTAACACCTTTAGAACTCTTAGTAATTGTTTTTGCATCACCTATCTTTCAATATGGACCCACGACTCGTGCGACATCCATATTTACTTAGGCGTTAAGCTAGACCCATCAATCATAAAATCATGATCAAAACTTAGTTTGAACGAGCCACGACTCGCGGATATCGCCCTTGCCAAAATTGACCATAAAATATTGATTATTTAAAATGATCAATTAGGTAACTAAGAACTAATAAGCTCCACTAGCTATCCCACGACTCGTGGACAATAACTAGTTTCACTTACTAAACTTGAAAACCTATTGATGGAATGCTAGGAATTTAATTCAAAATTTGCATTTCGAATTAAACACCTATTATTCGAAATGAGCTTAATATTTAATGGGAATTTTCGAATCAACCGGAGAGTTGTCCGGTTCGACCTCACCAACATATATGTTATCCAATTTTATTAGTCTTGATTAATGCAAGTACAATTTAAATGCATTTCAAACAAGCACATAAACAGATAACATGTCCTAGCATGATACTAACATGAGATGATCATGGGTCTATCCTATCTTATGCGTGAAAAGTGGGAGCCACTCCACTATCACAAATCTAACATACATGCCACATAAACAGTTTATATCACATAAGGGAAAACAGTAACAAAATACGAGCCCTATCTCTATTACATTTTCAATTGAGATTCCCCTCCCTAACAATTTGAGGGATCTTCACTTATGGCCTCCTTGTTACTTGAATGTGGTCCATCTTACTCCATGGTGCATTGTCTCCAAAATGAAAATAAAAACCTCACCACCCATTCTACTCTCCAAAACAAAGAAAAAGTACTGAAAAGTAATAAGGCTCAATCTTCATATTGGCCTTAGACAAATACACGGGGCATACCCCGACCTCAATACAGTAATATGGAAAGCCACATAATAAATCACATAACAGTACGCACATAAGTGAGGCTCCATCCTCAATTGAAAAACGCAACCATAGGGCTCCAACCCCAAATGTAAACCATCCACGTGCATAAATGTAAAGCATACAAAGACTAGTACCCATGATCACCTAACATGCATCTTGCGAGAATTTGAACTTAGCCAATAAATTAAAATTCCCGCTTTAAGCTCTAATAGCTTAAAATACGACTTAGATGCAATTCTTATTCAAGAGCCTTTTCTATAAAAACCGAAAAGCAATAAACTAATAAAATTCCAATTAATTTCTGAAAATTAATAATTTTATTCTTTCAATATTTTCATAAAATAAAGTTTACAATTTTCCCAAAATTTAAATCACTTTAATTTCTTAAAATCCCAATTTAATTAATTATTTCAAAAATAACTTTTAATTTAATAAAACAAAATTTTCAGAAAAATCAAATCGGGATTTCAAGGACCGATAACACGAAAAACACGAAAACACGAAATCCGGGGCCCCGGAACCGCCCGGAACGAGCAGCTACTCGCTGCGCAGAGTTTGCTGCTGCTGGCGTGCGGCGAGGCCGGGCGGGTGCTGCCGCGCAGTTGCAGGACAGGCGCGCCTAGGACGGCGTCGCGCGCGGCTGCGCGACGGTGGCGTGCGGGGTTGGTGCGTGCTACGTGTTGGCATGTTCCAACCTCGCATGTTCGTTTCGTGTTTCCTTTCGTATCTCAGGTTTCTCCAAAACCCAATTCAATCCAAAATTAAAATTACGATTTAAACGAATTTCAACTAAAACAGTTTTTCAAAACAGATTTAAGAAAACAGTTTTTCAGAAATTTTTAGGAAAAACACAGTTTCGTATTTCAGGCTTTCCAAAAGAACTCAAGAATACCCAATTCGCATCTAAGCCTAAGAATTTCTACCAAATTCAGATAAGCGGAGATGAATCAGAAACACGATTAACGAGGTGGCTCTGATACCATTTGTTGGAAAAACAGAATCAGAAAGCCGCGAAAATTTTAAAAAATTTTCAACAAAAGGATCGATAACTCGCAATCATGAATCCAAATTCGTAAGGTAAAGAAACTTACTTTTCAATAGTCTTTCTTGAAGTGTTTCAAGCCACCCAAGAACGCTCTTCTCGTGGCTTGATCCCCTCTCCTTGGTAAAGCTCAAATCTTTAAAAACTTCTAACTTGAAGCTCTCTAGAGATAGTCCACCAACTTGACTACAATCTAACTAGTAAGGATGCTAGTTCTCTAGTTAGTGTTTAGGCTTAACCTAGGGTTTATGTGATCTTGGAGAAAGGACGTTGTTCAACAAATGAACCAAGAAGAATCGATCAATCCTTAAGGGAAGCTCGAGCTCCCCTATATATAGCAAGAGAGGGGCTACCGAACCTAGTCCTTTTGGACTAAGGATTTGGTCCGTCTCTCTTATTACTTGATCATCAAGTAATTCCAAGCCTTGATTTTGAATTCTAATTCAAATCAACTTTTAAGAGAGCTAAAATATCCAAAACCCTTTTGGATAATATTATACTTTATTTATTAATAATAAATAACTTATTTATCTAATTAATTAATTCATAATTAATTAAATAGATTAATTTCTCCAAAATAAGACTTTCATTTTAATTCAAAAATTAAACCAAAGTCTATTAAATAATTAACACATTAATTATTTAATACATAAATAATATACACGTGTGACACACGTGTCCCCAAGGACACGTGCTAATCACGTGAACCATACGTGTGTTTCACACGTGTGGAACCCTCTTGGTATGATCAACTCGTTTAATCATTTTAAAGCCTTAACTCATGTAACCAAGTTGTTGTGTGTGACCCTCTAGGTTCTCAATTCAATTAGTAGTGACCCTAATTAATTAATTCACTAATTAATTAATCAGTCCACATATTAAACGACCATAGTCTAGCAACAGGTGTTTAACCCCTAGCTGAATTGGAATGTCTCGATTCGACAGAACCTTTAGGTCATTGATTCATGTGAGAAACATCCTCATACTTACTATCTCTCAACGAAGATCTAGGGTAAGGGAATAATCAGAACCCTAATAATCTGGTCTTAAAGCTAAGTGCATTTCATATCCATTTGATCTCAATCCAAGAAACCCTTTTCTTGATGTCTTGATCTATTGCCTTGGCCAAGGACTCCATATGGCATATGAATGACTTAGACAATAAGAGATCACCTTGCAAATGCAAGTGTAGGTCCTTTCTTGATTCTCATTCACTTCCATGAATCACTTGTGCAGCCCCAGCATAAGCCTTGAATCAGTTGTCTAAGGCGACACCCTTTAAAGCTTATACCTAAGACCACAGAGTTAACTCATAAAGTGACATGTAACCTCAAGTCTAAGGATCAATTAATCACATCAATGACTCGTGAGATATTTCCTAATCAGGAAATAGAAACTTCCTTTCCCATTTAGGAATCTTCTCACACGGGGCACCTCAGTGAACTTACTTATGGAAGTAAGCACCCTCATGTATCACGCATGTATCAACTATACACTTTGCACCTCCATGAAACAAAGTGGTCCTTCTTAAGGGCGTGATCCCACAAGCAAGCCTTAGAGGAGTCAGGTTGACACTCCCACTGTCTGTAGGACTCATCGGCTTGGAGTATTTTACTAATCATGACTTATGTGATATAGGGCTCGTTTCATGAACCGTTTCACCTAAATGGTAGAGTCCTAAAGTCATCAGGACTAAGGGAGTTCTCATACATGCACAACTAAAATAAACCCATACCGAACAAGAGTATATAAAGAAGTGTTGCCTCAATTCGTTATTTTATTCAAAGATTATCTGTGATTGCAATAAGGAAAAGTACAAAGCGGATATACAATCGGCTTTCTAGGGCACTATTCCTAACACTTGTTACACATATTTTCTTCCCATTGACGAGGAGCAAGCTCCATAGCTGTATCCTTACTTTCTTTGTTGGTAAAGGTGAGGTTTAATTTCTAGTTATATAGAACCCATACAACCATTATGTGGATTTCGGCTAAAATGTATACATATATCTACAGTTTTCCATAAACCTCAAATGATTTGCAACTGAACTACTGCTACTGTACTAAACCATTGTTACTGTACTGAATTAACTGTCTTTTGGCGAGTATACTGTACTGCACTGTGGGCCCGAGGGTAGTGTATTGAGTCAACGGGGAAAGCAAGGGCTGACAGGTAACTCTTACACTATCCTCACTAATGTGGGATGATCCCTGAATCCACTAGGAGATTAGTGGAGGAAGGAGTTCCTGGCATAGGGACTCATGAACCCTATGCTCACACTGACTGGGTGGTGGGGCCTTGCAATCCCACCATCACCGGAGGGAAAAGGGTTACTGAAACTGGTTGTAATTGTGCACGGTAATTGATTTCTTGATCACTTAATCAATTAATAACTGAATTATTGTACACAATCGGAGAAAGGTTGGAGATTTGCCCTCACTCGCTGGGCCACTGATTGATTGAACTAAACTGATTGAATTGTAAATCGGATAGTGGTAATCTCGGGCGAGAACTACTTTGCTATTGAACCTATATTGCTTCCTCTATAAAATCTTACCCGAGATTATGGCTTGCATGGTAATTGCGCTTATATTTATAAACCCCTCACTCAGTCTTTCATAGACTGACATCTCACTTTTCAGGTTTTACAGGTTGAGTGCTAGGCGGGATTGAGTCGAGGCAAGTCTTTTATTTTGAGTCTAGCACAGTTCATTTACCTATTTGAAGCATATGTATTTTATGACTCATTTATGTTACTTTGAGAGATTGTACATTGATAGATTGGAATCGGACTAGAATGATGATATGATTATATTATGCTTCCGTGTTATTCGTTATGCATTGTTGTAATTAATTGAGGGTTAGTCCCGCCTAGCCAGATTATTTTTTTTATTGTCTCCCGTTCGCTATAGGATTAATTCATGTATGGGTGCTCGTTCCATATATGGATTGAACTATAGTGCGGGGGATGTGGCTACCTTGCATTCCGGGTGCTACATCTAATAATTATTGTCATCATCATTTCATATCATATCATCTCATAAACATGCCGTTCGTCGAATACTTGGTTCATAGAGTCGAGTCTTACATTAGTTATTACTTTTCTTGTACAGAGGTCGATCCAGTACTCGAGGAGCAGGCTCCTTAGCTCGTTTTCTTTTCTTCTATTCAAGGTGAGGTTTTCTCTACGTATTTAAAAGCCCATAAATCCCAATGTGTCTATTTCAGCCAAAACCTATAGTATACATATAGTTTTTCCAAAATGTAAATGTTTTCCAAGAAGCTCTTTTAATGAAAATCTACCCACCGTACTGTTTTGACGACATATTGCACTGTATTGATTGGGGCCCAAGGGAAAACGTGGGATTGGCGATCAGAACGACATCGGGCTGGCGGTAAAAACCTTTGCTCGTAGTACCCATTGGGAATACCTTCGCGCGACCTAGGAGACGGGAAGGCGGGGTATTCCTGAGCCGGTGGTTCCCATACCATCGAAGGAGCTGATAGGAGTCATGAGCCCCCATCTCACACTGTACTGAAGTGGTTGGGGCCTTGCAAGCCCGACCACCGAACCATGGAAGAAGGGTGGATACTGAATTACTGTTTAATTGATTGATTGATAGTGAACTTGCATGATCACCCCACACTTTAATTAATCACTGTACACTGTCGGAGTTTGGATGGAGATTAACCCCTCGCTGAGTCACTGATTGCCTAATGATGTGTTGTAATTAAAATGATGCTTGTAATGTCGAGTATTACCTCCTTTTCCAAACTATCCACTTGGATGATTGACAAAACTATAATCGGGGTTATAAGTTGTATGCTACGTGTCTTATATATATAAACCCCTCACTTAGTCTTCGGTCTAACCCCTCCTCACTTTCAACTTTTGCAGGTCTCGCTAAGCGGGAAAATAGGGTCTGTCAAGTCTTTATTTTGTAGCCTAACTTGAGCATGTCTTGTTGTTGCATATTTATACTTTTACTATTTGGGGATTGTATATTGTGATCTACTTTTGGAGTTGATACTTGTAGGCCGTGGTGGCCATATTTGAATATTTTGCTCACTACTTGGAGTTATTACTACTGCTTCCGCTTTTGAATCTATTGCATTGTTCTTAATTGATTGTTGGTTTAAGGGTTAGCCCCGTTTAGCTACAGTTCTTTTATTTGTCACCCGTTAGCCACTTGTTTAGTTCATGTATGGATTCCTATTTCATATGTGGATTGGACACTTAGTGTGGGGGATATAGTGCTTATCGACCCGGGTGCTACATCCTAAAGTGGTATCAGAGACTAGGTTGCAAAACCGGGCTCTTGAGTTATGTCTTGTTGGTCTAGGTCGTACGGATTAGGAATTAATTGTCAACTTGTGAGTCTTGCATCAATACTTTTTTAATTGCTTGATTTAATTGTTAATTATTATGTGATGCATTTAATTGCACTTCTTGGATAATCTCTAATCCTGACACGCATTTTCTATGTTTCCCTTATGTAGATGGCTCGTGGTTGACTTCGCCAAGATAGAAGGACACCCTCGCCTCCTAGATATCAACAACAACCACAACAACCGCCCCAAATGAACATGGAGAATTTTATGGAGGCGGTATATAATTATGTGGAGCATAGGAGAGCACAAGCACCGCCGCCTCAACCACAACAACCGAAGGATCCTCAACCGCCACCGCCACCGCCACCACCACCACCACCACCACCACCTTCACCACCTCCACCTATGGTTCGAGATCCTCACGGACTTTTCTTGAGTTATACCCCACCAAGGTTCTCTGGGACTACCTACGATGCCGTAGCGGAAGGATGGTTGACACGCATTGAGAGAATTTATAGTGTCCTTCAATTCACAACACAAGAGGAGGCCCAATTTGCTATCTTCCAACTAGATGGAGAAGCCTATGATTGGTGGGAAAGGACACGAGAGAAGCTTGAGGTGGATGGAGAGGAAGTCACATGGGAGGTTTTCAAAAGGGAATTCCGGGAGACTTTTATACCCGAAGTGGTCCATAAGAGGAAAGAGCAAGAATTCATGGATTTAAAGCAAGGCACTAAGACCGTGACTCAATACTTGGCCGCTTTGAACCATCTTGGGAAGTACGCCCTTCACATTACCCGGGATGAGAAGAGAAAAGTAAGAAAGTTTATTGCTGGTCACGCTGAAACACAATTTTGAGTCTTTTACCGACACAGTTCAAAGGACCTTGGTGCAAGTAGAAGAGTTTAGCAAGAAAGATCCTGTTCCAAGGGCTCAAAGTGGGTAAGGATCGGGCTCAGGATCTAACAGGCCCATGGTACAAGCTCCCCAACAAAAGAAATTATCTTGGAAGAAGCCAAAACCGGTCGCACCTATGCCGATAGCTACCATACCATTTTTTCCGGCCCCGAATACCAAGTCTTGTGCTCATTGTGGTTGGAATAACCACACTTGGGAGGAATGTAGACGCCGGTTGGGAGCATGCTTGTGATGTGGGTCTATGGAGCACAAAATTGATACATGCCCAAAGAGGAATAGACCACAGAATACGAGATAGAGGCAACTTGTCAAGGCCCATGCCTATGCTATAGATGGAGAGGAGTAGGATGCGGATGCGGATGTGGATCCGGCTGCCGTCGTTGAAGGTACAATATACATACATGGCACGAGCATATATGCATTATTTGATCTTAGTGCTACTCATTCTTTCCTTTCTCGTGATTTGGTTACTACTTTATGCTTGCTTGCTGCTTGTACTTCTGTGAGTTATGTGGTTAGTTCTCCTTTGGGTGGGAACTTAGACATAGATCGTGTGTTTAAGGAAGTACCGGTGAGTATAGAGGGTTGTGACTACTTAATGGACTTTGTGGTAATGCCGATGAGTCGGTATGGTGCCATTTTGGGAATGGATTGGTTTTTCAAACACTGTGCTTTAGTTGATTGCTGAGCTAAGAGAGTCCAGTTGGGTACAGAGGTGTTTGTGGGTTCGAGTTCGAAGACTTTGCCTTTGCTGTCTTTCACCGAGGCTCACAGGTTGGTTCTTAAAGGTGCTACAGGGTTCGTTACCTATCTCCTTAATAAGCCAAAAGATCAGGCTAAACTTGAGGAGACACAAATGGTGAAAGATTTTCTCGAGGTTTTCCCGGAAAGTCTTGGTTCTTTACCTCCTGAACGGGAAATCGAGCTTGTGATCGATTTATACTTGATGCCGAGCCTTTCTATAAAACTCCTTCTCGGATGGCTCTAGTCGAGCTGAAAGAGTTGAAGAAGCAACTCGAAGAGTTATTGTCTAGTGGGTACATTCGTCCGAGTTCTTCTCCTTGGGGTGCACCGGTCCTATTTGTGAAGAAGAAAGATGGGACCTTGAGAATGTGCATTGATTATAGGGAATTAAACCGAATGACGATCATGAACAAATATCCCCTCCCACATATCATGTAACACCCTGGAGCGAAGGGCGCCACATCCCCCGCACCATAGCTCAACACGTGAAACGAAATGGAGACTCCGTCCACGCATCAAACCATAGCGAACGGGTGACAAACAAAAATCCAACCTAAGCTAGGCGGTCGAGACCCTACTCAGAGCACGCAATAAAACAAATAACGAATGCGGAAGCACCAGAATCTCCCAAACAAATAAACATACTCGAGACATATCAAAAATAATAATTCAAGTTACAAAGACCTTTACAATTTCGAATTAAAATCATAACTTATACATATTTCAGAATTAGCCAAAATGTATAAAGAAAACGAAAATACAATGCATGAGACTCAAGCTCGCCAAAACCAAGACTCAAAGACAACCGCCTAGCTCCAAATCTCACAAAACGGGTACCTGCTGTAACACCGGGAACGCTGAGATGCCACACCCCCGCACCATAAGTCTAGCTCACACATGAAATGGGTAGTCCATATATGAACCGGACTCATGGCGAATGGGTGACAATAAAAAAAAACAACACTCTAGCTAGGCGGGACTAACCCTCAAATAAATACGATCATGCATAATCAATAAAACGGAAGCATAATATACATTCATGTCTTTAACATAATCCTTCCATTATTTACATAAGTCCAATTCCAAAGATATCCAAATAGGTCATACTTAATACATAGGTACCAAGAGACATAACAAGACATATATGCATAAATAATGTACAATAAAGTGAGGAAGACAAGTGCTAGACCCCCAAGGAACAAAAGACCTGACTCGATCCCGCCTAGCATGCAACCCTTGAAAACCTGAAAATGTTGAGGTGTCAGTCTACCAACGACTGAGTGAGGGGTTTACGAGTAAATATTAGCGCAATTAACATGCAAGTTATAATCCCGGGTAAAGCTTTTACAAATGAAACAATATAGGTTGAATAAGGAATAATCTTCGCCCGAGATTACAACTATTCAATTTAACAATTCAATCATTTATCAATTTAATCCGTGGCCCGGGCGAGTGAGGGCAATTCTCCAACCTTACACCAATAGTGAACATTACATGCTTGTGTAATTATCATGTGATCATGCAATTTAATTAAAGTGCACACGTATCAATTTCATGAACTCCTTTACTCCGGGTGATGGTGGGTTTGCAAGGCCCTAACCATCCATGCTACGTACGTCGGGAACATGACTCCCACGTACGGGATTTCTTCCTCCACCAAACCTCCTGGTGGATTCAGAGGTGATCCCAAAATAGTGAGGATAGTGCAAGAGTTACCCGTCAGCCCTTGCTTCCTCGGTTGGCTCAATACACTACCCTCGGGCCCAAATGTGAACATGCTTACTCGCCCAAAATAATTAATCAATCCGTCCATACCTTAAAATGATAGAAAGAAGGGAAGAAATGATGGTATGATGATGATGATGCTTCCAAACATGAAATTCCTCCAACAATCTAGCTTGAAGTGATGAAATCTCTTCCTTCCCTTCCCTTGGTGTGAAAAACGTGATATAGTGTGTGTATATGTGTGGGAGTTATTTTGATGGAATAAAATGAAATGTGGGAGAGATGAATGTATGTAATATATGTAATATAATTATAGATATAATGTATATATGTATAAAGTAATAAAGTGGAGATATTATGTATATTATATGTATATAAATCTTTAGTGCTCTTATTATTATATACATATATAATGAATGTGTGAGTGTATTAGGGTAACATGAATACATGAATGTATATATGTATATAATGCATGTTGATAATTAATTGCATGAGTGAATGAGATTAGAAAAATAACAATCTCATAAAATAAGTTTAAATATATAAATAGGTACATATATATATACAAATATATACATGTAAATGAAAATATGTTATAAGATGAAAAGTATAAATTATGCATATAATAGGAAATGCATTGAAATGAAATTAAAATGAATATCATGATATGAAAGTTATAATAATAACACATAATGCATGAATGGAAAAACCGGGGCATTACACCTGCAAACTCAAATCAAAGGGGGAAAAAGATAGAAATAACGAGGGTCAGTCCTAGAGACTGGTGAGGGGGCTAACTCACGCACCCATACATATACATAAGAGCAAAACATATACAAAGCAGAAAGGGTTCATGAACCGGGCACGGTTTTTGCATTCTAAACATTTAACCCGTGGTAATATATATAAAGAAATCTGCCCCCGTTCTAAACATAAACGAAACATAACGAACCGAAAGCTTAAATCCAACCCACTTACTCCAGAAACAAAGGCGAAGTGAAACACAAAACAAATCATAAATCAATCCCACCTCCACACCGTTTGGGGAAGAGAGGTGCCCCTCTCAACCCACCACCGAACGAAACTTGTGAACCGGAGGATCCCGCCCGGTTCCTTCGACGGCCAGCCAAAATGCGCTCCGTCGGCATAGGAGAACTAAGTCTCCCGTTGGTGGAGAAGTGCATAGGGGTCGTAACCGGCAACCCCATGGTCGTCCCGGGTCTCCCTTACCCACAACTCCGGGGCCCATCACACATATAACACACATATACTCTTATACTTATCACACTTACCAGAAGAAGCTTATTCAAAAGTCATACCATGCTTATACTCACACACACTTATGAAAGCTTAACAAAGTAAACGAAAATAGATCTTAGATACATATAAAAGCGTTTTCAAAGCCTCTTGTCAAACGGGACAAAACCCACAAAATACATATCAAAACACATATCTATATATATATACATATAGATATCGCATGCGGGTTCGAAATACAAATAGGGTTTTAGGTCATCATAACTAAAAGGAAAGAAAACCTCACCTTGTCGACCAAACTGAACAAAACGGGCCAAAAGGAGTCAAATGAACCACTTCCTCACAACCGGAACAAACCTAAGAGCAAAACAAAGAACAAGGGACAACTTAGACTCAAAATGAACCATATTGATGCTCGGCAAATGCATATGAATGTGAGTGATGCGTATGAAGCTTAACAAATTGACATATAATGCATACAAGTTCATATTTAATCATATGTCTCATAAATCACGTCAAACGAATCCATAAGTGTCATATAACACGCATATCATATCATACAACATGTTATCAAAGTTTTCATACCATATAAAGAGCAAGGATTGATCATGCGAGGCATATAAACAAGGCAAGAAGTCATAAACACACGTTATAAGAGCATATCGCACATATGAAGTCATAATTCGAAAATGAGCAAGCAAATCAAGCTATAAATTCATATTATACGAGATAACACATAATACATTAAGCTAACAATTCATATAGGTCACAAACGGGACAAGAGAAAGCAATTAAAAGCAACGAAACGACGAAAGAAACTCCCCCGAGGCACCACCGTGACACATGACACGGCCATGTCCAAAACACAAAGGAAACGGACACGGCCGTGTCCGAATTTAAATAAATCAGATGACCATGTCAGAAAACAGCACAAATTGGACACGGCCGTGTCATGATCCTCGGCATGAAGAGAAACAAAACGCAGCAGTTCATTTTTGAAGGCAAAGGAGGGCATTTCGTGCAGCAGGCTGGGGAGGGATTCTTAGGCCTCAAACACACATATAACATGCATGGAAACAACACCAAAGCATCACCAAATCATCACATTACCAGGCCCTAACACTCAGCAACAAATCCGACTTCAATCGTGCAAGAAAATGAAGCATTATAGGACAAGAATGCAAGCAGGCCATTCTCTTCGAGTTTGAGGCTAAAACTGGGGATACAAGCTTGGAAATACTTAACCAACATGTAGAGAAACTCATATACTTCATGTCCATGCAATTTCACACGAAATGGAGTTCAAAAAGTCATCAAACCATACACAAAATCTGACAGCAGTTCAAACCGGGAAGAGCAGATTATATTCTCACGTTTAAGGTTGAAATGAAGTATGAAATGAAGCCAAAACCGAGCATATTCATAGAGCAACATGTGTAACACATAACCATGTGTTAATACACGAAATTGGATGCAAGAATCCATCAAGCAAACCTCAAAAACATGACAACAACTTGGTGAAAATGAGCAGATTTGCAACAGCAGTTTCTAAGGTGCAAGAACTCAAGTTTGTGGCCAAAATAAAGCATGAAATCAAGGCGAAACGAAGCACATTCATATAACAACATGTATATTACATGACCAAGCATTAGCACACTAAATTGGAGGCAAGAATTCAATCATTTGAACTAAAAAACGTGACAGCAGTTCAGTTCGCACATAGCATACAAATAGGCTTCATGTTTCGGTTTAGGAGCTGAAAATGGATCTAAAAGCTTGCAAGAGCAGGGATAACATGCAAAGAAATTAGTATACAACATCTCCATGCAAATTCACACGAATTGGAAGCCATTAACTCAAGCAACACGGCACAAAACGTCACAGTAGTTCCAAAACAGGGGAGCAGATTTCTAGCTTAGGTTTGAGGTTCAAAAACTCATAATTTCATCAAAGGATCTCAAGAGAAAATCATCCAAACATCATATACTATCATTTAAGCATCAAATGATCAAAGAAACACGTGCATATACTTCAATTTATGAGCAAGAAATCAACCACAAAGCAAGCTAAGACATGGAAGCAAGATATGAGCCCTAACCCTTTCTATTCATGCATAGCCCCAAACTCATATTAAATCTGAACTAAAGGATGAAATTCATGGATCAAAATCATCATATAATCATGGAGAATTCGAAAATATACATACCTTCAAGAGTTGATGAAATATGGAAGAGATTTGACTCCAAAATCACAAGATATGGGAAAGGGGTTTTCTTCTTCTTCTTTTCTCCATGGATCAGCTGCTATTCCTTCTCTCTTGGGTATATTGAACGAAATGGAGATGATAAGGGAGAGAGAGAGAGATGAATCAAGATCATATAAACCAAGGTTAAAGCTTAGGTAAGGTTAGTTTGGGCCCACAATTGCAAGACTAGTCAAAGAAGGTGGCTATAGCACAAGCTGTTCAATCCGGGCGAAAAACGGGGGTTCAAATGAGCTTAGAAAATACCAAACCAGGTTCAAAATTTTCCTTTCTTCGCTACGAGTCCGACGCTTCTTCCGGAATTCGAATCCGAATTCCCTAGCTCAAGTTATGGCCTTCGGAACACGAGGTGCGCTAAAACTAGTTAGGCCCTCATGTCCCTTGTCAAATACTAAAGGTTTAAAACCTCGACAAACGAACCCGAAAACATAAAACGAGCATTCAACCATAATCATAACTCACATATGTAACACATATCAAAATTTCACAAAAATCGAAATTGAATTCCGACATATAACGAGCAAATTACGAGCATGCAAACTTAAACGTTAAAATTCAAAGTTCATAATTATAAACAATTAATTTCATATAAATTCAAATAATCATAAAAGCATTAAAATAACATTCAAATACGTAATTAAATAATTTAAAGCACATAAAACCCTCTCGTTACGGCGTACCTGGAAATCCGAACGATCGGGATGTTACATATCAAGGAGTTATTCGATATACTTCAGGGATCAAAGGTCTATTCTAAGCTTAACCTACGTCAGGGATATTATCAGTTGCGAATCTGAGAAGAGGATATTCCAAAGACGGGATTCAATACTCGGTATGGGTATTATGAGTTTGTTGTGATGCTGTTCGGACTGGCTAATGCCCCCGCAACCTTTATGGACATGATGCACAGGATTTTCGGCCTTTTCTTGACAAGTTTGTGGTAATCTTCATTGATGATATTCTTGTGTTTTCGAGGTTCGCCGAAGAGCACGCGAGACATCTTAAACTCGTGTTGCAAACTCTGAAGGAACATCAACTGTTTGCAAAGTTCAGTAAGTGCGACTTCTGGATTGATAGGGTCTCTTTCTTGGGTCATATTATTTCGGAGAATGGTGGTGAAGTCGATCCCTCGAAAATTGAGATCGTGATGAAGTGGGAAGTACCAAAGAATGCCTCGGAAGTTCGAAGTTTCTTGGGTCTAGCGGGATATTATAGAAGATTTGTGAAGGACTTCTCGAAGATTGCCTCTCCATTGACCCGATTGACTAAGAAATTGGTAAAGTACGAGTGGGATGAAGCATGTGAGAAGAGCTTCAATCTCTTGAAAGAGAAATTGACCACCGCCCCGGTCTTGACACTTCCCGAAGACTCCGAGGACTATACCGTTTTTACAGATGCATCAAAGGAAGGATTGGGTTGTGTTCTGATGCAAAACGGGAAAGTGGTTGGTTACGCTTCTAGGAAGTTAAAGGAGCATGAAAAGAATTATCCTACTCACGATTTGGAGTTAGCCGCCGTAATCTTTGCACTTGGAAAGTGGAGACACTACTTATAGCACCCCTACACGTAGAGATGCCACACCCCCGCACTATAAGTCGATCCACATACGAAATGGATAGTCCGTACATGAACCAACCTATAGCGAACGGGTGACAGTAAAAGAAACAAACTAGCTAGGCTGGACTAGACCTTAAATGAATTAAATCCAACACGTGAAAATTCAAAACGGAAGCATAACACTATCATTTCATGACATATCAAATATCCAAAAGCTCATCATATTTTAGCTAACATATCAATCCATTATCATCTTCAACATACTATACATGCATAAGTCTCCAAACGCTAACAATAACCATAACATACTAATCCAAAATTATCACTATCATGAAAATGAATGAAGTGCTAGACTCGGCTGAACGGCACGACCCGATTCCCTCCTAGCACGCCGCGGTGAAAACCTGAAAGGTGGAGGTGTCAGTCTATGGAAGACTGAGTGAGGGGTTTAAATAAATATTAACGCACTTATCATGCAAGTTATAATCTCGGGTAAGTTTTTATAAGAGAAAGCAATATAAGTTAATAGTAAAACGAAACTTCTCGCCCGAGATTACAACAATCCAATTTTAACAATACAATCAATTTTAATTCAATTCAATCTGTGGCCCGGCGAGTGAGGGCAATCTCCAACCTTTACACCGATAGTGAACAATACAATCTTTAGGTTTTATTTCAATAATTATCATACAATCATTACAGTGCACACTTAGCAGTTTCACGAACTCCTTCTTTCTCCGGTGATGGTGGGATTACAAGGCCCACCACCCAATCACGATGTACGTCAGGTTCATGACTCCCAAGTACGGGACTCCTTCCTCCACCAAACCTCCTTATGGATTCAGGGTTCATCCCCACGATGTGAGGGGAGTGCAGAGTTACCCGTCAGCCCATGCTTTCTCGGTTGGCTCATACACTAACCCTCAGGCCCACACTGCATGATTCACGATTACTCGCCAAACACGATCAGTTCATGATATCACAATTGCTCAATATATCACGAAATCATTTGCAATCAATAGAAATTTTAGAAAGATTATAGATATATATACGTTTTGGCCAAAATATCACATAGGGTTATATGAGTGCTATATATATCTAGAAGTTAAACCTCACCTGTGACCAAAACAAGGATATAACTACGGTGCGTGCTCCTCGTCAACGGGAAGGAAATCTGTGCAACCAGGACAAGGTTCGTGAGACTCGACTCGCATGGACCACCTAAGACGAACGGCTGGTTCAAATAATGTCAATCATGCAATTACAATCAATAGATATCATAAACATATTCACTTTATCAAATAATGTAGCACGGATCAAGAAACCAAGGTATAAATCAAAGTATAAGATATTACACAAACCTCCCCTATGGGGCTTAAGCATGAAATATCACAATATAATTGATACACATAATATCATGCATTATATGACATATCAATGAAGTGTTTATGCAGGAAACGAACCAAGAAAACCATGAAATTATACTTTGAAAATTACATTTTTATGCAGAAAAAGCATGGGTCGCGGACGCGACCACCTATTTTTGCCGAATTTTCCTCCAATTTTTCAAAATCTTGAAACTTGGCTAAAATTGGGTCGCGGCCGCGACCTGCTGCATGGCAGGAGAAAAACAAGGGAAAAACAGGGGATTCGAGCCAAAACAACACAAAACCAACAATCCTAGCAAATTCACTCCATAACAATCACTTAGTTACATCAAATACACATTATACTTCAAGCATACAACAAATAAACCATGAAATATGTATCAAAGTACTAAAATCAATCATGAAAACCCCATGTATACATACATGTTTCCAACTTTCATATACACCAAGATATTCATGCAAGTTAAATCCCTTATGATCCTAAACATGCTTCTAGCACCAAACATGCAAGAATTCATCAATTACTCCATAAACCCTACTCAATCACAACTCAAGAGATTCATCAAATTCCCAAGTTATACCTTAAATCCAAGAAGAAAGGATAAGATGAAGATATGATGATATTGATGATCCTAGCTCCACAATTCCTTAAAATCTAGCTTGAATTATGGTGAAATCCTCCTTCTCTTCCTTGGTGTAAATACCGATATTGAGTGTGTGAAAGTGTGTGTGATTTTATCTCTTGAATGAAATGGAATGTAATGGAAGAAATGAGATGATACAAGATATACACCAAGGTCTTGCATGAATATGTGTGATTCATTACATATTGCACATAAATCCCTAACCTATTTAAATTCATGTAATCAAGTTCCATTCCTACAATTTTACTCACTTTGGTCCAAGAAATGATTATGCAATTTGGTCCTTAAATTTAGAAGAACGATCACATAAGGACAATTTGGCAATTAATTGACGTAACAATTATTTCCAAGTCGTGCAAGAAATTCTCTAGATGATATGAATTCATAGATTTCCATGTAAATATGTGGAAATATAATTTATAAAATTATGATGAACACAAGAAATTAGTAAATAAAAACCGGGGCGTTACAATTCTCCACCCCTTAAAAGGACCTGGTCCCCAGGTCCATATTCAAGTTCTAAACTTAGCAAGCAATGAGAGAGCCCTGTCTCTCAAGCAACAAAGAGAGAACCCCGTCTCTCAAGCAGCAAAGAGAGAACCCCATCTCTCAAACACGAAATGAGAGCACCCCGGCTCTCATTCAAATAGAACTACAACTCAAGTAAGCAATTATGGAAGCATTCACATAGTTATCATACAAGGCAAGTAGAATCATGTTAGTTACAACAATAAAAGAATTCATGACGCACATGATATGCATGATTAAATGTACCGTTCACCGTTGATTATGTCATGGCCGTAATTAATACCTTCTGCTACCCTGGTCGGATCCACATTCACATTTTGCACTTCTCTTTTTAGAACATACGCACGAGCCTGAACAAGCGGTCTTTGAACCCCGGCAGACAACTCTCGTCGCTTCGGTCACGTGTCTACTTGGTGCTCATTGCTTCCAGAACGCAGACATAAATGCAACTGTTTCCTACAAGCCTCGTAGGTATGTGTTTCACGGCCACAATAAGTGCAAAGAGGCTTTTCCGAAGGTGAGGTCAGAGTTGAGCCACTTGGAGCCTCCGGAACCGATCTAAATGATTGAGTCTTCTTTTGTGATTCCTCCCGAGGTAGTGAGGATTGATAAGAAATAGACCTCTTTCCATTGTTAGAATTTTGTCCGGAGTGAGGTACCGGGCTTCTTGCATTCACAGAGTCTTCAACTTTCAAAGCTTTGGTAGTGGCTTTGACCCAGGTACTCGCGTTAACCGCTTCCAGAGCTCTCTGTATGTCCGGACGGAGTCCTTGCACAAACTGCATCGATTTATGGAAGTCATCACTCACGATATTGTGTGCATAGCGAGATAACCTTTCAAATTCAAATATGTACTCTGCTACCGATCTCCCTCCTTGCTTAAGCTCGGTAAATTCCTTCAACCTACCTGTCCGGGAAGCTGGGGGGATGAATTTATTCTTAAATTCCCTAACAAACACTTCCCAAGTAATCTCTTCCTCAGCCGCTTCCAATATAATCCTCGTACTTTCCCACCAAGAATATGCTTCTCCCTGAATCAGAATAATAGTGCAGCGAGCTTTCTCTCGAGACTCACAAGGAATAAGCTCCCAGATTCTTTCCACTTCTTTCAGCCACATCTCCGCTTGAATATTGTTACCCTTAAAGAACTTAGGAGGGTGCTTGTAACGCCCCGATTTCCACTTATTTAGGTACGCACGACACGCGTGAGTTTTCCCGAGAGTTAGGATTTATTTTAATTCTTTCGCTTATTAAATTCCTACAATTTATGATAAATTATATGAACTATATTTCAATGATTACGTGGAATTATATGAAATTGTACCAAATTGAGAATTATTTGTACAAATTGGATTCAATTGCTACGTGAAATAATTACCGAACATGATTTAATTGCTTAATTGTCCTTAAATGATCATTAATATAAATGTGAGGACCAAATTGCATTAGCATTTCATTGGACCTAATTGATCATTTTCCAAACTTTCTATACTTAATTGCATAACTTATCAAACTTGGAGGATTTAATGGCAAATAACATATTTCATCAAGTCTGAAGAGAGGATTTCACGTAATATTTCTCCATTCTTCTTCCACCTTCATTTCATTTCATATCATATAATCATCTTCATCTCCATCTCTCTCGGTTGAACCCAAAGAAGGAAGAAAATTTGGGAATTCTCATCTTCAAGTTAAAATCCCGAAAATTAATGGATTTGGGAGCATCATCATCATCTATCTTCATCTCTTTTCTTCTCTTTTCCATTCAAGGTATGTATATGAGCTATTTATATGAATTCTTGAATTCATGAGTTGAAGCTAGGGTACTAGTTTGGATTGAATAACTTGATTTCTAGTTGCTAGAAACATGGATACATGCCTTTAACTTGAATTTCTAATTGAATTCTTGGAGTTTATGGAAATATTTGATGAATATGTATATGAGTTCCAAAGTGAAAATCTTGATGATCAAGGCATGATTTATGTGTTTATATTAGTTTTATTGTATCTTAAGCATGCATATATGTTTCTCTTCATGAATTATAGCATTTAGGATGTAATTGTAAGTGTTTTGATGAATTTGGAGATTGGTTCGTGCAATCCCTTGTTTTCTGCTCTGTTTTTTCTGCAGAACTTGAAGGTCGCGCCCGCGACCGAAAATACACATAAAACCGGTCGCGCCCGCGACCCAATTTTGGCCAACTTTCGACTTTTGAAAAATTGCATGAAAAATTAGGTCGCGCCCGCGACCAAAAATAGAGTAAAAATGGTCGCGGCCGCGACCCCTTCCGAATCTGCATTTTGTCCAACTTCGGACCTACGCCATTTTCACCTCGCTTTGAATTAGAAAACGTGCCATATAACGTTGGAAAGGTCTATGTGTCTAGTTTTAAACCCAATAAACAAAACTCAATTCTAGAACTTAAGTTATTCTAGGGTTTCTACAGTGTGCGCATTTCCGAAAATTGTCGGCTTTTGCCAAACTTTGCCAAAACCTCTCTTATTGCATTCTTTTCACTTCCTTGGCTCCCGTATGTGACTTATATGAGTTATAAACTTGGATTAGTGATGATTAGGCTCTTAATTGACATTCCTTAAGTGTTATTACATGACATTTTGATTATGATTACGCCGTGCGTCACATTTTGGTATCATTGTTGAGTTATGGTCTCACGAGTGCACAATGTCCCGTTTCTTATCCAGAGTTTCTCCAAGGCGGAGATTGTGATCAAATGAGCATGTTTATGCTTCCTTGAGTCGTCGTGTCTCCTGTCAGGTGAGGTTTAATTCCTAGATATATAGAACCCTTACAACCCTATGTGATATTTTAGCCAAAATGTATATATATATCTATAATCTTTCTAAAAACCTCAAGTGATTGCAAATGATTATCGTGACATATTGAAATGATCGTGATATCGTGAATTGATCGTGTTTGGCAAGTAATCGTGAATTGTACACTGTGGGCCCGAGGGTTAGTGTATGAGCCAACCGGGAAAGCATGGGCTGACGGGTAACTCTGCACTCCCCTCACATCGTGGCGATGAACCCTGAATCCACCAGGAGGTTTGGTGAAGGAAGGAATCCCCTACGTGGGAGTCATGAACCTGACGTATATCGTGATTGGGTGGTGGGGCCTTGCAATCCCACCGTCACCGGAGGAAGAAGGAGTTCGTGAAACTGCTAAGTGTGCACTGTAATGATTTGCATGATAATTGTTGAGATAAACCTAAAGATTATATTGTTCACTATCGGTGTAAAGGTTGGAGATTGCCCTCACTCGTCGGGCCACGAATTGAATTGAATTGAAATTGATTATATTATTAAAATTGGATAGTTGTAATCTCGGGCAAAGTGTATTGTATTCTGAACTTATATTGCTTTTAGTTATAAAACCTTACCCGAGGTTATAACTTGCATGTTATCTGTGCTAATATATATCTATGCCCCTCACTCAGTCTTTCATAGACTGATGCCTCCACCTTTCAGGTCTTGCAGGTGCATGCTAGGCGGGAAGTGAGTTGAGTCCGATCTCTTACATTCGAGTCTAGCACGGTGCATTTTATTTGTTGTTACATAAGAAGTACCATGAATTATTGTCCTTATTATATTTTGAGAAAGTGTAATGATGTTAGTCGTGGAAGAAGTGTATACTTCTGTTATTGATACTACGTGATTAGTGACACATTTACATATGTTTTATTTATATTAGCATACAGTGATTGTTGTGGTTTGGAGTTTAGTCCCGCCTAGCTAGTTGATTTATTTTATTTGTCACCCGTTCGCTATAGGTTGGTTCATGTACGGACTATCCATTTCGTATGTGGATCGACTTATAGTGCGGGGGTGTGACATCTCTACGTATAGGGGTGCTGGTTTTGAAACTCCCGGAGTATAGCAGAAATAGGTGTCTCCGATTGTACAGGTGGTGCTGGAGGTACATAAGTCCTAAGTCTCTGATCAATTAACCCAACAACCGCAGTCATGAATTCCTGTGGCTGAGCAGGAGGGGGGTGGAGGTGGAGGAGCATGAGGAGGATGCGCATGATGGTGTCTCCTATGCTCTGGAGAATGCTCATGACGAGGTCTACCTCGAGGCATCCTGAAATCAGATCACTATACATGCATGTTCGATTAATAAATGCAAATGAGTGCAATTAACTCCATAATACTAATAAATTATATAATTCAAAGAATTCAAGTAGTTCAATTAATTCAAAAATTCAAGTAAGTCACGAAATTCACATAAATGCAAGACTCTCAAATTATCAATTAATCCTATGCCGTTCGACCTAGACTTGACACGACACGACGCTAGAACCGCGGTTTTGCAACCGGGCTCTGATACCACTTAAGATGTAGCACCCCTACAAGTAGAGATGCCACACCCCCGCACTATAAGTCGATCCACATACTAAATGGATAGTCCGTACATGAACCAACCTATAGCGAACAGGACTAGACCTTAAATGAATTAAATCCAACATGTGAAAATTCAAAACGGAAGCATAACACTATCATTTCATCATATATCAAATATCCAAAAGCTCATCATATTTTAGCTAACATATCAATCCATTATCATCTTTAACATGTTATACATGCATAAGTCTCCAAATGCTAACAATAACCATAACATACTAATCCAAAATTATCAATATCATGAAAATGTATGAAGTGCTAGACTCGGCTGGACGACACGACCCGACTCCCGCCTAGCACGCCGCGGTGAAAACCTTAAAGGTGGAGGCGTCAGTCTATGGAAGACTGAGTGAGCCGTTTAAATAAATATTAGCGCACGTATCATGCAAGTTATAATCTCGGGTAAGTTTTTATAAGAGAAAGCAATATAAGTTAATATTAAAACAGAACTTCTCGCCCGAGATTACAACAATCCCATTTTAACAATACAATCAATTTCAATTCAATTGAATCCGTGGCTCGAGGAGTGAGGGCAATCTCCAACCGTTACACCGATAGTGAACAATACAATCTTTAGGTTTTATTTCAATAATTATCATACAATCATTACAGTGCACACTTAGCAGTTTCGCGAACTCCTTCTTCCTCCGGTGATGGTGGGATTGCAAGGCCCCACCACCCAATCACGATGTACGTCAGGTTCATGACTCCCACGTACGGGATTCCTTCCTCCACCAAACCTCCTGGTGGATTCAGGGTTCATCCCCACGATGTGAGGGAAGTGCAGAGTTACCCGTCAGCCCATACTTTCCCGGTTGGCTCATACACTAACCCTCGGGCCCATAGTGCACGATTCACGATTACTCGCCAAACACGATCAGTGCATGATATCACGATTGCTCAATATATCACGAAATCATTTGCAATCAATAGAGATTTTAGAAAGATTATAGATATATATACGTTTTGGCCAAAATATCACATAGGGTTATACGGGTGCTATATATATCTACAAGTTAAACCTCACCTGTGACCAAAACAAGGATATAACTACGGTGCGTGCTCCCCGTCAACGGGAAGAAAATTTGTGCAACAAGGACAAGTTTCGTGAGACTCGACTCGCATGGACCACTTAAGACGAACGGAAGGTTCAAATAATGTCAATCATGCAATTACAATCAATAGATATCATAAATATATTCACTTTATCAAATAATGTAGCAAGGATCAAGAAACCAAGGTATAAATCAAAGTATAAGATATTACACAAACCTCCCATATGGTGCTTAAGCACGAAATATCACAATATAATTGATACACATAATATCATGCATTATATGACATATCAATGAAGTGTTCATGCCGGAAACGAACCAAGAAAACCATGAAATTATAATTTGAAAATTACATTTTTATGCAGAAAAAACATGGGTCGCGGTCGCGACCACCTATTTTTGTCGAATTTTCCTCCAATATTTCAAAATCTCGAAACTTGGCTAAAATTGGGTCGCGGGCGCGACCAATTTTGTTCTGTTTTTGGCCGCGGCCGCGACCTGCTGCGCGGCAGGAGAAAAACAGGGGAAAAACAAGGGATTCGAACCAAAACAAGACAAAACCAACAATCCTAGAAAATTCACTCCATAACAATCACTTAGTTTCATCAAATACACATTATACTTCAAGCGTACAACAAATAAACCATGAAATATGTATCAAAGTACTAAAATCAATCATGAAAACCCCATATATACATACACGTTTCCAACTTTCATATACACCAAGATATTCATGCAAGTTAAATCCCTTATGATCCTAAACATGCTTCTAGCACCAAACATGCAAGAATTCATCAATTACTCCACAAACCCTACTCAATCACAACTCAAGAGATTCATCAAATTCCCAAGTTATACCTTAAATCCAAGAAGAAAGGATAAGATGAAGATATGATAATGTTGATGATCCTAGTTCTACAATTCCTTAAAATCTAGCTTAAATTATGGTGAAATCCTCCTTCTCTTCCTTGGTGTAAATACCGATATTGAGTGTGTGAAAGTGTGTGTGATTTTATCTCTTGAATGAAATGGAATGTAATGGAAGAAATGAGATGATACAAGATATACACCAAGGTCTTGCATGAATATGTGTGATTCATTACATATTGCACGTAAATCCCTAAACTATTTAAATTCATGTAATCAAGTTCCATTCCTACAATTTTACTCACTTTGGTCCAAGAAATGATTATGCAATTTGGTCCTTAAATTTAGAAGAACGATCACATAAGGACAATTTGGCAATTAATTCACGTAACAATTATTTCCAAGTCGTGCAAGAAATTCTCAAGATGATATTAATTCATAGATTTCCATGTAAATATGTGGAAATATAATTTATAAAATTATAATGAACGCAAAAAATTAGTAAATAAAAACCGGGGTGTTACACTACTTGTACGGCGTGCCTTTCGAGATCTTTACTGACCACAAGAGCCTTCGGTAATTATTCACTCAGAAGGATTTGAATATGAGGTAAAGGCGTTGGATGGAGTTTCTTAAGGATTATGAGTATACAATCAAGTACCATCTTGGCAAAGCTAATGTGGTCATCGATGCACTTAGTAGGAAGGCTAGTGTGTCGAATTTAGAAGTGGGTGAAGGTAGTGGAGTTGAGCCAATTGTCTTGAAGGCTCGTGTTGCTAACATTACTATACAACCGGACTTGAAGCACCGTTTGTTTAAAGCTCAGACTAGTGATCCGGGAGTTCAGAGGTTGGTTAACAAGGCAAGAGCAGATCCGGAGTGTCCGTTTGGGTTCGATGAGATCGGTCTTCTTCGTTTCAAGAACTGTGTGGTTGTAACCGATGAGTTGAAACGGGTGTTGCTCGAAGAGGCTCACAAATCGGCTTACTCTATCCACCCCTGAGGAAATAAGATGTACAAAGATCTTAAGTAATATTATTGGTGAAATGGTTTGAAGAAGGATGTGGCCGAATATGTGAGACATTGTATGACCAATCAGAAGGTTAAAGCTGAGCATCAGAAACCCGAAGGTCTTCTACAGCGTTACTTATTCCAGAGTGGAAGTAGGAGCAGGTGACAATGGATTTTGTATCCGGATTTTCGAAAGTAAAGGGTGGTTATGACGGTATTTGGGTGATCGTGGACCGCCTGACTAAGTCGACATATTTTCTACCACTTCGGATGTCTTTCAAGATTAGTAAGCTAGCCGAGTTATACAACAGAGAGATTATTCGGCTTCATGGTATTCCGGTCAGCATAGTGTCGAATAGAGATCCGAGGTTTACTTCGAGGTTGTGGCAAGAAGTACAAGGTATTTTGGGCACGAAGCTCAAGTTTAGTTCCACGTCACACCCTCAAACGGATGGCCAATCCGAGAGATTGATCAAGTATCTCGAGGACTTGCTTTGAGCTTGTGCTTCGGATTTTTCGACCCCTTGGGATCATAAACTACCCTTGATTGAGTTAGCATACAACAATTGTTTTCAAGCCTCGATCGGTATGGCACCATATGAGTTACTCTAGGGTCGGAAGTGTAGATCTCCGTTGTTCTTTGACCTAGAAGAGTGGAAAAGGACTAAACAGAAGGGCGTAAAGAAGGGTGAGAAGTTGGAGAACCCTTTTAAGGCTGTATGGGAAATGATTGAGAAAGTCCAACTGGTACAATAACGGATGAAAGTAGCTCAAGATCGGCAGAAGAGCTATGTCGACCTGCGCAGAAGGGACCTCAAGTTTGAGGTTGGGGATCATGTGTTCTTCAAGGCGTCCCCGCACAAAGGATTTGCTCGGATTGGGAGAGGAGAGAAGCTTAACCCTCGTTACTTGGGTCCATTTGTTATACTTGAGAGGATTGGTGAAGTGGCGTATCGTTTGGACCTACCATCGAGCTTGACCGAGATTCACATTGCCTTCCATGTTTCTCAACTAAGGAAGTATTATCCCGATGAGGCCGAGATTCTCCCGGTTGAGGAATTTGAAGAGGCTGACTTGCAACCAGATTTAACTTTTTTCCAAAAACCGGTGAAGATTCTAGATTACAAGTTTCAAGTGTTGAGAAACGGGTAAATTCCCTTGGTAAAGGTTTTGTGGCGAAGTGATAACACCGAGGAAACCACTTGGGAAACCAAGGACAAAATGAGGAAGTTTCATCTGGAGTTGTTTCCACCAGAGCAGTGAGTATGGGGACCAGATTCTTTTAAGGGGGGAAGGTTGTGACACCCTGTGTTCTCATCTTTCAGGTGCGTGCGCCACGCGGGTGATATTTTGTAAAGCCCCGACTATTCGGCCGTACAGGTATGATGTATGTGTTTACTACTTGAGCACTTTAATCGTTTTAACTTTCGTTATTTATCTTATTCTTGTTATATTTGAGGTATTTTCTTATTTTACTTGAATTTTATTTGGATTTTAAACGTATTTGCTTACGCGCGTATGATTATGCCTTGTTTGATTTCGTTTCGATTTTCGTTTTTCGTGGTAACTTAGTATGATTGAATTTTGTGTATTATAAACTTACTTATATGTTCGTTGCATGATTTTACTCTCGGTTACTCGAGTTGTGAATTTGTTTTAATTCTCGGAACCAATTTGGGGCTAAAGAGCATTTAGCGCACCCTTGGTTCCATATGTGATAACTTGACCTCGGGAACTCGGAATCGAGTTCCGTCATCGCTATTGGACTCGTATCGACGATTCGGGTTCAATAGGATAAACCTCCTATTTTTCTAAGACCATTTAGATTCCCAAATCTCAACCGAAACGAGCACCTTGCGCCTAAAACGACAAACTCTTGGCTTTTCTTTAAGATACGGCCCTAATTAATGCCCCTAGACCCTAAACCCTTGACCTAAGCCACTTGCATCACTCTCTCTCTCTCCCTATCAGCCCTAACCTAAATCCCACCCCCCTCATTCCCCAAAATTCAGCCACAAAGAACAAGGAGAAGAGAGAAGAAGAAGAGGAAAACCCCATAGCCAAAACTTTGGAGAATTGAGCTCATCTCCCTACCATTTCTCACCTATTTTTGAAGGTAAGCATATTTTTGAGTAGTACAGCTCTTGGTATTCATTTTATGGTGAGTTTTTCTTGGTTTCATCCATTCATGTAGTAGATTAGGAGATGATGTTGAATAGTGTGTTTCTTGCCCCTTTTGGTTGATCATTTAAATCCTTTAATTTCCTTTGAATTTCATGAATATTATGTGTTCCTAAGGCATGTAATTAGTTGGTTATGAACTTGTTTTGCTTGATTATGGTGGATGCTTGAACTTGACTTGTTGAAGCTTGAAGATATGAATTTGATGATGACTTCTTGATGCATTACTTGAAGTTCTTGTTGTTTAATGTGATATAGCTTGAATATATGAGTTCATGACCTGATTTAGGGTGCTTTTAGGTTGAGTTTTGTGTTGGCTTGGTGATTTTTGGCTTCCATTTCATTTTTCCCCGGTTTGTGTGTTTTTTTTTGGCTACTGACCTAAATCCATGGGGGTGGATTTGAGTCAGTAGGCTTCTGGACAGAATCCATGGGGGTGGATTTTGTCCTGTATTTTTTTTTGTTACTCCGGTTCCGTTTTTCTTGTTTTTATTCGCTTGTTTGATCTTCCTCCACCTCTTTTATGACTTCTATTCCTTGCTAACATGTATTATGATGTGTTATGATTAATGTATCAAGTTTATGATCCGTTTTAATATGATTTGTGAAAGTTATGAACAATTGAATGTGTAACCTTCAAGCATGGATCGTTTTCAATGAATTATTTGTTTATATGGCATCGTAACATGATTTTCACATTTTATGCATCTCATATCATATGCATAACCTAGCCGAGCGTCGTATATGGTCATGTTGAGTCTCACACTCCCTCTTTCGCACAGATTCGGGTTTGGTTGGAGACGGGGGCGACCTTTGAGGCACTTGCTTTTCTTCTTTTGCCGCTTCAAGGTGGGTTTATCTTCTACTAGTTAAAAAATGACCCTATATACAACCAATGTGCAAAGTTTACGCTAAAATGTATAATATACGTATTTAGAGTCTTTTCTCGAGTAAATGATTTCAAATGTAAGCCTTTTCTTTATGAATCCTACCTTATGTTTTGGCGAAAGCATGATAATGAATGCACGAGCCCGGGACCTTGCACATGTGGCTATCTGGGGAGGCAAGGGCCGACGGTGATCCCATGTGCTAGTCCCAACTATTTACCAAAGACCGGACCTCGCTAGGAGATTAGCGTGGAATGGTAGTTGAGCGCCCTTGGGGGATTCATGTACCCCCCTGGGTCAATGCATGAGGTGGTCGGGCCTTGCAAACCCGTCCACCACCTGGAGGAAAAAGGTGTATATGTATGATTATGATCATGAATGTACGTGCACAAAAGACATGTATGATAACTAATGAATTATTATATGTTTACACGAGGAGATGGTTGGAGAGTAATGCACGCCCACTCGCCTGGCCTTAAACCCTATGATTAATTATGAACGAAAATGATAGTCGTAAGCCCATTGATGTGTTCTTTGTTTTGCCACTTGGGAAAGGTCCTTTTCAAACTTCACACGGGATTAAGACTTGCATGTATGTGTTTAAATTCCGTTGTATTATATATTACGCCCCGTTTTTATACCCACCAGTCTCTTTTAGATGAACCCGGTTTGTTTTCAGTTGTTTTGTGCAGGTTTGGGAGTGCTAAGCGGGAATACGAGTCGTCTAGTCTTGCATTGGTGTCTAGCATTTCCTTTACACTCATATATACTTGTTATTATTATTTTTGTATTATGTTCATGTATGGAGCGTTGCGTTTTGTTTGGGGCCGTGATGGCTACTGTACAGGTTGTAACTGTTGGTACCTATATGTAAATACAATATGTATTGATATACGTTGGTACCTATAAGTATATATGTTGAATTGTTTCCGCTTTATTTATTGCAACTCTGATTTTTTTTTCTATATTCCGTTGTTGAATGGTCTAAGGGTTAGCTCCCGCCTAGCTTAGCGTGTGGGTTGTGTCCCCGTTCGCCGTGATTTAGCACGTGTATGGATTTTCCATTTCATATACGGGCGGGTCTCGGTGCGAAGGATGTATTGCCTTACGCTCAGGCGCTACATCCTTATGTGGTATCAGAGCCTAAGGTTGCAAAACCCGGGCTTCGTGTCGTGTCGAGTCAGTTTAAGTCGTTCGGCTCTAGGGACTACTTGTCAACGTGATTGCTTATGCATTTCCTATGTGCTTATTTGTGTCAACTTTTGGTTTTGATTGAATTAAGTGCACTCTCATGCATGAACTAACAATGGCATGCATCTCAGAGTGTTATTGACAGAATGCCTCCAAGGAGAGATAGAAATAGATCACCAGGTCGATGTCGTCGACAGGATCGTTCTCCTACACCTGAGCAACAATCTCAACAACCACCTCCAATGAACATGGAGAATTTCATGGAAGCGTTTTACAACTATGTTGAGCATCGAAGGGCTCAAGCTCCTCCACCACAACAAGCTGAGCAACAAGTCCCTCCACCGAATAACAATAGGGATTCTCATGGAGTGTTTCTAAGCTATAATCCTCCACGATTCTTGGGATCTATTGATAATGCAGTCTCGGAGGGTTGGTTAACAAGATTAAAGAGAATATATGAGGTTCGACAATTTACTACTCAAGAGAAGGCACAATTCGCCATATTTCAACTTGATGGCGAGGCGTATGATTGGTGGCAGAGGACAAAGGAGAAGCTAGAAGTTGATGGAGAAGAGGTAACTTGGGAGGTTTTTAAAAGAGAGTTTCGGGAGAGTTTTGTGCCCGAGGTGGTAAGGGAAAGAAAGGAGCAGGAATTTATGGAATTAAAGCAGGGCAATCGCACGGTAGCTCAATACATTGCCATTTTCAATGGGCTTGAGAAGTACGCTCCCCACATTACTCGGGATGAGAAGAGAAAGTCTAAGAAATTCATAGCGGGACTACGACAAGATTTGAGACATGGTCAAGCTGGGCATAACTATTTATCCTTTGCAGACACGGTACAGAGAGCATTGGAGCAAGAGGAGGAATTTAAAAAGAAAGATTCAGTTTTTAGGGCACCGATGGGACAAGGCTACGGGTCGAGTTTGGGGAAGAGACCTATGATTCAAACAGCTCCACCTAAGGGTCCTTTCAAGAAACCTCGAATCGGAGGACAAGCCCCACAAGCCCCGAAAACTTTACCAGTGGCATCGGCACCTTTAGCACAGCGCCGAGAAGTACCCCCATGTCTTTATTGTGGAGGTCCGACTCATGCCTACAATCACTGCCGGAAGAGGTTGAATTTATGCCTCATATGTGGGAAAGCCGACCATAGGGCCGATGTGTGTCCCGACAAGACTCCAGGATTTTAAAGAGGAGCTCAAAGGCCAATGATTCAAGCTCGTGCGTATGCCCTTGAGGGTGAGGAGCAGGATGCTGAGGTTGATCCGACAGCCATGGTGGAAGGTACTATATGCATTCACACCACGAACATTCATGCATTATTTGATCCGGGTGCTACTCATTCTTTCATATCTCGTGATCTATGTGCTTCTATGTGCCTACCTGTTACTTGTGTGAATTCTTGTTATTTTGTGAGTTCTCCTCTTGGAGGAAATTTGCAGACGGATCAGATTATTCGGGGTTGTTCGGTATTGATAGAAGGGAAAGATTATCCGGCGGATTTCATCGTGATACCTATGAAGAGATATGGGGTAATCTTCGGTATGGATTGGTTATACCGGCACCGGGCCGAAGTTGATTATTTTAAGAAGAAGATTAAGTTGGGGAAAGAGTTGGTTGGAGAAGTGGGATCGAAGAATGTACTCGTCCTATCATTTATGGAAGCTAGTAAGTTAATAAGAGAAGGAGCTATGGGATTCATCGCCTATCTTCTTAATAAGCCAAAGGATCAAGTCAAGTTTGAGGATACTTCGATTGTAAAGGATTTTCCTGACGTATTCCCAGAGAATTTGGGGTCGTTGCCGCCGGACCGTGAGATTGAATTTGTAATAGATTTGTATCCGGGATCTGAGCCGTATTCTAAGACTCCTTATAGAATGGCGCCGGCCGAGTTGAAGGAATTAAAGATTCAACTTGAAGAGTTACTTAAGATTGGATATATTCGGCCAAGTTCTTCACTATGGGGCGCACCGGTTCTTTTCGTTAAGAAGAAAGATGGAACTTTAAGAATGTGCATAGATTACCGGGAGCTTAACCGGATGACGATAAAGAACAAGTATCCTTTACCCCACATTGAGGATTTATTTGACATGTTGCAAGGTTCGGGGGTGTATTCAAAGTTGGATTTAAGGCAAGGATACTACCAATTGAAAATCCGGGAAGAGGACATTCCGAAGATGGGATTTAACACCCGGTATGGGCATTATGAGTTCGTAGTGATGTCTTTTGGATTAACCAATGCCCCGACAGCTTTCATGGACATGATGCATCGGATATTTCGACCCTACTTGGATAAGTTTGTGGTGATATTCATCGATGACATCCTAGTTTACTCGAGGACTCCGGAAGATCATGCTAGGCATCTCAGAATTGTGTTGGAAACTTTAAGAGAACATCAACTATTTGCTAAGTTTAGCAAGTGCGAGTTTTGGATTGATCGGGTATTGTTTCTAGGTCATATTATCTCAAGAAAAGGGTTGGAAGTGGATCCTTCTAAGATTGAGACGGTTTTACAGTGGCAGAGTCCAAAGAACGCCTCGGAAGTAAGAAGTTTCTTGGGTTTGGCGGGCTATGATTGAAGGTTTGTTAAGGATTTTTCGAATTGCTACACCTTTAACCCGATTGATTAAGAAGGAGGTTAAGTTTGAATGAGATGATAAGTATGAGGCAAGCTTCCAACTTTTGAAGGAAAAGTTGACAACTGCACCGATATTAGCACTTCCTGAGGGTACTGAAGGATACACGGTCTATACGGACGCCTGGAAGGAAGGCTTGGGATGTGTTTTGATGCAAAATGGAAAAGTAATTGCCTACGCCTCAAGGAAACTGAAGGATCACGAGCAGAATTACCCCACTCATGATCTCGAGCTAGCGGCTGTGATCTTCGCTTTAGGAAAGTGGAGACACTATCTCTATGGAATTTTGTTTGAGATCTTTTTCGACCACAAGAGTCTTCAGTACTTGTTTTCTCAGAAGGAGTTGAACAAGAGGCAAAGGCAATGGATGGAGATTTTAGCGGATTATGAGTGTACGATCCGATACCATCCCTGTAAAGCCAACGTGGTCGCGGATGCGCTTAGTAGGAAGGCTAGCGTGTCCAATGTGAAAGTGGAAATTGGAGTTGATGAGGAATTATTCAAGATAAGGGCTAGTATTCGGAATATCACGGTTCAACCGGATCTTCAACAGAAATTGTTTGAGGCTCAAAGAATTGATCCTGAAGTTCAGAAATTGGTAGAGAAGGCTCGAGCTGATCCAGAAAGTCCATTTGGTTTCGATGATATGGGACTTCTAAGATTCAAGAATAGAGTTGTGGTACCGGGAGAATTGAAAAGGATTATTCTTGACGAAGCTCATCGGTCAGGATATTCGATCCATCCCAGCGGAAATAAGATGTATAAAGATTTGAAGCAGTTTTATTGGTGGAATGGATTAAAACGGGATGTGGTTAATTTTGTAAGGCATTGTATGACTTGCCAAGTGGTGAAGGCTGAACATCAAAAGCTATCGGGGATTACTTCAACCTTTACCTATTCCGGAATGGAAGTGGGAGCAGATAGCTATGGATTTTGTTTCTGGGTTACCCAGAGTGAAAGGTGGGTTTGATGGAATTTCGGTGATCGTGGATCGATTAACGAAATCTGCTCATTTTCTGGCCATTAGGATGTCCGACAAGGTAAGTAAGCTAGCTAAGAAGTATAAGGATGAGATTATCCGACTTCATGGAGTACCTGTCAGCATCGTGTCGGATCGGGATCCAAGGTTCACTTCAAGATTTTGGCAAGAATTACATAAGTGTTTGGGAACAAGGCTTCAATTCAGTACAGCTTTCCACCCTCAGACAGAAGGGCAGTCGGAGAGGTTGATTAAGTATTTGGAAGATATGTTGAGAGCATGTGCATTGGATTTTCAGAGCTCTTGGAACGAGCAATTGCCATTAATCGAGTTCGCTTATAATAATAGTTACCAAGCCTCAATAGAGATGGCACCTTATGAGGCTCTCTACGGACGTAAGTGTAGATCTCCGTTGTTTTTCGACTTGGAAGAATGGAATTGGACTAAACAAGAGGGCGTGAAGAGAGGGGAGAAAAAGGAAAAACCCTCTAAAGCCGTTCAGGATGCCATTGATAAGGTCCAAATTATAAGACAACGGATGAAAGCAGCTCAGGATCGACAAAAGAGCTATGCGGATCTTCGGAGAAAGAATCTTGAGTTTGAGGTTGGAGATAGAGTTTTTCTTAAGGCTTCTCCACGTAAAGGATTTTCGAGGATCGGGAAAGGAGGGAAGTTGAATCCTCGATATATGGGTCCATTTGAGATTTTAGAGAAGGTTGGAGACACGGCTTATCGTTTGGATTTGCCTCCCAATTTGACCGGAATTCACAATGTCTTCCACGTTTCACAAATCCGGAAGTACTACCAAGATGAGTCCGAGGTTTTACCGGTTGAAGAGGTGGAACTAGAACCAAATCTAACCTTTGTTCAAAAGCCGATTAAGATTTTGGATCGGAAGTTTCAAGAACTCAGGAATCGGCGTATTCCACTAGTTAAAGTTCTTTGGAGGAGTGATAAGAGCGAAGAAGCTACGTGGGAGACTAAAGAAAAGATGAAGAAGTTTCATCCCGAATTGTTTCCAGGCGAACAGTGAATCCGAGGACGGATTCTTTTAAGGAGGAGAGATTGTAGCGCCCCGACTATTCGGCCGTACAGGTATGATGTATGTGTTTACTACTTGCGCACTTTAATCGTTTTAACTTTCGTTATTTATCTTATTCTTGTTATATTTGAAGTATTTTCTTATTTTACTTGAATTTTATTTGGATTTTAAACGTATTTGCTTACGCGCGTATGATTATGCCTTGTTTGATTTCGTTGCGATTTTCGTTTCTCGTGGTAACTTAGTATGATTGAATTTTGTGTATTATAAACTTACTTATATGTTCGTTGCATGATTTTACTCTCGGTTGCTCGAGTTGTGAATTTGTTTTAATTCTCGGAACTAATTAGGGGCTAAAGAGCATTGAGCGCACCCTTGGTTCCATATGTGATAACTTGACCTCGGGAACTCGGAATCGAGTTCCCTCACCTCTATTGGACTCGTATCGGCGATTTGGGTTCAATAGGGTAAGACTCCTATTTTTCTAAGACCAATTAGATTCCCAAATCTCAACCGAAACGAGCACCTTGCACCTAAAACGACAAACTCTTGACTTTTCTTTAAGATACGGCCCTAATTAACGCCCCTAGACCCTAAACCCTTGACCTAAGCCACTTGCAACACTCTCTCTCTCTCCCTATCAGCCCCAACCTAAATCCCACCCCCCTCATTCCCCAAAATTCAGCCACAAAGAACAAGGAGAAGAGAGAAGAAGAAGAGGAAAACCCCATAGCCAAAACTTTGGAGAATTGAGCTCATCTCCCTACCATTTCTCACCTATTTTTGAAGGTAAGCATATATTTTAGTAGTATAGCTCTTGGTATTCATTTTATGGTGAGTTTTGCTTGGTTTCATCCATTCATGTAGTAGATTAGGAGATGATCTTGAATAGTGTGTTTCTTGCCCCTTTTGGTTGATCATTTGAATCCTTTAATTTGCTTTGAATTTCATGAATATTATGTGTTCCTAAGGCATGTAATTAGTTGGTTATGAACTTGTTTTGCTTGATTATGGTTGATGCTTGAACTTGACTTGTTGAAGCTTGAAGATATGAATTTGATGATGACTTCTTGATGCATTACTTGAAGTTCTTGTTGTTTAATGTGATATAGCTTGAATATATGAGTTCATGACCTGATTTAGGGTGCTTTTAGGTTGAGTTTTGTGTTGGCATGGTGATTTTGGGCTTCCATTTCGTTTTTCCCCGGTTTGTGTGTTTTTTTTTTTTTGCTACTGACCCAAATCCATGGGGGTGGATTTGAGTCAGTAGGCTTCTGGACAGAATCCATGGGGGTGGATTTTGTCCTGCGTTTTTTTTCGTTACTCCGGTTCCGTTTTTCTTGTTTTTCTTCGCTTGTTTGATCTTCCTCCACCTCTTTTATGACTTCTATTCCTTGCTAACTTGTATTATGATGTGTTATGATTAATGTATCAAGTTTATGATTCGTTTTAATATGATTTGTGAAAGTTATGAACGATTGAATGTGTAACCTTCAAGCATGGAACGTTTTGAATGAATTATTTGTTTATATGGCATCATAACATGATTTTCACATTTTATGCATCTCATATCATATGCATAACCTAGCCGAGCGTCGTATATGGTCATGTTGAGTCTCACACTACCTCTTTTGCACAGATTCGGGTTTGGTTGGAGATGGGGGCGACCTTTAAGGCTCTTGCTTTTCTTCTTTTGCCGCTTCAAGGTGGGTTTATCTTCTACTAGTTAAAAAATGACCCTATATACAACCAATGTGCAAAGTTTACGCTTAAATGTATAATATACGTATTTAGAGTCTTTTCTCGAGTAAATGATTTCAAATGTAAGCCTTTTCTTTATGAATCCTACCTTATGTTTTGGCGAAAGCATGATAATGAATGTATGGGCCCGGGACCTAGCACATGTGGCTATCCGGGGAGGCAAGGGCCGACGGTGATCCCATGTGCTAGTCCCAACTATTTACCAAAGACCGGTCCTCGCTAGGAGATTAGCGTGGAATGGTAGTTGAGCGCCCTTGGGGGATTCATGTACCCCCCTGGGTCAATCCATGAGGTGGTCGGGCCTTGCAAACCCGTCCACCACCCGGAGGAAAAAGGTGTATATGTATGATTATGATCATGAATGTATGTGCACAAAAGACATGTATGATAACTAATGAATTATTATATGTTTACACGAGGAGATGGTTGGAGATAATGCACGCCCACTCGTCGGGCCTTAAACCCTATGATTAATTATGAACGAAAATGATAGTCGTAATCCCGTTGATGTCTTCTTTGTTTTGCCACTTGGGAAAGGTCCTTTTCAAACTTCACACGGGATTAAGACTTGCATGTATGTGTTTAAATTCCGTTGTATTATCTATTACGCCCCGTTTTTATACCCACCAGTCTCTTTTAGACTGAACTCGGTTTGTTTTCAGTTGTTTTGTGCAGGTTTGGGAGTGCTAGGCGGGAATACGAGTCGTCTAGTCTTGCATTGGTGTCTAGCATTTCCTTTACACTCATATATACTTGTTATTATTATTTTTGTATTATGTTAATGTATGGAGCGTTGCGTTTTGTTTGGGGTCGTGATGGCTACTGTACAGGTTTTAAGTGTTGGTACCTATATGTAAATACAATATGTATTGATAGGCGTTGGTACCTATAAGTATATATGTTGAATTGTTTCCGCTTTATTTATTGCAACTCTGATTTTTTTTTTCTATATTCCGTTGTTGAATGGTCTAAGGGTTAGCTCCCGCCTAGCTTAACGTGTGGGTTGTATCCCCGTTCGTCGTCATTTAGCACATGTATGGATTTTCCATTTCATATACGGGTCGGGTCTCGGTGCGGGGGATGTGGTGCCTTACGCTCAGGCGCTACATATTTCGAGAGTTAGGATTATTTATTATTTCGTTCACACTTTATTATGTGAATTGTAAGATTAATTACCCAAAAAATTATAAATGAACTTATTTGCATTAGTATAACATAAGTGATTAATGTTAGCATGCATACATTATTATACTTAACTTCATAATTCTATATATATATATATATATATATATATCCACTTGATCTTTACATTACATAATTGCACATACACCCTCATGGCATTCACCTCTAACATGTAAATAAGATAATTATAAGGACTTAAGTACAATTAATCATAACTATACAAGACCTATACTCATATCATATAAATTAAACACATTACATTCATCACTCTCATCTCATACGTACACACAAGAACATACACTCACTCACACACTTGGGGCTCGATTTCAAGAGAAAAAGAGGAGGACTCGCCGTGACTTCACCCGGAGCTCGTTGCATCATCATCATCATCACATTCTACATCCTCACCTTTCTCCATTTCCTGACTTAGGTGTGTATATATGTGTATGTGACTATATGGATATGTGTGGAAGTTGGGGTTTTTGTGAATTTAAGTTTATTGTCTTACTCTTATGTGTGTATATGCATGAATATATGTTTATTTGTGGAATTCTTGCATGAAATCTTGATTGGTTGGTTGGAAATGGATATATGTAATAAATGAGGGTTTATATGTTGATTGTATGATGATCTATACATGTTATGATGAATCTTTTGATGCCTAATTGAAGTATTATGTGTGTATACATGCTACAAGTCTTAGTTTCATCTTGGGAGTGTTTTGGAGTTGGTTTGATGTGGTTTTTGCATGAACATGTTGCTGCCTTGTTTTTCGAGCAGAGGTTCCCAGCTGGGACCTCTTTTAGTTCAAGAATAATACCGGCTAGGAACCTATATCAGGGGGTTTGGCTGGGCATTGATCCTGGCCGGGATCCTATTTAGACCAAAATCATTTCTGGCCGGGATTGCTTGGCAGGAACTTCGGGATAACCTGTCCCGATCGAGACCCATTTTAAAACAAAACCAGTCCCGACCGGGATAGTTGTGCAGGGCCGCTGCTGTTAGGGGTGTCCCGACCGGGATCCCTTTTCAACGAAAACTAGTCCCGGTCGGGATTGCCCACTGGAAGCGGGACTTATGTAATTTTCACTCCTTTCGTTATGTGGTGTAGCACCCGGAGCGCAAAGGTGCCACATCCCCCGCACTATAGCTCAGTCCACATATGAAATGGACAATCCATACATGAATTGAGCCATAGTGAACGGGTGACAAGAAAATAAAGACTTGACTAGCTAGCGGGACTAACCCCAAACCAATTACCACAATGCAAAACGGAATAAACATAAGCCTGCCATTCACGAGCATTTATCAAGTAATCTAAAACCTAACATTACATATCAATACATTATCATCTCTCCAATACATAACATTCCATATAATCCAAAAATTAACAATACATATGCAACAAATTAGGATGGACACGTGCTAGACCCCGAAAAGAAAGACTTGACTCGACACCAATCCCGCCTAGCACACAACCTGCAAAACTGAAAGGTGAGGTGTCAGTCTACCACAGACTGAGCGAGGGGGCATAATAGATATAAGCGCAGATTACATGCAAGTCGTAACCTCGGGTAAGGTTTATAACAGAAATCAATATAAGTTCAATAACAACAAAGAGCTCGCCCGAGATTACAACTATTAGATTTAACAATTAATCAGTTTCAATCAATCAATCAATCAGTGGCCCGGCGAGTGAGGGCAATTCTCCAACCTTACTTCGACAGTGTACAATCACGATACTTTTAATTGAATAAGTGATCATGCAATCAGCTACAGTGCACACATAACAGTTTCAGTGACTCCTTCTTCCTCCAATGATGGTGGGTTTGCAAGGCCCGATCCATCCACGGTAAACACGGTGTACGTCGGGAACATGACTCCCACGCACGGGACTCCTTCTCCACCAAACCTCCTGGTGGATTCAGGGTTCATCCCCACGGTAGAGAGGAGGGTAAGAGTTACCCGTCAGCCCATGCTTTCCCGGTTGGCTCAAACACTCACTCTCGGGTCCACAGTGTACGGTACAATATACTCGCCCAAAACACGGTCAATCAATACAGTACAGTGCAGTAAAACAGTTGAAAGTCAGTAGAGTTTGGAAAACTATAGGTATATAGATACCTTTTGGCTTAAAACACCACATAGGGTTGTAATGGTCCTATATATATATCTAGAAATTAAACCTCACCTGTACCGACACAATAAAGAGAAAGACGCGGTCTAAGAAGCCCACTCCACATCACTGGTGTGCTGGTCTGTGCAACAAAGACAAGTGTACATAAGACACGATGCAAATGAACCAATTAGGACAAACGGCGTAACATGACGTGCAATAACAAGAATGGACAATTATCAAATGTCATGATCATATTTAAGCATAAAACAAGCATATAATAACACGTATAGTAGTATGCAACCAAAATATGCATGAAAATAGAGTGTGACACGCCCGTGTCACAAATATACACTAAGTCGTGACACCCCCGTTTCACAGTACAACGGCAAAAAGCATGGGAACAGAAGGTGACACGCCCGTGTCACCAAAACAAAGCAATCCGTGACACCCCCGTGTCACGGTACAGAAAACCCAGGCCAACAACAATGCACCCCCGTGTCACACTGAAAGAGGAAGACGTGACACGCCCGTGTTACGTACACAGAAAAACGGGGCAAACTCGGATAACATCAAAATCCAACCAAAACACCAAAATCAATCCAATATAAATGATCAAACACAACATATACACAATATACTTCAATTATACAACGATCAAACCAATAAATATGCATCAAATCACCAAGAATTAGGCCCCAAAACCCCATAATTATTCATATACTCAAACTTTCACATATCTTCATGTTTCATGCAAGAAATGAAGGAAATATGAGCTAAACATGCTTCTAATCATGAATACACATGAAAGCATCAAGCTAGCATCAAACCCTACTCATATAGTCAATCAAGAAATTCAATCAATTCTCATGTTATACCTTGAAATGAAAGAAGAATGAGATGAGGATGAAGAGATGAAGATGTTGATGCTTCTAGCTTCAAAATTCCTCAAAAATAGCTTGGATTATGAGATGAATTCTTCTCCTTCTCTTGAGGTGTAAAAACCGTTTTCTAGTAGGTGTGTGTGTGTGTGGAGTTCTCTTGTATGAAATGTAAGTATGAGCAAGTGATGGAAGAGATGCATATACTTGATATATTTTATCATCCACTAACATGACAAATGCACCCAATTTGCAAACAAGCCCCTAGGTTATTTAAATGAATGCAATCAAGTAATATCCCTACCCCAAAAGATCAATTAGCTCCAATCCAAGTTATGCAATTAAGTCCTCAAATTAAGAAAAATGATCACTTAAGGTCAATTAGGCAATTAAACAATTAAGTCATAATTGGCAATTATTTCACATTAGGTCACATATTGCATAATTGAAAGATTGGGGCGTTACATGTGGCTTGTCTACTTGGTCTTTAGGATATTAGTTGTGCATATGAACATGTATAATAATTATTGTCATCATCATTTCATATCATATCATCTCATGAACATGTTGTTCGTCGAATACTTGGTTCATAGAGTTGAATCTTACGTTAGTTATTCCTTTTCTTGTACAGAGGTCGGTCCAGTACTCGAGGAACAGGCTCTTTAGCTCGTTTTCTCTTCTTCTGTTCAAGGTGAGGTTTTCTGTACGTATTTAAAAGCCCATATATCCCACTATGTCTATTTCAGCCAAAACCTATAGTATACATATAGTTTTTCCAAAATGTAAATGTTTTCCAAGAAGCTCTTTTAATGAAAATCTACCCACCGCACTGTTTTGGCGAGATATTGAACTGTATTGATTGGGGCCCAAGGGAAAACATGAGATTGCCGACCGGAATGACATCGGGCTGTCGGAATGAACCCTTGCACGTAGTACCCATTAGGATACCTTCGTGTGACCTAGGGGACGGGAAGACGGGGTATTCCTGAGCCGGTGGTTCCCATACCATCGAAGGAGCGGGCAGGAGTCATGAGCCCCCGTCTCACACTATACTGTGGTGGCTCGGGCCTTACAAACCCACCACCGAACCATGGAAGAAGGGTGGATACTGAATTACTATTTAACTGATTGATTGATACTGAACTTGCATGATCACCCCACACTTTAATTAATCATATACACTGCCGGAGTTTGGATGGAGATTACCCTCTCGCCGGGTCACTGATTGCCTAATGATATGTTGTAATGAAAATGATGCTTGTAATGCTGAGTATTTCCTCCTTTCCCAAACTATCTACTTGGATGATTGACAAAACTATACTCGGGGTTATAAGTTGCATGCTACGTGTCTTATATATATAAACCCCTCAATTTGTCTTTGCATACTAACCCCTTCTCACTTTCAACTTTTGCAGGTCTCGCTAGGCGGGAAAATAGGGTCTGTCAAGTCTTTATTTTGTAGCCTAGCTTGAGCATGTCTTGTTGTTGCATATTTATACTTATACTATTTGGGGGTTCTATATTATGATCTACTTTTGGAGTTGATACTTGTAGGCCGTGGTGGCCATATTTGAATATTTTTCTCACAACTTGTAGTTATTACTACTGCTTCCACTTTTGAGTCTATTGCATTGTTCTTAATGGATTGTTGGTTTAAGGGTTAGCCTCGCTTAGCTACGGTTCTTTTATTTATCACCCATTAGCCACGTGTTTAGTTCATGTATGGATTCCTATTTGATATGTGGATTGGATACTTGGTGCGGGGGATGTAGTGCTTATCGACCTGGGTGTTACAGAATTGGTCTGGAATTCTTTCTATGAACAAGACGCGTGAGCCATTCTTGGTATGTAACTTATTGAGAATGGTCATCATGATTCTCTCATATGGCACTTTGCGAAGGATGGATGGTTTTCGGTGAGCGCTTATTACTTAGCTCTTCGAACCGCAACGCAAGACGAGGGCACATCATCTAATTTGAGTGGTTATAAGATCTGGTGTCTCTTATGGAAGCTGGAAGTGGTTCCTAAAATACGCATGTTTATTTGGCGGGTCTATCATGTAGCTATACCAACTATTGAAGCCCTCCGTAGAGACACTGTGAAGTTGATAGCAGCTGCATGAACTGTGGTCAGGTAGAGGACTTAACTCACGCCTTGTTTCTTTTTCAGAGCTTGTGTCAGGCATGAATGCTAGCTAATATCCCTGGGACTCAGTTCTGAAAATGGTGAGTAATATTCGGGATGGACTCTGTGACATTTTGGAGCAAGTAAGGACTGAAGAAGGAAGGAAGGTAGTTACTTTGATGTGGGCAATGTGGAATAGTCGAAATAGTAGGAGAGCTGTAGACACTATCCGACTGCCTTATGAGATCACAACTATGGCCTGGGCTTACCCGAAGCCTATTCCCTGCATCGGGACAGGAACAGTGGTGGCGGAGAGGAATAGAAGTGTACAAAAATGGGAGAAACCTAGTCCGGGCTGGGTTAAATTAAATTTTGATGGTGCGGTTTTTAAGGAAACTAATGCAATCGGTATTGGAGTGGTGGCACGGGATACAGGTGGAAATGTTATCAGATGGGAAACGGATAGGAAGATAAACGTGTCGGATCCGGTTGTAGCAGAATCCTGCGCGGCGTTGTCAGCTGCAAAATTGGCAAGGGATTTTGGGTGGCGTAAGATCATTTTTGAAGGGGATTGTGCTCCAGTGATTCTTCAGCTGCAAAAGGTGGAAGAGAATATGTCTGATCTTGGCAATGTGGTCATGGATATTAAATCTATTTGTTCTAGCTTTGATAGTTGTCGTTTTTCCTCTATTAGATGTGATGCGAATATGGTTGCCCACATTTTAGCTCGTCATGCGGCTTTGGCCTGCGTTGGTGCTTTTGACATTCCGTTGTATGCTTCGAACTTTGTTACTTTAGATTTGCAATAAATTAGCCCCTCCCGAGGCCTTGTTCTTAAAAAAAATCTAAGTTAAAAACAATTAACAATGATTGGTTCAAATGGTTAAAGATTCTTACTCCTGGTTAATAACTTTGAATTCAAATTCCTCTAGGCTCTAACCAATTTGGGAGGGGGTATTAAAAAAAAAAATCTAAGTGAAAAAGACGTGCTAAAATTGTGTCAGAAGATTAGTGTTGGTGGCAAAATTAAATATTAAAAAGTGTGAAAATGTCAATTCTTTTAATTGAATCTGGGTTAACTTCTTTTTTTTTTTTTTTTTATATATATATAATTTACATTTACACCCTATTTAAATTTATGAAATTAGCAAGGAACTCCATCTTCGTCAAAATATTACAAATATACAATTCAATATTTTATAATATTACTTTTTTATTGCACCTCTGTTAGGGTTTCATTGGATACGTAACCGTATATGAATAAACACTCGATTTGGTCCCCACTTATTTTAAATTAAATCAAATAAAAAACATACAATTTAAAACTTCTAATTTGCCCTTTACGAATAACATATGAATTAGAAAATTAAATGTTAGTTAAAGGGTTTTGTAGCGCTCGTAACGCTGGGCCACCACATCCCCCGCACTAAAGCCCAATCCGCATATGAAATGAAAAATCCGTACACGAATCAAGCAGTAGCGAACGGGTGACAGACAAGACCTGACCTAAGCTAGGCGGTACCTAGACCCTGTACTGCAGAGAAAACGAAACCTCAAAGCGGAAGCAAAGTAAAGAATACGAATTTAAAAAAAAACTTTAAAACATCAATCATATCAAATCAATCATAATCAGTTACACGGATTCAACTGGTCCTAGAAACCTATCCCGAAATAATCACAATAAAGACGGGTTCAACTAATTCAAGAACCTGTCCTAACCTGTCCGGAAGTAATCACAATAAAGACGGGTTCGACTAATCCAAGAAGCTGTCCTAACCTGTCCCGAATTCCATACATACAATCAATAAGCATAAACCTATACAGAGTATATACGTTTACAAATTACAAACATAACCGAAATAGAAAGTTAACAAACTTAACAAACGACACTGACTCGACAGACACGACACACCGCCGCCTAGCTCGAACTCCAACAACCTGCATCTGCAAACTAAAAACATAGGTGGGGCGAGGATCAGTCCACTGACTGAGTGATGGGGCTGAACACACACACACACACTATACATAATAAAGAGCAGAGCACATATTAAAAGAAAGACTATGAACCGGGAGTAGGGTTTTACATACCAAAACCATTTTCGAAACAAACTTACACTTATCTTATCTTATTCAAAATATAACATACTGAGAATAATCGTATCATATCAAAAGAGAAAACTCCTATCCCGTTTCATAATCAACATAACAGATCAGATCTTATACCCGACGAATCGTATCAAATCCCGTATCCAACCCCAACATCGAGAAGTCTGCACGCGGGGTACGGGCCCACATCGTGCAACTCAATATACGTGGGATAGCTAGTCTACATGTACCTTCCCCGGTTATTCACCGAGGGCTCAAAGCACCACGTCTCGTTAACCTCTAAGACTAACACGTAGGTAGTTCAAATGGAGATCGTGCACAGGCTTAACCCCGACGGCCCAACACCACCTCGAGCGTCCTTACCCATGTCTCCGGGGCCCAATAACATTACCAATACAGATTACCAATCTTAACTACAAATGAACATAACTTAACATACCTTAGCATACCTTACCTTGCAACTTAGCATATGCTATATACGTACCTCTCCGTGTTATGTGAATCCGTAGCTGGTATGAAGACACACGGTTTGGAGCATAGCCTCGTTGCAAAACATTTCAAGCTCACATATGCTCGTATAGATAGTTCGAAAACCTTTAATCGTATGACAAATTCATAAACATATCATATAAACACATATCTATTATATAAATATAATAGAATAATCGCATGCAGGCTTAAAAACGAGCACAGAGAGTTGTAGGTCGCTTTAACTAAAACAAAAATCCTAAAATCTCACCTGGCACCAAACAAAGCCAAACCCAAAACAAATGGTCCACTCCGGAACCTGCACGACCCACTTGTCACCACCCCGGGTGCACCTGTACCAACTGAGCACACAAAATACAACATCAGGGGGTTGGAAGACGTGGGGTAGGGTGGTTGTTGGCCGGCGAGGGTCGCCGAATCACCACCGGCGACGAGGTGGCACAAACCGCCACCTTCGGACCACCACTGCACCGCCGCTGGTTATTTCCAGGTCACGAAACTTGTACCATCGTGTTCGGTTCGTCGAGCTCTTCGAAAAGCACTACTCGTTTGTCAAATTCCATCGAGAAACGGCCGAGTTCCAAAGTATGTGTGTGTTACGGTGTATTTGTGTGTGTTTCTCCTGGGAACGAGAGAGGGAGAAGGCTGGAGTGTGGCACGCAAAACGAGGATCCGGGTATTTTATCCCAGGTCCTTACACGCAAAACGAATGGTAGGAGGGACTAACAACGTCAGAATTGGGCAAACTCGGAGTCTACGGACTCGTTTCGATGCCCCGAACGGGTTAAAGGGGTCAAAGAGGCCAAAATCTCGATCGAAAGAGCAGTGACCGAAAAACCCCTAAAAGAGTAAAAATTGCAAACAAGCCCCTAAACTCTTAAAGAGTTGAAAATAGGGTCACGCAAAACACAAAATCACATAATTAAACACATAATAAAGTTGAAACGTGGCGTACCTTATACGGCGGACGAGCGGAATGTTACAGGTTTACTCCAGTAAATACACAAAATCGATGTCAAATGGTTCACTCCAATTTTCTTCTCCAAAAGGTTTTTTGTGGCTTGAAGAAAATTTCTCTACTACAATGGTTGTTCGGTGTGGTGAAAGTTAGAGTTGGTAAGCTTCGATTTCTTTAATCGTGCAATATTGTGTTTATTTAGACTCATTTACTCAACGTTAGTAGAAAACTTATTTTCTCAAATTTTCTTTAGAAAATCAATGAATATTTTGCCAATTTTTAATTTATGTAAAATTGCGGTACAGAAGTAATGAAGGTGCACTAAAATATAATATTATAAGCTACAGTGATGAGTATTTGTAATATATAAAAAAGGATGTTATCTTTTGATAATTTTATAAACTTAAATAGAGTATACATGTAATTTTTCTTTTTGTTTTTCTTTTGTACAAGAATGAGATTAACCTTTAATTGTGATAGCCTGCCTTACCACTCGGCCATGCCGCAAAAAGGTTACTCATAGCATAATTATTTCAATCTGCCTCATTCAATGAACATTCAATCCGGGCTTTTACCATGTCTCCCGAACAATCTCAGTACATATGGCGCAAGACGATTCCACATATCGAGGTCGGAATGGGATCGGGTGTTTTCACGTCTCACCGTAGTGCCCGGTTTGTCTTGATTTCCGATTGATGAACAGGAACTCTTTTTTTTTTACTGGCTACGTGTCCTTTGGACCCTTCGCCCGCTTAGAAGTGGGTTCGAACCACTGGATAGGAATGGTTGCCCACCGTGAACCGGAAATTCCTTTTTTGCTGAGCATTTGTGCAAAATGTGCAAAATGTGAATTGAAGTTATTAAATACACTGAGCATTTTGGAACCAATACCAATTTTGGAGTAATTGGAGGTAAAAAGTCACCATATTTATACTATATGTATGGGGTAGATGAAGATGAAGCTCAACATCAGTGGCCCACATTTTCACAGTGGTGTATCACGAGCAAACGAGATTCTCACGCAATGGGTAATATAGCAACTGAAGTTAATCTGGAAGGGAAATATTAGTAAATGTTTATTTGATTTTATGTGTTTCCTAATATTCCTTGTTACACCTCACTTGAATAATAACTTTAAACTTTGTAATTTCTTCAAAATCAATTAAATAGTAACTGTAATTTTTTCCCCCAATATATATCTATACTATAATATATCAGAAGGGTATTTTTTGACCAATTGAATCAATTTAACTGAATTCTAATTTTCTAAAATTTTAAATTATTTTTAGTTGATAAATATTTTTTATGGTTGATTGATGTTATTTTTGGGAATTTTTTATTTTCTAAATTACTTCAAAAAATCATATTAATTATCATTTAATATTCTTAGTTTATTAAATCATTCTAATTATTTTATTGATGTATATACCATTTTTCGTTTCTATTATATATATTATCCTTATTTGTCTTTTCATTTCAAAATTTATCTATACTCATGATTACAATTCAAACCTCCAAAACTAACCCGTCAAATATAAAAACAAGGGAAAATTACATCTGACTACCCTGTTAGATAGAGTAATTACCATTCAATCCCTCTTTATTCAGAAATTACAATTTAATCCCTAAATGTTATAGTATGTTTGTAATCCCTCTATTCCGTTAGGGTTGGGCTCTATCCCCAAGGACTGCATTATTATATTTGTAATACCTAGGATCGTTTTGTTGGAATGTGTATAATACAAGGATGAATTTGTTATTTTATTTATTAAATTAATGGAAGGACAAACCCAACCCTAAAGGAACCTTAATGGAACAGAGGGATCACAAACGGTCCAAAACATTTAGGGATTAAATTGTAATTTTCGAATAAAAATGGACTGTATTGTAATTACCCTATCTAGCAAAGTAATCAGATGTAATTTTCCCTAAAAACAAATCAAGGCATTGTGGGAACGGGCGTTCCCCTCTTTTAAACTAAAACAAGGCGGCCGAGCATGGGAACGACCGTTCCCATTTTGGCCTTGCGCCGGAAGGGCCGTTCCCGGCTAAGGCGCATTTTTGAAAGGGAAGTCGTTGGCGCGTTTGGGGAATTCATGGGAACGACCGTTCCCATTTTTCAAAGGGGTCCGGAACGGTCGTTCCCACCTGGAATGCAGAACAAAAGTTTATGCATAAAATTACGTTTTTAGCCCCTCGATCCGACGACTTCTTTGACCCCGAATTGCTATTATATGTGCTAATATGTACTGAAACAACATGTTATCATGCCACATTGCATTTTCCTCGTCATCTCGATACATTTCCGCCGTTCGTCATATTTGGTCCATTTTAGGTCATGTCTCACGTATACACATCGTGTTTGCACAGGTCACGAGGTCGTGGACGAGGAGCAGGCTCCGTAGAGTATATCCTTATCATATTTTGTAAGAAAAGGTGAGGTTTTACTTTAGGTATATAGAACCCTACCGCCATTATGTGCTTTTTCGACCCAAAACGTATTATAAATATAAACGATTTCCAAAATATAAATATTTCAAGCATGCAAGCAATGATTGTCATGATTTTCAAGCAAGTTTGGCGAGTACATGATTGCACGTGGGCCCGAGGGTAATTCTTGAGCCAACCGGGAAAGCAAGGGCTGACGGGTAACTCCTGAATTATCCTCACATTGTTGGGATCACCCCCGAAGCCACTAGGAGATTAGTGGTGGAAGGAGTTCCGTGTCTAGGGGGTCTTGTCCCCTACACACACCATGTCGTGGATAGTTGAGCCTTGCAAACTCACTATCACCCGGAGGAAGAAGGAGACTGGGGATTAATCCGGCATGTCGGGTTATCTTCGGGTTATTGCATGTCTTCAAGCATGAAATTGTCTATGTGAGCACTAAATGAAATTGCATGATCATGTATTGAAATGATAAAGCAAGCACGTTGTAGCACCCCGCACGTGAGGCACCACATCCCCCGCACTATGGCTTAACATGAGTAACGAAATGGTAAATCCGCACCCGTATCAAACCATAGCGAACGGGAGACGAACTGAAAAACCTTCCTAAGCTAGGCGGAACTTAGACCCTGCAAGTATAACTAACCAACAAGACATAACGCAACAGAGGACTAAATTCAAACACATGCATTGGCCACGGGCCTGCAGAAATTAGACACTCGAACCACAGGCAGACTTGGGCTCCTCAGGCCTCTTTTAATTCATAACAAGCCCAACAAGGCAATTCAATAACAATTACATAAGATTCAAGTTCATAATATTAGGATTGCATCATACATAAATTAAATACATATGCGAGTGGAGACTCTCCTAACTTAACTTGACCCACTCAAAGACTCCAAACAAATCCGCCTAGCTCGAAACTCCAAAGCCAAACCTGCGCACTAATTGGGAAGGGAGAGGGTCAGTCTCTAGAAGACTGAGTGAGCAGGAGCAATATATATATATATATAAAACATGCACATGCACGTCATAAATCCCGAGCAAGGTTTTATTTGAAACTAGTTCCCAAAAGGGCAAGAGGAAGACTAAGCAATGCTCAGATTTTATGACGAATCATATTAATTCCTTCCGTTCATAATTCATACATAAATATATAGGCTCGGCGAGTGAGCGTGCATCATCTCCAACCAAACTCCGACTGTGTACGACAAATATCATTAATACTTTAAATAGGTGATCATGCAATATATCATAATACACACAGATCATAAATCATATCATAAGACATATTCGTTTGGGCAATCCGTGTCCCGGCCTTCCCGCACGGTGCATATCAATCATAACATAATCATAATCAAAAAATAAGTTCCAACCTTCTTCCTCCGGGTGGTGGACGGGGTTAGCAAGACCCGACCACCTCATACATAGGCCAATGGGGTTTCATGACTCCCCCAAGGGCACTCAGCTCCCATTCCCCGCTAAACCGCCTAGCGAGGGCCGGTATCACCGTACATAAGTTGGGACTAGTACAAGGGATCACCGTCGGCCCTTGCCTCTGTTAGGAATAGTGCCCTAGAAAGCCGATTAGTCATAATCCGTTTTGGGACTTTCCTGGTATCACAGACAATCTTTGAATGAAATAACGAATTTAGGCAACACTTCTTTATATGCTCTTGTTTGGTATGCGTTTACTTTAGCTGTGCATGTATGAGAACTCCCCTAATCCTAATGACTTTAGGACTCTACCATTTAGGTGAAATGGTTCATGAAACGAGCCCTATATCACATAAGTCATGATTAGTAAAATACTCCAAGCCGATGAGTCCTACAGACAGTGGGAGTGTCAACCTGACTCCTCTAAGGCTTGTTATGGGATCACGCCCTTAAGAAGGACCACCTTGTTTCATGGAGGTGCAAAGTGTATAGTTGATACGTGCGTGATACATGAGGATGCTTACTTTAATAATTAAGTTCACTGAGGTACCCCGTGTGAGAAGATTTCTAAATGGGAAAGGAAGTTTATATTTCAGGAAATGGAAACTTCCAGATTAGGAAATATCTCACGAGTCATTGATGTGATTAAGTGATCCTTAGACTTGAGGTTCCTTGTCACTTTATGAGTTAACTCTGTAGTCTTAGGTATAAGCTTTAAAGGGTGTCGCCTTAGACAACTGATTCAAGGCTTATGCTGGGGTTGCACAAGTGATTCATGAAAGTGAATGAGAATCAAGGAAGGACCTACACTTGCATTTGCAAGGTGATCTCTTATTGTGTAAGTCATTCATATGCCATATGGAGTCCTTGGCCAAGGCAGTAGATCAAGACATCAAGAAAAGGGTTTCTTGGATTGAGATCAAATGGATATGAAATGCACTTAGCTTTAAGACCGGATTATTAGGGTTCTGATTATTCCCTTGCCCTAGATCTTGGTTGAGAGATAGTAAGTAGGAGGATTGTATCTCACATGAATCAATGACTTAAAGGTTCTGTCGAATCCGAACATTCCAATTCAGCTAGGGGTTAAACACCTGTTGCTAGACTATGGTCGTTTAATCTGTGGACTGATTAATTAATTAGTGAATTAATTAATTAGGGTCACTGCTAATTGAATTGAGAACCTAGAGGGTCACACACAACAACTTGGTTACATGAGTTGAGGCTTGAAAATGATTAAACGAGTTAATCGGGCCTAAAGGGTTCCACACGTGTGAAATCATACGTGTGGGTCACGTGAGGAGCACGTGTCCTTGGGACACGTGCCTCACACGTGTATATGTATATATATGATATATATTAAATAATTAAATGTGTTAATTATTTAATAGACTTTGGTTTAATTTTGAATTAAAAAGAAAGTCTTATTTTGGAGAAAAATAATCTAGTTAATTAATTATGAATTAATTAATTAGATAAAATAAGTTATTTATTTTAAATAAATAAAGTATAAAATTATCCAAAAATAGTTAGGATATTTTTAGCTCTCTTGAAAGTTGATTTGAATTAGAATTCAAAGTCAAAGTCAAATTACTTGATGATCAAGTAATAGGAGAGAGAGAGAGACCAAAATCCTAGCCCATAAAGGACTAGGAATTTTCGGCCACTTCCCTCCTATATATAGGGGAGCTCGAGCTCCCCTTAGAGCTAATTGACAATTCTTGGTTCATGTGTTGAACACCTTCCTTTCTCCAAGATAAAATAAAACCCTAGGTTAAACCTAAACACTAACTAGAGAACTAGCATCCTTACTAGTTAGATTGTGATCAAGTTGGTGGACTTTCTCTAGAGACTTCAAGTTAGAAGTTTGAAGATTTGAGCTTTACCAAGGAGAGGGGATCAAGCCGCGAGAAGAGCGTTCTTGGGTGGCTTGAAACGCTTCAAGAAAGAACAAAAGAAAAGTAAGTTTTCTATCTTTACGAATTTGGTTACACGATTGCGAGTCCTAGATCCTTTTGTTGGGAAATTTTTTTTTTTTAAATTCCGCTGCTTTCTGATTCGTGTTTTCCAACAAGTGGTATCAGAGCAACCTCGTTAATCGTGTTTCTGATTCGTCTCAATTAAACTGAATTTTGAGAAATTCTTGAATCTGAGTTACAGTTAGGTATTCTTGAATTTGTATCGTAATCTGAGCTTTTGAATCTGAGAGGTTTCCTGATAAATTGAGAAAATCGTTTTCTGGAAAAAAAAAAAAAAAAAAAAAAAGGGTTTTATTTTAGATTTATTAAAATCGCGATTTTGATTCCCGAATCGAGACAAAAATTTTTCTAAAAATTTTGTACGGAAAACGGTGCGGGACGACGAGGACCAAGCGAGTTTGTCGCTCGTCGTCGCCGCACGCGGACGGGTCCGGAACAGCCTGTGCGGGATCGCCCGCACACCCCTGTGCAGGACTGCCCGCACGCGTCCGGAACAGCCTGTGCGGGATCGCCCGCACACCCCTGTGCGGGACTGCCCGCACGCGTCCGGAACAGCCTGTGCGGGATCGCCCGCACGGGATCGCCCGCACATCCCTGTGCGGGACTGCCCGCACGCGTCCGGAACAGCCTGTGCGGGATCGCCCGCACGCGTCCGCGCAGCCCTGTGCGGGATCGCCCGCACACCCTGTGCGGGACTGCCCGCACGCGTCTGCGCGGGGCTGTACGGGATCGCCCGCACGCCCCTGTGCGGGACTGCCCGCATACCCCCGCACACCCCTGTGACGCGATGCGACTTTTCGTGTTTTTGGCCCAAATTTTATTTTAAAATTATTTTAAAAATCTTTTTTTTCTGGAAAAATTTTAATTTTGAAATAAAATTATAATTTGGGAATTTCGGGAATCAAAGTCAATTTTAATTTTTCGGGAAAAGTATAATTATTATTTTTTGAAATAATGATTTTAATAAAATTGTTAATTTTTGAATTAACTTGAATTTTATCAGATTCTAGCTTTTGATTTTGAATTTATTCTTGAACAAGGAACTGTTTTTCAGATTACTTTGAGTTAGTCGAACTTAAAGTTAAAGGAATTTTAAATTTATTGGTAAATTTAAATTCTTGCAATTTATGCATGTTAGGTGATCATGGGTTTAGACTTATGTATGGTTTTAATTTATGCACATGGATGGTTTAAATTGGGGTTGGAGCCCTATAGTTGCGTTTTTCAATTGAGGTTGGAGCCTCACTTATGTGCGTACTGTTATGTGATTTATTATGTGGCTTTCCATATTACTGTTTTTGAGGCCGGGGTATGCCCCGTGTAATTGTCTAAGGCCAATATGAAGATTGAGCCTTATTACTTTATGTCTTTTTCTTTTTATTGTAATTTGAGAGTAGAGATAGGTGGTGAGGTTTTATTTTCATTTTGGAGACAATGCACCCATGGAGTAAGATGGACCACATTCAAATAACAAGGAGGCCATAAGTGAAGACCCCTCAAAATGTTAGGGAGGGGAATCTCAATTGTTAAATGTAATAGAGATAGGGCTCGTATTTTGTTACCGTTTTCCCTTATGTGATTTGAACTGTTTATGTGGCATGTATGTTAGAACTTGTGATTGTGGAGTGGCTCCCACATATCACGCAAAAGATAGGTAGAACCCATGATCATTACATGTTAGTATCATGCTAGGACATGTTATCTGTTTATGTGCTTGTTTGAAATGCATTTAAGTGTACTTGCATTAATCAAGACTAATAAAATTGGATAACACATATGTTGGTGAGGTCGAACCGGACAACTCTCCGGTTGATTCGAAAATTCCCCTTAAATATTAAGCTAATTTCGAACAAATAGGTGTTTAATTCGAGATGTAAATTTTGAATTAAATTCCTAGCATTCCATCAATAGGTTTTAAGTTTAGTAAGTAAAGCGAGTTATTGTCCGCGAGTCGTGGGATAGCTAGTGGAGCTTATTAGTTCTTAGTTACCTAATTGATCATTTTAAATGATCAATATTTCATGGTCAATTTTAGCAAGGGCGATGTCCGCGAGTCGTGGGTCGTTCGAACTAAGTTTTGGTCATGATCTTATGATTGATGGGTCTAGCTTAACGCCTAAGTAAATATGGATGTCGCACGAGTCGTGGGTCCATATTGAAAGATAGGTGATGCAAAAACAATTACTAAGAGTTCTAAAGGTGTTAGAATTGGTAAGTTGTACCTACCTAGGGTTCTTACTTAGAATGTCCGCGAGTCGTGGGTTCGAGGTAAAATGCTTGGGATCTTAGTACCCATTGGGAAACGTGTTCCTCTTAGATCTTTGGGAATTCTAGATCTTTGAAAAACAGTGGGAGCTACATTAGATTAAAGACCTTATCTTTTGTATATCGTTATAATTCAGCATGCTCACCTAGTTCTCTGCTTAGCATTTAGGTTGTAGTTCTGTGATTCTCTACAATATGAAATGCAAACCCATTCGTATCCATCCTTAAGTCAAAAGAGTTGACTAAGTCCTAACTAACTCTAAATTGGCTTTGGATCCTAAAATTCGTTTTAGATTCCGAATAGAGAAAGGTCTTCTCTAAAGGGCGAAGTTTTCAATTATGAAAATTCGACCCGGGCCAAAAGAGAAGCAATCTGAGGTGAATGAATTTCTCCAAACCACTTAAGAGCAATTGAACCACCTCATAAAAATGTTACAAGGTATAACATTGTGGAATCATTCAATATTCCAAATGAGGAAACAAGTGCACATGAACAAGGTCTAAAGATCTTATTTGAAGATCTTGTGGTCTCGATCATTAACTGAGAAAAGAGTTCTCAATGCACTGATTGCTTACATTGCTTCCACCGTCATTCAAACCCTTTATGCTCAACTAGAATGATGCTAATGTAGCATAGTTAATCATTTAGTTGATAATGGTTGAGAGCATCCTTGAGAAGGAATAAAAGGTTGAGATGGTTAATTCTTCTTCTAAACTCCCTAAGTTAAAGGCTTGAACGCCTAAAGAAGAAGAAACCCTTAAGAGCCCAATGGAGGGGCATGTAAAGGGTGCGCCCAAAAGACACTAGAGATCAAATAGGACGTTTGCTTCTATGGTAGCAAATAAGGACTTTGAAAGGGAACTGCGAAGAGTATGAGTACTCTGAATTGTTACCTCGTTTAGTAATTCTACTAGGAATAGAATTCACTAGTCTTGAGTCAATTCTGCATAATCCGTTGTGCAAAGACTCAAGGCACTAATGTTCTGAACATACAACGAGATAACAAAAGTAAGTGAGATGACAAAGCTTCGAATTACTTTGGAACGTTGAGATATAAAAGGATTAGCAAGTTAGACATCTTAGGATCATTTTTTCGAAAATGAACCTATAGAGTTGACTTCCTGTGAATCCTATCTCAAAGGGAAAAACGTTCCCGGAACATTGTTTAGGTGAAACATGGAACGTTCCAAAATTATAGTGGATTTCGATCCATGCTGATGAGTGTAAGATGCTTAATGTAAGCACTAGATACAATCGTCAGTTTAATCATTATGAATGAATGTACTTGTTAAAGTACAAATTCGAAACTTATATGAAATTCTTGGAATTTCAAAAGGAGGTTAGGAACCGAAGTAGTCATAAGTTATACGTAAATCGATATGATCGAGATAGCCAATATCTTAGTAACTAATTCCTTAGTCATCTTAGAGATAATAGGATTATCTCTCAGTAAACTAATTCGAGAACACCTTAGTGTTTCTGAATGAGGGAATGAAACCTAATGCAACATGGTCCATTCCATAGCAAGCTTTACTGACTTATAATCATTCTAGGGATAAACTCCCAGAATATGCAGTTAGAGATTTTGAATTTAGTACCTTCCAAAATCAGTCCTTAAGTTGCACTATGCAATGTGGCATATTAAATTCCCTAATTATTCTTATCCAAGAATTTAGTAGAATCCTCTTAAGTGAAGAGGATAGTGGGAGATAAGTTTGAAATGAGTTCAAGTTTATACAACGATATTGAATATCGTTTCTGCAATTCCCTTAGACAAAGGTTGTTTGTCTCAAGGAATGTATCTTTCTTAAGGAATCGTTCCTATAGAAGAAGAAAGACAAGCAAGCAGACCTCAAAGAAATTTGAGGATAAATATCCACGCCACATATAGAAGAAACGAGCCCATCTGATAAAATTTAGCCAAATTTTAGAGTATGTACACGTGTGAAACCCTTCTCTTAAGACGTGTTTAGAACGTGTTCCTAGATAGCCAAGGAATTACTTGAAGAGGAGACGCTGTCAGATTTGGAATCTGAGTAGTATAAGCAAGCCTTGAAATCTAATATGGATTCCATATACTCAAACCAAGTTTTGACCTTGGTTGATCCACCTGATAGGATCAAGCTCGTGGAGCTTCGAGTAAATGGAAAGCATTACAACCTTCTTGACGATTGAAATGCAAAAGTCCATTTGGATTATGTTTACCACATCCTCATATTCTGACTATGAGATATGATAAATGAATATGAGAACTATCTTGTTCAATATGAGATTGAAAGAGACTGAAATAAGGTATTTCTATAAATCTCATACTCAGTGGGAGTATACATAAGGTATGCAAATCCCTAAAGTCAATCTGTGGATTGATAAAGGCTTCTAGGAGTTAGACAATTCGATTTCATAGGATAGTCAAATCGTTTGACACAGATGGAAGTCGAATAAGTCTCAAAAGTGTACATAAGAAAGTTAGTGATGTAAGAGTCAATTTTTGGTTCTTTAGAAAAACGACATCCTTCTCATTAGGAATGCCAAGGATGACGTGAAAGTTACCAATTCTTGTTTAAGAAACAATTTGACATGAAAGATCTTAGTGATTATCCTATATTCTCGACATTCAGATCTATAGAAGATAGATCTAAGAGAATAAAAGGATTATCACAAAACGAGTACATAACCATAATACTAAAAGGAGTTTAGTATGGACAATGGAACATCTCTTTTGAAGAGTATATGTCCTAAGATAACTTTAAGAAAGTTAGAATGTCCAAAATCCCTTTAAGTGAAAGGGTACATAATGTATGAAAAGTTATGTACTAAATTAGATATGGCGCAACACTAAACGTAGTAGGCCGAATCTAATATGACCTCAGAGAAGGTCATTAGATTTCTGTAAAGGATGTCCTCAGAGTACTTGAGAAGAAATGAGGATATGTATTAATTTACAGAGCCCAAAAGATCTTGTTGTTAGAAGGATATTTGATGTAACCGTTCATCAAACATAGACGATTATGAAATCATTGAAAGGATACGACTTCTACCAGAATGGTAATACAATGTGTTGGAAAGGGGTTCCAAGGATGGACATTGCAAAACTCGACTATCGTAGTTGAGAACTTAGTCGTATTATATAACGCTAAGTTAAGTGTTTGGGTAAGAAACTCCATCTAACTGGTTAGATGAAGTTCCTAGCATGAAACGACTCCTTTATCATATTGCATGATAAAATGGATGGTTGCTCAAGTTAGAGAACCAAGACCTCACCAAGAGACTGAACACGTGATTACGAATCACTTTATAAGAAAAAGGTGTTTCCTAAGAGATGTGTAAACAAGAGGGTCACATCAGCAGAGAATATAGCAGATCCACTTTGGAAATGCCCAAACTCAATAGGCTCTCAAAGTGCATCTTGAGAAGATGGGACTTAGAGTACCTAAATGGCTTTTAAGGGCAAGTGGGAGATTGTTAGGAATAGTGCCCTAGAAAGCCGATTAGTCATAATCCGTTTTGGGACTTTCCTGGTATCACAGACAATCTTTGAATGAAATAACGAATTTAGGCAACACTTCTTTATATGCTCTTGTTTGGTATGCGTTTACTTTAGCTGTGCATGTATGAGAACTCCCCTAATCCTGAGGACTTTAGGAATCTACCATTTAGGTGAAATGGTTCATGAAACGAGCCCTATATCACATAAGTCATGATTAGTAAAATACTCCAAGCCGATGAGTCCTACAGACAGTGGGAGTGTCAACCTGACTCCTCTAAGGCTTGCTTGTGGGATCACGCCCTTAAGAAGGACCATCTTGTTTCATGGAGGTGCAAAGTGTATGGTTGATACGTGCGTGATACATGAGGGTGCTTACTTTAATAAGTAAGTTCACTGAGGTGCCCCGTGTGAGAAGATTCCTAAATGGGAAAGGAAGTTTATATTTCAGGAAATGGAAACTTCCAGATTAGGAAATATCTCACGAGTCATTGATGTGATTAAGTGATCCTTAGACTTGAGGTTCCTTGTCACTTTATGAGTTAACTCTGTAGTCTTAGGTATAAGCTATAAAGGGTGTCGCCTTAGACAACTGATTCAAGGCTTATGCTGGGGTTGCACAAGTGATTCATGAAAGTGAATGAGAATCAAGAAAGGACCTACACTTGCATTTGCAAGGTGATCTCTTATTGTGTAAGTCATTCATATGCCATATGGAGTCCTTGGGGAAGGCAGTAGATCAAGACATCAAGAAAAGGGTTTCTTGGATTGAGATCAAATGGATATGAAATGCACTTAGCTTTAAGACCGGATTATTAGGGTTCTGATTATTCCCTTGCCCTAGATCTTGGTTGAGAGATAGTAAGTAGGAGGATTGTATCTCACATGAATCAATGACTTAAAGGTTCTGTCGAATCCGAACATTCCAATTCAGCTAGGGGTTAAACACCTGTTGCTAGACTATGGTCGTTTAATCTGTGGACTGATTAATTAATTAGGGTCACTGCTAATTGAATTGAGAACCTAGAGGGTCACACACAACAACTTGGTTACATGAGTTGAGGCTTGAAAATGATTAAACGAGTTAATCGGTCCTAAAGGGTTCCACACGTGGGAAATCATACGTGTGGGTCACGTGAGGAGCACGTGTCCTTGGGACACGTGCCTCACACGTGTATATGTATATATATGATATATATTAAATAATTAAAGGTGTTAATTATTTAATAGACTTTGGTTTAATTTTGAATTAAAAAGAAAGTCTTATTTTGGAGAAAAATAATCTAGTTAATTAATTATGAATTAATTAATTAGATAAAATAAGTTATTTATTTTAAATAAATAAAGTATAAAATTATCCAAAAATAGTTAGGATATTTTTAGCTCTCTTGAAAGTTGATTTGAATTAGAATTCAAAGTCAAAGTCAAATTACTTGATGATCAAGTAATAGGAGAGAGAGAGAGACCAAAATCTTAGCCCATAAAGGACTAGGAATTTTCGGCCACTTCCCTCCTATATATAGGGGAGCTCGAGCTCCCCTTAGAGCTAATTGACAATTCTTGGTTCATGTGTTGAACACCTTCCTTTCTCCAAGATAAAATAAAACCCTAGGTTAAGCCTAAACACTAACTAGAGAACTAGCATCCTTACTAGTTAGATTGTGATCAAGTTGGTGGACTTTCTCTAGAGACTTCAAGTTAGAAGTTTGAAGATTCGAGCTTTACCAAGGAGAGGGGATCAAGCCGCGAGAAGAGCGTTCTTGGGTGGCTTGAAACGCTTCAAGAAAGAACAAAAGAAAAGTAAGTTTTCTATCTTTACGAATTTGGTTACACGATTGCGAGTCCTAGATCCTTTTGTTGGGAAATTTTTTTTTTTAAATTCCGCTGCTTTCTGATTCGTGTTTTCCAACAGCCTCCCCGGATAGCCACTTGCACTAAGTCCCTGGGCCCGTGAACATAAATACATACATGCATAATCTCGCCAAAACATTTTATTTCATAAGAAACATAACATATTTCATAATTCATTTGAAAAGGGTTTACTCGATCAATATTTACTCGATGACTTTACTTTAAAAGTAACATATATATAATCATAAGGTTTTGGCAAAGCTTTTCACATAAGGGTTGTAGGGTTTGTTACATAGCTAAAACAAAAACACCCTCACCTGGTACAAGACGATACAAGGATACGAGTTACCGAGTGCCTAGTTGATCAGGATTTCTCCGCCCTGGAGACAAACTGTGCAAAGGACAATGCAACGAATTGTGAGACTCAGGACTCCAACTGTACCATATATGACGCACGGCATGTTATGCACATGATATGAATGCATAAAAGATGATATTATGTCATGAACATGTTCATGTGCACTATTAATGTATCTAAGGCATATAAACAAGCCATTCATTCAAGTACTTCCAAGAAATGAAGGTATCATACTCATTTGTTTCATATTCTTTCATGAATCATGCCAAGTCGAGTCAATCAATCAATTCTAATTAATAAACGAAGGTTTCTCATTCTTTCAACTCATAATTCATAGTACTTTAAGTCAAGAATTCCAAACAACAATTTATCATTTAAACGAATTAGGCATTTCAATCATTCCATGAATTAAATCCATAATTCATAAATCATATATTTCACATTTTATAACAATTCAAATAACGATCATATCACGTACTATAACACGTTAATACTTAGAAAATAAACATTTAATTACACTCAATTTAAAATTGGAAACTAGAAAAGAATATGAACTAGGTAACAATTTAATTTCCAAAAATTTAATTAAATCAACAATATTTAATATATAATAAACATATATATATAATATACATAAATGCCTAATATATATATTTACATGCACATGCATGTATATATTAATCACATTACATAATATATATTATATATGTATTTACGTGAACACATGCATACATATTTATATAATATAACACATGCATGCATTTATATTTAGAATTATACTTAACATATGCAGACAAACATTAACAATTACAATCATGCATGCATAATTACAAGTTATAAATATATATAAGTGTGTACACCTTCATGCAACCCTTATGTAATAACGAATTATATGCACACATTCACACCTGACAATTTAAGAGAAAGGATGAACTGCCCAGCAAAAGAGCAACATTCTGTAAAAGGGTGGTACCCGGCCGGGTAGTTGCATGCATGAAATCTTCCCGGCCGGGGAGTTATGATACAGAAACTACACAGCAGCTCAACGAACTTCCCCTGTTTCTATCATGAACATTCAGCAGCAATTAACACACAAATGAGGCAGAAGATCAAGCAATAACTCAACAACAAAACAGATTAAAACTCCTACAAATCTGGCTGAAAAAATGACGGCAACCTATCAAGGAAACAGGGCAGCAGCGGATAGCAGCAATTCGCAGCAAAAACAGGGAGAAAACGGCAAGAAAACAGAGCATAAACTCATACACACCATCAGCCATCCATCCAGCAACAAAAGGTGAAATAAGGTAACAAATGACAACAAGAAATTAATCCCAAATACAGCAGCAGCAGTTCAACGTGAGGGAGGATGAGAAGAAGATCATTTCATGCTATGGTCTTAATAAATTCATTAATGGTAACTCATAAATGCTTCATCTACCATGTAATACATCACCATAATTGTAAAGAAGGAGTTAAAACAATCATGTTCATACTTTGAATCAACCAAAATCATCAAGGAACAAGAGAGGTCAACATATGCACATATAACCTAACTATTTGGTCTCTCAGCCAAAAATCCATGAAAGCATGCTCAAAATTGGGGATGAATAGATCAAAATGACTCTAAATGAATGTATAACACAACCCTAAACTTACCTTGTGGATTGAATGGAAGAAGGAAGAGATTTGAGCTTGAATCTCCAAGCTTAGCAAAGGTTACGGGATTTTCTGGAGAGCAGGGGTGTTTGGTTGATTTTTGCTTTGTTTCTGAGTTTGGTTCGGTGAGGGAGTGGTATGGGAGGATAGTGGGTCTAACTAGGGTTACATAGGCACCATTAATTTGGTCAAGGTTTGAATGAGATATGATCATTTTGGTAAACTGTGACAGATTTGCTCCCGTTTCAAGTTTCGGTTGAATTTCTGGGGTTCAAAAGATCTTAGAAAAATATAAGGTTAAGTTTATTGAACTCGAATTTTCGTTACGAGTTCAACGGAGTTGACGGAACTCGATTCTGAGTTCCCTAGCTCAAGATATCAAATACGGAACCAAGGGTGCGCTAATTGCTTGTTAGCCCCCGATTTGGATTCCAAAAATCAAAATAAATTCGAAACTCATGCAAATGAATCCGAAAACATGAAACGAGCATATATTCATATTCATAACATGTATATCTTCGACATATTAAATTTGCACGAAATTTCGATATCAAATCGTATAAGAACGAAGCACGAATACAACACCCATGTGCTAAACAATAATAAATTCATGAAATACGAATTAAATAAACAAAAATTAAATTTAAAATTTTTAAATTAAACTAAAGGTCAACGATTACAAATTGAATTCAATTAATATAAGTAAACAAGATTAATTAACATTAATTCTTAATTATCAAATTAAATAATTTCCACTTTAATAAAATCAAATAAAATAAACTAATAACCAATTATATTAAAATTAAATATTTAAAACACTTATAAACAATTAATCACATAATTAAATAATTTAATCACTCAATTTATAAACAAATACGACACATTAGTATAAATGAAAAACCGGGGCGTTACAATCTCTCCCCCTTAAAAAGAATCCGTCCTCGGATTCACAGCATGCCTAAAAACAACCAATGAGAGATTCCCCGTCTCTCACAAGCAACAAGGAGAGAGTCCCGTCTCTCAAGCAGCAATGAGAGAACCCCGTCTCTCGCAAGTAAAGAGAGTACCCCGTCTCTCTAACAAAATAAGAGAATCCCCGTCTCTTACAAACAACGAGAGCACCCCGTCTCTCAACCAAAAATAAAGCAAGGAAGTCTCCAATACTCCCAAGCAACACACACAAAACCATAATTAAAATCACGAGGACACCCCAAGGCAAGTAACAGATATCATCCACGTTGATTATCAATTACTCCAATTAATTTAACACAAAAGAAATCAAAGCACCTAACATAAAAAAAAAATTAGTTAAGTTAAATTTGCATGGATGCATGTATCATGGATGCTATAAGTACCGTTCACCGTAGTTGCATAATTTAGAGCTGTGGGTTTTTATTGTCCAATGCATGATCTGTCCCCAAAAGTGAGTTCAGTAATTGGCTTGTCTTTAAGCTCTTCAGGGTACCCCGGTGAAGTAATTGATGAACCCTTCAAGAATTATACTCTTCGATCCTTTCTGACTTTTATTGATACTCAACTTCTTCGATCCCTTATCACTTTCCATAATCTTATTCAACCAAACCAACTAATTTTAAGTAACCGAGATTGACCTCCCATATACTATTAGATCATCCGTCCCTTAGCATCATCAAATGTTCATTCCCAATCTTGATATAGATGTTCCACAAATCTTCTACTATTTTCCGTTCGATCTACCCTTTTTGCTCTCTTTAAGCCTTTAAGGTCAAATTTGGTATTCGGTCCCTACTGTTCCTTAATCGAAGATAAAATGTTCTTAACGATTCTTGAAGTTTGATTTAAATTTCCCCATTTCATCCTTACCGGTCTGTCGCTTCTGGATTCTCTTTCCGAATTCATTGAACCAAACTTCATTAATGGCATTCCTTTTTATGATAACTCGAATCGGTTCCGTCTTGACAAATCAGCTTAGGAGTTTTCTAAACTCCTTCGTAACTCCCTTATCTTCAAATCAACTTACATACTTAGAACAATTCAACGAGCTATCTTCTCTACTCCCCGTGAAATTCTTCAATCCAAATTTAGTGACTTAGCTCACATTTTAATGGTTAACCTTAAAGTCGTCTTATTCATCTCCGCTCACCACCATAACATTCCCGGATCTTTCCGAATTGCATTTCCGTTAACTCTATTAATTATTTCTTCGACCCCGACCTCGAAATTCAATTTTCCTCTTGGTGCTGCTCTCCCCCTTAAATTTTCTGCCCTTACATCTCAAATTCCATCAATCCTTCTTTTATCGAAATTCTTGATGAATAATTTCCATTAAGGAAGATTTTAATCAAAATGGTAACCCCAACGTTTTGCCTTTCAACTTCCCTTCGAATTCACTTGCTGCCCGAAACTCCTTTAATATTCTTGTCCAATTCGAAATTCCTGAAGCCAACTCCAGTCTCACTTCGCTTTTTGAATTCCCGTTTCTATCAATCTATCCCTTACTTGAAATTCTTTATTTCTCCAAGGTCATCTTCCTTATAATTCGGATGTGGGTCAGTTGAAATGATACTTGATAAGTGAGATGAAAGAATTTCCTATCAATTAAACATTAGGATGCATGTCGGGTTACAATGACGATGCATGTGGCACACTTACGACAATTAAGTATGCAGCACATTAGCAACGAAATTAATAAAAATGTGCGCACGTACATAAGTAAAGACAAATAAATAATTTGATGCGGAGTATGATGCACGTGCTATGAATGCTTTGGAACTTGGCACCAATATAGCAAGTTGTTAACTCGGTAGCTTCTCCTCGTTTCTCCAAATCCCGGAGTTATTTTGACTTGCTGATTATTCCTTGCCTTTCCCACGGTCTTCAAGATTCCAAGAATTCTTTGTAAATCAACTTATATCTTCCACTATCTGTCTTGATCCCTAATTCTTCCTCGTCCAAGGAGTTAGCATTCAAACTTCTCCTCGAAATTCGACCTCTACTTCTAGTTGTCACCTTGATCAAGATTCCCGTGATTATCATTTATGAGTTTCAATTGGTGTATTGAACTTGTTTTCCAATTGCTTCTACTTAAGCGCATGATTTCCTTCCAAAGAGTCTTATTGCTCCATATCTTCCAATTTAACCTCACCACCCGACAATTTAGCTTTGATTTGGAAAAACGAATTCAAATCCCGTCCTCAATATTGCCACCTTCCCTAAATTTGTATTTACCCAGGCACTTGCCTTCTAGAAACCCGACTTTTAATCACTAGGCTTAGTTCGAAATCCTTCTTTGTAGAACATTGGTGCACAACTCCTACCGGACCCATTTAATCTTAACTCCTCTTAATTATTGATACCACTTTAATGATCCAAATCTGGAACCAAAACACCTTCAAGGTTTGTTCACTTCATTCCTTAGGTTGAAAGATCCCGTTGAATCCAATTAAAGCACCCTAAGTAGTGGATTCACATCGATTGATCTCCGGAGTCGTAATCATCCCGCGATTAACTCCTAATCCGAATCCTAACCCTTGAACTCTAACTCCATCTAGAAAGCCTCCCATCTCGAATTCTCTACATTCTTCCCGGGTGTATCCTTCCTATCTTCCATGCCTCAGAAAAAGCTTATAATCGATCGTCTTTGTCGTGGAACCTGGCCGTGGTTTGATATTATCTTCATAACCTATAAATCATAACTTACTTGAGAGTATATGCATGCGATTAGTGCATGCTCATGACACATATTCAACACTGAAGGCAAGGATCCATATATTAATGCAGCAGATAATTCAATAAAATTAAAAGAAAAGCCAAATTTCATGATCAAGATCGATGAAATGCACACATTATCATATAGTTCCTAAGCCGTACGACCTAGACTGACTCAAACACGACTCGAGAACACCGGTTTTGCAACCGGGCTCTGATACCACTTAAGGATGTAGCACCCCGCACGTGAGGCACCACATCCCCCGCACTATGGCTCAACACGAGTAACGAAATGGTAAATCCGCACCCGTATCAAACCATAGCGAACGGGAGACGAACAGAAAAACCTTCCTAAGCTAGGCGGAACTTAGACCCTACAAGTATAACTAACCAACAAGACATAACGCAACAGAGGACTAAATTCAAACACATGCATTGGCCACGGGCCTGCAGAAATTAGACACTCGAACCACAGGCAGACTTGGGCTCCTCAGGCCTCTTTTAATTCATAACAAGCCCAACAAGGCAATTCAATAACAATTACATAAGATTCAAGTTCATAATATTAGGATTGCATCATACATAAATTAAATACATATGCGAGTGGAGACTCTCCTAACTTAACTTGACCCACTCAAAGACTCCAAACAAATCCGCCTAGCTCGAAACTCCAAAGCCAAACCTGCGCACTAAAAGGTTGGGAAGGGAGAGGGTCAGTCTCTAGAAGACTGAGTGAGCAGGAGCAATATATATATATATAAAACATGCACATGCACGTCATAAATCCCGAGCAAGGTTTTATTTGAAACTAGTTCCCAATAGGGCAAGAGGAAGACTAAGCAATGCTCAGATTTTATGACGAATCATATTAATTCCTTCCGTTCATAATTCATACATAAATATATAGGCTCGGCGAGTGAGCGTGCATCATCTCCAACCAAACTCCGACTGTGTACGACAAATATCATTAATACTTTAAATAGGTGATCATGCAATATATCATAATACACACAGATCATAAATCATATCATAAGACATATTCGTTTGGGCAATCCATGTCCCGGCCTTCCCGCACGGTGCATATCAATCATAACATAATCATAATCATAAAATAAGTTCCAACATTCTTCCTCCGGGTGGTGGACGGGGTTAGCAAGACCCGACCACCTCATACATAGGCCAATGGGGTTTCATGACTCCCCCAAGGGCACTCAGCTCCCATTCCCCGCTAAACCGCCTAGCGAGGGCCGGTATCACCGTATATAAGTTGGGACTAGTACAAGGGATCACCGTCGGCCCTTGTCTCCCCGGATAGCCACTTGCACTAAGTCCCTGGGCCCGTGAACATAAATACATACATGCATAATCTCGCCAAAACATTTTATTTCATAAGAAACATAACATATTTCATAATTCATTTGAAAAGGGTTTACTCGATCAATATTTACTCGATGACTTTACTTTAAAAGTAACATATATATAATCATAAGGTTTTGGCAAAGCTTTTCACATAAGGGTTGTAGGGTTTGTTACATAGCTAAAACAAAAACACCCTCACCTGGTACAAGACAATACAAGGATACGAGTTACCGAGTGCCTAGTTGATCAGGATTTCTCCGCCCTGGAGACAAACTGTGCAAAGGACAATGCAACGAATTGTGAGACTCAGGACTCCAACTGTACCATATATGACGCACGACATGTTATGCACATGATATGAATGCATAAAAGATGATATTATGTCATGAACATGTTCATGTGCACTATTAATGTATCTAAGGCATATAAACAAGCCATTCATTCAAGTACTTCCAAGAAATGAAGGTATCATACTCATTTGTTTCATATTCTTTCATGAATCATGCCAAGTCGAGTCAATCAATCAATTCTAATTAATAAACGAAGGTTTCTCATTCTTTCAACTCATAATTCATAGTACTTTAAGTCAAGAATTCCAAACAACAATTTATCATTTAAACGAATTAGGCATTTCAATCATTCCATGAATTAAATCCATAATTCATAAATCATATATTTCACATTTTATAACAATTCAAATAACGATCATATCACGTACTATAACACGTTAATACTTAGAAAATAAACATTTAATTACACTCAATTTAAAATTGGAAACTAGAAAAGAATATGAACTAGGTAACAATTTAATTTCCAAAAATTTAATTAAATCAACAATATTTAATATATAATAAACATATATATATAATATACATAAATGCCTAATATATATATTTACATGCACATGCATGCATATATTAATCACATTACATAATATATATTATATATGTATTTACGTGAACACATGCATACATATTTATATAATATAACACATGCATGCATTTATATTTAGAATTATACTTAACATATGCAGACAAACATTAACAATTACAATCATGCATGCATAATTACAAGTTATAAATATATATAAGTGTGTACACCTTCATGCAACCCTTATGTAATAACGAATTATATGCACACATTCACACCTGACAATTTAAGAGAAAGGATGAACTGCCCAGCAAAAGAGCAACATTCTGTAAAAGGGTGGTACCCGTCCGGGTAGTTGCATGCATGAAATCTTCCCGGCCGGGGAGTTATGATACAGAAACTACACAGCAGCTCAACGAACTTCCCCTGTTTCTATCATGAACATTCCGCAGCAATTAACACACAAATGAGGCAGAAGATCAAGCAACAACTCAACAACAAAACAGATTAAAACTCCTACAAATCTGGTTGAAAAAATGACGGCAACCTATCAAGGAAACAGGGCAGCAGCGGATAGCAGCAATTCGCTGCAAAAACAGGGAGAAAACGGTAAGGAAACAGAGCATAAACTCACACACACCATCATCCATCCATCCAGCAACAAAAGGTGAAATAAGGTAACAAATGACAACAAGAAATTAATCCCAAATACAGCAGCAGCAGTTCAACGTGAGGGAGGATGAGAAGAAGATCATTTCATGCTATGGTCTTAATAAATTCATTAATGGTAACTCATAAATGCTTCATCTACCATGTAATACATCACCATAATTGCAAAGAAGGAGTTAGAACAATCATGTTCATACTTTGAATCAACCAAAATCATCAAGGAACAAGAGAGGTCAACATATGCACATATAACCTAACTATTTGGTCTCTCAGCCAAAAATCCATGAAAGCATGCTCAAAATTGGGGATGAATAGATCAAAATGACTCTAAATGAATGTATAACACAACCCTAAACTTACCTTGTGGATTGAATGGAAGAAGGAAGAGATTTGAGCTTGAATCTCCAAGCTTAGCAAAGGTTACGGGATTTTCTGGAGAGCAGGGGTGTTTGGTTGATTTTTGCTTTGTTTCTGAGTTTGGTTCGGTGAGGGAGTGGTATGGGAGGATAGTGGGTCTAACTAGGGTTACATAGGCACCATTAATTTGGTCAAGGTTTGAATGAGATATGATCATTTTGGTAAACTGTGACAGATTTGCTCCCGTTTCAAGTTTCGGTTGAATTTCGGGGGTTCAAAAGATCTTAGAAAAATATAAGGTTAAGTTTATTGAACTTGAATTTTCGTTACGAGTTCAACGGAGTTGACGGAACTCGATTCCGAGTTCCCTAGCTCAAGATATCAAATACGGAACCAAGGGTGCGCTAATTGCTTGTTAGCCCCCGATTTGGATTCCAAAAATCAAAATAAATTCGAAACTCATGCAAATGAATCCGAAAACATGAAACGAGCATATATTCATATTCATAACATGTATATCTTCGACATATTAAATTTGCACGAAATTTCGATATCAAATAGTATAAGAACGAAGCACGAATACAACACCCATGCGCTAAACAATAACAAATTCATGAAATACGAATTAAATAAACAAAAATTAAATTTAAAATTTTTAAATTAAACTAAAGGTCAACGATTACAAATTGAATTCAATTAATATAAGTAAACAAGATTAATTAACATTAATTCTTAATTATCAAATTAAATAATTTCCACTTTAATAAAATAAAATAAAATAAACTAATAACCAATTATATTAAAATTAAATATTTAAAACACTTATAAACAATTAATCACATAATTAAATAATTTAATTGTGTAATTTATAAACAAATACGACACATTAGTATAAATGAAAAACCGGGGCGTTACACACGTATTGTCACGTTTGGTGTAAAGGTTGGAGAATCGCCCCTACTCGCCGGGGTCACATGTTCATGAAATGATCAAGTTAAACGGTTAAACTGATTAGTTGTAATCTCGGGCAAAGAATAAGTTGTCTTGAACTATTTATCTATTTCACTTCCAAAGTCTTCACCCGAGGCTACAACTTGCATGTGATGTGTGTTGTATATAATTATTGCCCCTCACTCAGTTTTCGGTAGACTGATACTTCACTTTTCAGGTACTTGAGCGCTTGGTCGTGCTAGGCGGGTGTCCGGTCGAGTTTTGCATTGTCTCGAGTCTAGCAATGTACCATCATGTATATATTTTTGCCACTTATCATGTTATGATGTTGATATCACATTTTGGAGAATTAAGCATGTATAGATTATTAAGAGATGATAATGTATTGATAGTTAAGTTTGGTACCTATTATATATCTATTCGATAAATATGGTACCTATATGTATGAATAAGTTTATTGCTTCCGCTTTCATTATCGTGTTTGCTTTGATTTTGTTGGGGAGAGTGTTCCGCCTAGCTCGTCATTTCTTTTTATTGTCACCCGTTCGCTGTAGTTTTGGTTTATGTATGAACTGTCCATTTCATACGTGGATTGAGACTATAGTGCGGGGGATGTAGTGCTCTGGGGTTAGGGTGCTACATCTACAGGTGGTATCAGAGCCCGGTTGCAAAACCGAGGTTCTCGAGTCGTGTCAAGTCAGTTTAGGTCGCACGGTATAGGATTACTTGCTATTTGAGAGTCTGTATTTCGTCGAATTACTTGGTTTACTTGAATCTTTGCATTACTTGAGCTATGTGACCCTTCTTGAATGTGTGTTTATTGATATCATTGAATTATATGCACACATTTACATGTATTAATTCAACCACGCATGTGTAGTGATCTGATTTCAGGATGGATCGTGATAGACACTCTCGTGACCGATCCCCAATACACAGGCATCATCATTGCCGACACCATCGCCGTGGGGGATCACCACCTCCTCCTCCACCTGCTCAGGCACAGCCCCAGGATTTCATGACCGCCGTTGTTGGGCTGATTGATCAGAGGTTACAGGGAAGGGTACCTCCACCACCACCAGCGCCAGTAGAACCTCAGGAGAACCCTATTTCTGCTATTCTGCACGAGTTTCAGAACCAGCGTCCCCCGAAGTTCTACAAGGGCGACGATATTCACGCAGAAATGTGGCTAAAGGAGATTGAGAGGATCTGGCAGCTTATTCCTTGTGATACTCAGGAGAAGGCTCGCTGTACACTCACTTTGATCCAGGGTGAGGCCTACTCCTGGTGGGAGAGTACACAGATTGTTCTTAAGGCAGCCGAGACAGAGGTTACTTGGGAGGTATTTTGTAACAGCCTAAAACAGGGCCTGGATGAAAACAGTAAGTTAAGGCAGTGGTAAAGCGTTTATAGACCGTGATCCAACTTTTTTGAATCATCATGCATTGCATTCTTACATGAACTTGGTGCTCGTATATGATCTGACATGTTTTAAGGGGGAATTCTTGACCTTTGATACAGTTTACTATTCATAACCCGAGCCTACCTTGTTCATATTGCTACTCGAACCCTAGAGGTTCATCATACATGTTTCCCAATCGTTTGAACTTGTTTCCCGAGCTCAGAGAGTCTTTCTTGAACCATAAGGGTATTTTTGGAACTTACCGACCAAAGTTACTATTCATAAAAAATGAGCTTTTGATTCTGATGCCTTTTCTACCCAAGTTTATAGTCGAATCGATCCTTGAGTCGAGACGAGTCTTTTGAAATCATTCTTGGCTTGGAAATCTATTCCGGAACTTTGTTTATTGAAAATGTTTTCGAAAACCCTAGTTCACTATTCCTTCTACGAACGGTTTTCATTCGGAAAATGTTTTCTCTTAGGATTTGCATTACTTGAGCTATTTCAAGATTTTTGAGATGTTTTACAACTCTTGATTCAAACCCTAGCTTGAAATTTTGAAGCGTACGTTCGTACGTGAGAATTCACTATTCACTCTACGTTTTCAACTTTTTAACGGTAAAACGTTTTATAGTCGATTTTGGACTCAAAACGCTTCTCGATCTATTTCTTGAATTTTGGAAACAATCCGGACTTGAAAATCATTCTAGAAAGTCGTTTTTCACTCGTGTTGAGTTTCGAGCTCAAAACTTTTATTCACTAAAACTAATGTATCTTTCAAACGGTAAATCCGATTTCGACGAATGAATATGTCTTTCGAAGCTAATTTTCTTGCCGTCGGAATGGTTATACTCCCAGCCACTTATCCTCGAGTCTTGGGGGATGAAATTATAGAAATACCCCCAGCAACCCTAATTTTAACTTCATATGCCTAAAGCTTCCAAGAGAATCTATCCAATTTTTGCTCTCCTACCCTTCTCCACATTTTATTTCCAAGGTGAGGGGCTTCTCTTCAACTATAAATAGAGGGTTCATGGCATTTCATTCCTTGCTCAAAGTCTTGTGTTAACAAGCACTCCTCTCTCCCTCCTTTCCCTCTTGGCCGTCGGCCTCCCCTCCCCTTTGCTAGGTTAGTTGCTTTATTTTTATGTTATGTTTAGTTAGTTTATGTTTTTATGTTATGGTATGTTTATATTATGTTTAGGTTGGGTCTTAGGGTCTTCCCTAAGCCATATAGGATTTTATTTTATGCATTTATTATATAGTTTTCATGATATGTTTTGATAGTTGTTTATATGTTTTAATTGTTTAGTATATGCTTGAATATGTTATCAATTGCTCTAGTATATGCTTTGATCATGTGATATGATTGTTATATTATGAGAATTGATGCATGATTATGGAATTTGAATTATGTTCATGCATGCTAGCTAATGGAATAGTGACTTACAATTTATTATGTCACAACTTGTTACATGTTGATATTGGAATTAAATTGTTACATGTTACATGCCCAAAGGTTCATGATATATGATATATGATATGATATGATATATGTTGTGACATGTTGTCACATTGTTATATGTTTCTTGAATTATGAATTGAGCTTATGATATGATTTGGATTAATGGATTAGTGCCTTGATCATATGTTATACACTTTAATAGTGTCACATGTTATAACCTAAGATAGAATAGTGTTTCATAACTTGATCTTATGCCTTAATTAGATCTCTTAACCATAGGTTATACCTTTAACCTAGATCACACTTGATTATATTAACATGAACTTGAAACTATAGGTTATAATCAAGATCATAATTTAATTAGGGTGTGTGTGTGTGTGCATGCCATGTGTGTGTGTGTGTTCGTGCATGCCGTGTGTGTGTGTGTGTTCGTGCATGGTGTGTGTGTGTACCGTGTGTGTGTGGGTGTGTGTATAGTAAGGGTTTGACCCGACCCTTTGACCCGACATGTGAATAGTAACCTGTGAATAGTAATTGTGAATAGTAATCTGGAATAGTACTTTTGAATAGTGCTTTTGAATAGTAAAAAAATGAATTAAAACTTGTGCTTTCCTAATAGACATTTGCACCTAGGGTTTCCATATCCAGGGTCTAAAATGTGTTTTCCAAATGTGTTTTCTTTCGTGGACTTGTTTCTTAACCTAAGGTTTGCGATAGGATTCATAATTTGACTAAAGCTTACTCGGTTATAGTAAGATCATAGTCTAACGTTAAGAGTAACTCACTTTAACGTATTCCTTTGTGTGTTACCTCTCTTGAATACCTTAAATGGTATTACTCTCTTATGTTACATGTTCTTTACATGTTCCTTGTTCATTGTTTCATGCATTTCATATGCATCTTGGTTAGTAGTGGGTCTTAGTTTTTAAGCTCACTCTAGTACACCACCTACAGGAGTTAAAGTTGAGCATTGGGATCCCCAGGGCACCGCATAATCTGTCTACCTGCCTTTTGTTACTATTAGGTGAGGTGATGTTATAAATGTTTTCCAACTGGAACCACGATTATACTATCGTATCATATGTTTTGAAATTCAAAGCTAAACCTCGTTTTGAACTATCCCCTTTATCGGGACATTCTCTTGAAAGGATCATTCATACTTTAATAGTATACCTTGATCTACAGTACATGTTTTCCAAAGTTCTGCATTCTTGTTCAAAGACAGTTACATGTTTTGCATATGTTTTCAAAGTACAGTTTACAGACAGTTTCACATGTTTACAGACAGAATCATATGTTTTACAGATAGAATCACATGTTTTCAAACAGAATCATATGTTTTACAGACAGAATCATATGTTTTACAGGCAACATCATATGTTACAGTTACAGTTTCACATGCTATAGTTAGCATACTGGAGTGATACTCTGGTCACTGCTAATCTTAAAGGCAAGCATACAGTTTACAGTTTGGGCCCGGCGGTTATGTGTGGAGGTGATGCTCGGGAGGTGAGCGCCAACGACATCACCAATACCGGCCGCCACACTTAGACAATTGACACCGACTTTTAACAGGAGGTTTGTTAAGTCAGGATAATCTGTCTGGGAACGGACAGCAAATCTGTTCCCATTACATGTTTACAGGTCGCCTAGGGTTAGCTACCCGAAGTGACAACCGGTGGAGGATGGTGCATGTTTGTATGCGTTGGTAAGAGTTGTTGTTGACCTTGGTCCGATAGTCTACTATGTGCGGAGTTGTTGTTGACCTTGGTTCGATGCTCTACTATATGTGGGGTTATTGTTGATCTTGGTCCGATACTCTACTAAACGTGGAATTATCGTTGATCCTGGTCCGATGCTCTACCGAATCATGTTTTTCTGGAGTAAGGATGGAGGAGCCTAGCTTGCGGGCAAAATTCTGTTTCATAAAGGATGGTTCATATCTGGAAAAGTTCACTTTACCCTTATCCCGTTTTATGAAAGAGCTATGAACCATCAACAGCATATGTGTGCGCGTGTGATAGCATTCATGAAAATGTTTTTAACGTGCATTCTTTTACAGCATCACATTCAAAGAGTTTTATCAACCGAACTTGTTTCGAGTTCTTCTTTAAAGCATTGCAATTAACAGTTTCGAACTTTACTTCAAGTTCTTTAATTCAGTACTTACTTTAAAGTATTCCCTCACTTAGTCCTTTTGACTAATACCTCTCCCGTTTTCTTGCCTCGTGGTTTCAGGTCTTGCAGCCGCAGTCTAGAGGTATCTTGAACCTCTAGATTGTCATTTTTGTTTCAGTCAGGACTTAGTATTACTTCCTTTTGTGTCCTGCATATGTTTTATGGCTGCATCACTTTATACTTCTGTATATGTTTTTGAATACTTGATTATCTTTGTTATACTCTTTCTGCTACTTTGTTACCGATACATTGAACTCTGCTATATCGGTACTTATATGTGAATCTGTTACATGTTCTGATATGCCGAGTCTCTCTTACACGATCAATATGTTCTTGCTTGTTAAATGCCATCACGCACATGTTTTGAAAAGTTTTAAGATACTCTGATTTTCCGCTGCATAGCCACATCGTTGTACATGTATAGTTCTGATAGATAGCCGTTCGCTGGAGTATTTCTTGAGTGATGGCTCACACCATTACTTGAGAGGTGCTTCAGTGCGGGGGTTGAGACGCCGCTCTCCTCTTGTTCTGGTACGGGTGGGGGCGTTACAGCCTGAGGTGGTATCAGAGCATCGGGTTAAGTAAGAAGATTTTTAACCTAAATTGCTCTCATGTTGCATCATGGATTGTTCACGCATTGCATCCAGGATCATTCTCATATTGCTTCGAGACAGGATATTTGGGGATTACATGGTTCTGTTATCTGGATTTCATATCTGTGGTATCTTCTGTATAGCTATGGCTGTTCAACCACACCAGGATCCTAATCAACAGATGGATGAGGCTTTCTTTGAGCAGTTTGAGGCCCCGCGTACTGTGGTAGTTTCTCGCCGTGGAGGCACTCGTTTCTACACTTGGCATAGGTCTAGGAACAGTGGCAGGCCTGGGTATTCCTATCCTAACAGAGTTGTGCACTATCTCGAGTCTGAGAGAGATGGTTACTTTCAGGAGTATCAGAGGACCCGTGAGGTCAGGTTGGAGTCTATGCGCCATCAGGATCAGTCACTGCAGTACCAGATTGATAGGGACATCGCTCGTGAGCATGCTGCAGAGATGACTTATATTGCTGATCAGAGGGCTGCTCGTATTGTTGAGCTGGAGGCAGATCTTATGCAGATGACTATTGATCGCGACACCTCTATGGAGCGTCACCAGCACTACCGTGCCCCATGAGAGCTCGCCTGTATGATACCTATCACTTATCCGATGAGCAGGCAGTTGAAGAGGTCGAGGGTCAGGATGTCAGTCAGGCTTCTCAAGAGCCCGAGCCTATGCAGGAGCAGTCTGATGGAGGCGATGGAGGGTCTGATGATGATGATGATGGCGGAGATGAGCCAGCAGGACACGGACAGGGTGAGGTCGTTGCTGTTTCTGATGACACCACCAGGGGTTCTTTGGACCACAATTATCAGGGTTGATTGCTGATGGGAGATTTCTGTATATAGTACTGATGCATATATATCTATCTATGGATGGCGGACGTATAGCCGGGACAGTTCAGGACTGACTTTAGGATGAGGGGATGTATAGCTCTGGTAGATGATCCCCGACTTTCGGCACCACGGATGACGGTTCAGATGACTTGGTACCTACTAGGTTAGTTTCAGCAGGGTTGGACGGATTGGTAAGGCCTGTAAGGGAGTCAACTCGATAGTATCGGGTCCTCCCCATTTTGAATTAATATTGTTAACATGTGGCCTGTAGTAAATTTTACCAAACCTTGCACAGTTATAACACTTTCGGCTTTATGTTGGATATCTGTTTACTGCTTTCCATAACTGTCATTGCATGAGTCTCAGAGTTGCTTCAAGATACCATTAGGACCGTGGATAGGATCATGCCATTTCATTTATTGTTAGCATGCTATTATTCTTGATATGTTGAATACGCTTCTGGATATGTTGATCATGTTACAATTCTTGTTGTTATGACAGTACACGTTCTGTTCCCGTTTTACATGTTGATCATGTTTTGGGATATGTTATACATGTTTCTGATATGTTGATATGTTACCCGAGCTTCTGTTCTCGTTTACATGTTGTCTGACAATTGTTTCTGATTATATGATATGTTTGGAGATCTTGAATCTTTGCTGACATGTTGTTATGGGAATGTGTTGTTCTCATACTTATATGTGACTACGTGGGAATGTGAATACGTGGTTACGGATTCTGGGAATCATTATATGTCATGCATCGAATATATGTATCTGAATGCTTATGAATTCAGTAACAACATGCCACCAAGAAGAGCACCCCGGAATCGTGTACCACCACTTCCACCCCAAAGAGATGTCACGCCACCCCCTGAACGGGAAGGAACTCCGGAATTAAGGGATGTGCTACGACAATTTATGAGGGCTTGTGCACCAAGAGATAACCCTCCTAATGAAAGGTCATTGGAGAAATTTCTGAGGATGAATCCGCCTAAGTTCTATGGAGAACCGAACGACCTAAAGGCTGAGAATTGGATTACTAGTCTTGAGAAGATTTTCGAGGCTATGGAGATCTACCCAGAGGATCGTGAACGAGTTCGATATGCTACTATTCTTATGGAAGGAGCTGCATACAATTGGTGGAAGCACGTTCAGCACATGTGGATCGAGAATAACGTTGAAGGAAGTTGGGATGAGTTTATCAGAGAGTTTCAGCAGAAGTACACACCTCAAGTGACTCGTGATGCACGAGAGGCTGAGTTTATGAGTCTGGTTCAGGGAACTATGAATGTGATGGAGTATGAAGCTAGGTTTGTGAGGCTGATTAAGTATGCGCCTTATATTCTGAATGATGAGCGTCGTAAGACGAAGAGGTTTATTGATGGAATGAAGCCCGAACTTCGGTTGACACTTGCTTCTTTGGACATTGAGACCTACAACCAGGCTGTTGATAGAACGCTAAGGGTTGAAGCTGCACACAAGGAGATCAAGATAACTACTGCACGTCAAGGACCTTCTAACCCTAAGCCTTATCAAGGTAATAAGCGATCTTCCGGATCTTTTCCCCAAGGAACTGGAAAGAGGCCAATGGTAACACCACAGCGTCAGCAGCAGGACGCTCCACCGAAACAGCAAGCACAGAAGCAGAAAGCGCCACAGTAATACCAAAGGGCGCCACAACAGCAGAGAGCACCTCAGCCAGGTCCAGAGGAAATTGTTTGTCGATATTGTAGCCGAACGGGACACACTGAGGAGAACTGTCGCAAGAAAGCTGGACAGTGTTTCCCGTGTGGTTCCCCTGAGCACCAGATGGATAGTTGCCCGCACAAGATCAGGAGATTTGGGGTCCAGGATAAAGGAAAAGGAGTGGTGGGTACGACGAATAAACCGGTGGTCAAAGGCAGAGCTTATGCTTTGGATGGTAAGGAGGAGGTTGATCCTTCGTCTATTGTGGAAGGTATTGTGCACATTCTTAACACGTCAGTTAAGGTCTTGTATGACCCTGGTGCTACGCATTCATTTGTTGCATCTAAATTATGTGCGCATTTACAGTTTCCGCTTGAATACTTGCCATATAAATTTGAAGTGAGTTCTCATTTGGGGACTTGCCTTGTTACGGATCAAGTATATAAACGCTGCCCTATATGTATTGGTACCCGTTGTTACCCGACGGATCTTATTGAGTTGCCGATGATAAGATACGACGTTATACTTGGTATGGATTGGTTGTCTAAGTACCGAGCTAAGTTGGATTGTTACAAGAAAGAGATCACCTTGGAAGAAGATGAAAGTGGGACATCAGAAGGCAAAGTTGAGAAGTTATCAGTGATTTCTTCGATGGAAGCTAAGAAGTTGATTCAGAAAGGAGCTATTGGATTTGTTGCTTATCTTTTGAATAGACCGAGAGATCAACTTAAGATCGAAAAAGTGGAAGTGGTGAACGAATTCTTAGATGTGTTTCCTGAGCATTTAGATTCGTTACCTCCTGACCGAGAGTTGGAGTTTACGATCGAGACGATATCAGGAGCTGAGCCGTACTCAAAGACACCTTACAGAATGGCTCCAGCTGAATTGGATGAACTGAGAAAGCAATTGGATGAACTGATTGAGTTTGGATATGTTCGACCGAGCACGTCGTCGTGGGGAGCGCCTGTTCTTTTCGTTAAGAAGAAAGATGGATCATTGCGTTTATGCATTGACTATCGGGAGCTGAACAGGATGACAATCAAGAATAAGTATCCTCTCCCTCATATCGAAGAGCTGTTCGACATACTACAAGGATCAAAGGTCTACTCCAAGTTAGATCTTAGACAAGGGTATTATCAATTGAAGATCAGGGAAGCAGATATTCCTAAGACTGCTTTCAACAGCCGATACGGACATTATGAGTTTGTAGTAATGCCGTTTGGTTTGACGAACGCACCAGCTGCATTCATGGATATGATGCACCGTATATTCAAGCCGTTTCTCGACAAGTTTGTAGTAATCTTCATCGACGATATTTTGGTATTTTCGAAGACGCCGGAGGAACATGCTGAACATCTTCGAATCGTGTTACGCACTTTGTTGGATCACAAGCTATATGAAAAGTTCAGTAAATGTGAGTTCTGGCTTGAGAGAGTTACATTTCTTGGACACATCATATCAGGATCTGGAATCGAAGTAGATCCCTCAAAGATCGAAACAATCATGGATTGGAAGTCACCGAAGAATCCTTCAGAAGTGAGGAGTTTTCTGGGATTAGCTGGTTACTACCGAAGGTTTGTCAAAGATTTCTCGAAGATAGCTACACCTCTCACTAAGTTGACAAAGAAAGAAGGGAAGTTTGAATGGACGGAGAAGTGTGAGCAAAGTTTTCAAAGATTGAAGGAGATGCTAACAACTGCACCCGTGTTAACATTACCAGAAGGAAAAGAAGGATACACAGTCTACACCGATGCTTCGAAAGAAGGACTAGGAGGAGTTTTGATGCAGAATGGAAAGGTGATTGCGTATGCATCAAGGAAACTCAAAACGCATGAAGTTAACTACCCGACACATGATTTGGAGTTAGCCGCGATAATTTTTGCTCTTGGAAAGTGGAGACATTACCTGTTTGGAGTTACGTTTGAGATCTTTACTGATCATAAGAGCCTGCGATATCTATTCACTCAGAAGGAGTTGAATATGCGACAGAGGAGATGGATGGAATTTCTGGAGGACTACGATTGCATTATTCAGTACCATCCAGGAAAGGCGAATGTTGTAGCAGATGCTCTAAGCAGGAAAGTTTGTTTGGCACAGATTTCTGCCAACCCCGAGACTGATAAAAGAGAAAGAATGGAGGTGATAACTAAAGCTCGAATCGCGAACGTTGTGATGATATCACCTTTGAAAGAACAAGTGCTGGAAGTACAGAAGAACGACGAGTGGATCAAGAAATATCTCGAATCTAAGGAGAAAGATGATGAGACCAAGTTCAAGATTGATGAACATGGAATATTGAGGTACAAAGGTCGAGTATGCGTACCAACTGTTTTGAGGAAAGAGATTCTCGACGAAGCGCATAAGACTAAGTACACGATACATCCCGGAGGTACTAAGATGTATCAAGATGTTAAGATGCATTTCTGGTGGAACGGAATGAAGAGAGACATAGCCAACTATGTCAAGAAGTGTTTAACTTGTCAAAAAGTTAAAGCTGAGCACCAGAAACCGAGTGGGAAGTTGCAACCATTACCGATTCCGACTTGGAAGTGGGAGCAAATCACGATGGATTTTGTCACTGGATTACCCAAAGTCAGAGGAGGACAAGATTGTATCTGGGTGATCATTGATCGATTGACAAAGTCAGCACACTTTTTGCCAGTTAAGACGACGGATAAGGTCAGCACGTTGGCAAAGCTGTATCAACAAGAGATTGTTAGATTACATGGAGTCCCGAACAGTATAGTCTCGGATAGAGATCCGAAATTCACGTCGCAATTGTGGAAAGAAATTCAGACTTTGATGGGAACAAAGTTGAACTTCAGTACTGCAGCGCATCCTCAGACGGATGGACAATCAGAAAGGATGATTAAGTACTTGGAAGATATGCTAAGAGCTTGCGCTTTGGACTTCCAGGAAAGTTGGAAAGAGTGTTTACCTCTTGTGGAGTTTGCATACAATAATAGTTATCAAGCTTCTATTAAAGCTGCTCCATATGAAGCTCTGTATGGAAGAAAATGTGGATCCCCATTATACTGGGATTTGGATGAAGCAAGATGTACTGAGGAAGGACCGATCAGAGTGAATTCAGCTAAATGGATAAGAGAAGCGACGGAGAAGATTCAGATCATTCGCCAGAGAATGAAAGCTGCCCAGGACAGGCAGAAGAGTTATGCTGATCGACGAAGAAGGGATTTGGAATTCGCAGTGGGCGAAAAGGTATTTCTGAAGGCATCGCCAAGAAAAGGGTTTTCCCGAATTGGGAAAGGTGGAAAGTTAAACCCGAGATATGTTGGACCTTATGAGATACTAGAGAGAGTCGGACCGACAGCTTATAGATTGGATTTGCCTGTAGGTCTAACAGGAATCCACAACGTATTTCCTGTATCTCAGCTTCGCAAGTGTTTCTCGGATGAGACAGAGGTTGTGCCGGTAGAGGAGATACCGTTGGAACCGGATCTGACTTATGTTTTGAAGCCCGCTAAGATTCTAGACAGGAAGTTTCAAGAGCTGAGGAATAGGAAAATTCCTTTAGTTAAAGTCCTTTGGAAGGGACATGGGACAGAAGAGGCAACCTGGGAGACAGAAGAGAAAATGCAGAAGCATCACCCTGAGTTGTCTGCAGTTACAGCGGAAGAATCTGAGGGCAGATTCTCTTTAAGGAGGGGTGATTGTAACAGCCCAAAACAGGGCCTGGATGAAAACAGTAAGTTAAGGCAGTGGTAAAGCGTTTATAGACCGTGATCCAACTTTTTTGAATCATCATGCATTGCATTCTTACATGAACTTGGTGCTCATATATGATCTGACATGTTTTAAGGGGGAATTCTTGACCTTTGATACAGTTTACTATTCATAACCCGAGCCTACCTTGTTCATATTGCTACTCGAACCCTAGAGGTTCATCATACATGTTTCCCAATCGTTTGAACTTGTTTCCCGAGCTCAGAGAGTCTTTCTTGAACCATAAGGGTATTTTTGGAACTTACCGACCAAAGTTACTATTCATCAAAAAATGAGCTTTTGATTCTGATGCCTTTTCTACCCAAGTTTACAGTCGAATCGATCCTTGAGTCGAGACGAGACTTTTGAAATCACTCTTGGCTTGGAAATCTATTCCGGAACTTTGTTTTACTGAAAATGTTTTCGAATACCCTAGTTCACTATTCCTTCTACGAACGGTTTTCATTCGGAAAATGTTTTCTCTTCGGATTTGCATTACTTGAGCTATTTCAAGATTTTTGAGATGTTTTACAACTCTTGATTCAAACCCTAGCTTGAAATTTTGAAGCGTACGTTCGTACGTGAGAATTCACTATTCACTCTACGTTTTCAACTTTTTAACGGTAAAACGTTTTATAGTCGATTTTGGACTCAAAACGCTTCTCGATTTCTTTCTTGAATTTTGGAAACAATCCGGACTTGAAAATCATTCTAGAAAGTCGTTTTTCACTAGTGTTGAGTTTCGAGCTCAAAACTTTTATTCACTAAAACTAATGTATCTTTCAAACGGTAAATCCGATTTCGACGAATGAATATGCGTTTCGAAGCTAATTTTCTTGCCGTCGGAATGGTTATACTTCCAGCCACTTATCCTCGAGTCTTGGGGGACGAAATTACAGAAATACCCCCAGCAGCCCCAATTTTAGCTTTATATGCCTAAAGCTTCCAAGAGAATCTATCCAATTTTTGCTCTCCTACCCTTCTCCACATTTTATTTCCAAGGTGAGGGGCTTCTCTTCAACTATAAATAGAGGGTTCATGGCATTTCATTCCTTGCTCAAAGTCTTGTGTTAACAAGCACTCCTCTCTCCCTCCTTTCCCTCTTGGCCGTCGGCCTCCCCTCCCCTTTGCTAGGTTAGTTGCTTTATTTTTATGTTATGTTTAGTTAGTTTATGTTTTTATGTTATGGTATGTTTATATTATGTTTAGGTTGGGTCTTAGGGTCTTCCCTAAGCCATATAGGATTTTATTTTATGCATTTATTATATAGTTTTCATGATATGTTTTGATAGTTGTTTATATGTTTTAATTGTTTAGTATATGCTTGAATATGTTATCAATTGCTCTAGTATATGCTTTGATCATGTGATATGATTGTTATATTATGAGAATTGATGCATGATTATGGAATTTGAATTATGTTCATGCATGCTAGCTAATGGAATAGTGACTTACAATTTATTATGTCACAATTTGTTACATGTTGATATTGGAATTAAATTGTTACATGTTACATGCCCAAAGGTTCATGATATATGATATATGATATGATATGATATATGTTGTGACATGTTGTCACATTGTTATATGCTTCTTGAATTATGAATTGAGCTTATGATATGATTTGGAGTAATGGATTAGTGCCTTGATCATATGTTATACACTTTAATAGTGTCACATGTTATAACCTAAGATAGAATAGTGTTTCATAACTTGATCTTATGCCTTAATTAGATCTCTTAACCATAGGTTATACCTTTAACCTAGATCACACTTGATTATATTAACATGAACTTGAAACTATAGGTTATAATCAAGATCATAATTTAATTAGGGGGTGTGTGTGTGTGCATGCCGTGTGTGTGTGTGTGTTCGTGCATGGTGTGTGTGTGTACCGTGTGTGTGTGGGTGTGTGTATAGTAAGGGTTTGACCCGACCCTTTGACCCGACATGTGAATAGTAACCTGTGAATAGTAATTGTGAATAGTAATCTAGAATAGTACTTTTGAATAGTGCTTTTGAATAGTAAAAAAATGAATTAAAACTTGTGCTTTCCTAATAGACATTTGCACCTAGGGTTTCCATATCCAGGGTCTAAAATGTGTTTTCCAAATGTGTTTTCTTTCGTGGACTTGTTTCTTAACCTAAGGTTTGCGATAGGATTCATAATTTGACTAAAGCTTACTCGGTTATAGTATGATCATAGTCTAACGTTAAGAGTAACTCACTTTAACGTATTCCTTTGTGTGTTACCTCTCTTGAATACCTTAAATGGTATTACTCTCTTGTGTTACATGTTCTTTACATGTTCCTTGTTCATTGTTTCATGCATTTCATATGCATCTTGGTTAGTAGTGGGTCTTAGTTCTTAAGCTCACTCTAGTACACCACCTACAGGAGTTAAAGTTGAGCATTGGGATCCCCAGGGCACCGCATAATCTGTCTACCTGCCTTTTGTTACTATTAGGTGAGGTGATGTTATAAATGTTTTCCAACTGGAACCACGATTATACTATCGTATCATATGTTTTGAAATTCAAAGCTAAACCTCGTTTTGAACTATCCCCTTTATCGGGACATTCTCTTGAAAGGATCATTCATACTTTAATATTATACCTTGATCTACAGTACATGTTTTCCAAAGTTCTGCATTCTTGTTCAAAGACAGTTACATGTTTTGCATATGTTTTCAAAGTACAGTTTACAGACAGTTTCACATGTTTACAGACAGAATCATATGTTTTACAGACAGAATCACATGTTTTCAGACAGAATCATATGTTTTACAGACAGAATCATATGTTTTACAGACAGCATCATATGTTACAGTTACAGTTTCACATGTTATAGTTAGCATACTGGAGTGATACTCTGGCCACTGCTAATCTTAAAGGCAAGCATACAGTTTACAGTTTGGGCTCAGCGGTTATGTGTGGAGGTGATGCTCGGGAGGTGAGCGCCAACGACATCACCAATACCGGCCGCCACACTTAGACAATTGACACCGACTTTTAACAGGAGGTTTGTTAAGTCAGGACAATCTGTCTGGGAACGGACAGCAAATCTGTTCCCATTACATGTTTACAGGTCGCCTAGGGCTAGCTACCCGAAGTGACAACCGGTGGAGGATGGTGCATGTTTGTATGCGTTGGTAAGATTTGTTGTTGACCTTGGTCCGATAGTCTACTATGTGCGGAGTTGTTGTTGACCTTGGTCTGATGCTCTACTATATGTGGGGTTATTGTTGATCTTGGTCCGATACTCTACTAAACGTGGAATTATCGTTGATCCTGGTCCGATGCTCTACCGAATCATGTTTTTCTGGAGTAAGGATGGAGGAGCCTAGCTTGCGGGCAAAATTCTGTTTCATAAAGGATGGTTCATATCTGGAAAAGTTCACTTTACCCTTATCCCGTTTTATGAAAGAACTATGAACCATCAACAGCATATGTGTGCGCGTGTGATAGCATTCATGAAAATGTTTTTAACGTGCATTCTTTTACAGCATCACATTCAAAGAGTTTTATCAACCGAACTTGTTTCGAGTTCTTCTTTAAAGCGTTGCAATTAAGAGTTTCGAACTTTACTTCAAGTTCTTTAATTCAGTACTTTCTTTAAAGTATTCCCTCACTTAGTCCTTTTGACTAATACCTCTCCCGTTTTCTTGCCTCGTGGTTTCAGGTCTTGCAACCGCAGTCTAGAGGTATCTTGAAGCTCTAGATTATCATTTTTGTTTCAGTCAGGACTTAGTATTACTTCCTTTTGTGTCCTGCATATGTTTTATGGCTGCATCACTTTATACTTCTGTATATGTTTTTGAATACTTGAGTATCTTTGTTATACTCTTTCTGCTACTTTGTTACCGATATATTGAACTCAGCTATATCGGTACTTATATGTGAATCTGTTACATGTTCTGATATGCCGAGTCTCTCTTACACGATCAATATGTTCTTGCTTGTTAAATGCCATCACGCACATGTTTTGAAAAGTTTTAAAATACTCTGATTTTCCGCTGCATAGCCACATCGTTGTACATGTATAGTTCTGATAGATAGCCGTTCGCTGGAGTATTTCTTGAGTGATGGCTCACACCATTACTTGAGAGGTGCTTCAGTGCGGGGGTTGAGATGCCGCTCTCCTCTTGTTCTGGTACGGATGGGGGCGTTACATATTTGTACGGGAGTTCAGAAACAAGTATATCCCTCCAGCTTCCCGTACTCGCAGATTGAGGGAGTTTACCGAGCTAAAGCAAGGAGGGAGATCTGTGGGCCAGTATATTGCTGAGTATGAGAGACTTTCTCGCTATGCACCCAACATAGCGAATGATGATTTCCACAAGGCAATGCAGTTCGTTCAGGGGCTCAGGCCAGACATCCTGGAGGCCTTAAAAGCAGCTAATACGAGTACCTGGGCTAAAGCTACCGCAAAGGCCCTAAAGGTTGAGGATTCTGACATTGCTAGGAGAGCTACTCAGCGTACTGGACAGGCTCCAGGCTCGAGAGCGGGTCAGGGATCGAGCTTAGGAAAGAGGCCGATGATTTACTCTGCACCTCTAGCGCAGAGGGACTCTGGGAAGAAGCTTAAGGCTATAGGACCGGTACAGAAGGGTTTGAGAGCTCCAGGACCACCACAGCCACCTCAGAAACCGGGCTGCAGATTCTGTGGGCTTCCTACAGATAACTATGATAACTGCAGACGCCGGTTAGGCTTATGTTTGATCTGCGGGAGTGACGAGCACATGGTAGACGGCTGTCCGGATTGTTGGGATCCGCCACCTGCAGGTCCGTGGCCACTTGTGAGGGCTCGAGCTTATGCACTCGCTGGGGAGGAGCAGGATGCTGAGATAGACCCCGCCGCGGTAGTTGAAGGTATTATTTGCATCCATGGCACGAACATTCATACATTATTTGATCCAGGAGCTACACACTCCTTTCTTGCGCATTCTATTGCTATTACTCTACCTTGGCCTGCTATGAGTACTTCTGTGCGCTATTTAGTTAGTACTCCTTTTGGTAGTAGGCGACAGACGGATCAGGTTTACAGGGATGTTCCAGTGGTGATTGAAGGCCGGGAATTCTTAACAGATTTTATTGTTATGCCAATGGAGAGATACGGGTCTATTTTGGGGATGGATTGGCTATACAGGCATTGTGCTACCGTGGATTGTCGGGCCAAGAAAGTGCAGTTGGGTTCAGAGATTATCACGGGTTGTACTTCGAAGACTGTACCCCTACTTTCTTTTTCAGAAGCTCAGAAATTAGTCAGAGACGGGGCTACAGGGTTTATTGTCTATATTCTGAACAAGCCAAAGGATCAGGTGAAATTGGAGGATACCGAAGTTGTGAAAGAATTTCCCGAGGTTTTTCCAGAGAAGTTAGATTCTTTGCCTCCTGAGCGAGAGATCGAGTTTGTGATCGACCTTTTTCCGAATGCCGAGCAGTATTCAAAGACTCCCTACCGGATGGCTCCAGCAGAATTAAAGGAATTAAAAGTTCAGCTCGAGGCATTATTGGAAGTTGGGTACATTCGACCAAGTTCTTCACCTTGGGGAGCACCAGTTTTATTTGTAAAGAAGAAGGACGAAACTTTAAGAATGTGCATCGATTACCGGGAGTTGAACCGGATGACTATTAAGAACAAGTATCCCCTCCCACATATCGAGGAGTTATTCGATATACTTCAGGGTTCTAAAGTTTATTCGAAATTGGATTTAAGACAGGGATACTATCAACTGCGAATCCGAGCAGAGGATATTCCTAAGACAGGATTCAATACTCGGTACGGGCACTACGAGTTCGTGGTTATGCCGTTTGGATTAACTAATGCCCCTGCAGCTTTCATGGATATGATGCACCGGATCTTCAGGCCTTTCCTCGACAAGTTTGTGGTGATATTTATTGATGATATTCTGGTTTTCTCAAAATCAGCCGAGGAGCACGCGAGACATCTTAAGCTCGTTCTACAGACTTTGAAAGAGCATCAGTTGTTTGCTAAGTTTAGCAAGTGTGAATTCTGGATCGATCGGGTTTCTTTCTTGGGATATGTAATTTCAAGAAAAGGATTGGAAGTTGATCCCTCGAAAATTGAGGCCGTGCTCAAATGGGAGAAACCAAAGAATGCCTCGGAAATTAGAAGCTTCTTAGGATTGGCCGGGTATTACAGAAGGTTCGTTCAGGACTTCTCTAAGATTGCTGCACCGTTAACCCGATTAACAAAGAAGGATGTTAAGTTTGTCTGGGACGAGAAGTGTGATCAAAGCTTCAACTTTTTGAAAGAGAAGTTAGTCTCAGCTCCAGTGTTAACTTTACCCGAGGGTTCAGAGGAATATGCAGTGTACACAGATGCTTCTAAAGAAGGCTTAGGTTGTGTTTTGACTCAGAAAGGAAAAGTGATCGCCTATGCTTCCCGAAAGCTAAAGGAATATGAAAGGAATTATCCAACACACGACCTAGAGCTTGCAGCCGTGATTTTTGCTCTCGGGAAATGGAGACATTATCTCTACGGGACTTCCTTTGAGATTTTTACCGACCACAAAAGCCTCCAGTATTTATTCACACAGAAAGAGTTGAATATGAGGCAACGACGTTGGATGGAAAAACTAGAAGATTATGATTGTACGATCAAATATCATCCCGGGAAAGCTAATGTGGTCGCCGATGCACTTAGCAGGAAGGCGAGTGTATTGAGTTTGGAAATAAAGGAAAGTGACGAGATGACACCAATTGTGTTAAAGGCTCGGGTTTCTAATATCACAATTCAGCCGGAATTGAAGTATCAGCTATTTGAGGCTCAGAATAAGGATCCGGAGGTACAGAAACTAGTAAGTAAGGCTAGAGCTGATCAGGAGAGTCCGTTTGGGTTTGATGAGACAGGGTTACTTCGATTTAAAGACAGAGTAGTAGTACCTGAAGAATTGAAACGGGTTCTACTCGAAGAAGCTCACAAGTCAGCCTATTCGATCCACCCAGGAGGAAACAAAATGTATAAGGACTTGAAGTAATACTATTGGTGGAACGGGATGAAGAGAGACGTGGCAGAGTATGTGAAACATTGCCTGGCTTGTCAAAAGGTGAAAGCTGGGCACCAAAAACCCGCAGGACTTTTACAACCGTTACCTATTCCTGAATGGAAGTGGGAACAAGTAACAATGGACTTTATTTCAGGATTACCGAAGGTTAAAGGCGGGTTTGATGGTATTTGGGTAATAGTGGATAGATTCACATAGTCTGCTCACTTTCTACCGGTCCGGAAGTCGTATAAAATTCCGAAGTTGGCTGAAATTTATAACAGAGAGATTATTCGACTTCATGGCATTCCGGTAAGCATAGTTTCAGACCGAGATCCGAGATTTACATCCAAGTTGTGGCAAGAGTTGCAGGCCGTTTTGGGAACGAAGCTTAAGTTCAGCACAGCATTTCACCCGCAAACAGACGGTCAAACAGAAAGATTAATAAGATATTGGGAAGATCTTCTTCGGGCTTGCGCATTGGATTTTCAGAATTCCTGGACAGAACAGCTTCCTTTGATTGAGTTTGCTTATAACAACAGCTTCCAAGCTCCGATCGAGATGGCTCCGTATGAACTTCTTTATGGAAGAAAGTGCCGATCTCCGTTGTTCTTCGACTTGGAAGAGTGGAAATGGTCTAAACAGGAAGGGGTAAAGAAAGGTGAAAGATTCGAAAGACCTTCCAAAGTCGTTCAAGCTATGATTGAAAAAGTGCAAATGATTCAACAACGGATGAAAGCCGTGCAAGATAGACAAAAGAGCTATGCCGATAATCGCCGAAGAGATCTAGAATTCGAGGTTGGTGACCAGGTATTCTTGAAGGTGTCACCAAGGAAAGGTTTCACCCGGACCGGGAAAGGAGGAAAGCTTAATCCTCGCTACTTAGGTCCGTTCGAGATTCTTGAAAGAATAGGCGAGGTAGCCTATCGACTGGACCTACCACCGAGTCTTACGGGGATTCACAACGTATTCCACGTATCTCAGTTAAGGAAATATTACCCCGATGAGACTACGATTCTCCCCGTGGAAGAAGTTGAGCTGGAACCGAATTTAACATTTGTTCAGAAGCCGGTTAAAATCTTGGATCGAAAATTTCAAGAGTTGAGAAACCGGAGAATTATTCCCATGGTTAAAGTGTTGTGGAGAAGTGACAAGACCGAAGAAGCTACGTGGGAAACGGAAGATAAAATGAAACGGTTCCACCCGGAGTTGTTCACTCAAGACTAGAGAATCTGGGGACCAGATTCTTTTAAGGGGGGGAGAGTTGTAACGCCCCGGTTTCCAGATGAACAGGTAAGCACGCCACGTGTGCGTTTTGAGCGTAGGATTTATTTTAAATCTTTAATTTCACAATATTCTTACGTGGCATTTCATATTTTATAAAATTCATGAAACATCATTTATGCGAATTATGCGATTTCATATCATTAAAAATATTATTTCGTGACATGGAAAATATTTCTTGCATAAAATAATTACCGAGAGTACTTCAAATTACCAAATTGTCCCTAGTTGAATATTTCTTTAAAATTCTAGGGACTTAATTGCATAACTTCATGAGCTAGAGGATTAATTGGCAAATTAGCACATTTCACACATTTCAAAAATGGGTTTTACGTTATAGCATCTCCAAGCTTCTTCCTTGTTCATTTTATCCAAAAATTTCCAACATATTCATCTCCCTCACTCTCGGTTCCAAGGAAGAAAAAGGGAAGAAGTGATTTTTCATCCAATCATCAAGATTTCAAGAAATATTTCAAGGAATTGGGGAGTTCATCATCATCATCATCTATCTTCTTCATTTCTTTCCCTTTCAAGGTTGGTTTGCATGAATTGATGGTGTTGATCATATTTGGTTTAGCTAGGGTTTATGAATCATGGACTTGGTGGATTATTTGTTGAGCAAAGTGTGACTATATGATCATAGCATGAATTATGGCATGATTTGTGCATGAATTTGTTGAGAAATTGAACTTGATTGATCAAAGTGAGCATGAGCTTGGAAACTTGGAATTCTTGATAATATTTCATGCTTTGAGTGTTTAAGTGTTATGATATCATTTCTTGAGCACATATGCATCATATTACCAGAAAATCCTAACTTTGTTGATTGAAAATGGAATTTTTGTTGCTTTGTTGCTCATTGCCGAAAGCCTCCCCTGTTTTGCTCTGTTTCTGTAAGTTGCAGAAACAGGGAACGGCCGTTCCCAGCCTCAAGGCATTGTGGGAACGGGCGTTCCCCTCTTTTAAACTAAAACAAGGCGGCCGAGCATGGGAACGACCATTCCCATTTTGGCCTTGCGCCGGAAGGGCCATTCCCGGCTAAGGCGCATTTTTGAAAGGGAAGTCGTTGGCGCGTTTTGGGAATTCATGGGAACGACCGTTCCCATTTTTCAAAGGGGCCTGGAACGGTCGTTCCCACCTGGAATGCAGAACAAAAGTTTATGCATAAAATTACGTTTTTAGCCCCTCGATCCGACGACTTCTTTGACCCCGAATTGCTATTATATGTGCTAATATGTACTGAAACAACATGTTATCATGCCACATTGCATTTTCCTCGTCATCTCGATACATTTCCGTCATTCGTCATATTTGGTCCATTTTAGGTCATGTCTCACGTATACACGTCGTGTTTGCACAGGTCACGAGGTCGTAGACGAGGAGCAGGCTCCGTAGAGTATATCCTTGTCATATTTTGTAAGAAAATGTGAGGTTTTACTTTAGGTATACAGAACCCTACCACAATTATGTGCTCTTTCGACCCAAAACGTATTATAAATATAAACGATTTCCAAAATATAAATATTTCAAGCATGCAAGCAATGATTGTCATGATTTTCAAGCAAGTTTGGCGAGTACATGATTGCACGTGGGCCCGAGGGTAATTCTTGAGCCAACCGGGAAAGCAAGGGCTGACGGGTAACTCCTGAATTATCCTCACATTGTTGGGATCACCCCCGAAGCCACTAGGAGATTAGTGGTGGAAGGAGTTTCGTGTCTAGGGGGTCATGTCCCCTACACACACCATGTCGTAGATAGTTGAGCCTTGCAAACTCACTATCACCCGGAGGAAGAAGGAGACTGGGGATTAATCCGGCATGTCGGGTTATCCTCGGGTTATTGCATGTCTTCAGGCATGAAATTGTCTATGTGAGCACTAAATGGAATTGCATGATCATGTATTGAAATGATAAAGCAAGCACGTATTGTCACGTTTGGTGTAAAGGTTGGAGAATCGCCCCTACTCGCCGGGGTCACATGTTCATGAAATGATCAACTTAAACGGTTAAACTGATTAGTTGTAATCTCGGGCAAAGAATAAGTTGTCTTGAACTATTTATCTATTTCACTTCCAAAGTCTTCACCCGAGGCTACAACTTGCATGTGATGTGTGTTGTATATAATTATTGCCCCTCACTCAGTCTTCGGTAGACTGATACTTCACTTTTCAGGTACTTGAGCGCTTGGTCGTGCTAGGCGGGTGTCCGGTCGAGTTTTGCATTGTCACGAGTCTAGCAATGTACCATCATGTATATATTTTTGCCACTTATCATGTTATGATGTTGATATCACATTTTGGAGAATTAAGCATGTATAGATTATTAAGAGATGATAATGTATTGATAGTTAAGTTTGGTACCTATTATATATCTATTCGATAAATATGGTACCTATATGTATGAATAAGTTTATTGCTTCCGCTTTCATTATCGTGTTTGCTTTGATTTTGTTGGGGAGAGTGTTCCGCCTAGCTCGTCATTTCTTTTTATTGTCACCCGTTCGCTGTAGTTTTGGTTTATGTATGAACTGTCCATTTCATACGTGGATTGAGACTATAGTGCGGGGGATGTAGTGCTCTGGGGTTAGGGTGCTACACGTGGTCTCCGTCAGGGATACCCATTATCTCCTTATATGTTTCTTATCTGCGCATAAATCCTTCGTCTCTTGTTTGATCATGAGAGTCAGGTGGAGGGTATTCGAATTTGCAGTGATGCTTCAGTGATATCACATCTCTTGTTTGCGGATGATATGATGGTGTTTTATCCGGTTTTGGAGGAGGCTATAGAAGGAATTATGGAGGTGTTGAAGGTTTACAAAGATATCTCAAGTCAGCTAGTGTACTATGATAAGTCATGGTGGCGTTTAGTCCCAATGTGGAAGTCAACGGTGATCTCAGCCATGACAAGTATTTGGGTTGCCAACAATGGTAGGGGCATAAAAAAAGGAAGCTTTTGCAAGTATCCAACATAGAGTGTGGAGGACAGCGGATGGGTGCAATTTTTGGCAGTGTTAGTCACCCGCTCCCCTGGTTTCGGGCGTATTACTCGATACCCCCCAAATTCTGAAACTCCTCCAAAAAGCATTTCATTAATGTCTCTCACTTTCTCCCAAGAGATTTTATAGGGACTGCTCAAGGAACTTTAGATAAGAGCCCTTCTGGCTCCACATTCTCCTCCTCCTCCTCCTCCTCCTCCACCACCTTTTCTGATCGATTTGAAGCCAACGATTCCTCTCTCAACAACCCTCAAGGCATGACAACCTCTTCGAATTCCTTCTTTTGGATGGGTTTCAATACCTCCATTATGTATACCTACTCATCCGTCCCTTAGTTATGGATAGAAGTTGTGTACGACTTCGACTCAGAGTTTGAGAACGAACTCATGTCTGAGCTAGAGCCTGAGCTCGACCCTTTCGTGCTCGAGGCTTCCACCATAGCTCAACCCTCATGCTCCCTTGATTTATCAATGTCCTATAGGGATAACAACTTTCTTCCATCAATATTCCAAGTAATGACAGGAGCTTAGACAAATCGAGAGAAAGAGCCTTAAGTCGATGAGGGGACCCTCTTCCTCGAAGCCAACTCAAAGCAAGTAAAAGTTCAAAATGCAAAAATGTAGGGCCAACTCGAGAGGTTTACCCTATGTATTTGAGGTTGACGACTTTGAAAAGCTGCAAGACTCCTTGCTCGAATGTTCGAATCACTTGGAAAGCTCTCAAGAATTTATGTGGCAATAAAATAAAATTACTGACCCCCTATTTATAGAAGTGAAAAGGCGGGAATCGGGAAGGTGAAACGATGCAATGATTACAGTGGGTTCCATCTCAGAATTTGAAACGACGCCATCACATCAACCCTAGCTGGAGAGGTTCCGGGGGGCTAATGATGTGGTATGGACCCACTGGTCCGCGTGGTCCAATACACATCTGACACGTGGAGCAAGCGTCACTTCGATATGTCTTCCATCCGACTTGGGCCTCGGGAACACTCCCCTTCCACCTTCATATCTTGGGTACTCGATCCTTCAGTTGATGCTCCATGACGGTTGTGATGCTGACCTCTCCTCGACCCGGAAAGTCACGTGGTCACTAGCGGTTCCTTAAGGAAGTGGCTGACCATGGATTAAATGCACCCTTGTAGTGGGACAACTGCTAGCTTGAGGCAGTCGTTCGAACTCATCATTACTTCACCCTATATAAATACTCCGCATTTATACCCCAAGTACCAACTACCAACTACCATATTTGCTGCACCTACAATCGACTTCTTTCGTTCGAATACTGACTTGAGCGTCAGAGTGCGTACCCTGGTATCACCCCACCAGTCCCGAGTTGGCCTCAACCTCACGGTTCCCTCTTGCTTCCAAGTGCTCGACCTTGCAACACGATTCCCCACTCTATAAATTCTAAGTGGTCGACTCGAGATAGTACTCGAAGTCTCTGACAACATATTTTGGCTCGATCATACTTGATTATGAATGACTTTCTCTTTTTTTCTTTTTTTTTTTCCCGGCTTTCTCATTCTATAAGAATTGATTTGATAGAATCGAATTGCATCAAGTTATGAACACTACCAAGAAATGGGTTTTAGCGGACTATCCGATCGGCCACTAAAATAATGAAAATCGGCCACCGAATGAAGTTATTGAGGATTTAGTGGGTTGGTAAAACTTTCATAACTAATTATTTAGCGACCAATTTTTTCTCGATCACTAATCTAGTGATTGATATATTGGTCACTAATATAAAAAATCGTTCATTACTTTAATTATTTTATGTTATTAAATGTATCATAACATGGTCACTAATTCAATGGCTGCATTCTATTGGTCACTGATACTTTAATTTTATACATCAATTAAAAATCTAAGCCGAATGAATAAAAGTAGTAACATGAAATTAAATACATAAAAAATACTAACATAGTTTTATAATCATCATTATAAATTATTAAATTAAGAGCATAAAATTTCTCAAACCGCTAATAATAAAATCAAAAGAAAAATTCATCAAAAGTTTTCAATCGCCTTCCTCTAGCCCATTGAATTGGCTCATTTCCTTACCAGAAATGAATTGGAATGTATCACATTATAAGCACAGGAGAGTCTTTTACAAAAAAAAACACATAAGTTCAGGAGAGTCAAACTCGCATATGTATCGTATTTTCAAAGGGTTACATGCTTAAGATTAGAGATTTAGTGCAATTCCCAATTCTCTTCAAACTTTTTTAGATATACAATACAAATATAGTGATTTATATCTACCTATCCTATATTTTAGTCCTAATTACAACACAATTCACTTAAATTAAAAAATTACATTTTAGTCACTGTAAATCTTGTTTGATCTGAGGGTTCTAACGGAATTTGTAAAAGTATACTTATATCCCTAACGGTTGTATGAGTGTTACATTGTATATATTACCAAAATTATAAAATCATCCTTAAAGTTTACAAATATAAACAAAATGATCCCTACAAATTATTAATTAATAACAAAAATCAAGTGTACTTTTGGAATAACATAACGGAACCCTAAACGGATTTCAGAGATTACAAACGGTTTTCAAAGTTAAGGACTAAAATGTAATTTGTAAGTTTAAATGGACTGCGTTGTAATTAAACCTGAATGCAAGATAGTGAAATATAATTATTTCTACAAATATAATAACACGTCGAAGAGTATATGATAAAATAATATGTAAACTAAAATTCCGAAAAAAAGAATCAAATCAAAGCAAACCACCTAGAGAAACATCACCATTAATCTCATTTTATTCATAATTTCATAATTTTTATTGTAAAATTCAAACAACCTTAGTTGTAGTATTGCGTTAGAATTCATGTAGATGGATCAATTTTCAATCTCCATATTATATTTATTGTGCTTCTTTCCAACGATTGGCTTCTCTACAACCTTGCCATTCTTATCAACAAAAAGACGGACTCTGTTGCAGCAAAACTCATCAGTATGCCCCTGGTTTTCAGGAATAGCCACGAGGGTCACCGTCGGATTGTCTCGGTTGATTACAGCTTTTGCTTCGGCTTCATCAACGCCAACAAGCTTTGGCCACTTTTCTTTGTATAGACCTGGCTTACCAACAGCGCTTCCACACCCATATGATACGCAGGCAGATACTTATTAAACTTCATTTTGATTTACTAAGCTTAATTTCAAATTGTTAAGTAAACCTAGCTCCTTGATTCCGAGTGATTTGTTTATGGCTTTCTTAGATATATATACAACTTTCACCGGTGGAAGTTTATGATTTTCGTACGATAAAATGGGTAATTATAATTAATATTGTTGATTCTCTTAATTAATACATTTAATACTGTGGTGATTTTGTTGATTCTTGTAATCAATAGGAATCGAATTACATATTACAGGGTTCCCTTGTAATCACTAATAGATTTGTAATCACGTGATACATTTCTTTCTTAATAAATTAATCACCAAAGTTTATAGTTTTCAAGAGTTATTTAACTGATAATTCATAAAATTAAAGAATTTTTGACTGGCCTTACATATGCATGCATATGAAACAATTGAAGTCACATTATGCACTAGCTAGATTAATGCTTATCACTTATCATGCTGAGTCAGAAACAAAGCTTAAACATTAATTCCTTACATTATTTGAAATATTTTGATTGGTTTCAGAAAGTGTATGCTTTATTTCCGCAAATTACACAATCAAACTAATTACTTCCAGACTGGGATCATAGGAGACACGACAATAGGACTCCTCACACTGTGCTTTCCGTTATCCTCAATCCAAGTTATACAACCAAACGTCGCCGTTCCATTTACATCACCATGATATCGTATGGTAAGTGAATATCTACGCATGTTATATTTTTTGCCAAACACCAATGTAGTTGGGGACACGGTAACCTCGGAACCATTCGGTGCCACCACTTGAGCCTTGTAAGTTATCGTGTTATCTCCAACATTCGTGACAGTCCTTTGGAAGTTTTGAACCATAGCAGTGGTGGTTTTCTTGTGATACAAGGCAATAAACGATGGGTAGTTCAAATTTGAAGATGGATTTGAACAATTGTAGCTCGATCTCGTGATGGCCAGGATTTGATTCCGTGTGAAATTCATCGAGCAAAGAAAATTTATGTAATCTTGTCGATTAGCATCGTAAATGAGGCCGGGATCCATGGCACGGTTTGGATCAACATGTCCTGCTCCCATGGCCAGTGGTGTTGCAACATCATAGTTAAAAAAGGAATCTCGAATATAATTTTGCTTATTATCTAAATTGTTCGCAGTTGTCACCATTGCAGAGCGAATGGCTGCCGGACTCCATTTTGGGTGGGCCCCTTTGAGTAGTGTTGCAACACCGGAGGCATGGGGGCAAGACATAGACGTGCCAGAAACAACAACGAAATCACTAGTCAAAGCGATGTTAGAACCAATAACAGCCGCCACACTATTTGGAATCCAAGATGCCAACACTAGCGATCCCGGAGCCATAATGTCGGGTTTCAAGATTCTTGGGCAGCTCGGTGCCGGGCCTCTTGAGGTGTACGAAGCCACAACAGGAGCGCCCTTTGTCCCCACAAAAGTCTGTTGGAATTTAATACTAGCAGTGGGATTTGCACCATTTGTGGCATAATCTATCACGATCAATGCATCTTTAGGGCTGATCAAAATACCAGGATAGTTGAAGTCGCTATCCAAAAATATATCAGGATCATCAGAAACAAAAATGGCCGCATCCGCATCTGACCTCGATACATGGGCCATTTGATAATAGATGGAGCCATTCTCACATATAACTATCCCATATTCCACTGTCGATAATTCCTTTGTCGAATTACAAGATGACAACGTTTTGTTATAAATTAGAGGCAAGTTCTCCACAAAAGCTGGTGCTGGGAACATAGTCCATCCAACAATCATCACACCGTTTCCTAGAGTCAAAGTTCCACCAAAAGAACGATCAATGGAACCCGCCGCTACTGTCAGGACCCAGGGGATTCCATTATGTAAACTTCCAACATCACCTTCGTTTCCAGCAGAAGTGGAAACGAGAATGCCTTTTTCCATTGCTCCAAAAGCAGCTATAGCGACGGGGTCTTTATATAAGGGAACATCATCAAATCCCATGGAGATGGAAATTACATTGACGCCATCAGCAACAGCTTGATCCATGCCAGCAAGAAGATCGGAAGCATATAACCCCTCATCCCAAATGACCTTATACATGGCCACCCTAGCACGAGGGGCACCACCTCTTGCAATTCCCGAGGCATATCCAAAAGAGGAAGCCCCTTCAACATAATTTCCGGCGGCTGTTGATGAAGTGTGTGTCCCATGACCTTGAGTATCCCTCCCAGAGTTCATACTCAGGGTTGTATTGGGATTATTCGCAATAACTCCCTTATTGAAATATCGAACTCCAATTAGTTTTCTATTACATGATGAAGAGTTAAAATCTTGGCCTTCCTCGCACGTCCCTTTCCACCTTGAGGGTATTTCAGTCATTCCATCATCTCTGAAGCTCCGGCTTTCAGGCCAAATGCCGGTGTCTATAACACCAACTATCACGTCTTTGCCATACTCTGAACCGGGCCATAATCCTGTAATGGGATTTAGGCCGAGGAATTCAAATGTGTGAGTGGTGTCGAGTGTGACATTCATGTCCCTATACGCGGAGAGAAAGCCCGGAGATCTCTCAAGGGCTTTGAGCTCATCATTTGACAACATTGCACTGAATCCATGAAAAGCATTGTCGTAAGTGTAGACTAGCTTTTGTAGACCCTCATTTTGTTTCATTGATTTGGAGTTGAAAGAATTCAGAGAATTGACAACAAATGAATACCGGTGGTTGTGGCTAGCAAAAGGATTTGGCATGAAAGATTTGTCCATATGAACAATATAATGGGACCTAAGTCCTGAGATCAAATTAACATTGTTATGAACAATTAGTGTGAAAAGGAACAAAAGTGGAACTGGTTTTAGAAGCTCCATTTTGTGACAAACTTTGCTATGAGATGAGACAATGTTTAGGAATGTGAATGGCTTATTTATACATACATAAGAAGAACAGTTCTTTTGAATAATTGATTTTATTATGACAATGATAGTGAAAGCTGAGCACTGAGGTTGATTTCTCGTTGTTTTGTAGCAGAGGTCGACCTTTCTTTTATGTTGATGGCATGACTTCTCTTTTTGTTGTCTTATGAAAGGGAAAGTTTGCACTTAGGGCCAATGACGTCTGAAAATTAGTTATTGTGTTGAGTTAGTTCCAGGTCCATATTAGTTTATATTGGTGAATTTAAATTTCCTCGAATTTATTGTTATGAATTAGGTTATAATTCATATTACTCTACATGATCTATAGATTAGATTGATAAATTAAGAGTTGATTCCAAACACTCCCTCATTCTTTAACTTTTAGTGCCCTTTATCCCCCAAAGTTTGAATTAGTACTATTATCACTACAAGAAAATTATGTTTCTGCGACCAAATTGACAGCGACGAATTGGAAATGGTCACTATATATGTACCTATAGCAACCAAAATTTCTTTAGTTGCTAGAATTCAATTACAAATATTTTTTTGCGACCAATTAATTTTTGGTTGCTATAGATGGTCACTGTAGTATAATATATGACAACCATGCATCTGCAACCAAAATCATAACTTATAATGACGAATAATATGGTCGCTACAAATTAACAGCAATTGTGACCGAGTTAACCACCAATATTTAAGTGGTTGCTACAAGTATGATCAAAGTTTTCATTAGCGATCAACAATATGGCCACTGAACATTTAATAATTAAAGCTAGTTTTATATGGTAACCCAGAAAATAATACTGCTTATTTTAATTGGTTGATGGAAAGCACATTTGGTTTTGAAGAGTATGAAATAAAATCTTTAAATTAATTTTCTACAACATAAATTTATTTTTTATTTAATTTTAATGTACCAAAAATAATAAATTTGTAGAAATCTAATTATTTATATTACTTTTTTAACATGTGAAAATATAATGGTCAAGCCAATTAAATTTGATTATTACAATTATATCACAGTAACAAGAATAATTATTAAATAAATTTTACTTTGCACTTTAATTTATATATTATTTTTAATATTAATTTAACATAAAAAAAATATAATGTTCAAGTCAATTAAATCTAAAAATATTACTAGTTGTATATATATATATATTGGTGGAAGCTACATACATACATATATGCATACATATATATAATCTTTTCATAGGAATATTTATGTTTTATTGACATGAAACTTTTTTTTTCCTCGGCAAATTGGTTAAGGCAATCGTTGGGTTTATACGGAGGACTCACCCTCATATTATAAATCAAATCGGGAAGATAAGTTGTAAATGAGCAAGAAGAAGCTCAAAAAAAAAAAAACAAAAAAATTACCGCCGAGACACCTACAAATTATAGCACAAGAGAGCAGGACAATGACAATATAAAAAAAAACTCCTATTACACATCGTAATCTTTGTATCACTCGTTGGCTCAAATAATGGACATCCAAACATCCAGACTTTCGAGTTGAGGTTGGAGGCATCCCCACATGGCAATTGCGTAGTATGAAACTAGTGGTCGCTTAATGCTCGATAGTCCTTGGGATTATGGTCGGCTTTAGACCGAATCAATTTTTGTTGTTGACTACTCCCAATTGATTGGCAATGCAAGTCAGACCGTCAATTACGAACAAGTTACAATCTAGCCACTTTAAAATAATCACACTCAAGTTGGCATCTCCCTTTGGATCTCAGCAAGACAAACCTGCAAACAAGAATAGGCCTTCCTCAACATGACCTCATATAAGTGCAGCAGTAGTAACTATTGTGTATGAATCTACAAATAATAACATTCTTAATGTCAAATCCAAAAAAAAAAATAAGATTACTATACCTTGACCTATTACTCTCATCACCATCAAGAGTGCATCTTGACTTGGTGTCACTTAACTCTCCAAAGTCCTGTAAGATAAACTTGGGAAAGGTTTTTTAGCGAAAAGATATTAAGAAACATGACAAGTTACCAAACTTGTCTTTTTCTACAGAAACGAGCAAGTCCCCATTTATCCATTCTTAGAAGCCCCATCATCTCTCTCGGTAGTGCATCATTCGGAAACTCCCAAAAAATGCAACTTATTTAGAACAAAAACTCAATAAATAAAAGTATGAAAATGGAGCAAATTGCACAAACAAGCTAGTGATTGTTTTTTAGATAAAATATAAGAAATAAACTAAAAATGAGTGACAACACTAAATCCCCTTGTACGCATACTTTTCAAATAATTAAAAAAAGAAGTGAATAATACTAGATACTATAGTATCTTAAAATAAGAGCTACAACTATTATATTCACAAAGACTTCAAAACGTGATCCATTGTTCTTTCTCAACCCAATTCTCTCCAAGTATTACTTTTGCATCTGCAATAAACCAAAAAAAGAAAATCTAAATAAATAATAATATTTAGTTGTATATTCTTGTTATTATAACAAAAATAACCACATTTGACAAATTTATATATACATGTAACATATGAACATTCTTTTTAATAACTACTGAAAAAAATAAAGTTGTATTAACACTAGAAACAACATGACAAGTTTTACTTACCAATCACATGCATCAATAATATCAGAAAAGCTTTTTCCAGTCACTTTCTCAAAGTATTTCACGACAGCTTCAACAGTAGTCTTTTGAGAAGCTAACTCGGCTTTTGTATTCTCTAACTCAAGTTGTGTAGTTGTTAGCTCATCCTCCAATCTAGCTCGACTTGCAGATGCTTCAGAAGTTGAAGCAACATCATATTTTGATTTTTTAGAACGAAGACCCTTGTATTTTGCATATGAGGAATTTTCTCCAAGAACGCTGATGCAAATTTGCTCTGAACTCATACGAGTAGCATCATTTGGCAAAGCTCGTTCTTTCTCTCGTAATTCTTTCATTTGGACCTGTTATTCAAACATGACAAATAATTATGTCATCAATAAAAAAAAAAAATTAATGTAACATAATGAAACGAATATAAGTTCTTACATTATTAGCTTTGACTTCTTCATTAGCCCATCCAGTTTTGGCATTGTAGTATTCTAGCTCATACATATCAATATCATCTAAGTTCTGTCCAAAAATAATTGAAAAGGTTAATTCACAATTATTATTGTACATTTTCATCTAAAAAAATGTTAACCAACCTTCTCATACTGATGTGCCGCGCGAGATTTAGTCCCTAGTTTATGTATGTGCTTTAGTTTTGCCCTATTATTTGATTGTGCCTCTGAAACTTTCTATAAAATATCAAGAAATGAAAATTTTCATGACAACTTGCTTTCTTCAATAAATAATTTCATTTATATTATAAAATAACTACTAAGATCATAAAGTTAATAATGCATACCTTGAATTTCTCTGTCTCCCAAAAGTCACACAACCAAAGCCAATCATCTCCACGATTGGCAAGTTTTTCATAAATACGTAGCTTAGCTAGTGAGATACCACCTCTTGCTTTAACTTTTTGATAGTACTTGTGAGCATTCGATCGAAAGATGGAGTATTGTTTGGCGAAGGATTTCCAAATGCAGTGGACAACGTGGGGTTTCTCTAATTCGTAACTCAGTTTATTCTTTTAATAAAAAATTAAATATATTTTAGAAATTATATGCACCATTATATTATAAGCTAAAAATATCTAAAAAGTATAATTAAGAAAGCAATACTTACTGTTAGCTTTCTAAAGAGATCTTGCTTTTTATCATCTGAAATATTTTTCCAACCTTCAACTTGCATTGGTGCTTCTAGTCTGATCAATACCCCAATTTGAGTGGCATGTTTTGAGCTATGCTCCCCCACTGGTTTGTTGATTCCCTCTGGAATGATAATTTTGGGCTTCTCTCCACATTTACGAGTGTACTTTTGTGCATTTAATCCTCTAGTAAGACCACGAGTTCGCTTTTCATTTGTCAATCCTTAAAAACAATATGAACAGTTAAAATTATAATCACAAAGAACATATAAATACGAAATTTGAAAAGAAAATATATATATATAATGATAATTACCACTAATACTTCCGGAGATTTCATCCACCAACTCATTAGTTGCTTCTATACAGAATATAATCTGTTAATATATATGAAAATAACAATGATTGAAAAAAAAAATAATTCTAGCAATATTACCCCTATTGCCCGAAGTTGTGATATCCTCAACCAAAGTATTTGGCAAGTTTTGGACCTGTGGGTTTTCTCTCAGTGCTCCTCTAGCTATAAAAAAAATAAATAAAATAAATTAGCTTAGATAATATGGAAACCCAAAATTTTAATAAAGTTGGAAGATTTGTTACCTCCATCTCTAGCATTAGTTGTTTGCTCGACAAAAGAACTTGAGTCATTTGAGTTGCTCAAAGTTTTTGTACCAGGAAGAGTCACCCTCTTGTTTTTATTTGTTGCTACAACATTCATAATTAAGTCAAGCCATCAATTTAACTAAATGCAAAAGTATAGTGTAATAAAAATTATATATACATATATCAAATTATTACTACCAAAGCTTCGAGGTGAATGGTTTGCAACTTCTGTTGCAGCCAAAACTTTAGAGAAGGCCAACTTGCGTTTCAAATTGCTTGTGTTGTTCACTGCTGCCATTGCACTTGACAACTCCATTTTACGTTTAGAATTGACACTCATGATTGAAACGGTATGTACTAAATTTATTAAGCTCAAAATCTGTAATATAAAAACAGAAAATATAAGCTTCAAATAAACAATTACATACTTCCTTAGAATTTTTGCAGGATATTAAATAATTACACTTCTACTTTGATATTTAGCATAAACAAAAAACAAAAGAAGAAACCACTATGACTATACAGAAAAGGTAATGGTTTTCCTAATTAATTTAAAAGCTACTGAACTAATTGTGAAGCCTCTCAGGCCTTACATCAAGTTCCATCATTTTGGCCAAAAAATTGTCATATTTTATAATTGAAAGCTGCCATAAAAAATTTATTGGTTACTAAAATTTGATATCATGGGAGAATGTTGCAAACTCCAAAAAAAAATAGTAAATTATTTTTTACTTTAAAAGTTCAACTTTAGCATACTAAACTTACTGTTAGCTTTAATATATATATATATATATATATATATATATATATATATATAAGGATCAATTTCAAAATATCCACCTCACTCAAACTATCTTTCCCACATTTTAAATGTTATTTACAGTTTGTTCTGTTTTATAATCATTGTTCTTTTTACTAATCATCATTCACCACATACATTGAAAATTTCTACCAAAAAGAAAAGAAAAAAAAACATACATTGAAAACAACCAACAGATACGTATTCAGATACAATAATTATAACCTTGTACTATCAAAACTTACAAAATAATTCATTAGGCCGTAGAAGGAAAAGAAAATGAATCAGCGTAGATCTTACCAGGACTCTGAAATATAACTAACAAGTTATTTTAAAGCATGATATTACCAGAAAACTTCATATTAACGGTATAAGTAGGTATATCATATTAAATAGATGACTAATCCATGTCCCCCCCCCCCCCCCCCAAGTTTGGCATAAAGAAATCGTCAAAAAGACAATCCACTCAACAAAACACACATGTAGATGCAAAACACAGCTTGACCATAAGGGAATGATCCAATATCTCAAAATTTTCACTTATTATTTTAGATGTTGACAAAGGAGATATGAGCACCTACGACAATCGAGGCAACATTTGATAGCGAGATACTAATCACAAGACTTAATTTTAGACTTAATTTTGAAAGATCAATGTCCACAAATATGCAAATACAAATACCTCAATGAGAACTCTGTCTTCACTTTTACAAACAATTCCATAGTACTTTGGCCGACCTGAAGTCACATGCGAAAAATGAAATATAAATAAAGAGGCGATTCTATGTGTATGTACACATAATGAAAAGAAACACGTACCAGAGGAGCAGGTGAGAATTGGAAATCTGAAAAACTGAAAGAGAACTAGAGAAGAAGTTTGTTGGGAAAGATATCTGGATAGTGGAGAGAACAGGAAACGTGGTTGGAATGAGATAGAGAAGAAAAATATAATTAGCGCCAAAATTGATAAAAACTAGCGCCAAAAAAAAGAAAGAAGAAAAGAAGAATAAAGACATTCATGATATTTTGTATTTTAAAAAAAAAAACTTTCGTTAAAATGTTCATCAAATTCCTTCTTTGCTCTTTTCCACATTTATGTAGTAGTATTTTTCCCTCAAACAAACACTTGGGTTGAGAGGCAATTTCAGTTTGGATGGACTTTGGTGAGATTGAAGTTGCCTTCTCTCATGGACATTTAGTTGAACACCTTACTTACAAGCCTAAATATACAAAACTAGCAAAAAAAGGGAAGAAGGAACGGATATAACCTTTGAATGCTTGCAATTGATGATGTACCCTGTACCAGGTGCTGGTAATTAACCGTGTATGTATGTATATGAGACGTTTTTGAATTTTGATTCAAGAATTTAGGGCTAGATGTGTTCCAATACAGCTGAAGAAGTGTAATCATCGGTAGAGGAGTTGGGGCTTCTAAATATACCATTTATCTAAATAGAAAATATTATAAAATTGTTAAAATTAAATAGTTTAAAAACATCAACCTTTTAAATTTTAAATAATTTTTTTTATTTTTTTATTTTTTTTCTTCTTTTCTCTTTTTTTAGCATTAGATTTTAAATTCTAAATAAAGTTGTGCCATCTCAATTGAAATTTAATTTTTAATGGAGACTCTTGCATAAATAAATAAAAGATTTATAGTTTCAAATTAACATTACTCGCCTAGAAAGCACAAATATTTTTAAACTATTATTTTATTATATCATGAAATATTTGTGTCGGACATCGCTTACTTATTAAATTTAAAAATTAATGTGTATCGTATTCTTAAAAGGCAAGTAACATGTTTTGACTTTTTTAAGTTTCGTATTTTTTTGGTTCATGATTTTATTTTTGTATTCTTATTTCTTTTCATCACTCAGATTGAAATATTTTCTTTACATTAAGTCAAGATGCCTTTATTGATATACATATGCAATTGTAAACTAATGAACATAAAGGAATCGATAATATGTCATTAATAAAACTCTAATACATCTTAAGACATTATTAATATATATTGTTATTACTTGATGCAGTAATTATGAAAAGGTAAAGTCCATCTACATTAATTTGTATAGAGGCATGCGAAGCACATAAGAAGAAGTCACATAAGCATCTTCTTGCAACATGATGACATTTTTTGATGGAATTGAATTTGAAAAAAAAATTATCTTTAAATTGCCATATAATGAATTATAGGTATATTTTGCAAATTGTATCAATTATGATGTGGCATGATTCCAGATTACACCCCCATCAAATTAGTTTGTTAAAATGTAAATATGGTGTTAATTTTTTTTAATACGGTGGTAATTAATGTCTCAGTTTTGCAATTTTTTTTTATATAATTAATATAATGTATGTAATGTACATTATGTTTTTGACTTAAAGATATCTTATTAATTGTCTCGGTATATTTGTAATAATAAGACTTAAAGATATCTTATTAACACTTTCATGTTTTGTGGATAATATAATATTTTTTCCTCACTCAATAAATTCGATTATTTAATTGATTGTATCCAACCAAAAATTTTATACTTATATCTTATCGTGTAAATTATAATAAATATATTAACTTTTCAAAGAGTGTTTATTATTATGATATTTTATATACTTTTTGTAAGTAGGAGGAGTTTTAATTTTAATTAAATTCTAAGAGTCCTATTTTCATTCAAATAAGTATTTTTAAAGAATTTAAATATAATAAGATATAATATATTTTACCAAATTATCCTCTAGTTAAACATTGTTAAAAGTATTATCTCGAAAATATTTTAGGCGATGCGTATTTTGTAAGAAACCAAAAACTCAACTCATACTTTTATAAGATAATAATATATAGATAGATATAGATTATGTTAATCATCCTATCTAAATAGAAGCCAAAAACTCAATAACATAATATAATATATAGATAGATATAGATTATGTTAATCTCTAAGATGCAACCAACACTTCGAGATTTTGTTTATGCAGGGAGGACCATCACAGGCGTTTGAGCCTCAGGAACTGGGTTTCCTTTTATGCGTGGGTTCTTCCGGCTAGGATAACACCAAGAGTGCACAGTGCAGCTAGGATGCAGCTATGGTGAAGATGATGCGGTGCTTGGGAAGATGACGAAGATAAAGGAAAGTATGCCCAGTTTTAGAGTGCGGTGAGTTATGGGAGAGATGACTTGGGGAAGAAAGCATGTGTTCTCCCTTATTTATATGTTAGGGGTGAGGGTAGTTCTGGTAATTTGACCATGTGGTCCCAAACCTGTGTTGCCCTAACACGTGGCGGCCTGTGACGGTATGAGAACGATGGCTCTGAAAAGCAGGCGGCGTGTCAGGTACGAGGTGCGCACTGCCGTTGTGTCAGAGGTTGTTGGTGAGGGCCGTGCGCTGGGAGGCTCGAGATCGGTCCTGCAGGTGTACGGATGCCTTACAAAGGGGAAGGCCATACTCGAGCGCAAGTGACGCTTGAAGGGACGTACGAGGGGGTCTTCCCTGGCAGATGACCTATGAGCGTCAACTACACGAGCGTTAGAAAGTAGGTGCCCTCGGGGGGTGCCTCCCTGGGAAGGGTGGCTCTGAGGGCCGTGGCGTGAGCGTCAGGCTTGACAGCTTGAACCCCTTACCTGAACAGTTGGCCGAGGCTTATGAGCCTGTATTAGTCAACAAGTGAGTGGGCTGGGTTGGCCCGCGAGCCCATCAATGCGAGCATCCAATCTCTAAGTCGGCAGATGGCGACACGTGATTATAATTTAAGAAAATTTATGGACATAGGTAATTAGAATTATAGACTTATATAACTAGAATTACATTAGGATTGATTTATTGAAAATTGTCTTATGTAACTCATTCAAGAGTCCTATTATATATTAATAAGTATTTTTTAAATATATTTAAGTTAATAATTTATAATATGTATTTACATAATTATCCTTAACTAATAATTATTCATATAATTATTATGAGTTTATTTTAGGTGATCTATATTTGTAAGAAATTTTTGTGTTTTTATAAGATAATAAATAATATATAATATATATATAGATATATAGATAATGTACGTTCTTTCAAGTTACATGTATTTTATATAATTTTAGAAACCATAAAACTAGATAAGTTAGTTTGTATACAAAAATACTTAAATATTTAATTAAATACTTATACTATAAAGGGCATCCTTATTATGTATTCTATATTTCTATTGATACAAACAGTTATTACTAATAGAATCGTGTTTTATTTATACTGACTCTTAACTCCTAACAATTTAACTATATTCCCAACAATTTATACGTTTTTAATTGTCGTAAACCCAATAGCACTTCGTCTTTGTTGTGTTTCAAAATTAGAAAATCAAATCACACTCCAAATTCCACCTGAATTCCCTGGCAGTACAGATAAAGGAAAGCGAAAACCGCCGTCTCCGGCCAAGCTATCATTTGAATCGCCGCTGCCATCACTGCTGTGTCACCAAATCTGCATCACCCGGTTACGTCGCACTTCGGCATCGCCTCCCCAGTGCTGGTCGCCACTCTCCCCCATCTTATCTCCGCCACTGCTTTTTAAGTCGCACAATCATCGCCCCCTTTGCACCGTCGGTTAGTAATCAATGTGTGATTTTCAAATTCTTGTGTGTTTAATTCTTGGGTTTTGTAATCGTTTTTATTTATTTTCCTCACTCACTGGTATATTTGATATGTGTGCAATTCGTTGAATAGAAACAACTATTATAATGATAATTAGACTACAAATCGATAAATTAGTTTACTTTTAGGAACTGATTTGGTAAATTTGGTATATTCTTGATTTCTCGTTTTGTGGCATTTTTGGGAATCAGTATGTTTCTGCAAATCAGTATGTTTTTTGAATTTGTATTGATTTCGAAATTAGTTCTATGTTGGAACTTAATTAATTAAAAATATGAGTCTTGTAATCATTAAGTAAGATGCATGTAAAGCTTTAATAAGAGAGGATCAATGTGGGATTTTATGGGAATTGAACAGTGAATGAAGAATATATCTCGTTTTCTATTGTAAAGTTGGTCGAATGCATCCAGAATTTGCAGTTCTCCTAGGAAACAATCTTTGTAGGCACCCAAGAGCACCTTATGCTAGTGGAAGCATGACTTTGTGAGTTAATTGTGCTGAGATTGAAATTTTAGAATCTTGGACATTGAATACATGAAACTGAGAAAGTAACATACGAGTGTCGCATATATATCTTAAACTAAGTAATGTGATTTTTGACATGTAAATCGAATTAGTACTGCAGTAATATGTCAATCATAAGAATAAACTAGGTAAAAATGCAAGAAAACACCAACTCTAACATGTATTGTCTTGATTTTAGAAACTTATCATGATGTCTTCTAGTTATATGGTGTCACGTTAATTGTTTCATTCTAGTACCTAAAATACTTCTTTATGTGTAGCCTTTTGTATTCTTTGTAGATTTTGGCTTATTCAAATGGATAGGGAGTGGATAAAACTCACTGACTATACTGCACAAGAATATGTTAATGGAGTTAAATATTTCATGGGATTTGCTTTAGATAACCTAGGGCGGGGGAAAGATATGCTTTGTCCTTGTGGAGAGTGCTTGAATTCTAAATTTCAACCACCTCATCTTGTGAAATTCCATTTACTCACCAAGGGAATGGATATTGGTTACACTGAATGGATACACCATGGTGAAATCCCATATTTATATGATGATAATGATAATGATCATGGTTATGTGGATGACACATTTGAGGAAGAGGAGATGTTGGAGGATGTAATACTTGCTGCTAATACTGAGAATGCATCTGACTATTATGATAGAGAAGATATTAATGGACCAAACGTCGTAATGGATGATGAATTGGAAAATTTTCAGAGATTGTTGAGTGATGCACAACGCAAGTTATATCCTGGTTATTCTAAATCGCTGCTATCTTTCATTGTCAAGTTGCTTCACATAAAGGTTTTGAACAAAATGACTAACAAATGTTATGACATGATTGTTAGTTTGTTCAAGGAATATTTGCCGGAGGCTAATGTTATTCCTCCTTCATTTTATGAATCGAAGAAATTATTAAAAGGCATTGGGTTAGGTTACGAGATTATTCATGCATGTAAAAATGATTGCATTTTATTTTGGAAAGAGCATGAAAGTTTAGATAGTTGTCCAGTGTGCAAAGAGTCCAGATGGAAGGTAAATGATGGCAAAGGAAAGTTAATTCCTCAAAAAGTATTGCGTCATTTTCCATTAAAACCAAGACTACAACGACTGTATATGTCAAGGAAAACGGCCTCGGATATGAGGTGGCATAACAGTGACAAAGTTGAAGAGGTTGGTACAATGATCCATCCTGTAGATTCTGAAGTTTGGAAAGATTTCGACAAACAATACCCCTGGTTTGCTGAAGATCCTCGTAACGTACGACTTGGGTTGGCTACCGATGGATTTAACCCTTTCGGTACCATGAATAATTCTTATAGTATATGGCCAGTGGTTTTAATGGTATACAACTTACCGCCCTGGCAGTGCATGAAAGAACCTTATTTGATGATGTCACTTCTAATTCCTGGTCCTCGATCGCCTGGAAAAGATATTGATGTATATCTAAGGCCGTTATTAGACAACCTTAAAGAATTATGGGAGTCAGGAGTGAGGACACGTGATGTAAAAACTGGTGAATGTTTTCGATTACATGCAGCAGTTTTATGGACAATAAATGATTTACCTGCATATGGTGATGTATCCGGACATCAAACAAAGGGATATTGTGCTTGTCCTAGATGTAGTTCAAATACTCCGTCTCGAAGATTGAGAAGTAAGATTTGTTATATTGGTCATAGAAGGTATTTGCCACGATATCATCCATACAGGAAAAGTCTAAAATTTGATGGTGAGACAGAATTAAGGCCAAGACCTGTTGAATTGTCTAATGACCAAGTTCTATCCCAATTGAAAGAAGAAGAAAATGTTATACTTGGGAAGCATTCTAGAGATAAAAAGAGAAAGTATTCTTCTCAAAAGCCTTGTTGGAGTAAAAAGAGTATATTTTTTGAGTTGCCATATTGGTCGAAACTCAAATTGCGACATAATCTTGACGTAATGCATATTGAAAAGAATATATGTGATAATTTGATGGGCACAATACTAGACATTGAGGGTAAATCAAAAGATACAGAAAAAGCTCGTTTGGATTTAGAGGATATGGGTATAAGAAATGAGTTGCAACTGAAACGTGCAGAAGAAGGTGCCAAAACAAATAAAGAAGGGAAAGTTAAAATTTTGAAGCCTCGTGCTCTTTATACTTTATCCCAAAAGCAAAAGAGAGGGTTTTATGAATTCTTGAAGACAGTAAAATTTCCGGACGGATATGCTGCAAATATCTCTAAATGTGTGAATATCAAAGATGGCAAGATCACGGGATTAAAAAGTCATGACTGTCATGTTCTATTACAACGTTTGCTTCCGGTAGGAATGCGTGGATACTTACATAAGGATGTCCTTGATGCCATAACCGAGTTGGCAGGCTTTTTCAGGCAATTGTGTTCTAGAAAACTTAAATTGGATGTCCTTGAAAATTTGGAAAAAAAAATTCCTATCATATTATGCAAGTTAGAGATGATCTTTCCACCTGCTTTCTTTAATGTGATGATTCATCTAGCAGTTCATTTGGCACAAGAAGCGAAGCTCGGGGGTCCTGTTCATTATAGATGGATGTATCCTATAGAAAGGTATGTATATATATATGTGTGTATATTTAAAAGTAGCTTTTTGATAAAACCTTTTCTTATATTTATCCTAATCTAAATATAGGTATCTCAGTAGTTTAAAAGGGATGGTTCGAAATAGAGCTCGTCCCGAAGGTTAAATTGCGGAGGCTTACATTGTGAAAGAATGTTTAACCTTTTGTTCTTTGTATCTTCATGGAATTGAGACAAAATACGATAGAGAAGAAAGAAATTATGATGGCGAGGAACATTCAAATGCAACACTATCTATTTTTAAGAGTAAAATTCGAACTTTTGGAGAAACAGATTTTTTCCAAGTGAATTCTCAACAATATAGTGAATTGCATTGGTTTGTATTGAATAACTGTGTGGAGATAGAGCCGTATTTGAGGTAACAATAATCTAATTTATTATTATAGTATAATATTTAAACTATAAATATAGCATAATATTTAATCATGCAACACTAAACTATAATTTTGCTTTTATGCAAAGAGCACGAAGAAATACTCCAGCGAGAAAATGCTACTGATTGGAGGACAAAGCACAAGAAAGAGTTTGCATCGTGGTTTGAGAATCGAGTAAGATTCCCAATCTATTTAAGAGTTTTTTTATTAAAAAATATTTTTTGATTATAAGATATACTAACTCGATTATTATATTAAATTTAGATAAAAGAGCTTCGACGTATAAATTCCTCGGAAGCTACAGATGAACTTCTTGCTCTTGCATCAAGTCCTGATTATCGAATTAGTAATTGTAGTGGGTGCATAGTAGAAGGAGTTAAATATCTAACAAAAAAAAGAGATAGTCGGCGAGTAACACAAAATAGTGGAGTGTGCACAGAATCTATACATAAGGGAAAAATGATCAAATTTTATGGAGTTTTAGAAGATGTAGTTGAGTTGAATTATGTTGGTGGTTTTTGCTCAGTGTTATTTAGATGTAGATGGTTTGACTTGGATAAGCATAAACCAGAAAAGATAGATAGTGATATTACTAGCATAAATGTAAGTAGATTATGGTATGAGAGCGAGCCTTATGTCTTAGCTAATCAAGTAACCCAAGTATTCTACGTTAGTGATACCAAATTAGGTGGAGATTGGAAAGTGGTACAAAGTGCTCAACATCGACATCTAATTGACCCACCGCTTCTTCAGTTTGTTGATGAAAATGAACTTAGTGGCAATGATGCATATCAACAAGAAAATTGTATTGATATTGAAGTTTTAGATAGTGCGCAAGAGGTTCTATCAGTTGCCCGAAATGATGAAGCACCATTAGAGATTGAAATACCTGAAAAAATTATTCACCCACGTGTTGACAATAATAAAGATGAAGAAGAAGAAGAAGATCAAGACGAAGATGGGACACTTGATGAATACTGGAGTAGTCAGGATGAAGCTGCATCTCAAGCTTATGATGATAGTGACTTGGATTAGTGTATAAATGTAGGTATGATTCACTTATTTATTTTTTACAAAAGTATCACTTATAAAATTTTAGTGTTTTGTTTAATTACTTTTGTTAAGTTTAATGAAATTGACAATTATATAATCTTTTCACAGGGTCGTATTTATGTGCGTATATATATACTAATCAGGTATGTACGAATTCCTTTATAATTTTGGATATTGTTTCATGTTCTTGATGCTTTCTCATGTATATTGAAATGATAGGTTGATGAAAAGTACCACTTTTTGTGCAACACTTATTTATTTTGTAGGTTTTCAAAGATGAGATGGATGAAGGCATCAAAGGTGCATTTGATTAGTTGATGGAAAAGCAAATGTTACTTTTTTGTTGGATTTTGGTTATGATCATCTAAGGTAAAAAAAAAAAATTTTGGTCAGTTTTAATATTTTGGAAATTATTGTATGTTGGTTGGTTGTGTTCTCTTTTTCTGGTAATTTCAGTTTTTTATTACATGTTTACAATAATAGTTAGTAATATTTCGTATGATATTGGTTGATGGAGACAATGATTTGAAAAGAATACCCAAAGAGAATTTAGAACAATTAAGAGCTTTTGAATTGTGAACGCTTTATTTGTCTTAAAGAAATTTAAATTTTGATGTGTATGTTTGGAATGGGAAATACATTCAAACAAAATCTATTCTGCGAGATAGAGAGAAAAAAATTGGATGGTTTTTGTAGGCATCTTTCTCAGTTATATTTCTTGGGATATTATAAATTTCAATGATTCTATGGGCATCACAATGGTGAATATGTTCGTGTTTTATTGTTGTAATTGATTTTGATTATAGCCTAACATGTAAAATTGTTTCAGGTTGCAAAACTAATTAAAAAGGAAATTATTTTGATTGGATTTACTGTTTTTGTAGGTAAGCTTCAAGAAGTGGTACATGCTTGTATAGAGACCCTCTCTCGAGCAGGAATAAATTTGGGTGGTAATTGGGGACAAGATGGAAACAAAATTAGTATTGCTCATGGTATTAAATTTGACGATTTAATTTTTTGTTTGTGTGTGTACCCCTTCACTGCTACTATAAAGTTTTTGGAGTTGGATGCATTGTATATATTTTGGAAGTGTTGGTGTTAAATTTATTTAGTTGGAATATTTAGTGAGGATCGAAACTGTGTCATTTGGTGATGGAGCAGAATATTGGACTGGAATATTTGCTTTGAATTGATTTTTGTAGAATGTTGGGATGATTGTGCCAGAAAAAAATGTTGAAACTTGATTGTACGATACTAGTTTTGTCAGATTTGGAATTTTGTATATATAATATAAAACAAAAAAATTTTATTACTTTTTGGCAAGCCTATTTGATTGTTCCCATGATTATAATACCAATCAATACTAATTAGTTATTAATAAGTGTACCTTAGAAACCATTCAAATTATTTTTGCAGCCATTATTTGGTGGCTAATGCGTGTTTATTAATGACCAACAATTAATTTTTGGCTGCTAAATTGTAAATACTATAATATAGTTTGTGACAATATTAAATCAATTGTAACAAACTTTTTGGTTGCTAAAAGTGTATTTTACCAACCAGATTTTTTCGTCAGGATATGGTGGCTAAAACATAATATACACGACTATTGTTGCAACCAAAAAAATCAAAATTGCAACCAATGTCGTGGTTGCTATAAGATTTTCTTTTACCAACGAAAAGAAAATGGTTACTGTATATAAAACTATAGCAACGATTTTAAGGTTACAGTGACCATGAATTTTACATTAGCGAGTAAAAAATTTGGTTGCTAAATATTCTACTTTCAATAACCAACGTTGGATGGTTGCTAAAATTGTATTTTTAGCAACAAAATTTGTAACTGGTCACTGAGTACTTTTAGCAAGTACCCTGTTGTGACCACTTGTGACCAACCTAATTTTGGTGGCTATTGCTTTTAGTGACCTTATTTTTACTTTTATCCACCATAAAAGATAGTCGTTGAAAGTACTTTTTGTTGTAGTGTATCCCCTTTAACTTTTAACAAATGTCATATTTAACCACTTATAACAAATTTTAAGCGTTGATTTTTCTTCCATCACAGAGACCCAAGCGTGAAGATCACCGCAATCGTGTTCATCTATCCAAAGCAGACAAAGCCCATGCTTTAGTCGTCCCTATTAGCCACCGAGAGCCACTGCAAAGCTCCGTTCCTCGTGCGTCGTTCTTAACTGATGTTTTCTCCCTTGTCGGTTGTCGAATTTTGGTTTCAACTCAATTGTTGTTTTTATTGAATCGAGAGCTTCGATTTGACATATAATATTGACACATTTGAAATCTGTTATGTACATATTTAATTTGTTAAAAGGATTAAGTGTGATATTATTTAAAGATTATAGAGATAATCCCACTAATTCAAATGTTAAAGAGATATAGTATACTAAAAACCTATGATGCACGGACAAGGACACGGCGACACGGATTTTTTTAAAATTTTAGGACACGACACGGCTCCGACACGGCTATATTTTATATATAAATAATTATATTTTATAAATACTAATTTATTTTATTATACTATGTGGACATTTTTTTTATTTAACTATGTGGACTCTTTTAATAACTATGAATTAAAAACAACAAAAACAAACAGCCCAATAAATGAAAATATGGCCTTGAACTGAAATGCAAAATTATGGCCCATTAACATAGAATCATAGATTTTTTCTTTTTTAATAAAAATGGCGTGAATGCTAGGGCTTGACTTGACCCATTCCTCTTTTTCTTTAGTTTTTTCTGGAAGCACACAGAGACTCAGAGAGAGAAGCTATTTGAGAAGTGTAAGGTGCTGAAAGCCGAAAATTACTTGAACCCCTCCCACACTCTTCCATTCTCATCACTTCCATTTCTCAATCAATCATCGCAGGCCAAAAACCCCTCTCTCTCTCTCTCTTAATTTCTTATTCACCAAAGAACAAAACTAAATATGAGCAGCAGCAGCACCACCAAGAGAAGATTTTCGAGCAGAGGCCTCGGAGGAGTGCTCAGAGACCAACGCGCCAGGCTTTACATCATACGAAGATGTGTCGTCATGCTTCTCTGCTACCATGATTGAACCCACATCTTCTCTCTTTCTTTTCTTTTTCATAGAGTGTAATGTAAATAGCATCGCCTCATGGGAGAAATTAGCCTTGAGGTCCACCAATTTTGTACTAATTAAGGGCCTGGTTCCCTTGTATACATATCCATATAGGACTGGTTTGATTCAATTGATCCAGATTTCTGTTCGAATTCCTCTTTTGATTCCTTCGTTTCAAGGTGAGGGAACCAGCCGTGTCGGACACTCTGCCGACACCGTGTCCTTTTGTTTTTTTTTTTTTATTTAGGACACGGGTCTGACGTGTCGGACACATATCGGACCCGTATCCGAGGCGTGTCCGTATCCGTGTCGGACACTGCATGAACGAATTTTTTACCGTGTCGGTGCTTCCCAGCTAAAAACTAAAAGAGGTGGAGTTTTAGGAATTAACCTAAAAATTAATGAAGTGGGAGTGTGGAACTCAACCCATGACCTAGCTTAATTTTGAGGTGACTTCGTTCAGTCCCTTTTGTTAATTTTACATCGTTGGGGTAATCGAAAAATAAGTGATGATTCTCTTCGAAAAAAGTGTTATTAATTCTATCGATTGTAACAAATAAAGTTTTCTAAAATCAAACAAAAGTATAGATACAAGTTTAAACAAAATAGAAAAAAGAAAAACTAGAAGAATAATAAATGTGTGTTTTGCCAAGCTAATGGCACTCTATTAAAAGTTGGCCGCCCCATCTATCTCAAGTTAGTCCAATCTAAAGAAAATTTTTATTAAAACTTTTTTCTTTTTGGAAAATTCTTATTAAAACTTGACTCGTTTGAATATTGATAAATTATATAGTAATTGAGCTATTTCTTTAGATTTTCGCTATTCACACTATAAATATAAAATATTCGAACTATTATTATATTGATTTGGTCGAATCAATTTTGCTCTAAAATTACCCTTCATCTAACAATCTAACTTTATTTATTACCTAAAATATTCTTGATACTTATAGTAGTCTATTATACTGATTGACTGATTGTCGATAATGTGTTGTTTTATATACTCAACTAGCAAAAACCCCGTGCATTGCACGGAATATTTAAAATAATCCTATATTTTGAGTTATTGATTTATCTTATAAAACTAAATATTTAAAATAAAAGTTAAAAAAATCTAAATTTGATGGTGCAGGAAAAGGATTCCTAAAATGCAACCAACACTTTCAAGATTTGTTTAAAGGAAAGGGAAGACCATCACAGGCTGTAATGCCTCAGGAACTGGGTTTCCTTGACAGCGTGGGTTCTTCCAGCTAGGATAACACCAAGGATGAATGTGTGGTGAAATGGTGAAGTATGCAAAGCTTGATTATGCAGCAATGGAGAAAAACCCTAGTTCAGTGCAAGTGGTTTTAGGGAAGAAGATGACTTGGGCCAGAAAGCATGCGTTTCTCCCTATTTATATGTTAGGGGTGAGGGTGCTTTGGGTAATTTGACCTAGTGATCCCAAACCTGTGTTGCCCTAACACGTGGCGACCTGAGACGGTGTGAGAGTGATGGCTCTGAAAAGCTTGTTGCAGGGCAGGTACGAGGTGCGCGCCTCCGCTGTGTCTGAAGTGGTTAGCGAGCGGCGAACGTAGAGGTGTGTAACCCTGCTTCCCGTACTCTAGAAGGGCTCGTGGAGGGGGCAGTCCATGCTTCAGGGACCGATCCTCGAAGAGATACCTTGGAGTACCAACACGAGCGTCGGTTGCGCTCGATGGGCCCTTGGGGGGGGGGGGGGGGGCACCGGCGTTGGGCGTCCGAGCGTCAGGGTCGTAGCACATGACCGTGATTACCGAGGGCGTCCTTGGTATGGAAGGAGGGAAATCTTGGCGTAAAGCATCCCCAGGATCGTTGACGCGAGCGCTCGAGAGGAATATTGGGGGAGCCCATGTTCGTGACTTGGGCCGAGGCACGCAAGTGTTGCTTGGGGAAGAGGTATAGGGAAAGCGCCGGGTTGGACCCACGAGCCCATTACCACGAGCGTTTAGAATGTCGGATCCTCCAGACCGCGACACATGTACCGTGCTGGCCCGAGCGTAATCCGGCCTCATCATTTGCCCCCTAAATTCTGTAGTAGCGCTTGAGCATACTGTAGAATTTAAAGAGGCGGGCCCTGTCTTTTGAATATACGAGGGTCAAGCCTCAGCGAATGAAGTGCCGGTCTGTCTTCAATAACGGACATCCCCTGACACGGCCATAAATGAAGTCCCATCAGCATTTAATGCGGAGTGGAGACGTGGGCGCGTGTACGGCTAAGTGGGCGTGTGCACTCCGGGACGTGTGAGGCGGTTACCAAAAGTGGGGGGATTTTCGATGCGGGAAATGATTGCATTTTGAATTCCTATCCTGATTAAACGCCTATTTCTCCCCTATAAATAGGGATTTTGAAGGCTTGCTTACTCTTTACGCTTCCAAAATCCTCCAAAGCATTTCAGCTCTTTCCCTGCAAGTTTCAGAGATTTCCGGCGACTTTTTTCTAGGCAACTCCATCTTCAGCTTTAGGTAACTTTCTAAAAACTCTGATACTAACCCTAGATTTAGGTTGATTTAGACGTAGATCTGCGTGTGAGAAAACTTTTAGGTCACTGGGTCCAAACCGTAATCCTTCTTCTTCGTTGAATTTCTATTAAAAGCTCCCCCTTCAAGAACAAGAACAAGCAGTGGCGGCCAATATCGTAGACCAAACGGCGGATGAGATAGAGGAGATGTCTGTGGGGAGTTCTTCTCCTCATGGTGATATTGCAACAGTTGTTCCAATAGCGAGGGTCTCCCCTGATGATGCAATCCCCACTGCCATTCCATTGGCAAGGACTCCCGTAGAGGCTGGGGATGAAGAACTAAACGCTGTAATTCAAGGGATGAACGAGCGGGATCCCCAAGGGGTCGATCAGATTTTTGAGGAGATGAATTTGGTGATGGAGATGCAGAGGCAGGGGGAGAGGGTACTCTCCATACTGAACAGTGCTGTGAGGCCGTACGACCATCAAATTACAGCAGCAATTGCGGCTCTCGAGGGCGGTGTAGGGCCTTCCGAGCGTCAAGTTGGTGGCGAGCCTCCCCGCAAGCGTTAAAGGAAGGGGAAGGAGCCTGTGACGCGAGTGAGGCAAAATAATCCCCACTAGACAGATAGATCACCGGATGACATTGAGAGCATATTGACGCTCAAAGATCTGAAGGATCTGAGGACCAGAGTGTACTGGGACGAGGCTGTGTTCCCAATGCGCCTCCCTGAGTAGGGAGATAGGGCCAACCGTCCGCCACCGGGGATGATGACCGTCTACCAAGACTCCATCCTGGCTGGGGGTTTGAGGTTCCCAATTCCATCCCCCGTCGCTGCTATCTGCAACTACCTCGTTCTCAGCCCTTCCCAGATTCTCCCCAAAGGCATAGCTCTGATAAACGCGTTCGTGATCCTGATGAGGGCCACAGGTCATGAGCCCTCAATAGACAATTTCAACAGCCTAATTCAGGTGGCCCGCTCTCCACGCTCGTCTCCAACAGACGGGTTTTACTACGCCCAAGCCAAGTCAGGGCTTAAAATGATTGACTCGCCCTCGACTTCGTATGGCGAGAATTGGAAGGAGAAATATTTTTTTGTTGGGGCGCCCGGGGGGACTTTTGGAGCTAACCGAGGGTGGATAGTACACGGCGAAGGGCCTTTGGTTAAGAACAGATCCGGGAATAAACTTTTCGAGCATTCGGCGAAGAGCCTGGCCCTCGTGATGAAAAACGAGAAGAGATTGATTAAAGCCAAGGACCTAATGAGGAATGAGGGGATACTATTCCGATATGGGCTCTCAAATCCCCCAGACATGATAAATAGGCCTCCAGCTCAGATCATGGCCCTCGATGGTTAGATTCTAGGAACTAACTCTTCTAGCACTTAGAACAACCTCACTAACCTGTCCCTGTTGTATTATGATAAGTATTTCGATGACACTTCTCTAACGTTCGCTTTTCTTTCGTTTGCAGACGCAGAGCTACTAATGGTTGGACCCACCGCCAAGGGAATCCTAGTACTTATGCGCACTCAAAGAGCTAGGGCCAATCAGCAGCAGCAACCACCACCCCAGAACCAACAAGCACCAAATGCCCCCCGAGGGTGCCGCCTCAGGCGAGGGTCGGGGCGTGGTGCTGGCGGCCGAGGGGACGGAAACATAGTGGACCTGACCCTCGAAGATGCCCCAGTTGTTACCTCCCCCGTTGCTCCGGCGGCGCCCGCTCCAGCGGGCTCGCACGCATCCAACAGCAACCACTCGGGCTTCGCTGTCCAAATTTTTGAGGCAGTGCGGGCTGAGCATTCCGGGAAGAGGAAAAGGATGCCGGACGCTATTCCCATCATCGGAAAGGGGAAAGAGGTGATGGTGGGCCAGCTTGGTGAGGGTGGCGATACCTCATCCTCTGAGGATGAGGATTTTTGGAAGGATGGCTGCAACGGCGATGGTCGGTACAGGCGCCCAAGACAAGAGGGTCCTGTGCTACTGAGGCGATGCTCGACTACCCGCAATTTGGTCATGGGGGGTTGTGACAGATTTGCAATTCTCCGGGGACTATGCCAAGTTGAACGAGCAGGAGGCTGCCCGGGTGGTAGACGATGCCTGCTATGCCCTCGTAACGGTACACCTTTGAACTTTCACTAATAACTTTCACTCTCAGATTATCTCTGTAATAACTTCCATTTTTTTCTGGCTTCTTAGGAGGTACTCCCCCGGCTGAAGAATCTACAAAAACGGGCGAAGATCTATTCCGAGCACAAGGCCAAGTACAAGAGGTTGCTGCGTGTCTCTGATCCTAGTCAACTGCAAGAGGATTACAACAACGTTTCGGCAGAGCTCACGTCGCTCAAACTTGATCATGAGGGGGTATAGAGGGCGTTGAAGAATCAAGAGGATGCTTATCAGAAGCTAGATGACAGGCATAAAAAGTTGAAAAGCGGAGCGCAACCGGCTGAGGACTGACAATGAAGAAATGAACAAGCATCTGGCCGAGCGTAATCAGCAGTTTGAAGATACCAGAAAAGAGCTTGCTGATTTGCGTGGGCAAATGGAAGGCTTGGAATCGAGGGTCGCCTGGGATGCTGTAGTTAAGTTCGTGTGCTCTAAAGTGTTCGCTTTTGCAGCAAACTTGCACTGCCTGGACAACGCTTGCCGCTTCTTCTGGAAGTCCGCGGGCTAGCTGATCAAGCTTGGCGTAGTGCCCCCATCCACACGCACTAACGAATGGCTAAGGATGGATCTTGATGTGAAGTTTGAGCCAGTGGCCCCTAGCGATCCAAATGATGATCTCACCGAGCCGGAGTACAATGACTTGGTCGTTATGCTCCAAAACGAGTACATGGCGGCCAACCCCATTGACTTTGAGCCTCTGGCAATTGAAGAGGAAGGTGCCACCATGGATGCTCAAGATGGCTCTGGTCCCAGAAACGCCCAAGCTTCTAACGCTAATGTCCTGGCTCCTGTTCCTCTGTCAACTGCTCTTTCGGAACCCGAGAGTGAAGCCCACTGATGCTTCATTTCTATTCTTCCAAAGTTCTGTCTGCTTATTTCCATTTCCATTATGAACACTTTAAGCTTTTGTATTTGATTTCTGAAAAACGATAGTGTACTACTTGTTTTCTGCTTTTGGCAGTCCTTTCTTGCACGTAATAAAGCTTCATTTTCTTCAAAGTTGAATTCTGAGTGTTGTCTGTTTGAGTATCCTAATGTTCGAATGTTTGAGACGGGATTGCGTGAGCGCGAGGGTGTCCCCTAAGGGGGTGCCCTGACCGTATTTTACCATAAGGCTCTCAGTTTGAACTTAGGAATCCACCAAGAGATTTGCTAAGTGTGAGGCAATGGCGAACGTAGCCGTAATGTGAATTTTTGACTTAGGAATGCGTGAGAGGAATAGCCAAGTGTCTGTAACCCGCGGGCATATGCATTCCCCTTGAAATGAGGGCTTTTGAGGGGTTTACGAGCGTGAACTAGAGTGACCAGCGTCTAGTTGGTGTAATTAAGCATACAGCAACCCCCCCTCTAGGACTCACTCATTTAAGGGTCGGTGCACTTGTGAGCGTGCACTTATGAGCGTCAAGATACACGCCATGGAAGGCCCTTGACCCACCGAGCATTAACTTAGAAAAGGTCCGCTCGTTTAAAAGCCTGGATCAGGTGGTCATCAAGTCGCTCGTCGTGGAGGACGCTCGACACGGCACAGGCGTTGATGTAATTGATAATTCAGATCATTAATTGAAGCAAGTAAATTGTAAATAAGAACTGGAAAATACTCACTGACATGTTTGTATTTCTAGTCAAAAGGAATTACAGAGTGCCTCGTGTGGGCAATTACAATGATTGCAACTACACGTAGAACCGTCTAAGGTTACATGCATTCCACGGTCTAGGGAGACGCTCGCCTTGCAAAGTCTCTAGAAGGTAGGTATTGTTCGCGCGTACCTGAATGACTTTGAAAGGGCCTTCCCAATTGGTATCCAATTTACCCACTTGTTTGGACACTTCCACTTTTTTGAGGACCAGGCCCCCCAGCTGGAAGGTCCTCTCCCTGACACGTCATTTTCCTCCCGAAATTCTTTGCCTTTCTTTACCATTTTCATTTGTTACTCCATATCTCCCACTATGCGCTCACAACATGACAATTAGGCTTGGATCTGGAAAATGAACTCCAACCCGTCCGAAGATAAAACCTTTAGCATCTTGACTTTCCATGAACTTGAAACCATCGGTGCTCCTAACTTCCTCCAATTCTGTAGCACCCGGAACGCCAGGCACCACATCCCCCGCACTATAGCTCCAGTCCACATATGAAATAGTCAATCCATACATGAATCAAAGCTATAGCGAACGGGAGACAATAAAATGACTCAAGGCTAGGCGGGTACCCTCAATTTAAAACCAACCAATCAATCAAATCAGAGTATTAAAAAGGCGGAAGCAGTAACATTCATTAAATACGTATAGGTACCATATTTATTTATATACTTATAGGTACCATCATTTACACTGTTAATACAATATAGATCACAAGGCGATATACAAAATATCCCCAAAACTATACATACAAAATGTGGGAATGAAGTGTGCTAGACCCAAATTTAAAGACCACATGACTCTAAATTCCCGCCTAGCACGCCCTGCAAAACACTGAAAAGTTGAGGTGTCAGTCCAACACGGACTGAGCGAGGGGTATAAATAAATATAAGCGCACATACATGCAAGTTATAACCTCGGGTAATAATTTTGGAAAACCATACGATCTAATAGGGTAAAGAGATACTATCGCCCGAGATTACAACTATTCCAATTTCAATTCAATCAATTCAATTCAATCAATAGTGGCCCGGCGAGTGGGGCAATTCTCCAACCTTACACCGACTGTGTACAATCAATCAATCAATTATTAAGTGATTAGGTGATCAAGCAATTCATTAAGGTGCACAATTAGCAGTTTCAATAACACCTTCTTCCTCCGGGTGATGGTGGGATTGCAAGGCCCCACCATCCAATCAATCTGGGCAGAGGGTACATGAATCCCTAAGCCCGGAACTCCTTCCTCCCCTAATCTCCTAGAGGGTTTAGGGGTCATCCCAATTTGGTGAGGATAGCTCTCGAGTTACCCGTCAGCCCATGCTTTCCCGGTTGGCTCGAGTCACTACCCTCTGGCCCACAGTGCAATACAATACTCGCCCAATCAATCAATCAATCAATCAATTTCTTTCGATAGTTCGATAAAACATTTGAAAACCAATCTCATTTGAAAACTATAAGTATAAATATAGGTTTTGGCTTAAAATATCACATAGGGTTGTACGGGTCCTATGTATCTAAAATTAAACCTCACCTGAACGACCCAAAATAATCCAAGGAAACAGCTCACGGGGCCTGCTCCTCGTCACCAGGAAGCTGGTCTGTGCAAGAAAGACAATTGTCCGTGAAACACGACTCAAAATGTACCAAATAGGACGAACGGCGGAAATGCAACGAGACGACGAGAAAAATGCAATGTACCATGAAAATATTTCGTTTCAACATGTAATCATTCATATAATAGCAATTAGGGGTCAAAGAAGCCGTCCGATCGAGGTGCGAAAATTTTAATTTTATGCAGTGAATTTTCGGACTTTCTGGACTATGGGAACGGCCGTTCCGGCTTCCCTTTGAAAATGGGAAGGGCCGTTCCCAGGCCTGAAGAAAACGCGCCAGCGTTTTTAAAAAGGGAAAACGTTTTAGCCGGGAACGGCCCTTCCGGCTCAAAGGCCAAAATGGGAACGGCCGTTCCCAGTCTCGCTGGCCTTGTCTCAGCATCATGGGAACGGCCGTTCCAGTTTTGAACTGGGCTGGGAAGGGCCGTTCCCAGAATACGTGAGCAAAAGAGTGCAGAGCAGAAAACAGAGCAGCCATGGCAATCCCACAAACAACCATAAAAATGGATGCAAACCAAGTTCATGTGTGAATATAAGATGCAATAAATATGCTAGCATGTATTTTGATTAATAACAAATCATAAAAACACATATTTGCACATTAGATCATCAATAATCCATTATTTGAAACCCCCACACTCATTCATGCCTCAAGTTCATAAAACACAAGTTATATGCATCAATCTTGAGCTCAAAGTTCACATACCAATGAGCAACAACAATTACACAATTTACTCAACCCATAACAAAGCCCTATCCATCACATTTTTACAAGAAAATCATTCAAAGTCCCAAAAATACCTTAAATGCAAGAAATGGAAGAAGAGATGATGAAATGATGTTGATGATGCTTGTATGGCCACAAATCCCACAATTATTGATGATTGCAAGATGAAAACTCCCTCTCCTTCACAAGGGTTTTGTCACGGTTGAGCAAGGAAACAAATGGAGCAAGATGAAATGTTTGTATGTAAGAATGAGGGCAAGGTACGTGAATGCTGCTAAGGAGAAGAGAAGAAATGGCCAATTTGCTAATAAATCCCTTCATTTGTTAAGTTATGCAATTAAGTCCAAATTCAATTTTAAATGATCAATATGGTCCAATTCAATTAGGTCTCACATTCATGCAAATGAACAATTAAGGACATAAAGGAAATAAATCACGTTCGAGAAAATATTTCACATTGCAATCACGTTCAATAATTTCGAAAAATATGATATGATATGAATTTTCGATAAAATAACAAGAATATAATTTTATAAAATAATGTCATGCTATGGAAATTAAAGAAATGAACAATTAAAATAAAATATATCCCTCAAACGCACACGTGTCGTTCATACCTGAATTGCCGAAAGCTGGGGCGTTACAATCCTCCCTCCTTACAAGAATCTGGTCCCCAGATTCACTGATCGGAAGGAAACAACTCTGGATGGAACCGTCTCATTTTGTCTTCGGTCTCCCACGTGGCTTCTTCGGTCTTATCACTTCTCCAAAGAACCTTAACCATGGGAATCCTCCGGTTTCTTAATTCCTGAAACTTCTTATCCAAAATCTTAACCGGTTTCTGAACAAAGGTAAGACTCGGTTCCAATTCCACTTCTTCAACAGGAATGATCTCGGTTTCATCGGGGTAGTATTTCCTCAGCTGAGACACGTGAAATACGTTATGAATCCCCGTGAGACTCGGTGGTAGGTCCAATCAGTAAGCAACTTCTCCAATTCTTTCCACAATCTCATAAGGACCTAAATAACGAGGTTTAAGTTTACCTCCTTTCCCAATCCGAGCAAATCCTTTACGTGGAGACGCCTTCAAGAATACCCGGTCTCCAACCTCAAACTCGAGATCCCTTCGGCGACGATCGGCGTAGCTCTTCTGTCTGTCCTGAGCTGATTTCATCCGTTGTTTTATTAATTGGACTTTCTCAATCATAGCTTCAACGACCTTGGAAGGTCTTTCCAATTTCTCACCTTTCTTAACACCTTCCTGCTTAGTCCATTTCCACTCTTCCAAGTCAAAGAACAACGGAGAACGACACTTCCGTCCATAAAGTAGCTCATACGGTGCCATTCCAATCGAAGCCTGAAAACTGTTGTTGTACGCAAACTCAATCAAAGGTAGCTGATCATGCCAAGAAGACTGGAAATCCAAAGAACTAGCTCGAAGCAAATCCTCGAGATACCTTATTAATCTCTCGGACTGACCATCCGTCTGAGGATGAAAAGCTGTACTAAACTGGAGCTTCGTACCCAAAACCTCTTGCAACTCATGCCACAACCTCGAAGTGAACCGTGGATCTCTGTCTGAAACGATACTGATCGGAATCCCGTGAAGTCTAACAATCTCCCGGTTATAAAGCTCAGCTAGCTTGCGAATCTTATACGACATCCGAACCGGCAGAAAATGTGCAGACTTTGTCAAACGGTCCACTATCACCCAAATCCCATCAAATCCACCTTTCACCTTAGGTAATCCGGACACGAAATCCATCGTCACCTGTTCCCACTTCCACTCAGGAATAGGTAACGGCTGAAGAAGACCTCCCGGTTTCTGATGCTCGGCTTTCACTTTCTGACAAGTGAGACAATGCTTCACAAACTCGGCCACATCTTTCTTCAATCCACGCCACCAATAATATTGCCTTAAGTCCTTATACATCTTGTTTCCTCCGGGGTGGATAGAATAAGCCGATCTGTGAGCTTCCTTGAGCAACACCCGTTTCAACTCTTCGGGTACAACCACTCGGTTCTTGAAACGAAGAAGACCGGTTTCATCGAACCCGAATGGACACTCTGGATCAGCTCTTGCCTTAGCTACCAATCTCTGAACTTCCAAATCTGTACTCTGAGCTTCAAACAACCTGTGCTTCAATTCTGGTTGGACCGAAATATTAGAAACTCGAGCCTTTAGAACAATTGGCTCGATTCCACTACTCTCACCCACTTCCAAGCTCGACACACTAGCCTTCCTACTAAGTGCATCGGCGACCACGTTGGCTTTGCCGGGATGGTACTTGATCGTGCAATCATAATCTTCCAACCTTTCCATCCAACGCCGTTGCCTCATATTCAAATCCTTCTGAGTGAATAAATACTGGAGGCTTTTGTGGTCGGTGAAAATCTCGAAGGAAACCCCGTACAAATAATGTCTCCACTTTCCAAGTGCAAAGACTACGGCAGCAAGCTCAAGATCATGTGTCGGATAATTCTTCTCATGCTCTTTCAACTTCCGGGATGCATAAGCAATTACTTTACCCTTCTGAGTCAACACACATCCCAAACCTTCCTTAGAAGCATCCGTATAAACAGCATACCCTTCAGAACCTTCCGGAAGGGCTAACACTGGAGCAGACACTAACTTTTCCTTCAAGAAAGTGAAACTCTTCTCACAATCTTCATTCCAATCAAATTTCACATTCTTCTTCGTCAACCGGGTTAAAGGAGCTGCTAACTTGGAGAAATCCTTCACAAACCTCCGGTAATAACCTGCCAATCCCAAGAAACTCCTAATCTCAGAGGCATTCCTAGGTTTCTCCCACTTCAACACTGACTCAATCTTGGAAGGATCGACTTCCAAACCGTTGCCCGAAATCACGTGCCCCAAGAATGACACCCTGTCAATCCAGAACTCACACTTGCTAAACTTGGCAAACAACTGATGCTCCTTCAAAGTCTTCAATACCAACTGAAGGTGTCTTGCATGCTCTTCGGCAGACTTCGAGAAAACCAGGATATCATCAATAAAAATGACCACGAACTTATCCAGAAAAGGCCTGAAAATCCTGTGCATCATGTCCATAAAGGCTGCTGGGGCATTAGTCAATCCAAACGGCATCACAACAACCTCATAATGCCCATACCGAGTGTTAAATCCTGTCTTAGGAATATCCCCTGCTCGGATACGCAGCTGGTAGTAACCTTGTCTCAAATCCAATTTCGAATAGACTTTCGAACCCTGAAGTATGTCAAACAACTCCTCGATGTGTGGAAGAGGATACTTATTCTTGATCGTCATCCGGTTCAACTCTCTATAGTCTATGCACATTCTCAAGGTTCCGTCCTTCTTCTTTACAAACAAAACCGGTGCACCCCAAGGAGAAGAACTCGGTCTAATGTACCCAATCTCCAACAACGCATCAAGTTGAGTCTTCAACTCTTTCAACTCGGCCGGAGCCATACGATACGGAGTCTTGGAGTACGGCTCTGCGTTAGGGTACAAGTCGATCACAAACTCAATTTCCCGTTCTGGAGGTAAAGAATCCAATTCCTCAGGAAAGACTTCGGGAAATTCCTTCACTACTTCCGTCTCTTCCAGCTTACTCTGATCCTTAGGTTTGTTGAGAATATAAGCAATGAATCCCGTGGCTCCCTCTCGAACCAACTTATGAGCTTCAGAAAAAGAAAGTAGTGGTACAGTCTTGGAACTCCAACCTACTACCAAATCTGACCCCAACTGAACCTTCTTCGCTCTACAATCAACTGTGGCAGAATGTCTGTACAACCAATCCATACCCAGAATAGATCCATAGCAAGTCATCGGCAGCTCAATGAAATCTGACAAGAAAACCCGACCCTCGATGCTCACCGGAACCTCTCTGAACACCCGATCAGATTCTAAACTACCACCAAAAGGAGTGCTAACCACATAACATGCAGAAGAACGAGAAACAGGCAAAGGCAAAGAAACAGATATAGCACTCGAAAGAAAGGAGTGAGTAGCTCCCGGATCAAACAACGTATGAATGTTCGTGCCATGTATGCAAATGGTACCTTCAACTACCGCGGCTGGATCCACATCAGCATCCTGCTGCTCTCCGTCCAAAGCATAAGCCCGAGCCCTAATCAGTGGTCTCGGTGCTCCTGGTGGTGGTATCTTGCGATCCGGACAACCATCTACCAAATGCTCATCGCTCCCACAAAGTAGGCATAAACCCAAACGCCTCCTGCAGTTATCATAGACGTGTGTCCTCTGTCCACAGAAGGTACAATAAGGTCTCTCGGGTGGTGGTGGCAAAGCTGGAGCAACTGGAGCTCGAATCACTGGTCCTGCTGGTCGGGGCTTCTTCCCTGGGCCCTGTGGAGCTGGTGGTGGAGAAGAATATACCATCGGCCTCTTGCCTGAAGCAGAACCCGAGCCAGAACCCTTATACCCTGATCCGGCACCTCTGAAACCTGATCCAGTACCTCTAAATCCCGATCCTGAACCTGAGCCTGAACCTGAGCCTGAACGGTAGGTAGACCGCCTCGCATTCACTGAATCCTCAACCAATAGAGCCTTCTTGGTAGCCTTTGCCCACGTGCTCGTGTTGACCGCCTCAATCGCTGCCTGAATATCCGGTCTAAGGCCCTGTACAAACTGCATCGCCTTATGGAAATCATCACTCGCTATATTAGGAGCATAGCGGGACAATCTCTCATACTCAGCGATATACTCTGAAACTGACCGGCTTCCCTGCTTGAGCTCTGTAAATTCCTTCAATCTTCTAGTGCGAGAAGATGGAGGAATGAACTTATTTCTGAATTCTCTGACAAACACTTCCCAATTCACTTCCTCGCCTGATGCCTCTAACACTATCCGGGCACTCTCCCACCAAGAGTAGGCCTCACCCTGAATCAAAGAAAGCGTACAACGGGCCTTCTCCTGAGACTCACAAGGAATGAGCTCCCAAACCCTCTCGATCTCCCTGAGCCACTGCTCGGCCTGAATATCATTACCTTTATAAAACTTGGGAGGATGCTGGTTCTGGAACTCCCTAAAGACAGCTGAAATCTGTGCCCCTGGCTGTGGTGGTGGAACTGGTGGTGCTGGAGGAACATGATCCCGGACTCTCTGATCAATAAGACCCACCACTGCGTTCATAAAGTCCTGTGGCTGAGCCTGAGGAGGTGGAGGAGGAGGTGGTGATCTCTCCCTGCGATGATGTCGATGATGTCGATGTCTAGGAGAACGATCGCGGTGATGTCTATCGCGAGCCATCCTGAAATCAAGTCACTATTATGCGTGTTCGGTTAGCCAATGCCAATGTGTGCAAATAATTCACAAATTGCACATAAGTTCAGAAATTTAACAAATCACCCCAAATTCACATAAGTCAAGTAGGTTCAAGTATCAAATAACAATGCAAGACTCTCAAATTGACAATTAGTTCCTATGCCGTGCGACCTAGACTCACAAGACTCGACACTAGAGACCCGGTTTTGCAACCGAGCTCTGATACCACCGTAGGATGTAGCACCCGGAACGCCAGGCACCACATCCCCCGCACTATAGCTCCAGTCCACATATGAAATAGTCAATCCATACATGAATCAAAGCTATAGCGAACGGGAGACAATAAAATGACTCAAGGCTAGGCGGGTACCCTCAATTTAAAACCAACCAATCAATCAAATCAGAGTATTAAAAAGGCGGAAGCAGTAACATTCATTAAATACGTATAGGTACCATATTTATTTATATACTTATAGGTACCATCATTTACACTGTCAATACAATATAGATCACAAGGCGATATACAAAATATCCCCAAAACTATACATACAAAATGTGGGAATGAAGTGTGCTAGACCCAAATTTAAAGACCACATGACTCTAAATTCCCGCCTAGCACGCCCTGCAAAACACTGAAAAGTTGAGGTGTCAGTCCAACACGGACTGAGCGAGGGGTATAAATAAATATAAGCGCACATACATGCAAGTTATAACCTCGGGTAATAATTTTGGAAAACCATACGATCTAATAGGGTAAAGAGATACTATCGCCCGAGATTACAACTATTCCAATTTCAATTCAATCAATTCAATTCAATCAATAGTGGCCCGGCGAGTGGGGCAATTCTCCAACCTTACACCGACTGTGTACAATCAATCAATCAATTATTAAGTGATTAGGTGATCAAGCAATTCATTAAGGTGCACAATTAGCAGTTTCAATAACGCCTTCTTCCTCCGGGTGATGGTGGGATTGCAAGGCCCCACCATCCAATCAATCTGGGCAGAGGGTACATGAATACCTAAGCCCGGAACTCCTTCCTCCCCTAATCTCCTAGAGGGTTCAGGGGTCATCCCAATTTGGTGAGGATAGCTCTCGAGTTACCCGTCAGCCCATGCTTTCCCGGTTGGCTCGAGTCACTACCCTCTGGCCCACAGTGCAATACAATACTCGCCCAATCAATCAATCAATCAATCAATTTCTTTTGATAGTTCGATAAAACATTTGAAAACCAATCTCATTTGAAAACTATAAGTATAAATATAGGTTTTGGCTTAAAATATCACATAGGGTTGTACGGGTCCTATGTATCTAAAATTAAACCTCACCTGAATGACCCAAAATAATCCAAGGAAACAGCTCACGGGGCCTGCTCCTCGTCACCAGGAAGCTGGTCTGTGCAAGAAAGACAATTGTCCGTGAAACACGACTCAAAATGTACCAAATAGGACGAACGACGGAAATGCAACGAGACGACGAGAAAAATGCAATGTACCATGAAAATATTTCGTTTCAACATGTAATCATTCATATAATAGCAATTAGGGGTCAAAGAAGCCGTCCGATCGAGGTGCGAAAATTTTAATTTTATGCAGTGAATTTTCGCACTTTCTGGACTATGGGAAGGCCGTTCCGGCTTCCCTTTGAAAATGGGAAGGGCCGTTCCCAGGCCTGAAGAAAACGCGCCAGCGTTTTTAAAAAGGGAAAACGTTTTAGCCGGGAACGGCCCTTCCGGCTCAAAGGCCAAAATGGGAACGGCCGTTCCCACTCTCGCTGGCCTTGTCTCAGCATCATGGGAACGGCCGTTCCAGTTTTGAACTGGGCTGGGAAGGGCCGTTCCCAGAATACGTGAGCAAAAGAGTGCAGAGCAGAAAACAGAGCAGCCATGGCAATCCCACAAACAACCATAAAAATGGATGCAAACCAAGTTCATGTGTGAATATAAGATGCAATAAATATGCTAGCATGTATTTTGATCAATAACAAATCTTAAAAACACATATTTGCACATTAGATCATCAATAATCCATTATTTGAAACCCCCACACTCATTCATGCCTCAAGTTCATAAAACACAAGTTATATGCATCAATCTTGAGCTCAAAGTTCACATACCAATGAGCAACAACAATTACACAATTTACTCAACCCATAACAAAGCCCTATCCATCACATTTTTACAAGAAAATCATTCAAAGTCCCAAAAATACCTTAAATGCAAGAAATGGAAGAAGAGATGATGAAATGATGTTGATGATGCTTGTATGGCCACAAATCCCACAATTATTGATGATTGCAAGATGAAAACTCCCTCTCCTTCACAAGGGTTTTGTCACGGTTGAGCAAGGAAACAAATGGAGCAAGATGAAATGTTTGTATGTAAGAATGAGGACAAGGTACGTGAATGCTGCTAAGGAGAAGAGAAGAAATGGCCAATTTGCTAATAAATCCCTTCATTTGTTAAGTTATGCAATTAAGTCCAAATTCAATTTTAAATGATCAATATGGTCCAATTCAATTAGGTCTCACATTCATGCAAATGAACAATTAAGGACATAAAGGAAATAAATCACGTTCGAGAAAATATTTCACATTGCAATCACGTTCAATAATTTCGAAAAATATGATATGATATGAATTTTCAATAAAATAACAAGAATATAATTTTATAAAATAATGTCATGCTATGGAAATTAAAGAAATGAACAATTAAAATAAAATATATCCCTCAAACGCACACGTGTCGTTCATACCTGAATTGCCGAAAGCTGGGGCGTTACAAATTCACCTTCTTTCTTTTCCCGAAATCCGAAGTTTCTAAACTCACCCCTTTCTTTTCTTGCCCATGCTTGATTACTAATGGATTGATTTACTTAAAAGTTCTTCTTTAGTGATCCGTGTTGCTTATCATCTACCGATCCTATTTTATTCGAACCTTCTTTGACGATCTTTATTGCTTATCTCTCAACAAGCCTATTTTGCCTTAAATTCTCTTGAAGGTTATCTCCTTTTTTCAGTTTAAACCTCGAATCTAAATAACTCCAAGATTTTCTTCGCTCCATTCCAGAATTAGATGATCCTATAAAGTCTGGTTGGAAAATTTTGTAAAGTAGACATGTATGTTAACCTTGTGAATCGTAATTATCACATACCCCAACTCTATCTCATCGAAGACTCACCATCTCCAATAGGAAGTGCAAACCTTTCCTTACAAATCAACCTACGATTCCAAACTCAAACCATTGAACCATAGCCCATAATTAAAGAAGGCCATGAATCCTAAATCCTTGTATATAATCCCCGACGCCTTCCTTACACAATTCGACTTGAAGGTAGAACTCATGATGAATTGTTGTAGTGACAGAAATTGGCCTTGGTTTGATATTATCTTCGCATCCTATGAATCACAACTCATTTTAAAAATAAATGCATGTGGTTAGTGTATGCTCATGGCACATCGTTAACATCAAAGCCACGAATTTGATGCAAAATGCAACAAATAATTCAACAAAGATTGACAAAAACACCTTTAACAATATATTTTCCATGTCAAACTTCATTAACAATGCTCATGATCAATGCGGTGCACACATTGACACGTAGTTCTTAAGCCGTTCGACCTATACTTGACAAGACACGACACTAGAACTCCGGTTTTGCAAACTGGAGCTCTGATACCAACTGGAGTATTGTAGCACCCGTGACGATAGGCACCACATCCCCCACACTACAAGTCTAGTCCACGCATGAAATTGATGATCCAGTATGAACCGGACTCATAGCGAACGGGTGACAAAATAAAAACAACTCCCTGGCTAGGCGGAATCTAACCCTGTACCAATTAGTTCAACAACCTGACGAGTGCAATGCGGAAGCAATGATACCAACAATAAAATCGATTAACGGCTACAAACCCAAACACTTCATAAATATAATTAAATCCAACATGCACCTAACAACGGGTTCAGCTAAGCATGCAGCCTGTCCCGAATCGATAATCAATAATACATAAATGGCACACCGGCCCATTCCATGAATAAATACATTTAAAGCCGTAATAATGTAAAATGTGACTCGAGTGTACAAGTGAGACTCGAAAAAAAGCTAAGACTTGACTCCCGCCTAGCTACACCTGCAAGAAACTGAAAAGAGGGAAAGATGGGTCAGTCTCTAGAAGACTGAGTGAGCAGGAGCTATACATAAATATAGAAACAGGCGCATGCAAGTCATAAATCCCGAGCAAAATTTATTTAAAATTAGTTCCCTAGAAGGGCAAGAAAAGGATTAGTAATGCCCTTACTTTACCACTAATACATATTAAATTCATTAAGTTCATAAGTCATGAATAATCATAATAGCTCGGCGAGTGAGCGTGCATAACCTCCATACTTACTCCGGCCGTGTAAAGTTAATAGGGAATAATTATTAAATCGTGATCATGCAATCAATCAACCAGTTAATTAACAGGTTCAAGAATAAACAGGAATAATACAATCCAACTCTTTCTCCCTGCCAGGCGTAGCCCAGTCGCGGGAGACAATCCAACTCTTTCTCCCCGCCAGGGGTAGCCCAGTCGTGGGAGGTTCTTTCTCCCCGCCAGGGGTAGCCCAGTCGCGGGAGACAATCCTATTCTTTCTCCCCGCCAGGGGTAGCCCAGTCGCGGGAGACAATCAGTACAGCATGAAACGGGGAATCAGTTCATTCATTTTATTTCAATGGAACCGGTTTAATTCTTTTAAATATTTACTCGAAAAATAATATAGATATACAATAAGGTTTTTAGCCAAAACATTCACATATGGGTTGTAGGGTTTAATACATAACTAAAACGGAAAACACCCTCACCTGGAATACCACGAGACAAGAAACATGATAGATACGGGTGCCTATTCAATTCGGAAGTCTCCGCCCTGGAGATGAACTGTACAAGAGAAAGTAACAACGTGTACTCGTGAGAGGAGACTCAATATGATACCAAATAGGACGCATGGCAATGCTCATCAAGTGGTATGTCGTGTTATAACATGTGTGACATTCAATTAACACATAGGAGATGCAATTACACTCAAAGAGGTCATGTCTTCGTGCTATTTAATCAAATGAATTCATTTCATGTAAGGCACGGAGTTAACAATTAAGTTTAAACAATTAAAGATCAAAGAGTGTCAAATAAGAGCATAATTATCAATTAATCAAGCATATAATTCATACAAGTCACATACGGGAGCCAAGGAAGTGAAAGGAATGCAATAAGAGGGGTTTTGGTGAAGTTTCGCAAAAATGAACAATTCTCGGAAATGCGCATGCTGCGGTAAAACAGGAATATCATGAGTTATAGAAGTGGGAATTGGCGCTTTTTTTTTATTGGATATGAAAGTAGACATGTAGACCTTTAAAATGATATATGGCTCGTATTCTAGTTCCAAACGAGGAGTAAATTGCATAAGCTTGAATTTAGGCGAGTGCAATTTGTCGGGAAAGTGGCGACACCTAAAATAATTGATTATATCTCCCAATCTATATATTATAATGAGGTGATTCTAATTGGAAAGTATTCTATACTTCAAGAGGTTTCTGTGGCTTCAAAAATCAGGTCAATTGGAGTTCGTATGAGGGAGAAACGCCCATTTGAAAAATGGTCTGAAAGTAGAAACGGGCGTGTGAAAACCTCCTGTAACAGTGCCAAACGGGCGTTTGGTGCATGAACTGGAAAGCCACACGGGCGTTTCGAAGGTCGCTGGACTAAAAAATAGGGTAAAAACAGGGTATACATACGGGAATGGTTTCAAACCATTCCCACTCCCATACCAATGCAAGAAATCAACTAAAAACTAACACATAACACATATATGGTTCATATATACCATTTAGGCCACATTTAATCCAAGGAAACATGCTTTGAGCATAGAAATCACTCATGAAAAACCTTAGTATGGAAATATGATTTCATATATTTAAACCTTCGTGAAACAAAATGATATGTGCAAGAATCCAACTCAAAATCACCATATATATTACATACCAAGTCATGGAATTCCTTAAGAACTAAAACCCTAACAACAACTCATGATTCCTCAAAGAAATATGCATGATCTTACCTTGGAAGTGGAAGAGATGAAGGGGAAAGGAGAGATGATGGCATGGGGCTTGATTCTTGGTGAAGATGGGAGAAAATCTTGGTCTTGTTTCCTTGGCTTTGATTGAGATTATGAGAGAGAGGGATGGAAATGTCTTGTTCTTTGTTTTGTTTATGAAAGATGAAGAAGAAATGTAGATATATATGTGTATATATGTATTATACGTGAATGAGGGAGAAAGAAATGAGAGAAATTGCACAAAAGTCCTTATGAAATTTAAATCAATGCAATCAAGTATCAAGGATATAAATGTGGCAATTAAGTCCTCAAGAAATTTATCAATTAAGTCCATAAGTTATACAAAGCTTCAATTAAGGACAATTAGGCATAGAATTCTCACAATTGTAACTAATTTAAACACTTAACCTAGCTTGGGAAATTAAATACACAACTCACGTAATTGAATTCACGAAGATTAGCAATTTAAATCATATAGTTCACAAAAGATTACAAGTAAGTTAATTAAATTGCGCAAATAAAATAACGAAAAGAAAATTAAATAGCCCTAACTCTCAAAACTCAAACGCGTGGCGCGCGTACCTGAACGGCTGAAAAATTAGGGCGTTACAATCTCTCCCCCTTAGGAGGACCTGGTCCCCAGGTCCACTGCCTCGAGTTCTGGACTCTTAAGCAACTCTCCCGTGTTCGTCCCACGCGGGTTAGCAAATCCCCGTCAGGAATTAGTTCGAAAAAGGTCTTCAAGCGATAGCAGGTCTTCAATTGGAGTGAAGTCATGACCCTTAACTCACCGGAACTTACCCACTCGAAAAACTAAACTACGCGAGAGCAAGTTAAACAAGTAGCAACCAACAACAAGAGAGCCCCGTCTCTCAAACAAGCAATGAGAGAACCCCGTCTCCCAAACAAACAACGAGAGAGCCCCGTCTCTCAAACACAAAGAAAGAGAAACTCTAAATACAACACGGAAGGGCTCAACACTCCAGGGCACAAAGCAAGCACCAACACCCAAAAATACAGTCACGTTACACAACAAGCACACAAGAAGCAATTACTCCAACAACAATCAAAGCAATTATCATCATAAATTATTTAAAGTCAAGTTACATATATGCATATGCCATGAATGTTTGGTGTACCATTCACTGTTGTAATAAGATTGATGATGATGCTCTCATTGCCCGTGTCAATACATTAACCCGTTGGGTTGTTTCTTGACTTTCTTCTTTTTATCCTTATGCACATGCCCGGTCTTCAATTCAACCCATCTAAAAAAATTACCCGGTCTCAGTTACTTCTTTTCTCTTCCACTTTACACTTCCAATTCGTAAGTGCTCTCTTGACCTTGACCTAATCAACTCATTTTCCTAATGAGTCACATTCGTCGTTCCCGGTGGTTCGAACCATTCATGTATGAACTCGGAGTGCAATCTCTATCTCTCCACAATGGTTAGTGTTCCATTATCTCGGAAGCTTAAGCTCATTCTTATTAATCATAAGTTACGGTTTATTTCTTTAGAAATGTCCTCGGCTCTTCATGGAGAAACGACCGACAAACCGGAACCCGACTCGTTCACGTTATCTCACTTCATAATTATCCACCTTCCAACGCTCGGTTGATTTGACTCTCACTTTCCATCATGGAAGTGTATTGATTTGATCGGTTTTCTTATCTATTCCCCATCACCATTACCGTAGTTCCTTTATCTCCATTGACCTTGGTACGCAAAATTCACAAAGCGACTCATTAAGCGACTTATCCCTTTCTAGCCTTAGGATATTGAGTTCATACTTGTCGGCAATGAAACTCGAGGATGATGTCCGTACTCATTGATCATCTTTCTCCTAACTTATGAATTTGATTCTTGATTATTTCTCGAACTCGACTCCTTATTCTCTTGAGTTCCCGTTCTTCTTATCTATTCTCGAAGTTTTCCTCAGCCCTTAATATATTCCAAATTCCAAAACATTTCAACTTATTTCTTGCGGTTTCGATAAGGTCCCATTGACTTATTAGATCTCGCATTTTTATCGTTCCTTGTAGAAACCTTCCCTTAGCATGACCGAAAATTCAAATTTTATTTTCTAATTGAGCTCTCCCCCTTAAGAATTCCACTTGACTCGTTAGACTTGAGCCACCGCTTCCTTGACCATAATTCCCAACTTTCTAAAATTCATCTTCATCGAATTAATGAGTCCTCATTGAGTGGTATACCCGGTACTCTTTTCCACAATCAATTTGAGGTGTTAAAAAAAATAGCGTCCATACTCTTCTCTTTTCCCATTTCCATTTCAACTCCCAGACTTTCCACAATATTCTTTGCATCATCGTTTGGTTCACAATCCAAGACCCGTTCTTGACCCAACTGCGATGCGTACGAAATGGCTCATGAAGCATAAGGCGAAGAAGACCTCCTATCAAGCAAACAATAAACTATGCATGTCGGGTAAGAATGCTCGATACATGTAGCACATTTTCAACAATTAAAATATGCATCACACTTAAGCAATTATATCAATTAAATACAATGTAAGGAAATTAAATAATTTAACGTAGTGAATGATACACGTGCCATGAATGCAAGTACCTTTCACCGTAGCGATAAGCTTTAGTCCGACACTTTGTCCTTTGTTCTTGAATTGGTTGATATTTGTTTGTTTACCCACGGTCTTCCGAGTTTCCTTAGCTTTATTGTATAAGATAGTGTGTTCTCACGGTCCGAGTTGTTATTTGAACAAATCTCTATATTCACGGGCCCAATCTCTTGCTTCTTTTCCAAATTACAATTCTAATTTATTAAAATCTTCCCCATGGTCCGAAATTTCATGATTCTTGAATTTAAATTCTTCCACATCTATGAATTGATATCTTGACTTATTCCCAAGAATTGCTTTCAAATTGTTGTCCGACTCTTCACCATAATTGTCACTTGGATCAAAGCTTCCTTGGTTCATTCTTTATAATTTCAAATAGTTGGACGAATTTCACCCTCCAATTACTTACATTTGAGCGCATAATTTTCCTCCCGAAATTCTTTACCTTTCTTTACCATTTTCATTTGTTACTCCATATCTCCCACTATGCGCTCACAACATGACAATTCGGCTTGGATCTGGAAAATGAACTCCAACCCGTCCGAAGATAAAACCTTTAGCATCTTGACTTTTCATGAACTTGAAACCATCGGTGCTCCTAACTTCCTCCAATTCACCTTCTTTCTTTTCCCGAAATCCGAAGTTTCCAAACTCACCCCCTTCTTTTCTTGCCCATGCTTGATTACTAATGGATTGATGTACTTAAAAGTTCTTCTTTAGTGATCCGTGTTGCCTATCATCTACCGATCCTATTTTATTCGAACCTTCTTTGACGATCTTTATTGCTTATCTCTTAACAAGCCTATTTTGCCTTAAATTCTCTTGAAGGTTATCGCCTTTTGTCAGTTTAAACCTCGAATCTAAATAACTCCAAGATTTTCTTCACTCCATTCCAAAATTAGATGATCCTATAAAGTCTGGTTGGAAAATTTTGTAAAGTAGACATGTATGTTAACCTTGTGAATCGTAATTATCACACACCCCAACTCTATCTCATCGAAGACTCACCATCTCCAATAGGAAGTGCAAACCTTTCCTTACAAATCAACCTACGATTCCAAACTCAAACCTTTGAACCATAGCCCATAATTAAAGAAGGCCATGAATCCTAAATCCTTGTATATAATCCCCGAAGCCTTCCTTACACAATTCGACTTGAAGGTAGAAGTCATGATGAATTGTTGTAGTGACAGAAATTGGCCGTGGTTTGATATTATCTTTGCATCCTATGAATCACAACTCATTTTAAAAATAAATGCATGCGGTTAGTGTATGCTCATGGCACATCGTTAAGATCAAAGCCACGAATTTGATGAAAAATGCAACAAACAATTCAACAAAGATTGAAAGAAACACCTTTAACAATATATTTTCCATGTCAAACTTCAATAACAATGCTCATGATCAATGCGGTACACACATTGATACGTAGTTCTTAAGTCGTTCGACCTATACTTGACAAGACACGACACTAGAACTCCGGTTTTGCAAACTGGAGCTCTGATACCAACTGGAGTATTGTGGCACCCGTGACGATAGACACCACATCCCCCGCACTACGAGTCTAGTCCACACTTGAAATTGATGATCCAGTATGAACCGGAGTCATAGCGAACCGGTGACAAAATAAAAACAACTCGGTGGCTAGGCGGAATCTAACCCTGTACCAATTAGTTCAACAACCTGACGAGTGCAATGTGGAAGCAATGATACCAACATTAAAATCGATTAATGGCTACAAACCCAAACACTTCATCAATATAATTAAATCCAATATGCACCTAACAACGGGTTCAGCTAAGCATGAAACCTGTCCCGAATCGATAATCAATAATACATAAACGGCACACCGGCCCATTCCATGAATAAATACATTTAAAGCTGTAATAATGTAAAATGTGACTCGAGTGTACAAGTGAGATTCGAAAGAAAGCTAAGACTTGACTCCCGCCTAGCTACACCTGCAAGAAACTGAAAAGAGGGAAAGAGAGGTCAGTCTCTAGAAGACTGAGTGAGCAGGAGCTATACATAAATATAGAAACAGGCGCATGCAAGTCATGAATCCCGAGCAAAATTTATTTAAAATTAGTTCCCGAGAATGGCAAGAAAAGGATTAGTAATGCCCTGACTTTACGACTAATTCATATTAAATTCATTAAGTTCATAATTCATGAATAATCATAATGGCTCGGCGAGTGAGCGTGCATAACCTCCATACTTACTCCGACCGTGTAAAGTCAATAGGGAATAATTATTAAATCATGATCATGCAATCAATCAACCAGTTAATTAACAGGTTCAAGAATAAACAGGAACAATACAACCCAACTCTTTCTCCCTGCCAGGCGTAGCCCAGTCGCGGGAGACAATCCAACTCTTTCTCCCCGCCAGGGGTAGCCCAGTCGTGGGAGGTTCTTTCTCCCCGCCAGGGGTAGCCCAGTCGCGGGAGACAATCCTATTCTTTCTCCCCGCCAGGGGTAGCCCAGTCGCGGGAGACAATCAGTACAGCATGAAACGGGGAATCAGTTCATTCATTTCATTTCAATGGAACCGGTTTAATTCTTCTAAATATTCACTCGAAAAATAATATAGATATACAATAAGGTTTTTAGCCAAAACATTCACATATGGGTTGTAGTGTTAAATATATAACTAAAACGGAAAACACCCTCACCTGGAATACTACGAGACAAGAAACATGATAGATACGGGTGCCTATTCAATTCGGAAGTCTCCGCCCTGGAGATGAACTGTACAAGAGAAAGTAACAACGTGTACTCGTGAGAGAAGACTCAATATGATACCAAATAGGACGGATGGCAATGCTCATCAAGTGGTATGTCATGTTATAACATGTGTGACATTCAATTAACATATAGGAGATGCAATTATACTCAAAGAGGTCATGTCTTCGTGCTATTTAATCAAATGAATTCATTTCATGTAAGGCACGGAGTTAACAATTAAGTTTAAACAATTAAAGATCAAAGAGTGTCAAATAAGAGCATAATTATCAATTAATCAAGCATATAATTCATACAAGTCACATACGGGAGCCAAGGAAGTGAAAGGAATGCAATAAGAGGGGTTTTGGTGAAGTTTGGCAAAAATGGACAATTCTCGGAAATGCGCATGCTGCGGTAAAACAGGAATCTCTTGAGTTATAGAAGTGGGAATTGGGTTTTTTTTATTGGATATTAAAGTAGACATGTAGACCTTTAAAATGATATATAGCTCGTATTCTAGTTCCAAACGAGGAGTAAATGGCATAAGCTTGAATTTAGACGAGTGCATTTTGTCGGGAAAATGGCGACACCTAAAATAATTAATCATATCTCACAATCTATACATTATATTTAGGTGATTCCAATTGGAGAGTATTCTAGACTTCAAGAGGTTTCTGTGGCTTCAAAAATCAGGTCAATTGGAGTTCGTATGAGGGAGAAACGCCTATTTGACAAATGGTCTGAAAGTAGAAACGGGCATGTGAAAACCTCCTGTAACAGTGCCAAACTGGCGTTTGGTGCATGAACTGGAAAGCCACACGGGCGTTTCAAAGGTCGCTGGACGAAAAAACAGGGCAAAAACAGGGTATACATACGGGAATGGTTTCAAACCATTCCCACTCCCATACCAATGCAAGAAATCAACTAAAAACTAACACATAACACATATATGGTTCATATATACCATTTAGGCCACATTTAATCCAAGGAAACATGCTTTGAGCATAGAAATCACTCATGAAAACCCTTAGTATGGAAATATGATTTCATATATTTAAACCTTCGTGAAACAAAATGATATGTGCAAGAATCCAACTCAAAATCACCATACATATTACATACCAAGTCATGGAATTCCTTAAGAACTAAAACCCAAACAACAACTCATGATTCCTCAAAGAAATATGCATGATCTTACCTTGGAAGTGGAAGAGATGAAGGGGAAAGGAGAGATGATGGCATGGGGCTTGATTCTTGGTGAAGATGGGAGAAAATCTTGGTCTTGTTTCCTTGGCTTTGATCGACATTATGAGAGAGAGAGGGATGGAAATGTCTTGTTCTTTGTTTTGTTTATGAAAGATGAAGAAGAAATGTAGATATATGTGTATATATGTATTATACCGTGAATGAGGGAGAAAGAAATGAGAGAAATTGCACAAAAGTCCTTATGAAATTTAAACCAATGCAATCAAGTATCGAGGATATAAATGTGGCAATTAAGTCCTCAAGAAATTTATCAATTATGTCCATAAGTTATACAAAGCTTCAATTAAGGACAATTAGGCATAGAATTCTCACAATTGTAACTAATTTAAACACTTAACCAAGCTTGGAAAATTAAATACACAACTCACATAATTGAATTCACGAAGATTTAGCAATTTAAATCATATAGTTCACAAAAGATTACAAGTAAATTAAATTGCGCAAATAAAATAACGAAAAGAAAAATAAATAACCCTAACTCTCAAAACTCACACGCGTGGCGCACGTACCTGAACGGCTGAAAAATTAGGGCGTTACAAGTATGGTCCTGTTGGTTACCTCGGCTTGACCATTGGCCTGAGGATAGCCCAAGGAAGTAAAGCATTGCTCGATGCCTAATTCGTAGCACCATTCTCGTGTGTCAGCTGCAATGAACTGGGAGCCGTTGTCTGAGATGAGTACCCTCGGGATACCATATCTGCAAATGATGCTTTTCCAAATGAAGTACCTAACTGTTTTGAACATTATTTTTGCGACCGCTTCGGCTTCAGCCCACTTGGTGAAGTAATCCATAGCGAGGATCATGAACTTGTTTTGTCTGACAGCCATTGGCAGGGGTCCCACTATGTCGATGCCCCACTGGTCAAAGGGCCACGATACATACTAGGGATCATTTGAGCGGCCGACAGTTGAGGGTTATTGGAATGAAATTGATATTTAGGACATTTCTTAGAATAACTGATGGCATCCTGCAACACCAAGGGCCAATAAAATCCACTCCTCAATACCTTCTTAGCCAGCATTCGACTGCCGCAATGGTTCCCACAACTTCCACTATGCACATGTTGCAACATTTCTTTGGCTTGCGAGGGTCTTAGGCACCTTAATGGCGGGCCTTGGAAAGACCGCTTGAAGAGCCTACCCTCGCTGTCTAACGAGAATCGGGGAGCTTTGCATTTGACCTTCCGCGCTTCTACTTTGTCGCTCGGGCAGGTGCCGTGTTTCAGGAATCTGACGATATCATCAAGCCAACAAGGCTCGGCCGGATCTATCATGCTCACCTGGCACGAGGGTTTCCCATCGTTGATCAATGGTTCTTCTGTTCTAAGGAACGTGACGTGATGCTCGCAAGACCCTTCCAGAGCTGATGTAAATTTGGAAGGGGCATCCGCACGCTCATTTTCTGCTCGCGGGACCTGCAGCAGGTGGAATTTCTTAAACTTAGGTATAATCTCCTTCGCTTTTGCTAGGTACTGCACCATGGTGGCTTATCGAGCATCATAAGTGCCATCGATTTGACTTGCAACCAGCTGGGAGTCAACGTAAGCAGTGATACGAGCGGCCCCATTCTGTAGGGCGATCTTAAGCCCTTGGATGAGGGCCTCATATTCTGCTTCATTATTGGTGACCTGAAACGCTAATTTGATTATGTAATCCACTTCATTCCCATGAGGATCCCTGAGGGTCACCCCGGCTCCCCCCCCCCCCCCCCCTTGTGAGGTCGAGGAGCCATCTGTGTGCAAAAGCCATATCCCCTCTTCTACTGGGGGTGTGGTATCCAGGCCTGAAGCGATCAGCGAGCAGATCTGCCACGGCCTGAGCCTGTATCATTGTGCGAGGCTCGAAGCTGATGTCAAATTGGCTGAGCTCAATTGACCACTTGATTAACCTCCCTGAGATGTCCGGTTTCGAGAGTAACTGTTTGAGGGGTTGGTCTGTAAGCACCGTGACGGAGTGGGCCTGAAAATATAGCCTTAACCTTCTAGAAGTATTAACGAGCGGAAAGGCAAATTTCTCTATCTCCATATATCTTTTCTCCGCCCCCTGCAAGGTCTTGCTTAAGTAATACATGTTAGGAATAGTGCCCTAGAAAGCCGATTAGTCATAATCCGTTTTGGGACTTTCCTAGTATCACAGACAATCTTCGAATAATATACAATTGATTAATATCATAGGCAAACACTTCTTTATATGCTCTTGTTTGGTATGCGTTTACTTTAGCTGTGCATGTATGAGAACTCCCCTAATCCTGATGACTTTAGGACTCTACCATTTAGGTGAAATGGTTCATGAAACGAGCCCTATATCACATAAGTCATGATTAGTAAAATACTCCAAGCCGATGAGTCCTACAGATAGTGGGCGTGTCAACCTGACTCCTCTAAGGCTTGCTTGTGGGATCACGCCCTTAAGAAGGACCACCTTGTTTCATGGAGGTGCAAAGTGTATAGTTGATATGTGCGTGATACATGAGGGTGCTTACTTCAATAAGTAAGTTCACTGAGGTGCCCCGTGTGAGAAAATTCCTAAATGGGAAAGGAAGTTTCTATTTCAGGAAATGGAAACTTCCAGATGAGGAAATATCTCACGAGTCATTGATGTGATTAATTGATCCTTAGACTTGAGGTTCCATGTCACTTTATGAGTTAACTCTGTAGTCTTAGGTATAAGCTTTAAAGGGTGTCGCCTTAGACAACTGATTCAAGGCTTATGCTGGGGCTACACAAGTGACTCATGAAAGTGAATGAGAATCAAGAAAGGACCTACACTTGCGTTTGCAAGGTGATCTCTTATTATGTAAGTCATTCATATGCCATATGGAGTCCTTGGCCAAGGCAGTAGATCAAGACATCAAGAAAAGGGTTTCTTGGATTGAGATCAAATGGATATGAAATGCACTTAGCTTTAAGACCAGATTATTAGGGTTCTAATTATTCCCTTACCCTGGATCTTGGTTGAGAGATAGTAAGTAGGAGGATTGTATCTCACATGAATCAATGACTTAAAGGTTCTGTCGAATCCGAACATTCCAATTCAGCTAGGGGTTAAACACCTGTTGCTAGACTATGGTCGTTTAATCTGTGGACTGATTAATTAATTAGTGAATTAATTAATTAGGGTCATTGCTAATTGAATTGAGAACCTAGAGGGTCACACACAACAACTTGGTTACATGAGTTGAGGCTTTAAAATGATTAAACGGGTTAATCGGGCCAAGAAGGTTCCACACGTGTGAAAGCACACGTGTGGGTCACGTGAGTGACACGTGTCTCACACGTGAATATATATATTGTATATATATATATATATATTAAATAATTAAAAGTGTTAATTATTTAATAGACTTTGGTGTAATTTTGAATTAAAAAGAAAGTCCTATTTTGGAGAAAAATAATCTAGTTAATTAATTACGAATTAATTAATTAGATAAAATAAGTTATTTATTTTTAAATAAATAAAGTATAAAATTATCCAAAAATAGTTTGGATATTTTAGCTCTCTTGAAAGTTGATTTGAATTTGAATTCAAAGTCAAAGTCAAAATTACTTGATGATCAAGTAATAGGAGAGAGGGACCAAAATCCTTAGTCCATAAGGACTAGGATTTTCTGCCACCCCTCCCTTTCTTAAGCCTAAACACTAACTAGAGAACTAGCATCCTTACTAGTCAAATTGTAGCCAAGTTGGTGGAGTATCTCTAGAGAGCTTCAAGTTAGAAGTTTTGAAGATTCGAGCTTTACCAAAAGTGGGGATCAAGCAAAACGATCAGAAGGGATGATGAAACGATTCTGAACCCAACAGAAAACGAGTGAAAAAATCGAACCAAAGAAGATGGCGAAAACCGTTCGTCCATATCCTGAAGGATGAATTTTTTCACGAGGGGTTTTATAGCTGGCAGATTTCTACTTTCCCAAAACTGGTTTTCGAAGGGAGTTTCAATCATGCCATTCTCGTTTCATGTTTCTTTCTTTAAGTTTTATCGTTAAGAACTTCCCTAACATGATTTGAATCCAGGTTGGTGTGGATTGTTATCCTACAGTGGATTCTGAAGTAGAAAGAGATTTCGAGGAACGGGTTGCCATTAACGCATGAAGCGCGTTTGAGGGCGGCTCAAAACGTGTCAAGAAAGCTACTACCCAAGTCAGTTTCTTGATCTCTACGAATTTGGATACACGATTGCGAGTCCAAGATCCTTTTGTTGGAAAAATTTTTAAATTTTCGCTGCCTTCTGATTCTTGTTTTCCAACAAGTGGTATCAGAGCCACCTCGTTAATCGTGTTTCTGATTCATCTCAATTAAACTGAATTTGGTAGAAATTCTTAGGCTAAGATGCGAATTAGGTATTCATGAGTTCTTTTAGAAAGCCTGAATTACGAAACTGTAATTTTTTCTTGAATTTCTGAAAACTGTTTTCTTAAATCTGTTTTTGAAAAGCTGTTTTAGTTGAAATCTGTTTAAATCGTAATTTTGATTTTTGGATTGAATTGGTTCTGAGAAACTTGAGATATGAAACACGAAATCGCGTTAAGAACGAAAGAGGCAAGACTCGTGCGTGCTAAAGCGTAGCACGCGAGGCCTCGCCAATCGCCGTCGCCCACCAGTCCCGCGACCGTGCGGGACTGCCCGCACGAGGCTCCCGCAACCTCACGGGAGTCACTGCCCACACGTCCCACAACCGCGCGGGACGTCCCGCCTAGCACCTCCCGCAACAGCGCGGGAGCCTGGCCGAGACCGCCCGCCGTCGCCCGCCTGCACTGTGCGCGTGATGCCCGCTAGGGCGAGCGCCTAGCGCGCGCATGCTGGCAGCAACTGCTGCCGGCTGTGCGCGACGCTCGTGTTCTCGCCTAGCGTGCTTTACCGCACGGCGTGCGGGCGATGCTCACGGCGTTCCGGGCCCATTTTCGTGTTTTCGTATTTTTGGTCCTTGAAATCCCGATTTAATTTTTCTGAAAATTTTATTTTATTAAATTTGAATTATTTTTGAAATAATTGTTTAAATTGGGATTTTGAGAAATTAAAATCGATTTAAATTTTGGGAAAATTAAAAACTTTATTTTCTGAAAATATTGAAAGAATAAAAATCATTAATTTTCAAAAATTAATGGGATTTTATTAGTTTATAGTTTTTCGGGTTTTATAGAAAAGGCTCTTGAACAAGAGTTGCATCTATGTGTTAGGAATAGTGCCCTAAAAAGCCGATTGTATATCCGCTTTGTGCTTTTCCTTATTGTAATCACAGACAATCTTTGAATGAAATAACGAATTGAGGCAACACTTCTTTATATGCTCTTGTTTGGTATGCGTTTACTTTAGCTGTGCATGTATGAGAACTCCCCTAATCCTGATGACTATAGGACTCTACCATTTAGGTGAAATGGTTCATGAAACGAGCCCTATATCACATAAGTCATGATTAGTAAAATACTCCAAGCCGATGAGTCCTACAGACAGTGGGAGTGTCAACCTGACTCCTCTAAGGCTTGCTTGTGGGATCACGCCCTTAAGAAGGACCACCTTGTTTCATGGAGGTGCAAAGTGTATAGTTGATACATGCGTGATACATGAGGGTGCTTACTTTAATAAGTAAGTTCACTGAGGTGCCCCGTGTGAGAACATTCCTAAATGGGAAAGGAAGTTTCTATTTCAGGAAATGGAAACTTCCAGATTAGGAAATATCTCACGAGTCATTGATGTGATTAATTGATCCTTAGACTTGAGGTTCCTTGTCACTTTATGAGTTAACTCTGTAGTCTTAGGTATAAGCTTTAAAGGGTGTCGCCTTAGACAACTGATTCAAGGCTTATGCTGGGGCTGCACAAGTGATTCATGAAAGTGAATGAGAATCAAGAAAGGACCTACACTTGCATTTGCAAGGTGATCTCTTATTGTGTAAGTCATTCATATGCCATATGGAGTCCTTGGCCAAGGCAGTAGATCAAGACATCAAGAAAAGGGTTTCTTGGATTGAGATCAAATGGATATGAAATGCACTTAGCTTTAAGACCGGATTATTAGGGTTCTGATTATTCCCTTGCCCTAGATCTTGGTTGAGAGATAGTAAGTAGGAGGATTGTATCTCACATGATTCAATGACTTAAAGGTTCTGTCGAATCCGAACATTCCAATTCAGCTAGGGGTTAAACACCTGTTGCTAGACTATGGTCGTTTAATCTGTGGACTGATTAATTAATTAGTGAATTAATTAATTGGGGTCACTGCTAATTGAATTGAGAACCTAGAGGGTCACACACAACAACTTGGTTACATGAGTTGAGGCTTGAAAATGATTAAACGAGTTAATCGGACCAAGAGGGTTCCACACGTGTGAATTCACACGTGTGGATCACGTGAGTGACACGTGTCACTGTGACACGTGTCACACACGTGTATATATATATATATTATATATATATTAAATAATTAATTAGTTAATTATTTAATAGACTTTGGTTTAATTTTGAATTAAAAAGAAAGTCTAATTTTGGAGAAAATAATCTAGTTAATTAATTATGAATTAATTAATTAGATAAAATAAGTTATTTATTTTATAATAAATAAAGTATAAAATTATCCAAAAATAGTTTGGATATTTTTTAAGCTCTCTTCAAAGTTGACTAGAATTAGAATTCAAAGTCAAGGTTGAAAATACTTGATCCTCAAGTAATAGGAGAGAGGGACCAAAATCCTAGCCCATAAAGGACTAGGAATTTCGGCACTCCCTTGCCTATATATAGGGGAGCTCGAGCTCCCCTTTAGAGCTAATAGACAATTCTTGGTTCATGTGTTGAACACCTTCCTTTCTCCAAGATTAAATTAAACCCTAGGTTAAGCCCAAACACTAACTAGAGAACTAGCATCCTTACTAGTTAGATTGTGATCAAGTTGGTGGACTTTCTCTAGAGACTTCAAGTTAGAAGTTTGAAGATTCGAGCTTTACCAAGGAGAGGGGATCAAGCCGCGTGAAGAGCGTTCTTGGGTGGCTTGAAACGCTTCAAGAAAGAATAAAAGAAAAGTAAGTTTTCTATCTTTACGAATTTGGTTACACGATTGCGAGTCCTAGATCCTTTTGTTGGGAAAAATTTTTAAATTCCGCTGCTTTCTGATTCGTGTTTTCCAACAAGTGGTATCAGAGCCACCTCGTTAATCGTGTTTCTGATTCGTCTCAATTATTCTGAATTTGGTAGAAATTCTTAGGCTTAGATGCGAATTAGGTATTCATGAGTTCTTTTAGAAAGCCTGAAATACGAAACTGTAATTTTTCCTGAATTTCTGAAACTGTTTTCTTAAATTGTGATTTTGAAAACCGTTTTGATTGAAATATATTTAAATCGAATTTTAATTTTTGGATTGAACCGGGTTTTCGAGAAACCCAGAAATACGAAACGAACACGAAAAGCAACGAGCCTAGGCGTGCTAGCATGTCGCACGCCCAGGCCCGTCGCACCGCCCAGCTCCTCCCGCAACAGCGCGGGAGCCGTCCCGGGCGCGCCTAGGCGCGCCCGCCCAGTCCGTCCCGCAACCGCGCGGGACGCCTGCCCAGGCCATGCCGGACGCTGCTGCGCGCAGGCGCGCGCATGATGCACGCCCAGCGTGCGCACGCGAGCGGCTCATCCCGCCCGCTGTGCGCGCGGCTGGCGCGCGTCTGCGCGCGCGGCTGCGCGGCGGTGCCTCGCACGGCTGGGCCCTTTTTTCGGGGCTCGTTTTCGTGTTTTCGAGTTTCGTGTTTTTCGGTCCATAAAATCCCGATTTAATTTTATCCTTTTAAAATCAGTTTTGTTAAAATAAAATTATTTTAAAATTTTGATTAAATTGGGATTTTGAGAAATTAAAGCGATTTGGTTTTTGGAAAAATTATGAATATTATTTTCTGAAAATAATGAAAGAATAAAATTATTAATTTTGGAAATTAATTGGAATTTTATTAGTTTAATGTTTTTCGGGTTTTATTGAAAAGGCTCTTGAACAAGAATTGCATCTAAGTCGTGTTTTGAGTCATTAGGACTTGAAACGAGAATTTTAATTTATTGGCTAAATTTAAATTCTCGCAAAAGCATGTTAGGTGATCATGGGTTTAGATCTATGTATGGTTTTAATTTATGCACATGAATGGTTTCAATTGGGGTTGGAGCCCTATAGTTGCGTTTTTCAATTGAGGTTGGAGCCTCACTTATGTGCGTACTGTTATGTGATTTATTATGTGGCTTTCCATATTACTGTTTTTGAGGCCGGGGTATGCCCCGTGTAATTGTCTAAGGCCAATATGAAGATTGAGCCTTATTACTTTATGTCTTTTTCTTTTTATTGTAATTTGAGAGTAGAGATAGGTGGTGAGGTTTTATTTTCATTTTGGAGACAATGCACCCATGGAGTAAGATGGACCACATTCAAGTAACAAGGAGGCCATAAGTGAAGACCCCTCAAAATGTTAGGGAGGGGAATCTCAATTGTTAAATGTAATAGAGATAGGGCTCGTATTTTGTTACCGCTTTCCCTTATGTGATTTGAACTGTTTATGTGGCATGTATGTTAGAACTTGTGATTGTGGAGTGGCTCCCACATATCACGCATAAGATAGGTAGAACCCATGATCATTACATGTTAGTATCATGCTAGGACATGTTATCTGTTTATGTGCTTGTTTGAAATGCATTTAAGTGTACTTGCATTAATCAAGACTAATAAAATTGGATAACATATATGTTGGTGAGGTCGAACCGGACAACTCTCCGGTTGATTCGAAAATTCCCATTAAATATTAAGCTAATTTCGAACAAATAGGTGTTTAATTCGAGATGCAAGTTTTGAATTAAATTCCTAGCATTCCATCAATAGGTTTTAAGTTTAGTAAGTAAAGCTAGTTATTGTCCGCGAGTCGTGGGATAGCTAGTGGAGCTTACTAGTTCTTAGTTACCTAATTGATCATTTTAAATGATCAATATTTCGTGGTCAATTTTGGCAAGGGCGATGTCCGCGAGTCGTGGGTCGTTCGAACTAAGTTTTGGTCATGATCTTATGATTGATGGGTCTAGCTTAACACCTAAGTAAATATGGATGTCGCACGAGTCGTGGGTCCATATTGAAAGATAGGTGATGCAAAAACAATTACTGAGAGTTCTAAAGGTGTTAGAATTGGTAAGTTGTACCTACCTAGGGTTCTTACTTAGAATGTCCGCGAGTCGTGGGTTCGAGGTAAAATGCCTAGGATCTTAGTACCCATTGGGAAACGTGTTCCTCTTAGATCTTTGGGAATTCTAGATCTTTGAAAAACAGTGGGAGCTACAATAGATTAAAGACCTTATCTTTTGTATATCGTTATAATTCAGCATGCTCACTAGTTCTCTGTTTCACCATTTAGGTCGTAGATTCTGTGATTCTCTACGTGTTTTGAAATGGCAACCAAAAACCCTCTTGTATCGATCCTCGAGTCAAACAAGTTGACTGGTCCCAACTATTCTGATTGGCTGAGGAATCTAAAAATCATTTTAGATTCTGAGAAGAGAACTTATGTTCTCTTCGAAGGGGAGCCTACTCCTGAAGGGGAGGCTCCCACTCGGGCCGAGCGGGACGCGATTCAGAAGTGGAAGGATGATAATCTCCAAGCCCGTTGTCTTATGTTGGCTAACATGTCTCCGGACTTGCAAAGACAACATGAGGCCATGGAATTTGCTTGGGAGATTTACGACCACTTAGAGCAACTTTACCGCCCTCATGAACGTGTTACAAGGTATAACACTTCAAAGGAATTATTCCACTTGAGAATGAGGGAAGGTTCAAGTGTCCATGAATATGGACTCAAGTTTCTTGCCCTTACTGAGAAACTTGCCTCCATGGACATGCCGCTGAAAGATGAGCTTTCAGTGGATCTGTTGCTAGCTTCGCTCCCACCATCATTCAACCCATTTGTCCTTAACTTCAACATGAATCATGCTGGTGCTACTGTAGCTGAGCTGATTAGTCAGCTTGTGACTGCTGAAAGCACGATCAAGAAGGACAATAAGGTTTTGATGGTGAATGCTCCATCTTCCTCTTCTGGGCCTTCTAAAGGTAAGGGCAAGAAAGCCCAAAAGAAGAAGAAGAAACCCCTTAGGCCCACTGGTGGCATTTCGAAGGGGAAGGCCCAAAAGAAGAAGCGTGATCAGAAAGAGGATGTTTGCTTCCATTGTGGCAAAGCGGGACATTGGAGGAGAAACTGCCCAGAGTACAAGGCTACTCTAAAGAAAGGTATCTTTCTCGTTGAAGTAAATCTTTCTATTAATTCTAGTTCTTGGGTACTTGATACCGGTTGTGGAACTCATATCTGTAATGATGTACAGATGCTAAGTGATGTTCAACAATTAAAAGAAAGAGAATGTGTCTTGAAGATCGGCGATGGCTCAAACGTTGAAGCTCGAGCTTTAGGCACAATTAGATTAGATTTAGGTAGTTTTGAGTTAGTATTAAACAAAGTCCTTTATGTACCGAACATTATTCGTAATATAATTTCAGTTCCAATATTAGATTGTGAAGGTTATGAAACTTATATTAAGAATGGTAAATACTTTATCAAACGGAACAACTCTTCCGTTCATATCGGTACTCTAAGTAATGGACTTTACCTAACTCAAAATATCAATATTATGAATATACAACGAGAAACAAAGCGTAAGAGAGATGACCAAGTTTCAGCTCCCTTATGGCACGCTAGATTAGGACATATTTCCAAGAACAGAATTAGCAAGATAAACTCTTTAGGATCATTCTCTGAAAATGATCTCAAAGAGTTGACTTCTTGCGAATCCTGTCTCAAAGGAAAAATGTCCAAAGTCCCTTTTAAAGGAACTGTGGAACGTGCCACTAAGGTTCTGGATTTGATCCATACTGATGTTTGTGGACCGCTTAGTGTAAGCACAAGAAACAATCATCAGTATTTCATAACCTTCACTGACGACTTTAGTCGGTATGGTTATGTATACTTAATGAAGTATAAATCTGAAGCTTTTGAGAAATTCTTAGAATTTCAAAAGGAGGTTGAGAACCAAACTGGTCACAAGATCAAAGCACTTCGATCTGATCGAGGAGGCGAATATCTTAGTGAAGAATTCCTTAATCATCTCAAAGGTAATGGGATTATCTCTCAGTGGACTCCTCCGGGAACTCCTCAGCTTAATGGAGTTTCTGAGAGAAGGAATCGAACCCTACTTGATATGGTTCGTTCCATGATGAGTTTCACTGACTTACCGCCTTCTTTCTGGGGTTATGCCCTAGAAAGTGCAGCAAAGATTTTGAATCTTGTTCCCTCTAAGTCAGTCCCTAAAACGCCCTATGAAATGTGGCATGGTAAAATCCCTAGTTATTCTTACTTAAGAATTTGGGGTTGTCCTGCTTACGTGAAGAGGACAGTGGGAGATAAGTTAGAATCTCGTTCTAACTTATGCTACTTTGTAGGTTATCCTAAGGAATCCATAGGATACTACTTCTATGATCAATCTGAACAAAAGGTGTTTGTTTCCAGAAATGCCACTTTTCTTGAGGAACCGTTCCTTAAAGAAAAGAAAGGCAAGATCATAGAATTAGAAGAAGTACAAAGTGACCCCATACCACCCACTGAAGAAACGTCCCACTCTGATCAACTACAACCAATCACGAATTTCGATACACATGTAAATCCTCCTCTAAGGCGTTCTGAACGTACTCCTAGACAGCCGGAGAGATGGTATGGATTCTTCCATGAAATCTCTCAAAAGGATAATGATCCTTTGACATATAAGGAGGCACTTTCAGATTCTGACTCTGAACAGTGGATAGAAGCCATGAAATCCGAAATGGATTCCATGAACTCCAACCAAGTTTGGACCTTGGTAGATTTGCCTGATGGGGTCAAACCCATAGGTTGCAAATGGATCTTTAAGAGAAAGCTTGGAGTTGATGGAAGCATTGCAGCCTACAAAGCAAGACTGGTTGCAAAAGGATTCACTCAGAGACCCGGCGTGGACTTTGACGAAACCTTTTCACCAGTTGCAATGCAAAAGTCCATTCGAATCATGCTTGCCATTGCTGCATATTATGACTATGAGATATGGCAAATGGATGTGAAAACTGCCTTTCTCAATGGTGACATTGACAAAGACATTTATATGGAGCAACCCATAGGTTTCACATTCAGTGGGAGTGAGCAAAAGGTTTGCAAACTCCAAAGGTCAATCTATGGATTGAAACAGGCTTCTAGGAATTGGAACATTCGATTTGATGAATCGGTCAAAGCGTTTGGCTTCATCCAAATTTCGAATGAGTCATGTGTGTATAGAAAGGAATTGGAGACCTCAGTGCAATTCTTAGTACTTTATGTTGATGACATCCTTCTTATTGGGAATTCGAAGGATGACATGAAAGTGACTAAGTTATGGTTATCGAACCAATTCGAGATGAAAGATCTTGGTGATGCGTCCTATATCCTTGGAATTAAAATCTATAGAGATAGATCTAGAAGGTTAATAGGACTATCACAGTCGATGTACATTGACAAAGTATTGAAGAGATTCAATATGGAGTCAGCAAAGGTTAAGAACCTTCCTATGAGTGTAGGAACATGTCTTTCAAAGAAGATGTGTCCTAAGACTAACCTTGAGAAGGAAAGAATGACTCATACACCTTATGCATCAGCAATAGGTAGCATAATGTATGCAATGTTATGTACTCGACCGGATGTGGCTTATGCACTTAGTGTAACAAGTCGTTTCCAATCTGACCCTGGAGATGGTCACTGGGCTGCCGTGAAGAATATTCTTAAGTACTTGAAAAGTACTAAAGATTTATTCTTAGTTTACGGAGGTCAGAAAGATCTTACTGTCGAAGGATACTGCGATGCAAGCTTTGCATCTGACTTAGATGATTTTAAGTCAATGTCAGGATACATTTTCTGCCTAAACGGCGGAGCAGTGAGTTGGAAGAGTTCCAAGCAAACTACCACTGCTGATTCGACCACTGAGGCCGAATACTTAGCTGCAAATGATGCAGCTAAGGAAGGTGTTTGGATTAGAAACTTCATTCAAGAATTGAATGTTGTTCCTAGCATGAAAGACCCCATTACTGTGTTTTGTGACAACACTGGGGCGGTTGCTCAAGCAAGAGAACCAAGATCTCACCAACGGACCAAGCACATTATGAGGAAGTATCACCTAATCCGTGATATTATCAAAAGAGGAGATGTGCTAATTGAGAGGGTCACATCAGCAGAGAACGTGGCAGATCCACTTACTAAACCCCTTAGTCGAGAAGCTTTCCAAGGTCATCTTCAGAAGATGGGACTTAGAGTAGCTTTAGAATGGCTTTGACGGGCAAGTGGGAGATTGTTAGGAATAGTGCCCTAAAAAGCCGATTGTATATCCGCTTTGTGCTTTTCCTTATTGTAATCACAGACAATCTTTGAATGAAATAACGAATTGAGGCAACACTTCTTTATATGCTCTTGTTTGGTATGCGTTTACTTTAGCTGTGCATGTATGAGAACTCCCCTAATCCTGATGACTATAGGACTCTACCATTTAGGTGAAATGGTTCATGAAACGAGCCCTATATCACATAAGTCATGATTAGTAAAATACTCCAAGCCGATGAGTCCTACAGACAGTGGGAGTGTCAACCTGACTCCTCTAAGGCTTGCTTGTGGGATCACGCCCTTAAGAAGGACCACCTTGTTTCATGGAGGTGCAAAGTGTATAGTTGATACATGCGTGATACATGAGGGTGCTTACTTTAATAAGTAAGTTCACTGAGGTGCCCCGTGTGAGAACATTCCTAAATGGGAAAGGAAGTTTCTATTTCAGGAAATGGAAACTTCCAGATTAGGAAATATCTCACGAGTCATTGATGTGATTAATTGATCCTTAGACTTGAGGTTCCTTGTCACTTTATGAGTTAACTCTGTAGTCTTAGGTATAAGCTTTAAAGGGTGTCGCCTTAGACAACTGATTCAAGGCTTATGCTGGGGCTGCACAAGTGATTCATGAAAGTGAATGAGAATCAAGAAAGGACCTACACTTGCATTTGCAAGGTGATCTCTTATTGTGTAAGTCATTCATATGCCATATGGAGTCCTTGGCCAAGGCAGTAGATCAAGACATCAAGAAAAGGGTTTCTTGGATTGAGATCAAATGGATATGAAATGCACTTAGCTTTAAGACCGGATTATTAGGGTTCTGATTATTCCCTTGCCCTAGATCTTGGTTGAGAGATAGTAAGTAGGAGGATTGTATCTCACATGATTCAATGACTTAAAGGTTCTGTCGAATCCGAACATTCCAATTCAGCTAGGGGTTAAACACCTGTTGCTAGACTATGGTCGTTTAATCTGTGGACTGATTAATTAATTAGTGAATTAATTAATTGGGGTCACTGCTAATTGAATTGAGAACCTAGAGGGTCACACACAACAACTTGGTTACATGAGTTGAGGCTTGAAAATGATTAAACGAGTTAATCGGACCAAGAGGGTTCCACACGTGTGAATTCACACGTGTGGATCACGTGAGTGACACGTGTCACTGTGACACGTGTCACACACGTGTATATATATATATATTATATATATATTAAATAATTAATTAGTTAATTATTTAATAGACTTTGGTTTAATTTTGAATTAAAAAGAAAGTCTAATTTTGGAGAAAATAATCTAGTTAATTAATTATGAATTAATTAATTAGATAAAATAAGTTATTTATTTTATAATAAATAAAGTATAAAATTATCCAAAAATAGTTTGGATATTTTTTAAGCTCTCTTCAAAGTTGACTAGAATTAGAATTCAAAGTCAAGGTTGAAAATACTTGATCCTCAAGTAATAGGAGAGAGGGACCAAAATCCTAGCCCATAAAGGACTAGGAATTTCGGCACTCCCTTGCCTATATATAGGGGAGCTCGAGCTCCCCTTTAGAGCTAATAGACAATTCTTGGTTCATGTGTTGAACACCTTCCTTTCTCCAAGATTAAATTAAACCCTAGGTTAAGCCCAAACACTAACTAGAGAACTAGCATCCTTACTAGTTAGATTGTGATCAAGTTGGTGGACTTTCTCTAGAGACTTCAAGTTAGAAGTTTGAAGATTCGAGCTTTACCAAGGAGAGGGGATCAAGCCGCGTGAAGAGCGTTCTTGGGTGGCTTGAAACGCTTCAAGAAAGAATAAAAGAAAAGTAAGTTTTCTATCTTTACGAATTTGGTTACACGATTGCGAGTCCTAGATCCTTTTGTTGGGAAAAATTTTTAAATTCCGCTGCTTTCTGATTCGTGTTTTCCAACACTATGTCGTGTTTTAAGCTATTAGAGCTTAAAGCGAGAATTTTAATTTATTGGGCAAATTTAAATTCTCGCAAAAGCATGTTAGGTGATCATGGGTTTAGACTTATGTATGGTTTTAATTTTTGCACATGGATGGTTTAAATTGGGGTTGGAGCCCTATAGTTGCGTTTTTCAATTGAGGTCGGAGCCTCACTTATGTGCGTACTGTTATGTGATTTATTATGTGGCTTTCCACATTACTGTTTTTTTTGGGCCGGGGTATGCCCCGTGTATTTGTCTAAGGCCAATATGAAGATTGAGCCTTATTACTTTATGTCTTTTTCTTTTTATTGTAATTTGAGAGTAGAGATAGGTGGTGAGGTTTTATTTTCATTTTGGAGAAAATGCACCCATGGAGTAAGATGGACCACATTCAAGTAACAAGGTGGCCATAAGTGAAGACCCCTCAAAATGTTAGGGAGGGGAATCTCAATTGCAAAAATGTAATAGAGATAGGGCTCGTATTTTGTTACCGCTTTCCCTTATGTGATTTAAACTGTTTATGTGGCATGTATGTTAGAACTTGTGATTGTGGAGTGGCTCCCACATATCACGCATAAGATAGGTAGAACCCATGATCATCTCATGTTAGTATCATGCTAGGACATGTTATCTGTTTATGTGCTTGTTTGAAATGCATTTAAGTTGTACTTGCATTAATCAAGACTAATAAAATTAGATAACATATATGTTGGTGAGGTCGAACCGAACAACTCTTCGGTTGATTCGAAAATTCCCATTAAATATTAAGCTCATTTCGAATATTAGGTATTTAATTCGAGATGCAAATTTTGAATTAAATTCCTAGCATTCCATCAATAGGTTTTAAGTTTAGTAAGTGAAGCTAGTTATTGTCCGCGAGTCGTGGGATAGCTAGTGGAGCTTATTAGTTCTTAGTTACCTAATTGATCATTTTAAATGATCAATATTTCGTGGTTAATTTTGGCAAGGGCGATGTCCGCGAGTCGTGGGTCGTTCGAACTAAGTTTTGATCATGATCTTATGATTGATAGGTCTAGCTTAACGCCTAAGTAAATATGGATGTCGCACGAGTCGTGGGTCTATATTGAAAGATAGGAGATGCAAAACAATTACTAAGAGTTCTAAAGGTGTTAGAATTGGTAAGTTGTACCTACCTAGGGTTTTACTTAGAATGTCCGCGAGTCGTGGGTTCGAGGTAAAATGCTTAGGATCTTAGTACCCATTGGGAAATGCGTTCCTCTTAGATCTTTGGGAATTATAGATCTTTGAAAAACAGTGGGAGCTACATTAGATTAAAGACCTTATCTTTTGTATATCGTTATAATTCAACATGCTCACATTTTCTCTGCTTAGCATCTAGGTTGTAGTTCTGTGATTCTCTACAATATGAAATGCAAACCCATTCGTATCCATCCTTAAGTCAAAAGAGTTGACTAAGTCCTAACTAACTCTGATTGGCTTCGGACCCTAAAATTCATTTTAGATTCCGGATAGAGAAAGGTGTTCTGTAAAGGGCGAAGTCTTCAATTGTGAAAATTCGACCCGGGCCAAAAGAGAAGCAATCTGAGGTGAATGGATTTCTCCAAACCACATAAGAGCAATTGAACCACCTCATAAAAATGTTACAAGGTATAACATTATGGAATTATTCAATATTCCAAATGATAAAACAAGTGCACACGAACAAGGTCTGAAGATCTTATTTGAAGATCTTGTGGTCTCGATCATTAACTAAGAAAAGAGTTCTCATTGCACTGATTGCTTACATTGCTTCCACCATCATTCAAACCCTTTATGCTCAACTAGAATGATGCTAATGTAGCATAGTTAATCATTTAGTTGATAATGGTTGAGAGCATCCTTAAGAAGGAACAAAAGGTTGTGATGGTTAATTCTTCTTCTAGACTCACTAAGTTAAAGTCTTGAAGGCCTAAAGAAGAAGAAACCCTTAAGAGCCCAATGGAGGGGCATGTAAGGGGTACGCCCAAAAGACACTAGAGATCAAATTGGACGTTTGCTTCTACCGTAACAAATAAGGACTTTGGAAGGGAACTGCAAAGAGTATGAGTACTCTGAAATGTTACCTCGTTTAGTAATTCTACTAGGAATAGAATTTACAAGTCTTGAGTTGATTCTGCATAATCTGTTGTGCAAAGACTCAAAGCACTAATGTTCTGAACATACAACGAGATAACAAAAGTAAGTGAGATGACAAAGCTTCGAATTTCTTTGGAACGTTGAGACATAAAAGGATTAGCAAGTTAGACATCTTAGGATCATTTTACGAAAATGAACCTAGAGAGTTAACTTCCTATGAATCCTATCTTAAAGGGAAACGTTCCCGAAACATGGTTTAGGTGAAACGTGGAACGTGCCAAGATTCTAGTGGATTTTGATCCATGCTGATGAGTGTAAGATGCTTAATGTAAGCACTAGATACAATCGTCAGTTTAATCATTATGAATTAATGTACTTGTTGAAGTACAAATTCGTAACTTATATGAAATTCTTAGAATTTCAAAAAGAGGTTAGGAACCGAAGTAGTCATAACTTATAGGTAAATCGATATGATCGAGATAGCCAACATCTTAGCAACTAATTGCTTAGTCATCTTAGAGATAATAGGATTATCTCTCAGTAAACTAATTCGAGAACACCTTAGTGTTTTCGAATGAGGGAATGAAACCTAATAGGATATGGTCCATTCCATAGAAAGCTTTACTGCCTTATAATCATTCTAGGAATAAACTACCAGAATATGCAGTTAGAGATTTTGAATTTAGTACCTTCCAAAATCAGTCCTTTAGTTGCACTATGCAATGTGGCATACTAAATTCCCTAATTATTCTTATCCAAGAATTTAATGGAATCCTCTTAAGTGAAGAGGATAGTGGGAGATAAGCTTGAAATGAGTTCAAGTTTATACAACAATATTGGATATCGTTTCTGCGATTCCCTTAGACAAAGGTTGTTTGTCTCAAGGAATGTACCTTTCTTAAGGAATCGTTCCTATAGAAGAAGAAAGGCAAGCAAGCATACCTCAAAGAAATTTGAGGATAAATATCCACACCACATATAGAAGAAACGAGCCCATCTGATAAAATTTAGCCAAATTTTAGAGTATGCACATGTATGAAACCCTTCTCTTAAGACGCGTTTAGAACGCGTTCCTAGACAGCCAAGGAATTACTTGAAGAGGAGACACTGTCAGATTTGGAATCTGAGTAGTGTAAGCAAGCCTTGAAATCCAATATGGATTCCATATACTCAAACCAAGTTTTGACCTTGGTTGATCCACCTGATAGGATAAAGCTCGTGGAGCTTCGAGTGAATGAAAGCATTACAACCTTCTTGACGGTTGAAATGCAAAGGTCCATTTGGATTGTGTTTACCACATCCTCATATTCTGACTATGAGATATGATAAATGAATATGAGAACTGTCTTGTTCAATATGAGATTGAAAGAGACTGAAATAAGGTATTTCTATAAATCTCATATTCAGTGGGAGTATGCATAAGGTATGCAAATCCCTAAGTCAATCTGTGGATAGATAAAGACTTCTAGGAGTTAGACAATTCGATTCCACAGTCAAATCGTTAGACACAAATGGAAGTCGAATAAGTCTCAGAGTGTACATATGAAAGTTAGTGATGTAAGAGTCAATTATGGTTCTTTAGAAGACGACATCCTTCTCAGTAGGAATGTCAAGGATGACGTGAAAGTTACCAATTCTTGTTTAAGAAACAATTTGACATGAAAGATCTTAGTGATTATCCTAAATTCTCGACATTCAAATCTATAGAAGATAGATCTAAGAGAATAAAAGGATTATCACAAAACGATTACATAACGATAATACTAAAAGGAGTTTAGTATGGACAATGGAACATCTCTTTTGAAGAGTATGTGTCCTAAGATAACTTTAAGAAAGTTAGAATGTCCAAAATCCCTTTAAGTGAAAGGGTGCATAATGTATGAAATGTCATGTACTAGACTTGATATGGCGCAACACTAAGCGTAGTGGGTCGAATCCAATATGACCTCAGAGAAGGTCATTAGATTCCTGTAAAGGATGTCCTCAGAGTACTTGAGAAGAAATGAGGATATGTATTAGTTTACAGAGCCCAAAAGATCTTGTTGTTAGAAGGATATTTGATGTAACCGTTCATCAAACATAGATGATTATGAAATCATTGAAAGGATACAACTTCTACCAGAATGGTAATGCAAGGTGTTGGAAAGGGGTTCCAAGGACGGACATTACAAAACTTGACTATCGTAGTTAAGAACTTAGTTGTATTATTTAACGCTAAGTTAAGTGTTTGGGTAAGAAACTCCATCTAACTGGTTAGATGAAGTTCCTAGCATGAAGCAACTCCTTTATCATATTGTATGATAGAAAGGATGGTTGCTCAAGTAAGAGAACCAAGACCTCACCAAGAGACTGAACACGTGACTACGAATCATTTTTTAAGGAAAAGGTGTTTCCTAAGAGATGTGTAAACAAGAGGGTCACATCAGTAGAGAATATAGCAGATCAACTTTGGAAACGCCCAAAGTCAATAGGCTCTCAAAGTGCATCTTGAGAAGATGGGACTTAGAGTACCTAAATGACTTTTACGGGCAAGTGGGAGATTGTTAGGAATAGTGCCCTAGAAAGCCGATTAGTCATAATCCATTTTGGGACTTTCCTAGTATCACAGACAATCTTCGAATAATATACGATTGATTAATATCATAGGCAAACACTTCTTTATATGCTCTTGTTTGGTATGCGTTTACTTTAGCTGTGCATGTATGAGAACTCCCCTAATCCTGATGACTTTAGGACTCTACCATTTAGGTGAAATGGTTCATGAAACGAGCCCTATATCACATAAGTCATGATTAGTAAAATACTCCAAGCCGATGAGTCCTACAGACAGTGGGAGTGTCAACCTGACTCCTCTAAGGCTTGCTTGTGGGATCACGCCCTTAAGAAGGACCACCTTGTTTCATGGAGGTGCAAAGTGTATAGTTGATACGTGCGTGATACATGAGGGTGCTTACTTCAATAAGTAAGTTCACTGAGGTGCCCCGTGTGAGAAGATTCCTAAATGGGAAAGGAAGTTTCTATTTCAGGAAATGGAAACTTCCAGATTAGGAAATATCTCACGAGTCATTGATGTGATTAATTGATCCTTAGACTTGAGGTTCCATGTCACTTTATGAGTTAACACTGTAGTCTTAGGTATAAGCTTTAAAGGGTGTTGCCTTAGACAACTGATTTAAGGCTTATGCTGGGGCTACACAAGTGACTCAGAAAAGTGAATGAGAATCAAGAAAGGACCTACACTTGCGTTTGCAAGGTGATCTCTTATTGTGTAAGTCATTCATATGCCATATGGAGTCCTTGGCCAAGACAGTAGATCAAGACATCAAGAAAAGGGTTTCTTGGATTGAGATCAAATGGATATGAAATGCACTTATCTTTAAGACCAGATTATTAGGGTTCTAATTATTCCCTTACCCTAGATCTTGGTTGAGAGATAGTAAGTAGGAGGATTGTATCTCACATGAATCAATGACTTAAAGGTTCTGTCGAATCCGAACATTACAATTCAGCTAGGGGTTAAACACCTGTTGCTAGACTATGGTCGTTTAATCTGTGGACTGATTAATTAATTAGTGAATTAATTAATTAGGGTCACTGCTAATTGAATTGAGAACCAAGAGGGTCACACACAACAACTTGGTTACATGAGTTGAGGCTTTAAAATGATTAAACGAGTTAATCGGGTCAAGAGGGTTCCACACGTGTGAAAGCACAGGTGTGGGTCACGTGAATGACACGTGTCTCACACATGAATATATATATTGTATATATATATATATATATATATATATATATATTAAATAATTAAAAGTGTTAATTATTTAATAGACTTTGGTTTAATTTTGAATTAAAAAGAAAGTCTTATTTTGGAGAAAAATAATCTAGTTAATTAATTACGAATTAATTAATTAGATAAAATAAGTTATTTATTTTTAAATAAATAAAGTATAAAATTATCCAAAAACAGTTTGGATATTTTTGCTCTCTTGAATGTTGATTTGAATTTGAATTCAAAGTCAAAGTCAAAATTACTTGATGATGAAGTAATATGAGGGAGGGACCAAAATCCTTAGTCCATAAGGACTAGGATTTTCGGCCACCCCTCCCTTTCCTATATATAGGGGAGCTCATGCTCCCCTTAGAGAGGAATTGGCAATTCTTTTGGTTCATGTGTTGAACACCATCCTTTCTCCAAGATAAACAAAACCCTAGGTTAAGCCTAAACACTAACTAGAGAACTAGCATCCTTACTAGTTAGATTGTAGCAGAGTTGGTGGACTATCTCTATAGAGCTTTAAGTTAGAAGTTTTGAAGATTCGAGCTTTACCAAAAGTGGGGATCAAGCAAAACGATCAGAAGGGATGATGAAACGAAACGATTCTGAACCTAACAGAAAACGAGTGAAAAAATCGAACCAAAGAAGATGGCGAAAACCGTTCGTCCATATCCTGAAGGATGAATTTTCTCACGAGGGTTTTATGGCTGGCAGATTTCTACTTTCGCAAAACTGGTTTTCGGAGGGAGTTTCAATCATGCCATTCTCGTTTCATGTTTCTTTCTTTAAGTTATATCGTTAAGAACTTCCCTAACATGATTTGAATCTAGGTTGGTGTGGATTGTTATCCTTACAATGGATTCTGAAGTAGAAAGAGATTTCGAGGAACGGGTTGCCATTAACCCATGAAGCGTGTTTGAGGGCGGCTCAAAACGTGTCAAGAAAGCTACTACCCAAGTGAGTTTCTTGATCTCTACGAATTTGGATACACGATTGCGAGTTCAAGATCCTGTTGTTGGAAAAAATTTTAAATTTTCGCTGCTTTCTGATTCCTGTTTTCCAACAATACACTGGCAGATGCTTACGCTCGCGTACAGCTACGAGGACAGCACTCGTGGCTTCTGAAGAGACTGAAAGTTAAATAGCAAGCTCTCCCTTGGATTGGGCTTGGTCAACAGTGGTGCGTTCGAGAGATATTGCTTCATGTCCTGCAAAGCTTTCTCACATTCCTCGCCTCAGGCGAAGCTACGAGCGTTGTGAAGGATTTTGAAGAAGAGCAGGTTTCTGTCGGCCGAGCACTTGGACCTCTCTAACATTCCGAGGGGAGGGAATGTCCAAGATCGCTTTGATTTTCTCTGGATTGGCCTCAATGCCTCTTTGGCTAACAACATACCCTAGGAAGTTTCCCCCCCGAACGCCGAATGTACGTTTTGAAGGATTCAACTTCATACCATACTGCCGTAGGATGTTGAACGCCCGTTTGAGATCATCCAGATGGGAATGTTGGTGCTCGCTTTTGATGATCATGTCATCCACATATACTTCCATGGACTTTCCTATTTCGCGCTCGAACATTCTGTTGACAAGACGTTGATAAGTTGCCCCTGCATTTTTTAGTCCGAACGGCATGACCTTGAAACAATAAATTCCCATATGGACCACGAAGGAAGTCTTTGGTCGATCCTCGGGCACCATAAAGATCTGATAATACCCCTGGAATGCATCCATCATACTCATGAGTTTGCACCCCGCCGTCGAATCTACTAGTTGATTAATCCTCGGTAAAGGGTATGGGTCTTTGGGGCACGCCTTGTTGAGATCGGTAAAGTCATTGCACATGCGCTATTTATTTGCATTCTTGGGCACGAGTACAACGTTGCAGAGCCGTTCTGGGTAAAGGATCTCCTCGATGTATTGAGCCTCAAGAAGTTTGTTCACCTCCTCTTCATAACTTGCCTTCTGAATCCATGAACGTCCCTCTTCTTCTGTTTGATGGGTTTGAAGACTGGATCTACGTTGAGCCTGTGAACAATGACGCTCGGATCTATCCCCGTTAGGTCGGAGGCTTTCCAAGCAAAGATGTCTACATTCTCTCGTAAAAATTCGATCACCATGATTTGAGAGGGACCGTCGAGGTTGGAACCTATCTGGGTGGTTTTGTCAGGGTTTCCAGGCTCCAGTTCGACGGTCAGAAAATTCTTCGTAGGCTCAATACGTACTTCAGGCCTCGGGAGCTCAAGCGTCCTCTTCTTACCTGTGAGTTTATTGTTGGCTTCCTCCAAGGGGTCATGACCCTCGCCCTCTGAGGCAGATCCCTCAATTGGTCCGAGTGGGCTAGCTTGGCCGTCTTTGGATCAGTCCACCTCCCTCTTTCTATTCTTCTTCTTGTAAAGTTTAGCCCTCTTGCGCTCAGGACCATCTTCGTCCAACTTGGGGAAATCCACAGATTTCTTCGTAGATCCTCCTTGGATGGCTTGCTTTGGCTTGTGACTCCTCGAGGACAGGATATAACATTCCCATGCCTCCTTAATATTGCACAGAACCTCGCCCATCCCCTCGGGAGTGGGGAATTTGACTTTCTGATGGTACGTTGAGATAACGCCTTGAAATCCACGAGGGCTGGGCGTCCAATGATGATTTTGTATGGGAGGTCCACTTCGACGACTGCATAAAGAACGCTCAAAGTTTTTCGATGTGGGGCACGACCAAATGAGGTGGCCAAGTGAATCTGTCCGCGAGGGACGATCTCGGAACCCCCAAAGCCAACGAGGGCTGTTCTGAGGGGTTCGAGGGGAATGTTTGTTATATTCATCTTTTGGAACGTTGAGTACGAGAGAACATTCACAGAGCTTCCATTATCAATTAAGACCCTCTTTACAATGTGGTTATGAACGTCTAAGCTAACCACCATGGGGCAATCAGAGGTTTCACCGACCCCATGAGGTGTTACAATATGCTCTAAATCTTTCTCAGTAAATCCTACCATGTCATCCTCTTTCGAGCGCGAGGGCCCTTCCAGAGAGTACACAGGCTTGGGTCTTGAAGACCTCTAATCATAGCTACGGACATGACGACGGCGGGAAGCGTTAGAGTCACCACCCGAGGGTCCGCTGGTGATCAAGTTAATGATGGCGAAGGGTTGCTTTTCGATGTCAACGGCCTTCTGCTTGTCGCGCTCACTTGTTTCTGGGCGGTGGTGGCGGGGCTCCTGGAGCACGAGAGACTCTTTCCTCTAACCCTCGCACACTCGACGCAGTGTTCGTCATACCTCTCCAGCACCTTCATAAATTGTTTGAGGTGCCCCAGGCTATGAGCCTCTGGATCTCGCTCTCGAGTTGGCGGCACTCGTTTGTGTCGTGCCCTTTTTGCTTGTGAAAGGCACAGTACTTGCCTGAGCGTTTTTTAGCCTCAGTTTCCCTCATTTTAGGCGGTTTTTTGAATAACTTTTTGTCCGCCATGGAATAAACTTCAGCAATGGGACGGTTGAGGGGGATGCGCTCGTATCTGCGAGGAGGCGGAGAATTTCTTCGAGCGGACACTGGGTTGCGCGGCGATTCTTGAGGTCTCCCTTGTCTTCTGTGCCTCGGCTGGCTCAAGGGGCATTTGCAAGCTTCTGGTCCCTCGCGATGTACATATCTTCGAGGGTAAAAAAGGAATCAGTTATATCCCTGATCTCTATCAACGAGCGGGGCTTCTTCTTCGCCACTTCTTCCACAAACTCTTTGCTGACGTAATTTTTCAAGTTGATTGCTCCAAAGAGTACGTGCCTCAAGAAATCCATTGAGGGCTTTTCCACCAGTAAGATCTCCTTATTAAACCTCCCCATGAAGGACCAGAGCATCTCGTTAGGTCCTTGTACCAAGCTATAAAGAGTCGTGGCGGCGAGCGTTGGCGTTTTCAAAGAACTGAAGTGGCTCATGAAAGCTTTGGTCAAGTCTTCATACCCTTGGATGGAATGAGGGGGTAGCTTCTTATACCATTCTTGTGCCATTCCCAAGAGGGAAGTGACAAAGATCTCTGCCCAGTAATGACCGGAGTGCTCGTAGAGGTGCATCAGATGCACGAAATGATCTAGATGCTCGGCGGGGTGGGTGGTTCCGTCGTAGCGATTGACGGAGGTAGGGATTTTTCCCATCCCCGCTCGGGCCATCAGAACTTCATCAATGAGGGGCGAACCGCCTGTCAAAGGCCTATGGTTCCCGCCCTCGTGGTCATGATCTTCGTAGTCCTCCTCCCTCCAGCGGCGGGGGAGTTGATTGTGTGGATTGCGAGCGTCTCTGGCCTTGGACCTCTCATCCCCAGCAATGGGGACTTGAGTCCGCGCTCGAGAGAGCTGCTCCACTATCTGCTGTAATCCTTCAAGTTGATTTTGGACAACAGCCAGACGAGGGTCGTCTCCTTCCCTCCTGTTCACCCTTCCAGTGGCCCTAGACTAGACCTCTTCTTACACATCTCCCCTCGTAGGGGGAGCTTTCTCATTCTCTCTTGGTTGTGACTCCGGATCCGCCCTCGGAGGGGCATCTTTTCCTTGCGCTGGAGGCGGTGGAGGTGGCTGGGCCCCTAGAACATTCTGGGCCATCATAAGGGGATGGACCGGGAGACCTCCAAGCGGAGGAGCCACCTGTGAACCCCCCGCTTGGGGAAAGTAATTGGAGGTAAAGTGACTCCAGGCGTTCTGCACGGCCTGCACCTCGCACTGAGAGTAGAGCACCCGTAATTGATGCCAGGTCATCTGTGGCATTTCCACCCCTTGGATTTCCTTGGGCATGGAGACGGGAAGCTGTAACATGCCCACCTGGTAGGGCTGGATCAGGGCACCATGCCCGGCACCATTCCGGGCATCATGGTGGGTTGCACATATGTGAACCCTGGTGGTGGCATCTGTTGGAAAACAGGAATCAGAAAGCAGCGGAAATTTAAAAAATTTTCCAACAAAAGGATCGAAACTCGCAATTATGAATCCAAATTCATAGAGATTAGAAACTTACTTTTCAATAATCTTTCTTGAAGCGTTTCAAGCCACCCAAGAATGCTCTTCTCGCGGCTTGATCCCCTCTCCTTGGTAAAGCTCGAATCTTTAAATACTTCTACCTTGAAGCTCTCTAGAGATAGTCCACCAACTTGACTACAATCTAACTAGTAAGGATGCTAGTTCTCTAGTTAGTGTTTAGGCTTAACCAAGGGTTTATTTGATCTTGGAGAAAGGATGGTGTTCAACACATGAACCAAAAGGAATCCTCGATTAGCCCTAAGGGGAGCTCGAGTTCCCCTATTTATAGGAAGGAGAGGGGCGGCCGATCCTAGTCCTTTTGGACTAAGGATTTGGTCCCTCTCTCTTATTACTTGATCATCAAGTAATTCCAAACCTTGATTTTGAATTCTAATTCAAATCAACTTTTAAGAGAGCTAAAATATCCAAAACACTTTTTGATAATATTATACTTTATTTATTAATTAATAAATAACTTATTTATCTAATTAATTAATTCATAATTAATTAAATAGATTAATTTATCCAAAATAAGACTTTCTTTTTAATTCAAAATTAAACCAAAGTCTATTAAATAATTAACACATTAATTATTTAATACATACAATATATATACACGTGTGAGACACGTGTCCCAAGGACACATGCCACTCACGTAACCCACACATGTGATTCACACCTGTGGAACCCTCTCGGCACGATCAACTCCTTTAATCATTTTAAAGTCTTAACTCATGTAACCAAGTTGTTGTGTGTGACCTTCTAGGTTCTCAATTCAATTAGCAGTGACCCTAATTAATTAATTCACTAATTAATTAATCAGTCCACTGATTAAACGACCATAGTCTAGCAACAGGTGTTTAACCCCTAGCTGAATTGGAATGTCTCGATTCGACAGAACCTTTAAGTCATTGATTCATGTGAGATACAATCCTCCTACTTACTATCTCTCAACCAAGATCTAGGGTAAAGGAATAATCAGAACCCTAATAATCTGGTCTTAAAGCTATGTGCATTTCATATCCATTTGATCTCAATCCAAGAAACCCCTTTCTTGATGTCTGGGTCAACTACCTTGGCCAAGGACTCCATATGGCATATGAATGACTTACACAATAAGAGATCACCTTGCAAATGTAAGTGTAGGTCCTTTCTTGATTCTCATTCACTTTCATGAGTCACTTGTGCAGCCCCAGCATAAGCCTTGAATCAGTTGTCTAAGGCGACACCCTTTAAAGCTTATACCTAAGACTACAGAGTTAACTCATAAAGTGACATGGAACCTCAAGTCTAAGGATCAATTAATCACATCAATGACTCGTGAGATATTTCCTAATCTGGAAGTTTCCATTTCCTGAAATAGAAACTTCCTTTCCCATTTAGAAATCTTCTCACACGGGGCACCTCAGTGAACTTACTTATGGAAGTAAGCACCCTCATGTATCACGCACGTATCAACTATACACTTTGCACCTCCATGAAACAAGGTGGTCCTTCTTAAGGACGTGATCCCACAAGCAAGCCTTAGAGGAGTCAGGTTGACACTCCCACTGTCTGTTGGACTCAGCGGCTTGGAGTATTTTACTAATCATGACTTATGTGATATAGGGCTCGTTTTATGAACCATTTCACCTAAATGGTAGAGTCCTAAAGTCATCAGGATTAAGGGAGTTCTCATAAATGCACAACTAAATTAAACGCATACCAAACAAGAGCATATAAAGAAGTGTTGCCTCAATTCGTTATTTTATTCAAAAATTGTCTGTGATTACAATAAGGAAAAGTACAAAGCGGATATACAATCGGCTTTCAAGGGCACTATTCCTAACAATCTCCCACTTGCCCGTCAAAGCCATTCTAAAGCTACTCTAAGTCCCATCTTCTGAAGATGACCTTGGAAAGCTTCTCGACTAAGGGGTTTAGTAAGTGGATCTGCCACTTTCTCTACTGATGCGACCCTCTCAATTTGCACATCTCCTCTTTTGATAATATCACGGATTAGGTGATACTTTCTCATAATGTGCTTGGTTCGTTGGTGAGATCTTGTTTCTCTTAGCAACCGCCCAAATGTTGTCACAAAACACAGTAATGGGGTCTTTCATGCTAGGAACAACATTCAACTCTTGAATGAAGTTTCTAATCCAAACACCTTCCTTAGCTGCATCATTTGCAGCTAAGTATTCGCCCTCAGTGGTCGAATCTGCAGTGGTCGTTTCCTTGGAACTCTTCCAACTCACTGCTTCGTCGTTCAGGCAGAAAATGTATCCTGACATTGACTTAAAATCATCTAAGTCAAATGCAAAGCTTGCATCGCAGTATCCTTCGATAGTAAGATCTTCTTGACCTCCGTAAACTAGGAATAAATCTTTAGTACTTTTCAAGTACTTAAGAATATTCTCCACGGTAGCCCACTGACCATCTCCAGGGTCAGATTGGAAATGACTTGTTACACTGCATAAGCCACATCCAGTCGAGTACATAACATTGCTTACATTATGCTACCTATTGCTGATGCATAAGGTGTATGAGTCATTCTTTCCTTCTCAAGGTTAGTCTTAGGACACATCTTCTTAGAAAGACATGTTCCTACACTCATAGGAAGGTTCTTAACCTTTGCTGACTCCATATTGAATCTCTTCAATACTTTGTCAATGTACATCGACTGTGATAGTCCTATTAACCTTCTAGATCTATCTCGATAGATTTTGATTCCAAGGATATAGGACACATCACCAAGATCTTTCATCTCGAATTGGTTCGATAACCATAACTTAGTTACTTTCATATCATCCTTCGAATTCCCAATAAGAAGGATGTCATCAACATGAAGTACTAAGAATTGCACTGAGGTCTCCAATTCCTTTCTATACACACATGATTCATTCGAAATTTGAATGAAGCCAAACGCTTTGACTGATTCATCAAATCGAATGTTCCAATTCCTAGAAGTCTGTTTCAATCCATAGATTGATCTTTGGAGTTTGGAAACCTTTTGCTCACTCCCACTGAATGTGAAACCTATGGGTTGATCCATATAAATGTCTTTATCAATGTCACCATTGAGAAAGGCAGTTTTCACATCCATTTGCCATATCTCATAGTCATAATATGCAGCAATGGAAATTATGATCCGAATAGACTTTTACATTGCAACTGGTGAAAAAGTTTCATCAAAGTCCACGCCAGGTCTTTGAGTGAATCCTTTTGTAACCAGTCTTGCCTTGTAGACTGCAATGCTTCCATCAACTCCAAGCTTTCTCTTAAAGATCCATTTGCAACCTATGGGTTTGACCCCATCAGGCAAATCTACCAAGGTCTAAACTTGGTTGGAGTTCATGGAATCCATTTTGGATTTCATGGCTTCTATCCACTGTTCAGAGTCAGAATCTGAAAGTGCCTCCTCATATGTTAAAGGATCATTATCCTTTTGAGAGATCTCATGGAATCATCCATACCATCTCTCCGGCTGTCTAGGAGTGCGTTCAGAACGCCTTAGAGGAGGATTTACGTATGTATCGAAATTCGTGATGGGTTGTGGTTGATCAGAAGGGGACGTTTCTTCAGTGGGTGGCGTGGGGTCACTTTGTACTTCCTCTAATTCTATGATCTTGCCTTTCTTTTCTTTAAGGAGCGGTTCCTCAAGAAAAGTAGCATTTCTGGAAACAAACACCTTTTGTTCAGATTGATCATATAGGTAGTATCCTATGGATTCCTTAGGATAACCTACAAAGTAGCATAATTTAGAACGAGATTCAAACTTATCTCCCACTGTCCTCTTCACGTAAGCAGGACAACCCCAAATTCTTAAGTAAGAACAACTAGGGATTTTACCATACCACATTTTATAGGGCGTTTTAGGGACTGACTTAGAGGGAACTAGATTCAAAATCTTTCCTGCACTTTCTAGGGCATAACCCCAGAAAGAAGGTGGTAAGTCAGTGAAACTCATCATGGCACGAACCATATCGAGTAGAGTTCGATTCCTTCTCTCAGAAACTCCATTGAGTTGAGGAGTTCCCGGAGGAGTCCACTGAGAGATAATCCCATTATCTTTGAGATGACTAAGGAATTCTTCACTTAGATACTCGCCATCTCGATCAGATCGAAGTGCTTTGATCTTGTGACCAGTTTGGTTCACCTCCTTTTGAAATTCTAGGAATTTCTCAAAAGCTTCAGATTTATACTTCATTAAGTATACATAAAAATACCGACTAAAGTCATCGGTAAAGGTTATGAAATACTGATGATTGTTTCTTGTGCTTACACTAAGCGGCCCACAAACATCAGAATGGATCAAATCCAAGACCTTAGTGGCACGTTCCACAGTTCCTTTAAAAGGAACTTTGGACATCTTTCCTTTCAGACAGGATTCGCAAGAAGTTAACTCTTTGAGATCATTTTCAGAGAATGATCCTAAAGTGTTTATCTTACTAATTTTGTTCTTGGAAATATGTCCTAATCTAGTATGCCATAAGGGAGCTGAAACTTTGTCATCTCTCTTACATTTAGTTTCTCGTTGTATATTCATAATATTGATATTTTGAGTTAGATAAAGTCCATTACTTAGAGTACCGATGTGAACGGAAGAGTTGTTCCGTTTGATAAAATATTTACCATTCTTAATATAAGTTTCATAACCTTCACAATCTAAAATTGGAACTGAAATTATATTACGAATAATGCTCGGTACATAAAGGACTTTATTTAAAACTAACTCAAAACTACCTAAATCTAATCTAATTGTGCCTAAAGGTCGAGCTTCAACATTTGAGCCATCGCCGACCTTCAAGACACATTCTCCTTCTCTGAGTTGTTGGACCTCATTTAGCATCTGTACATCATTACAAATATGAGCTCCACAACCGGTATCAAGTACCCAAGAACTAGAATTAATAGAAGGATTTACTTCAACGAGAAACATACCTTTCTTTAGAGTAGCCTTGTACTCTGGGAAGTTTCTCCTCCAATGTCCCGCATTGCCACAATGGAAGCAAACATCCTCTTTCTGATCACGCTTGTTCTTTTGGGCCTTCCCCTTCGAAATGCCTCCAGTGGGCCTAAGGGGTTTCTTCTTCTTCTTTTGGGCTTTCTTACCCTTACCTTTAGAAGGCCCAGAAGAGTAAAATGGAGCATTCACCATCAGAACCTTATTGTCCTTCTTGATCGTGCTTTCACCAGTCACAAGCTGACTAATCAGCTCAACTACAGTAGCACCAGCATGATTCATATTGAAGTTAAGGACAAATGGGTTGAATGATGGTGGGAGCGAGGCTAGCAACAAATCCACTGAAAGCTCGTCTTTCACTGGCATGTCCATGGAAGCAAGTTTCTCAGTAAGGGCGAGAAACTTGAGTCCATATTCATGGACACTTGAACCTTCCCTCATTCTCAAATGGAATAATTCCTTTGAAGTGTTATACCTTGTAACACATTCATGAGGGCGGTAAAGTTGCTCTAAGTGGTCGTAAATCTCCCAAGCAAATTCCATGGCCTCATGTTGCCTTTGCAAGTCCGGAGACATGTTAGCCAACATAAGGCAACGGGCTTGGAGATTATCATCCTTCCACTTCTGGATCGCATCCCGCTCGGCCCGAGTGGGAGCGTCCCCTTCGGGACTAGGCTCCCCTTCGAAGAGAACATAAGTTCTCTTCTCAGAATCTAAAATGATTTTCAGATTCCTCAGCCAATCAGAATAGTTGGGACCAGTCAACTTGTTTGACTCGAGGATCGATACAAGAGGGTTTTTTGGTTGCCATTTCAAAACACGTAGAGAAACACAGAATCTACGACCTAAATGGTGAAACAGAGAACTAGTGAGCATGCTGAATTATAACGATATACAAAAGATAAGGTCTTTAATCTAATGTAGCTCCCACTGTTTTTCGAAGATCTATAATTCCCAAAGATCTAAGAGGAACACGTTTCCCAATGGGTACTAAGATCCCAAGTATTTTACCTCGAACCCACGACTCGCGGACATTCTAAGTAAAACCCTAAGTAGGTACAACTTACTAATTCTAACACCTTTAGAACTCTTAGTAATTGTTTTTACATCACCTATCTTTCAATATGGATCCATGACTCGTGCGACATCCATATTTACTTAGGCGTTAAGCTAGACCCATCAATCATAAGATCATGATCAAAACTTAGTTCGAACGACCCACGACTCGCGGACATCGCCCTTGTCAAAATTGACCACGAAATATTGATCATTTAAAATGATCAATTAGGTAACTAGGAACTAATAAGCTCCACTAGCTATCCCACGACTCGCGGACAATAACTAGCTTCACTTACTAAACTTAAAACCTATTGATGGAATGCTAGGAATTTAATTCAAAATTTGCATCTCGAAGTAAACACCTATTGTTCGAAATTAGCTTAATATTTAATGGGAATTTTTTAATCAACCTGAGAGTTGTCCGGTTCGACCTCACCAACATATATGTTATCCAATTTTAATTAGTCTTGATTAATGCAAGTACAACTTAAATGCATTTCACACAAGCACTTAGCAGATAACATGTCCTAGCGTGATACTAACATGTGATGATCATGGGTTCTACCTATCTTATGCATGATATGTGGGAGCCACTCCACAATCACAAGTTCTAACATACATGCCACATAAACAGTTTAAATCACATAAGGGAAAGCAGTAACAAAATACGAGCTCTATCTCTATTACATCATCAATTGAGATTCCCCTCCCTAACATTTTGAGGGGTCTTCACTTATGGCGTCCTTGTTACTTGAATGTGGTCCATCTTACTCCATGGGCGCATTGTCTCCAAAATGAAAATAAAACCTCACCACCTATTTTACTCTAAAAAAAAAAAAAAAATGAAAAAATACTGAAAAGTAATAAGGCTCAATCTTCATATTGGCCTTAGACAAATACACGGGGTAAACCCCGGCCTCAAAACAGTAATATGGAAAACCACATAATCAATCACATAACAGTATCCACATAAGTAAGGCTCCAACCTCAATTGAAAAACGCAACTATAGGGCTCCAACCCCAATTTAAACCATCCATGTGCATAAATTAAAACCATACATAAGTCTAAACCCATGATCACCTAACATGCATAAATTGCAAGAATTTAAATTTAACCAATAAATTAAAATTCTCGCTTTAAGCTCTAATATAGCTTAAAACACGACTTGGATGCAATTCTTGTTCAAGAGCCTTTTCTATAAAACCCGAAAAATAATAAACTAATAAAATTCCAATTAATTTATTAAAATTAATAATTTTATTCTTTCAATATTTTCATAAAATAAAGTTTGGAATTTTCCCAAAATTTAAATCGGTTAATTTTTCAAAATCCCAATTTAAACAATTATTTCAAAAATAATTCAAACAAAATTTTACAGAAAAATTAAATCGGGATTTCAAGGACCGAAAACATGAAACACGAAAAAACGAAAACACGGGCCCGGGACGATGCGGGATCACACGCCCGCTGCGCAGCAACGCGCGCACCAGCCGGCAGCGTTTGTCGCTAGTGGTGGGCCCTTGCGCGCATTGTGCGCGGCGTGGGCGGGCAGTCCCACACGTCCGTGGGCGGACGCTCCCGCGCGGTTGTGGGAGGGGCAGGCGGGCGGCCTCCCGCGCGGTTGCGGGAGGGAAGGGCGGAAAGTCCCGCGCGGCTGCGGGACTGCTGTGCGGTGGCAACGCGGGCCTGGGCGTGAGACGTCCTAGCGGGCCTGGGCGTGAGTTCGCGTTTTTCGTGTTTCGTTTCGTATCTTGGGTTTCACCAAAACCCGATTCAATCCAAAATAAAAATACGATTTAAACAGATTTGAATTAGAACGGTTTTCAAAAACACAATTTAAGAAAACAGTTTTAGAAATTCAAGAAAATTACAGTTTCGTAATTCAGGCTTTCTAAAAGAACTCATAAATACCTAATTTGCATCTAAGCCTAAGAATTTCTCCCAAATTCAGTTAAGTGCAGACGAATCAGAAACACGATTAACGAGGTGGCTCTGATACCACTTGTTGGAAAACAGGAATCAAAAAGCAGCGAAAATTTAAAAAATTTTACAACAAAAGGATCGAAACTCACAATCATGGATCCAAATTCGTAGAGATTAGAAACTTACTTTACAATAGTCTTTCTTGAAGCGTTTCAAGCCACCCAAGAACGCTCTTCTCGCGGCTTGATCCCCTATCCTTGGTAAAGCTCGAATCTTTAAAAACTTCTAACTTGAAGCTCTCTAGAGAGAGATAGTCCACCAACTTGACTACAATCTAACTAGTAAGGATGCAAGTTCTCTAGTTAGTGTTTAGGGTTAACCTAGGGTTTATTTGATCTTGGAGAAAGGATGGTGTTTAACACATGAACCAAAAGGAATCCTCGATTAGCCCTAAGGGGAGCTCGAGCTCCCCTATATATAGGAAGGAAAGGGGCGGCCGATCCTAGTCCTTTTGGACTAAGGATTTGGTCCCTCTCTCTTATTACTTGATCATCAAGTAATTCCAAACCTTGATTTTGAATTCTAATTCAAATCAACTTTTAAGAGAGCTAAAATATCCAAAACACTTTTTGATAATATTATACTTTATTTATTAATTAATAAATAACTTATTTATCTAATTAATTAATTCATAATTAATTAAATAGATTAATTTATCCAAAATAAGACTTTCTTTTTAATTCAAAATTAAACCAAAGTCTATTAAATAATTAACACATTAATTATTTAATACATACAATATATATACACGTGTGAGACACGTGTCCCAAGGACACATGCCACTCACGTAACCCACACATGTGATTCACACCTGTGGAACCCTCTCGGCACGATCAACTCCTTTAATCATTTTAAAGTCTTAACTCATGTAACCAAGTTGTTGTGTGTGACCTTCTAGGTTCTCAATTCAATTAGCAGTGACCCTAATTAATTAATTCACTAATTAATTAATCAGTCCACTGATTAAACGACCATAGTCTAGCAACAGGTGTTTAACCCCTAGCTGAATTGGAATGTCTCGATTCGACAGAACCTTTAAGTCATTGATTCATGTGAGATACAATCCTCCTACTTACTATCTCTCAACCAAGATCTAGGGTAAGGGAATAATCAGAACCCTAATAATCTGGCCTTAAAGCTAAGTGCATTTTATATCCATTTGATCTCAATTCAAGAAACCCCTTTCTTGACGTCTTGATTTACTGTCTTGGCCAAGGACTCCATATGCCATATGAATGACTTACATAATAAGAGATCACCTTGCAAATGCAAGGGTAGGTCCTTTCTTGATTCTCATTCACTTTCATGAGTCACTTGTGTAGCCCCAGCATAAGCCTTGAATCAATTGTCTAAGGCGACACCCTTTAAAGCTTATACCTAAGACTACAGAGTTAACTCATAAAGTGACATGAAACCTCAAGTCTAAGGATCAATTAATCACATCAATGACTCGTGAGATATTTCCTAATCTGGAAGTTTCCATTTCCTGAAATAGAAACTTCCTTTCCCATTTAGGAATCTTCTCAGACGGGGCACCTCAGTGAACTTACTTATGGAAGTAAGCACCCTCATTCATCACGCACGTATCAACTATACACTTTGCACCTCCATGAAACAAGGTGGTCCTTCTTAAGGACGTGATCCCACAAGCAAGCCTTAGAGGAGTCAGGTTGACACTCCCACTGTCTGTAGGACTCATCGGCTTGTAGTATTTTACTAATCATGACTTATGTGATATAGGGCTCGTTTCATGAACCATTTCACCTAAATGGTAGAGTCCTAAAGTCATCAGGATTAAGGGAGTTCTCATACATGCACAGCTAAAGTAAACGCATACCAAACAAGAACATATAAAGAAGTGTTGCCTCAATTCGTTATTTTATTCAAAGATTGTCTGTGATTACAATAAGGAAAAGTACAAAGCGAATATACAATCGGCTTTCTAGGGCACTATTCCTAACAATCTCCCACTTGCTTGTCAAAGCCATTCTAAAGCTACTCTAAGTCCCATCTTCTGAAGAGGACCTTGGAAAGCTTCTCGACTAAGGGGTTTAGTAAGTGGATCTTCCACGTTCTCTGCTGATGCGACCCTCTCAATTTGCACATCTCCTCTTTTGATAATATCAGGGATTAGGTGATACTTTCTCATAATGTGCTTGGTCCGTTGGTGAGATCTTGGTTCTCTTGCTTGAGCAATCGCCCCAGTGTTGTAAAAGGAAGACACTTTCAAGAAAGTATTCCTAAAATGATGGTGCAGGAAAAGGATTCCTAAAATGCAACCAACACTTTCAAGATTTGTTTAAAGGAAAGGGAAGACAATCACAGGCTGTAATGCCTCAGGAACTGGGTTTCCTTGACAGCGTGGGTTCTTTCAGCTAGGATAACACCAAGGATGAATGTGTGGTGAAATGGTGAACTATGCAAAGCTTGATTATGCAGCAATGGAGAAAAACCCTAGTTCAGTGCAAGTGGTTTTAGGGAGGAAGTTGACTTGGGCCAGAAAGCATTTGTTTCTCCCTATTTATATGTTAGGGGTGAGGGTGCTTTGGGTAATTTGACCTAGTGGTCCCAAACCTGCGTTGCCCTAACACGTGGTGACCTGAGACGGTGTGAGAGTGATGTCTCTGAAAAGCCTGTTGTAGGGCAGGTGCGAGGTGCGCGCCTCCGCTGTGTCAGAAGTGGTTAGCGAGCGACGAATGTACAGGTGTGTAACCCTGCTTCCCGTACTCCAGAAGGGCTCGTGGAGGGGGTAGTCCATGCTTCAGGGACCGATCCTCGAAGAGATACCTTGGAGTACCAACACGAGCGTCGGTTGCGCTCGATGGGCCCCTAGCGGGGGGCCGCCGGCGGTGGGCGTCCGAGCGTCAGGGTCGTCGACACATGAGCATGATTACCGAGGGCGTCCCTGGTATGGAAGGAGGGAAATCTTGCGTAAAGCATCCCCAGGATCGTTGACACGAGCGCTCGAGAGGACTATTGGGGGAGCCCATGTTCGTGACTTGGGCCGAGGCACGCAAGTGTTTCTTGGGGAAGAGGTATAGGGAAAGGGCCGAGTTGGACCACGAGCCCATTACCGTGAGCGTTTAGAACGTCGGATCCTCCAGACCGTGACACGTGTACCGTGCTGATCCGAGCGTATTCCGGCCTCAACAAAATTCATATTTATAAAAAAATTCAAATAAATATAAATAATCAAAATAGACAATTAATATCTCTCAAACTATAAAATGGTGTATATAGACACAGTAAATGTAGCACCCGGAACGCTAGGCACCACATCCCTCGCACTATAGCCCCAATCCACATATGAAATGGTCAATCCATACATGAACCAAAGTTATAGCGAACGGGAGATAATAAAAAAAACGACAACAAAGCTAGGCGGGACTAACTCCAAACCAACCAATCAATTCAGAGTAGTAAAAGCGGAAGTAATAATTCATTCAATACTTATAGGTACCATATTTACATATTTACTAACAGGTACCAACATTACATATCAATACAATATCATCTCCAAAATAAGTAACGAGGTATGCTACAAATATATCAAGTATCTATACATGAACAAAATATGAGGTGAAGTGTGCTAGACCCAAATTAAAGACAAGCTAGACTCTAATTTCGGCCTAGCACGCACCTGCAAAACTGAAAAGTTGAGGTGTCAGTCCAACACGGACTGAGCGAGGGGTATAAATAAATATAAGCGCACATACATGCAAGTTATAATCTCGGGTAATAATTTTGAAAAATAACAATACAATTTAGTAAGATAAAAGATATTATCGCCCGAGGTTACAACTAATTCAATTTATCAATTTAATCAATTCAATACAATCAATTCGTAGCCCGCGAGTGAGGGCAATTCTCCAACCTTACTCCGACTGTGTACAATCAATCAATCAATTATTTAATGGTTAGGTGATCAAGCAATTCATTACGGTGCACAATTAGCAGTTTCAATAACGCCTTCTTCTTCCGGGTGATAGTGGGATTGCAAGGCCCCACCATCCAGTCAGTCTGGGCAGAGGGTACATGAATCTCTAAGCCCGGAACTCCTTCCTCCCCTAATCTCCTAGGGGGTTCAGGGGTCATCCCAATTTGGTGAGAATTGCGCTCGAGTTACCCTTCAGCCCATGCTTTCCTGGTTGGCTCGAGTCACTACCCTCGGGCCCACAGTGCAATATGATACTCGCCAAAAAATCTATCAATCAATACAATACAATAGTTTGGTAAATCCTTTGAAAACCAATAACATTTGAAAACTATAGATATATAAGTACATTTTTGGCTTAAAACTTCAAATAGGGTTTTATGGTTCTATATATCTAGAATTAAACCTCACCTGAACGATCAAAACAAAAAAGGAAACAGCTCACGGGGCCTGTTCCTCGTCACCAGGAAGCTGGTCTGTGCAAGAAAAATAAATGTCTGTGAGACACGACTCAAAATGTACCAATTAGGACGAACGGCGTGATCATGAACATTAAAACGTTCAATGATAATTTATGGAATGATATGATCAATTTCATGCACAAAACAATCATATAAGAACACGTATCGGTTAAGTAAGGCATTAGAAACGGAATTGGAAAATGTAAATTTATGCAGAAAATTTTGAACACCCACTGGAGCCTGGGAACGACCGTTCCAGTTTTGAACTGGGGCTGGGAAGGGCCATTCCCAACTCCCCGAACTAAATCCCGCGCGTCTGTAAAGGTTTGGGAAAATTTTGGGGCTGGGCACGGCCGTTCCGGCCACAGGCCAAAACTGGGAAGGGCCGTTCCCAGTCTCGCAGGACAGCTGGCATGGGATGGGAACGGCCATTCCCAGAATGAACTGGGACAGGAAGGGTCGTTCCCAAAATACGAATGCAGCAAAAAACAGAGTACAACAGCAGGGCAGCAGCAAACCAAAACCAATCACTCAAAAATGAATCAAAACCAAGTTTAAATGCACAAATATCATGATATACATATACTAGCATACATATAGATCAACAATAACTCATATAAACACTCATTTCCAAGTTAGATCATCAAGAATCCATCATTTGAAACCCATATACTCATTCATGCTTCAAGTCCAAAAATCTCAAGATAAATGCATCAATCTTAAGCTTAAAGTTCATAAACATATTTCCAATAACCAATACACAATTTAACCAACACATTGCAAAGCCCTATCTATCCCATATATTCAAGAAAATCATCAAGTCTCCAAAATTACCTCAAATGAAAGAAATGGATGACAAGATGAAGATATGATGTTGATGATGCTTCAATGTCCACAAATCCCACAAAAATGATGCTAGAATTATGAAATCTCCCACTTCTCTTGGTAGGGTTTTGTCTCGGTTGAAAGGAAGAAAATGGAGCAAGTATGAAATGTGTATGTATGAAATGGAAAGGCATGGTATGTGATATGCTGCTATGAAGGGGAAGAAATGACCAAATTGCAATTAAGTCCTTCTATTTTATTAAGTTATGCAATTAGGTTCAATTTCATGACAATTAATCAATTAAGTCCAAATGTAATTAAGTCCCCAAATTCATGAAAATGAGCAAGTAAGGCCATAAAAGAAATTAAATCACATTCGGGAAACCAATACACGATGCAATCAAGTTCAATTTATGCAATAATTATAATATGATATGAATTTCAATAAAAACACTTAGAATATAATTTTTAGAAAATTATGTCATGACATGGAAAATTAAAGAAATGATCAAATAAAAATTAAATTACAACTCTCAAACCCACACATGTCGTTCATACCTGAAATGCCGAAAGCTGGGGCGTTACAGTAAAGGCGACATTTGATAGGCAAGGAAAAACTTAAATGACCTACACAAGCTGCTATATTAAAATAATAAATAATCAGCAAGAATATAAAAATATACAAAACTTTAAAGTGAAAAGAGAATGACAATTTTAATAAATTTTAAATTAAAAATGTTATTAATCTAACTTTTAAATCTCTAAATAAATAAAATTGTATGTATAATAATGTAATTCAACATTGAAAAAAATTCAAAGATTAAAAACAAAATTAATATAAATATAATTGATAGTGCCAAAAATATTTCTAAGTGTTGAGCTCCACCCCTTCGAGGTCCACTCTTTCGCGTTCCACCTCAAGCGAGGCCCCTCATCTTGCGAGGTCTGCATAATGCGAGGTCCCCATCTTGAGAGGTCCGCACCTACGAGATCCGCACCTCGCAAGGTCTATAAATACGAGGAAATGATAGTGCCAAAAATATTTCTAAGTGTTGAGCTCCACCCCTTCGAGGTCCACTCTTTCGCGTTCCACCTCAAGCGAGGCCCCTCATCTTGCGAGGTCTGCATAATGCGAGGTCCCCATCTTGAGAGGTCCGCACCTACGAGATCCGCACCTCGCAAGGTCTATAAATACGAGGTCCGCACTTGGCGAGGTCCGCACCTTGCAAGGTCTGTACCTTGTGAGCTCCGCATCTTGTGAGCTCCGCACTTGGCGAGGTCCGCAAGTGCGAGGTCCGCATCTACGAGCTTCGCATCTTATGAGGTCCGCACCTCGCAAGGTCTACATATGCGAGGTCCGCACCTCACGAGGTCAGCACCTTGTGAGGTCTGCATATGCGAGGTCCGTACCTCACGAGATCCGCATATGCAAGGTCCGCACCTTACGAGCTCCGCATCTTGTGAGGTCCGCACCTTGCGAGGTCTGCATATGCGAGGTCCGCACCTCACGAGGTCCGCATATTCGAGGTCCGCACCTTTCGAGGTCTGCATATGCGAGGTCCGCATAGTGGAACACGTTCGGCATGGGTGCGTGGCAGTTACCCACGTTCGCACTTTTCTCCACTACGCAATACACGATCCCGCGAAACTCGCGCCTTAACCTAATTCAGATGGTATAAATAGTCTTTTTCTGATAAAAATCAGGTACGCACACTTTTACATACCGAACCTCTGCCAAAATTTCCGGTCACCTTTCCACCTGAGACAATCTCACTGTCTTGAGCGTCGGAGTGCCTACGCGGGAAACACCTCCCGCCTGGTATTCTTACGTTGCTTTGATCCTAGCAGGTTGAAGAACCCACTCTTTGGCTGATTTGTTGGAGATTTGGAGCCGATTCCGTTCACTTTCCGGCGAACCCAATTTTCAGCATCATCAGTTTGGCGCCGTCTATGGGAAAGCCATCGGATTTCCCAACCTTTTCTCAAAGTTATTCTTTTTGTTTCATTTGGAAGATGACCGGAGCTGATAACACTAGCCGTGGCGAGCGAAGCTCTAGCTTGCCTCCACGACTATCCCCAACCCCGAGTAAGTCAAGTAAACATCAACGTGAGTCAAGCGAACGTCGACGTGTTGCGCCATCTACCGCCAGCGTTCCCGCATAAGAGGAACCGCATCGGAGCCACCGTGGACTTCAGTCTGCCCGTCCACTCCTTACAAGCTCTTGGTACCGGAATAGGCCAAAATTCAATCAACATTCCGACAGGTTTAAACCCTTTGCTACTAAACCCGTTGTTGTTCAATCTGCTCTGGGGACTCCAAGGAGGAACACAAGCACAGATCGGAGGAGTCCAGGCCATTATTGCTCCACCTCGCACTACCATCGTGATGAGCGGAGTGGAGCACACGACCAACCGGCCACTACAGGGGGAACTGCTCGTTCGAACGGAACCCCTACCCGTTCGTACCGAGGCAAATCCGATGGTAGCGGGACCGAGCCGAGTGCGAAACCCTATCCTACCTCCGGATGGTGATGACCAAGTCCCATTCGAGCGGCACGATGGGAAACAGACCATGGTGGAGGACGAGGAGGAAACGGATCCTCTCAATCCCGCTCAACATTCCAAAACTCGAGCGGGGGAGAGAGAGAATGACCGCCTCACTCAGTTGGAAGAGGAGAATCAGAACCTACGCGCCGCCCTGAGCAAGATTGTGGAAGGATCTCGGGTTGGCGATCAAGACGAGGCTCATCACCGACCCGAGCGGCGTCGAGACGAAGAGGCGGTCGACAAGCCTAGGCATCATCCTGTCCGAGGCGATCGAGAGAGGCCTATCGAGCTATCAACCCATCGAAGGCATAGTCGACCTCGAAGATCAAGGCCTGAGCGAGCTTTGCCATTTTGCGAAGAGATTCTGATGGCCCGGGCGGGACACTCAAAGGTTCTTACCAACCTGTCCCGCTGCGATGGAACGGGCGATCCTGAGGAACACATGACCGCGTTTGAGCACCTCATACACCTATATGAGCACTCACTGGACTTCTGGTGCAAGATATTTGTCACTTCGCTCACGGGAACCGCCTATGATTAGTTTAAGCGGCTTCCACCTGGATGGATTCGAAGCTACGATGACCTGTGCAGATAGTTTGATAGCCATTTTAGCCCTCTGAAGGTGACTAAGCTGCCCACAACTTATCTCTGGAATGTCGAGCAAGGCCCCAATGAAACTCTACGGGAGTACTTTACTCGCTTTGGTGCTGAACTAACCAAAGTTGAGATCCCATCCGGTGATTTCCTGACGCAGGCAGTGTACCAAGGGCTGAATGATTCTAAGATCAGTACGGAGTGCGGAGACGTCATTGCCCGTCAAAAGCCTAAGGACATGATTCATCTCCGGAGGATAGCGAGTGAGTACATGGAGCAGGAAGACATGGCTCGCATGAAACGAGCGCGTGTCCAGGATAGACTATCAAGGAGCTCAAATCGTGAGGAGCGTAGGGAACGGCAAGCTGGACCCCTCTCTCGGGGACCGCGAGTTGAACTCACCAAACGTAACTCTGAGATCCTGAACATTGCTGGTTCGAAAATGTTCAAGAAGCCCCGTCCGATGCCCCAAAGCGAGAAGAACTCTCATTCCAACAAGTATTGTGCATTCCACCAACAGAACGGACACGATACGGATGAATGCGTCAGTTTAGAAAAAGAGATCCAACGTTTGGTGGCCGGAGGAGAGCTATCGGAGTTTGTTAAGTCTATGGATCGGCACCATAGGAAACGAGGAGACAGAGCTCGGTCTCGCACGCATGGCACCCGTCAATCTCGCTCGCGCTCACGCAGCCCGCGGGGCAACGGACGAGTAGCTAAAGGCGCTAAGCAAGCACCCGATGATAACATGCCCACTCGGGGAGTGGTGAACATGATTGCTGGAGGAGCAACAAATGATGATACTAAGATCTCATGAAAGAAAGCAGGGCGACGGTTCAACCAGGAGCCCAACGCTTCCGCTCAGCATATTTTCCACATACAGAAAGGCGAGGTCTTAGGTTTCATCGAACGTGATTTTGATAATGTTGTGATTGATGAAGATGAAGAGTGTCCGGACTGCCCAATGGTAATCGATGTTGACATCTACAACACCAATGTCAAAAGGGCATTGGTAGATAGCGGCAGTTCAGTAAATGTTTTGCCACTATCCCCCTTTAAAAAGTTATGTGGCAAGGATGTTGAGCTCGAAGCCGTTGAGACCCCTCTCCTTGGGCTCGGCGGATCAGAGCTGTACGCAATTGGCCAAGCAAAATTGGCGACCTCCTTAGGTAGCGCGCTCCGAAAAGAGCCACGGTCCCATTGACATACACGGTGGTCGAGGTCAACCTCCCATACAACGTGATTCTTGGGAGACCCGCCCTTGCAAAGTTCAAAGCCATTCATTCAGCGTTCCATCGCAAAATGAAATTCCCAACTCCTAACGGAATAGGAGAAGTAAATTATAAGCTGAAAGAGGCTTGGGAGTGCTACATGCTCTCAACCGTGAAGCCTAAGTCTATTCAAGAAACTCCACAGCTGCTGGAAGCTGCTCAAAAGGAAGATGACGAGACGCTTGATACGAAAGGGATCACTCATCCCCAAAAACGCAAGTTGGAAGCTGAACAATGTGAGCACAAAGAAACAAGGTTGAAGCCAACCGGAGACTTTACAGAGACTGAGCTCATCCCTGGTGATAGCTCGAAAACGACTAAGGCTGGCGCTCAAATCAAACGAAAGCAACAAGTCATGCTTATCGCTTGGCGGATGCCAACAATACGTTGCTCCTTCAACCATAAAACGCGAACAACTTGAAAAAGTTTTACGTGTAAGGCTCATTTGATCTAAGTTAAGCGTTCGTTTCTTTCAGCATTTAGTTCATGATTAGCGTTCAGTTTCCAGCATTTCGTTTTAGGAAACAAAGGCATTTGTATTTCACAAGTGTTCCGTTCATTTTATTAGTAAAGTCTTTCCGTTTCATTTTCTACTTGAGTGCTTTATAAAATTTTATGTGACAATCTCTTGGCTCAAGAAGCCTACGCAAAAGGAGGGGAACCGAACCCCTCCAATCCGCAAACACACTTTACAACATAAAATTTATGAGCTCCACACTTAGAACTTGAAAAACTTTCGAATTTTGGCTTACATACAAACTTTACAATGCTATGGTTTGAAGTTTGAACATGACACTTAGAAAATTTTTACATGCCCGAATACGAGTTACATGTCCAAGTCCAAACGCAATACTGAGAAATTTTGAACATAACTTGCATACAATCTCGTAAATATTTACAAATGCATTCATTCACACAAAGCTTGCCAAATACATGTTCTTCATCATAAAGCGTTGGCATTGCAAAGTTCGAAGAGCCCTCTACACAGCAAACTCGGATTCGGTGTCATCATCGATCACCTTGAAGTGTTCTGGAACAACACCCGCTCCCTCAGTCGCATCAGCAAGGACTCCATCATGGACGACGCGCTCCCCGCGAGCCTCCTCGTCTCTATCACCCCCAGTCGTATCAGCAACGACTCCATCACGGACGGTGCGCTCCCCACGAGCCTCCTCGTCTCTGTAACCCCCTACCACATCAATGGCGACTTCATCACTGACGGCGCGCTCCCCGCGAGCCTCCTCGTCTCTACCACACTCCCCTTGAGCGTTCTCTCCAGCTGAACGCCCTCACCCGCTACGTGGGCGGCTCCCTTGGCGACAAGTATGATGTTGAGCTCATCCAAGGCAAACCCGAACTCGTGGTTGCTAAGATCAGCGGCCGGGCCATACTGCGCCCCCTTGACCGAGAATAGTCTTCATCTCACTATCATTGTCGAGGCCAATATCATCAACATTCGCATCCCCATGAATGACCCTTATGTGATCAAGTTGGTGATAAGCGCGTTCAACTGCCTCCCGAATCTGAGTATAACTGCTGAGGGCGCTTACGACCTCGAACACCGGGCTCCTCATAAAGCAATTAATCCCTTCCATCAATTCAGCATGCGTCCTGACCGCCGGGTCACATTCAGACTCTTCGAGCTTCGCGCTCAGCTCAGCGTGAGCCCGCTCACTCTCCTTGAGCAACTCTCCCTTCTCCACAAGCTTCAGCTTGCACCTCTTCAGCCCTCCGTTGACATCGGTCATTCTCTCATTAACATTTTCAAGGTCGTCCTGAAGGATTTTCTTCTCAGCTTCGAGGAGTTCAATACGCTCATTATGGCCGGAGACAAGGGTCGCCTGAATGCGAACCTCATTCTCCTTCTTGTTCATCTCTAAGTTGGCCTTTTCGAGCTCCATCTCAAGATCCTGAACTCTCCTTTCGAGGTCAGCAACAACACTCCTATACAGGCACTTGTACCTATCATTTCCTTTGTAAACAAGGGCTTTCGTTTGGCTTAGCAATAAGAAATTGAGCGCGAGTTCAGATCGAAACGGTGAAACGGAATATTCCAATTGAAGGGAGACCACTTCAAGATTACTCTACGAGCGCCTCAATTATTCGACACTCGAAGAGTGGGGGGCAAATGATAGTGCCAAAAATATTTCTAAGTGTTGAGCTCCACCCCTTCGAGGTCCACTCTTTCGCGTTCCACCTCAAGCGAGGCCCCTCATCTTGCGAGGTCTGCATAATGCGAGGTCCCCATCTTGAGAGGTCCGCACCTACGAGATCCGCACCTCGCAAGGTCTATAAATACGAGGAAATGATAGTGCCAAAAATATTTCTAAGTGTTGAGCTCCACCCCTTCGAGGTCCACTCTTTCGCGTTCCACCTCAAGCGAGGCCCCTCATCTTGCGAGGTCTGCATAATGCGAGGTCCCCATCTTGAGAGGTCCGCACCTACGAGATCCGCACCTCGCAAGGTCTATAAATACGAGGTCCGCACTTGGCGAGGTCCGCACCTTGCAAGGTCTGTACCTTGTGAGCTCCGCATCTTGTGAGCTCCGCACTTGGCGAGGTCCGCAAGTGCGAGGTCCGCATCTACGAGCTTCGCCTCTTATGAGGTCCGCACCTCGCAAGGTCTACATATGCGAGGTCCGCACCTCACGAGGTCCGCACCTTGTGAGGTCTGCATATGCGAGGTCCGTACCTCACGAGATCCGCATATGCAAGGTCCGCACCTTACGAGCTCCGCATCTTGTGAGGTCCGCACCTTGCGAGGTCTGCATATGCGAGGTCCGCACCTCACGAGGTCCGCATATTCGAGGTCCGCACCTTTCGAGGTCTGCATATGCGAGGTCCGCATAGTGGAACACGTTCGGCATGGGTGCGTGGCAGTTACCCACGTTCGCACTTTTCTCCACTACGCAATACACGATCCCGCGAAACTCGCGCCTTAACCTAATTCAGATGGTATAAATAGTCTTTTTCTGATAAAAATCAGGTACGCACACTTTTACATACCGAACCTCTGCCAAAATTTCCGGTCACCTTTCCACCTGAGACAATCTCACTGTCTTGAGCGTCGGAGTGCCTACGCGGGAAACACCTCCCGCCTGGTATTCTTACGTTGCTTTGATCCTAGCAGGTTGAAGAACCCACTCTTTGGCTGATTTGTTGGAGATTTGGAGCCGATTCCGTTCACTTTCCGGCGAACCCAATTTTCAGCATCATCAATAATAAAGTGTTTGGTCATTTTTAATTTAACCTTGACATAAATCTTAAAAAAAAAATTAATCAATTATAAATTAGAAAACTCTAAATAAATTAGTAAAAAGCTAAACTCATCAATGTTATTTAAGCATAACTATGGTCCAACAGAAGAGATTTTTCTCGTCACCAAATGTACGTATAAGAATTAAGCAAAAAGAAACATGTCTAAAATAACTAAAAATATCAATTGCAAATCAAAAATACAAAAAAAAAAAAATAATAATAATAATAATAATAATAAACAAAAATTACAATAAAATATTAAAAACTATAAACAATAAACCACATTAATATATAACAAATTATAATAAACAAAAATAATATTGAAATTTAATCAAAATAATAACCAAAAAAAAAAAAAAGGCAATTAAAGTAAAGAAAATAGTAAAAATAAAAGGTTAAAACTATAATAATAAAAAATAAACAAAACTAAGAAAGAAACATAAAATAAGGAGAAATGCAATAAAGACAAGAAAAAGCTATTAGTACTCATGAATATAATTAACAATTTACATTATTGGAAGAGAGGACGTCATTGTTCGTATAGAGAGAACAAATAAATTGTTCTTGGGAAATGTTTGTGTAAAAGAGAGAAAGAGAATTGAGTGAGAAAGGGAAGAAGACAATCTTAAAAATTTAGAGATTAAGAAAAAAAAGTTAGGAAAAAAGATAATCTAAATTTAAATTTGATAAGTATTCGCTTAAGTTTACGCATCCAATATAATTTTGTCATAAATTAATATTTTGGTTAAGAAAAAGTCACAAAAATAAGAGATACATTAACTTAATAAATAAATATCCTAATTAATGAATTTTAATAAGCAATTAATAAAACCTAATAATTATTAGGCAATCATAATTTTCAATTTTAATATAATAATTCAAAGATACCAAAAGATAGTATTGAGTCAAAATCAAACAACTTTGATCAATAATTTTTTTTTTTTTCATATATATTATAACATAGATTGATATGAGAGTTATTGCTTCTTATTAAAAAAGAGACTTATTGCTTTTTATTAAAAAGCAAAAATGGTGGCTTTGTGGTCCACTGTTTATCTTAGTGTAGACGAAAAACCTATGTTTTAAAACCCGGACCGGACGTCGAACCGGTGCCCTTACTGGTTACTGGTTTTACTGGTTCGACCGGTCGAACCACCGGTCGAACCAGTGTGACGTCATAATGAAATAATATTTATATTTAATTATATAAATATATAATAAGATATATTAATTATATAATTATTAACTAAAAATAATAAAGTAAGTTAGATAATATTAAACTACTCATTAATTTTCAAATAACATCTCTAATTAATAAACTTTCTAATTATAAATCTACAAATATATAGATAAATATGACTAAATAGCAAAATAATCAATATCAACCAAATTAATAATATTGAAAAAAAATTGATTTAACAAATAACATATTTTTATTTTGAAAAAAAAAAAACACATCACATACATTTATGTTTTTATAAATATATATTATAATAAATAAAATATTTCATATTATCTTACCCATGTTTAAATTGAAATTTTATAATATATTATAATATTTGTAATCATAATTAATATATTTTTAGGACTTGTGTGTTTCATGCGTATTATTAATTTGTTTTTTCAAATTGATATCAATAATTCAATTGGCCAAGTGGTTTCCAAATCTTCCCATAAGATGGAGGTGGTGGGTTCGACTCCCACAAACCCCCATTTGAAAAGGCTTTTTACAATTTAAAAAAAAAAAAAAAAAAAACTGGGTCAACCGGCCCGTGAAACGGTCCGGGCCGGTTTTTTAACCGGTTTTCTACCGGTTCGCCCCGGTCATTACTGGTCCATTTAAGGACTGGTTTTGAGGGGCTGCCCGGACCGGATGAGCGGCCGGTCACCGGTTGAACCGGTCCGACCGGCCGGTCCGGTCCGGGTTTTAAAACATAGCGAAAAACACATGTTAAAATTAAGTTAGAAAATTAGTATTGGTGGAAAAATTAAATATTAAAAAGCATGAAAATATAAATTTTTGTAATTCAATGGGGTTAACCTTAATTGTGATAGGAATGGTCGCCCACAATGACGCAAAAATTCCTTTTTTGCTGACGAAAATATCTTTTATATTGGCACTCACCGCCGGATAAGCATTGACTAGGATGATAGAATTATTAATTCTATTGCAAGGATATTATTATATTATTTTATAATATCATATTATACGAAGGGGTAGTTGGTTCAAGTGGATAGTTGTTTGAGTTCACTTAAATAAAGTCGAACCTTATAGATGTAAAAAATTACGTTAGGAGAGGTCCCTGCAATAAGCGCCTTCAGCTACATCGGGAGATTAGTTTTTCACTCAATTAGGTGGGGGAAGGCTACCTCGGGAGATTAATCCTTCATTCAAATAATATCATATTATATAAAAATTTCATTTAAATATTTTTTATATGAAGGATTTAAGAAAAAAAATTTGTATTTAAGGTTCATATTGTTTTATGTTTGCACTGTACTGGCTTCAGCTATCTCGGGAGATTAGTCCTTCACTCAATTGGGTGGGGGGAAACTCTGAGATAGGGATGGCAATGAGCCGAGCCGTCTCGCGAGCCTTACAAGCCGACTAGTGTAAGTTTCGGGCTTGGGTTCGCTGGGGACGAGCTAAGCCGATCCTGCGTTCGGCTCGCCACTCCTACGAGCGAAGCCCGAGCCCATACATTTCTGCTCGTGGGCTCGTGAGCTGGCTCGCGAACCTTAATGTTTTTTTTAATAAAATATTTATATATATATATAGCTGATAACTCTATATATTAATAGATACTAGAGACAATATATCTGTTATATAATAATATGTTATAATATACATATATAATAATATATACTAAAAGTCAAGGTGAATAATAAAAACAATTTGGCAAAACCCTAACTCTGCTCTCTTTCTTCCAAAACTTGCAATTTCGCACGCCGCCCCTCTCTGTTCTCTCTCTTCCAAGACCACCTCTCTCTGCCGCTATCTTCCAAACCACCGGCGAGTGCCCTCCTCCGCGTAACTCCTTCCACTCTAACATCCGACGCAACGCCGCCCATTCTTTCTCCGACATCAGCTGCAGCTCCACCTCCAATCCACCACGCGACTCATCCTTCTCCAAGCGCCACCACGCCCACCAGTTTAGCACCTCCACTGTCCGCACTCCGCATTCTAGATTTAAAGGTAATGGCTGAAATTTAGCACCTCCGCTATCCACACGACTCATCCTTCATGGCTGAAATTTAATTTTAATTGATGAAATTGAAGAGTAATGGCTGAAAGTTTGAGTTTTAATGGCTGATATTTATGTTTCATGGCTGAATTTGATGTTTCATAGATGATATTTATGTTTCAAGTTTAATAGCTGAAAGTTTGCAGTTTCATAGCTGAAATTTATGTTTCGTGGCTGAAAGTTTAGGCATTTCATGATGATTAGTGGCTGTAAATTGATGTTCATTGACTGTAAATTGATTTTTAATGGTTGTAAAGATGAAAATTTGATTTTTATTGGCTGCCCTGCTCTAATTTAGTGCTTTGTTTTAAATGCATTTATGTAGGATTGAAGCCTGGCAGGAGAGATGAAGAGAGATGTCAAAATTGTTCATTGTTTTTATGTTTTATATGAATGAATCTTGTTACATTTATGTTTATTAGATTGAATGAATGTTAGACTGAGATGCTGGTTTGAATTCTGTAATGATTGTTTGAATTCTGGAATAATTTGGACCGAATTAATGTTGTTTTAATTCTGGCATAAAAAAAAAAAAGGAAGAACCAAGCAAGACACCTGGTTCGCGAGCCGAGTTGAGCCCTCATGAGCCAGATCTCGAGCCAAGACCGAGCCTGGTCCAGCGAGCCTGAGCCCGAGCCGTAAAAAATGCCAAGGCTCGGCTCGTTGCCATCCCTACTCTGAGAGATCAAAAAAAATAATATCATATTATATAAAAATTTCATTTAAAAATAATATCATATTATATTAAAATTTCATAAAAATATTTTTTATGAAGGATTTAAGAAAAAAATTTGTATTTAAGGTTCATATTGTTTTATATTTGCATCGTACTACCCGTATTTAAACGCCATAGGTTGTTATGATTAGCTATTCTTAACTATATAACATGTCCAAATATAAATATATAACATGTCAATTTGTATTAATCTCTTTGTCATAGCTTCATTTTTCTTTGATAGTTTATATATATATATATATATATATATATATGCTAAATTTACATATAAAGATCCCTATCAATATTAATTTAATATCTTTTCCATTTACAAGTTATATTTTAAAATAATCCAATTCAAAGAAAAAACTATACCACTAAGTGGTATAGTTTTTTTTACCACTAAGTGCTGTAATTTAGTAATTCGACACTATACTAACTTAATTGGAAGTCTCGTATTTGAACATGTGAAAACACAATTACCATTAATAGAATACCTTAATAGTCCGACCTGACTCGATCCATATAAATCGGTTATAGTAGAAAAAAAAAACTTTTACTATTTAATGTGGATAGAATTTTTAAAATTCATTACTTTCCTAGGAAATATTTTAATCAATTAAGCTTTATATGCAAAGTTCTAATAATCTTTTAATTTTACTAGTGAAATAAACATGCGTTGCACGTTTATTATTTAATTTATTTAAATAAATTTAGCTATTATATTTGTTGAAAAAAATTAGGTTATTAAAAATATCTACTTTGATTAAATAAATATAATAACATTTTTAATGAACCATTTTAATTTTGAAAAGTAACACATACAAAAATATTTATATGAGATCCCTCTTTCAAATTATGTACAGACTACAAAGTATTTTTACATCTACACCCCTTGCGAGATCGGGGTAATTATAGCTTGTACCCCCTTAGATGAAAATATTACACAACTCACCCTTCCAAGTTTGGAAAATTACAAATAAAACCATTCCGAAAGGATTTTTTACGAATTTTTTTAAATTGATTATATTTCATCATTAATCAGTTGCTCACCGCTAATTGAGGGGAAAAAAAGTCATTATGAATATCAATTTATAAATGAATCATGTGTTTATCCTCTAGAAAACTTCGTAAATTATGTGTCTGTCACTTGAGAATGATATGTGGGATGTTGTTAAGAACCAATTAATGGTGAGATATTGTAACGCCCCAATTTTCCAGCCTTTCAGGTACGCACTCCACGCGTGTGAGTTTTGAGAGTTAGGATTTATTTCATTCTTTTATTTATTAATTTATACGCTTCATGACATTATATGAGTTATATTCCTACATGTTATGTGAAAATATGTGAAATTATTGCATAATCCGTGTTTAATTGATACGTGAATTAAATTGCCGAACATGACTTATTTGTTTACATGGCCTTAAGTGATCATTTCCATAACTTGAGGGCTTAATTGCTGAACTTGAATTGGGTTTAATTGATCACATTTCATGACTTTAGAACTTAATTGCATCACTTACCAACTTGGGGGACTTGAGTACAATTTGAGGCATTTTATCTATTTTAATTGCTGCAATCACATAATATACCTTCATTTCATTTCATACATACACAACACACCCACACCATTTCTTCCTTGCTCTCGATCAAGAAGGAGGGGAAGAAGAGAGGGAGATCTTCCAATTCAAGTTATTTTCATTTCATACATACACAACACACCCACACCATTTCTTCCTTGCTCTCGATCAAGAAGGAGGGGAAGAAGAGAGGGAGATCTTCCAATTCAAGTTATTTTCCGGCAAATAGTCACCTTAGAAGCTCCACTTGCCTCTTTTAACTTCATCTCGTTCTTCTCTTTTCTTCTAAGGTAGAGATGAGGCTATATATGAGTTCTTGAATTGATGATTGAAATTAGGGTTTATGAGTTTGGATTGGATAACTTGTTATTTGTTATTGGAAGCATGATCATGAGCTTTAAACTTAAATTTCTTGCATGAATCTTGGAGTTTATGGTATTGAATGACATGATTGCATATGGTTTTGATGTGGGGATTCTTGATGATTCAATCTTGAACTAAGTGTTTATATTGGTTTTTATTGTACTTTAAATACCTAAGAATGTTTAATTCATGTTTTAATGCATTTCGAAGAGTTATTGTTGGTGTTTTCTTGCTTTTGTTGTCGGTCCGAAGCAATCCCCTGTTTCTGCTCTGTTTTGAGCTTTCTGCATAGAGGGAAAGGCCCTTCCCGTTCCTAGTTATTTCTCAGAACGGCCGTTCCCATTACCTTGGATGATCTGGCGCGTGAAGCTGGGAACGGCCCTTCCCATTTTGGCCTTGGGCCGGAACGGCAGTTCTCAAGAGTGAAAAATGGCATTTTATACAGACGTGCGGGATTTTTCGGGGAGAGCTGGGAACGGCTTTTCCCATTTTTCTCTTTAACCGGAACGGCCGTTCCCAGTGTCCAGAAAGTGTCTGTGATTTCTTACTTTATTTTATGCAATCCAATTGCTTTCTTAAGCCTTTAAATGATCAATACATGCTATTATATGTTCATTTTATACATGAATATGTTCCTGACTACGCCGTGCGTCATATTTGACATCATTTGTGAGTCCTATCTCATGACTACACAATGTTTCCTTTCTTGTCCAGTTTTCTCCAGGGCGGAGATCATCGATCAAATAGGCATTATCTTACATCTTTGTATTGTCTTGTTGCCTGTCAGGTGAGGGTGTTTTCGTTCTAGCTATATACATAAACCCTAAAACCTGCATGATTGAGTTTTGGCCTAAAACCATACTTATATTTATATTGTTTCAGAGAGTGCAGTCGAGTAAATATTTATTAAACTGAACCTATTGTTATTGTTAATTACTGACCCCTCCTGTTTTGGCGAGATACTGTACTGCACATCGACTGTGGGCCCTGGAATTTTTGTATTGAGCGAACCAGGGAGGTATCGGGCTGACGATAAACTCTTGCACAGTCCCACATTGTTGGGATGACCCCAGAATCCACTAGGAGATTGGTGGAGGAAGGAGTTCCGGGCATCAGGAGTTATGTAACTGATGTTCACCATGATTGGATGGTTGAAGGCTAGCTACCTTCCCATCACCGGAGGGAAAAGGAGATCGTATGGGTGAATCCGACACCACGGGTTGCCCCACGGGCTATTGTCATGACTGCATTGACGGATTGCACTGAGTGATTACACTATTGCACTGATTGTACTGTACTATATCGACTGAATTGCATGATCGCCTTTTTAAAGAACTGAAAATCATTGTAAACGGTCGGAGTTTGGTTGGAGATTGTGCACGCTCACTCGCCGAGCGACTGATAGCATGTAACTTGTAATTAATTTTATAAACTGACAGTTGTAAAGTCCGAACATTGATCAATTGATTCTTACCTTTACGGAAACTACTCTATCTAAAAATTTGCTCGTGATTTACAACTTGCATGTGCATGTTTCTATATATATACGTATACCTCCTGCTCACTCAATCTTCTAGAGACTGATCCCTCTTTCCCTTTTTCTCTAGGTTCTTTACAGGTTGTTACTAGGTGGGAGTCGAACATACATTGCATATTGTATTTATTTACCATATTGATCTATCTATCTATTGAATTGAATTGAACTCGGGACAGGTGTCTAGGACTGTAGTTGAACCCGTCTTATATTACTTTCATGTATTGATTCGGGGATAGGTTAGGACAGATGCATTGTTTAGTGGAACCCGTATTTACTTTCTGGTTGAAGTTGCATTTATTGACTTGATATTGGATAGATAATTGCTTGCTTCCGTACTTTTGTTATTGTTAATCGTTCTAGGGTTAGATTCCGCCTAGTTAGGACAGTCTTTTTATTGTCTTTCGTTCGCTCTGAGTTTGGTTCATATATGGACTAGCCATTTCATATGTGGATCGAGCTCATAGTGCAGGGGATGTGGTGCTCTCGTCGCCGGTGCTACATCTTAAGGTGTTATCAGAGCACCAGGTTGCAAAACCGGAGTTCTAGTGTCGTGTCGTGTCAAGTCTAGGCCGTACGGCTTAGGAACTACTTGTAAATTTGTGCATTGCATTGATTCCTGGCATTAATTGTTGACTCATTGATATTGAATTGCTGAAATTTTATATGTTCAACATGTTTTACTTTAAACCTTGTTGAATTATTTGGAGTATTTTGCATCAAATCTGTGACTTTGGCATCAATTATGTGGCATGAGCATGCACTAACCGCATGTATTTATCCTTAAATTGATTTATGATTTATAGGTTATGAAGATAATATCAAACCAAGGCCAATCTCTACGACAACAACGAACTACTTCCAGTCTTATTTTCAATCGTGGAAGATGTAAATAAGGTACCGGGATTATATACGGGAATTCGGGAGTTGTGGTCTTTCCTAACTGAGCTATGGTTCGAGTGACAAGATACGGAATAGAAGGGCCAATGGTGGGAGTAAATTTACAAGTTTTATGGAAGTTGGTAGTTAGGTGACGAGATGGTGGTAGATAGTGATTTCTACAACTTGGAAGATCAACATTCACACTCCTATATTACAAAAGTCATCCTACTGGATTTCGTAGGCTTCTTGCATTTAAGAGAGAAGTGAATAAAATCCTGAAGATGTTTTAGATTCGAGGTTCTATCAACAAGGAGGTGATGATCTTCAAGAGAATTAACGGTGAGGTAGGCTCGGGGTTGATAAGAAACAAAGATTATCTAACTTGAGGGAGAAGCAAAAGAAAATATGGGAAGAATTATAAATCGGGAGATTAGATAGATATGAAAAGGATGAAGAGAATAAGAAGAGAGAATTGAAATCACTTCGAATTTTGAGGAAGGAAGAAGGCGGATGGGAAGGAGGTAAAGACTCGGTCAATATAGTCATTTCAAGTCCATGGAAAGCCAAAATGTTAAAAGTTCTATCTTCGGGCAAGAGTTTATTTTCCAGATCCAAGCTAAATTATCATGTCATGAGGTTGAATTAAGAGTTAGGGAGCAACAAATGGAAATGGAAAAGAAAAGCAAAGAATTTCTGGAGGGAAATTATGTGCTCAAAGTAACGACCTTTGGAGACTGAATCTTCGATAGAAGTTAAGATATCAACTTCCTAGGTGTTGGAGGATTTGAATTCAAGACTCACAATCTTGAACCGCAAAGTTATGCCAGTTGTTACAAGGAAATCTTGATCAAGGCGATAACCATGGTGAAGGTTCGGGCAACATTTAGGGATCGATAATTGGGAAAGAAGTGGGCTCGAGAAATTTCAATTTCGAGTCATGGAAATGTATAAGTCGATATACGGAAACTTTGAAGATTAGAAGACCATGGGTAAACGAGAAGCAATCAACAAACCCGATATAAGCCATGGGTGAAGCGATGAAGAATAAGTACCGGGTTAAAGCTTCCCATAACTGCGGTGACAGGTTCAAATGCATTCATAAGCACGTGCATCATACATCACTTTAAATTGTTTAAATTTCGTTAATTATATGCGCATCTCTAATTGATATAATTGTTCCAGCGTGTTGCATCTTTAATTATTTACAAGCGTGCTACGTGCATTAGCATTCTTAACCAACATGCATTATTTAGTGTTTATTGTTAGGATGCTCTCTCCATTTTTTACTTCGACTACTGCCTCAACCGGGTCCCATCGAATCGAGGGAAAGAAAAATATTTCTTCGTTATCAGTCAGCGCTTTTTGCCATTGGGATATCCGATTCTACTCGAAGCCCAACTATATTCCAAGAATCTGTGGTTGCCTGTTGATCCATGATTTTAGTCTATTCTAGAGTCTGCGCAGATATTGGAGGAATTTGTCATTTGTGTATTACCCTGCTTCCTTCACTCAGAGCAAGGGTCATTGGATACTTAGCTTAGCTAGAACAATTTACATAGAGAAAGCTAAGTTGAAGAAACCGAAATCTTTGATTCGAGGAGTGACAGAACAAGTTCAAGTATTCAGGAAAATATTTTTTCTTAAGGGGGAGAGCCGGCGGGGAAATGACTTAAATTCACGGTTGTTCCCGGACGGGTTGCTTCAAAAAGGAACAACGAAAATGCAAGAATTAACAAGTAAGAGACTCTACAATGCTATGGTAAAGGACGAATTGAGAGATTTTAACACCTGGTGGACTTCGGGATCAAGGTGAGAAAAACTTTGGGAAGAATAGTGGAAAAGACAAATGCTTTGAAAGACGAAGATACGGATTCAAACAGAGATTGAGAATTAAAAGGACAAGACGGGGTGAAGGATAATTGATGGTAACCTCGGCTGTAAGATCAATACCGTGGGTTTTTATTATGGGACACATACAAACTTAATCTTCCAAGATTAAAGGAATGGTGTTTTGTGTAATGTGCTTTATACCGTGAAGATGGTGGGATCAAGAAGAAATTGGCAAGAATTGATAAGGAGGATATTGGGTAAGAGGATCCGATCGAATCATCATATACCATAATGGATAAAGGGAGACTCGATTTAACTGAACTTGGAAGTTGAATATTAGAAGAACATATACCACATAAACAAGACAGGTTACAGGCTCGTCAGTGATTTCCGTGATGAACCGGGAATACTTTTGGGATTAGAAATGAGAATTCAAGTTACTAAAGACTCACTCAAGTATTCAAAAAGGCCAAGTATAATTGGTGGTGAAGAATGGAGGAATTGAATTAATATCAATTGTATACGCAAGATTGGGAATCGCGGACCATGATGCTAATTAGGATAAGAGAAGCTACTCAAATCATTATATTCGGTGAGCGATTAAATAGGAATCAATTCAATTGATTACTGAAAATGGAATAGTTAAGAAGGAATGTACAACATGAACAAAATAGGTTACCAGCTTGTCAGTCGCCTTCCATGATGAGCCGGGCATGCTAAAGGATTGAGGATTAGAATTTGAGCCACTAAAGGTTAGCCGAGCATCCAAGAAGGTTGAAGTATGATTTGGGGAGAATAACGAGTTAGCTGGACCCAGTCTAAACTTACACCCAAGGGTTGAAACTTCGGACCGTGGTGTTGGAAAGAATAAAGGATTTGATCGTGGGATGAATACCGGGTGATCATTGAAATATATATATATTGGGCACTCGAGGCAGGGCATTATGGTTAGAAGAAATCCCGACTAAAGAATCAAGTGTTGAACCGAATCATTACAATGAAAGAGTTCCAACCAACGGTGAACGGTACATCAAGCATTCATGGCATATACATATATACAACTTTAATTCAAACAATTTTATGACATTCAGTGATTTGAATGTTGGTTATATTAATTTCTTTTATATGAATGATAATTGGTATTTGTGATATCTTCTACCTGTTCCTTACGTGATGGTTATGCAAGTGTTTATTTAAGTGTTCTCTTGGGTTCTTGTATTTGTTCTTTGAGAGACGGGGTTCTCTCGTTGCTTGTTTGAGAGATGGGGTTCTCTCATTGCTTGTTTAAGAGACGGGGTTCTCTCGTGCTTGTTTGAGGAACGGGGCTCTCTCATGGTTACTTGTTTAACTTGTTCTAGCGACAGTTTAGATTTTTTTCGAGTGTTTAGATTCCGGTGAGTTAAGGGTCATAACTAATAATGATGGAAGACACTTGTTTCTTGAAGACCTTTTCCGAACTAATCCCTGATGGGGAGTTGCTAACCCATGTGGGATGAACACGGGAGAGCTACTTATGAGTTCAGAACTCATGACAGTGGACCTGGGGACCAGGTCCTCTTAAGGGGAAGAGATTGTAACGCCCCAATTTTCCAGCCTTTCATGTACGCGCACCTCGCGTGTGAGTTTTAAGAGTTAGGATTTATTTAATTCTTTTATTTAATAATTTATACGCTTCATGATATTATATGAGTTATATTCCTACATGTTATGTGAAAATATGTGAAATTATTGCATAATCCGTGTTTAATTGATACGAGAATTAAATTGCCGAACATGACTTATTTGTTTACATGGCCTTAAGTGATCATTTCCATAACTTGAGGACTTAATTGCATGAACTTGAATTGGGTTTAATTGATCACATTTCATGACTTTAGAACTTAATTGCATCACTTACCAACTTGGGGGACTTGAGTACAATTTGAGGCATTTTATCCATTTTAATTGCTACAATCACAAAATATACCTTCATTTCATTTCATACATACACAACACACCCACACCATTTCTTCCTTGCTCTCGATCAAGAAGGAGGGGAAGAAGAGAGGGAGAACTTCCAATTCAAGTTATTTTCCGGGAAATAGTCACCTTAGAAGCTCCACTTGCCTCTTTTAACTTCATCTCATTCTTCTCTTTTCTTCTAAGGTAGAGATGAGGCTATATATGATTTCTTGAATTGATGATTGAAGTTAGGGTTTATGAGTTTGGATTGGATAACTTGTTATTTGTTATTGGAAGCATGATCATGAGCTTTAAACTTGAATTTCTTGCATGAATCTTGGAGTTTATGGTATTGAATGACATGATTGCATATGGGTTTGATGTGGGGATTCTTGATGATTCAAGCTTGAACTAAGTGTTTATGTTGGTTTTTATTGTACTTTAAATACCTAAGAATGTTTAATTCATGTTTTAATGCATTTGGAAGAGTTATTGTTGGTGTTTTGTTGCTTTTGTTGTTGGTCCGAAGCAATCCCCTGTTTCTGCTCTATTTTGAGCTTTCTGCACAGAAAGAACGACCATTCCCGTTCCTAGTTATTTCTCAGAACGGCCGTTCCCATTACCTTGGATGATCTGGCGCGCGAAGCTGGGAACGACCCTTTCCATTTTGGCCTTGGGCCGGAACGACCATTCCCAAGCGTTAAAAATGGCATTTTATACAGACGCGTTGAATTTTTCGGGGAGAGCTGCGAACGACCCTTTCCATTTTCCTCTTTAACCGGAACGACCGTTCCCAGTGTCCAGAAAGTGTCTGTGATTTCCTGCTTTATTTTATGCAATCCAATTCCTTTCTTACGCCTTTAAATGATCAATACATGCTATTATATGTTCATTTTATACATGAATACGTTCCTGACTACGCCGTGTGTCATATTTGGCATCATTTGTGAGTCCTATCTCATGACTACACAATGTTTCCTTTCTTGTCCAGTTTTCTCCAGGGCGGAGATCATCGATCAAATAGGCACTATCTTGCATCTTTGTATTGTCTTGTCGCCTATCAAGTGAGGGTGTTTTCGTTTTAGCTATATACATAAACCCTAAAACCCGCATGATTGAGTTTTGGCCTAAAACCATACTTCTATTTATATTATTTCAGAGACTGTAATCGAGTTAATATTTATTAAACTGAACCTATTGTTATTGTTAATTACTGACCCTTCCTGTTTTAGCGAGATACTGTACTGCACATCGACTGTGGGCCTTGGGACTTATGTATTGAGCGAACCGGCGAGGTATCGGGCCGACGGTAAACTTTTGCACAATCCCACATTGTTGGGATAACCCCTAAATCCACTAGGAGATTGGTGGAGGAAGGAGTTCCGGGCATCGGGAGTCATGTACCTGATGTTCACCATGACTGGATGGTTGAAGGCTTGCTACCGACCACGGGTTGCCCCACGGACTATTGTCTTGACTGCATTGACGGATTGCACTGTACTATATCGACTGAATTGCATGATTGCCTTTTTAAAGAACTGAACCTAATCATTATACACGGTCGGAGTTTAGTTTGAGATTGTGCATGCTCACTCACCGAGCTACTGATAGCATGTAACTTGTAATTAATTGTATAAACTGACAGTTGTAAAGTCCGAGCATTGATCAATTGATTATTGCCTTTACGGAAACTACTCTATCTAAAACTTTGCTCGGGATTTACAACTTGCATGTGCATGCTTCTATATATATACGTATACCTCCTGCTAACTCAGTCTTCTAGAGACTGATCCCTCTTTCCTTTTTTCTCCAGGTTCTTTACAGGTTGTTGCTAGGCGGGAGTCGAGTCTTTGTTCGAGTCCTACACGTGTACATGCACTGCATATTGTATTTATTTACCGTATTGATCTATCTATCTATTGAATTGAATTGAACTCGGGATAGGTATCTAGGACTGTAGTTGAACCCGTCTTATATTACTTTCATGTATTGATTCGGGACAGGTTAGGACAGGTGCATTGTTTACTGGAACCCGTATTTACTTTCTGGTTGAAGTTGCATTTATTGACTTGATATTGGATAGATAATTGCCTTGCTTCCACCCTTTTGTTATTGTTAATCGTTCCAGGGTTAGATTCCGCCTAGCTAGGACAGTCCTTTTATTGTCTTCCGTTCGCTGTGAGTTTGGTTCATGTATGGACTAGCCATTTCATATTTGGATCGAGCTCATAGTGCGGGGGATGTGGTGCTCTCGTCGCGGGTGCTACAGATATACGCGATTTAAGAATAATTTTGCAAAAATTCCCACCGGAATGGGTTCATTTGTAATTTTTCAAACTTGGAAGGGTAAGTTGTGTAATATTTTCATCTAAGGGGGTACGAGTTGTGATTGTTAAATCTCGCAGGGGGTGCAGATGTAAACAACCCGTCATGTACAATAAGTAGAAATTCGATTTAGAGAAACATCTAAATAAATAAATGATAAAAATATTTTAAACTATGTTATTACATAAAGAAAATGTTTAAAGTGTGTAATATTAATTTGCCTAAATAGTTCTAACTTTTAAGTATAAGTAATAGTTTATAACTTTTAAATATATTAATAAATGAAAAGACATATATAAAAGAATATAGACAAAAACTTAAAGGATCATATAAAATTCCATATCAACTATATATGTGTTATTCTTTATATTGTTTATTTTTTCTAATATAATTTATGATTTAGTTTTAGTTTTTTATGGAGTTTTGAAGAATCTTTTTGTTGTCATTCAAACTAAAAGTTATATTCACTTTCAAAACTATAACTTTTGCACTTAATTTTTTTTCTATATTTCCAACCCCGATTCCATCATTTAAAATGAGAACATTGTTATTTTTCTTTCTTTTTTATTCCATAATCTTGAGAAATTATAGCTATTGATATATTATTATCAACAATTTAGTATAATTACCTTGCATTATAAATATACACCTCTTAAAACCGTGGGTTTGACATATCATCATTTTTAATATTATCCTCTTTCTAAAATCTCCATTTTCTTCTCCATAATTATAATTTGATTTAATGAGTATTTCTATTTTGCTTTCTATTGTTACCTTGAATTGTACTTTTTTAATTGCATTGCAGCTACCGCATACAATTTTCAATTGATAACTTCTACTATACATTCGATTACAATAAGAAAACAAAACTTCATGGGTAATTGCAAACTAAGTTTCCTATAATATTTTGAGCTATATTCTCCTCAAACAATTAAAAGTGTTAGTACTTTAATTATATAAAATATTAATAGAGCTTTTAACAATTAATTTATTTATAAAGTATTAAAGAAATAATATTTTATGAAAATTAATTAAACTCTCGATTGAGAAATTTATGTACTCCTCAAACAATATGATGTATAATATTTTGTATCATTTTATACTTATTTTTAATTCAAAAATATACTTATTAATGGTTTGATATTTTTATATTATTTTGCTATAAGTTATGTATTTTCTGTTGGAAAACACGAAAGAGTTGAGCAGCGGAAGTTTAAAATTTTTCCACAAGTTTAATCGTTGTCTTGCAATTTTCTTACTGTAACGTTGAGAATAACAAGAAACTCACTTTAATTGAAGCTTTCTTGTGATGTTGTTACCGCCTAACAAACACCCTTCAAGCGGAAAGTCCCTCGACCGGTCCTTCGAATTAGACTCCAAAGTAGAAGGCCTCCAAAGCGTATCCACACAAGTCCTAGAACACGATCAAGCAAGTGAGAATGGTAGTTCTATAGCTTGTATTAATGGCTAGGGTTTTGCTTTGAAAACTTTTCTTTTATTTTTCTCAAAAACTTAACACTTCGTGAGTGTTGGTCTAAAGAATAAGAGAAGCACACCTCCTGTATTTATACAAGAGTGGTTCGATCCTATTAGGGTTTCCAAGACCCAATTGGATTGTTTTCTTGCTCACTAATTAACTAATTTAATAATTTAATTTAATTAGAGAAAATATGTTCCCAACTTGTTCTCCAAGTCTTGCAAGAATAACCTTCTCTCTCCTACAATAGGAAGTTAGACTTTTCAACTTTCCTAAAGTTAAAAGCTAATATTCAATAAATAAATTAATTCCCAATTAATTATTTATTGGGTTAAGTTTATTTGAGAATAGTCTTAACAATTAATTCAATAATTAATTAAAAGACTAAAATTAATTAATTACAATTTAATTAATTAATTCTAGAAAAGAATTCACGTGTAATTAAATCACACGTTAGAAGACACGTACGTGCCACGTGTGCATGACATGTGGCAGCTACTCACGCGGCCCTTGCTCCGTTTCGATCAACAATTTGATCCTTCGTTAATCATATTAACATCCTACCATAACCCTCGTGTTCTGGCATTTGTGTGTGACCTTTTAGTTTCATTAAACGATTAGCAGTGACAGCAAGTAATTAATTCACTAATTAATTAATCACTTTACAGATCACACTACCGTAATCTAGAAATGGGTGTGTGACCCCTATCTGAATAACGAAATGAATCGAAGAACCTTTCAGTCAATGACAATCACTGAAATACGATCCTCCTATAACTCCATCTCTCAATCAAGAACTAAGGCATGTGAATAATCTCAGAGCCCAAATATTCTTGATCTTTAAAGTTAAGTTCGTTTCATATCCATTTCGATCTCAGTACTAGAAAACCCCATTTTCTAGATGTCTTGATCTTTATCCACCTTGGCCAAGGGTTTAATGTCTAATGGACTACAAACAACTCAATCAGTAAGAGATCATTCTTATTCTTAACAAGTGTAGGTCCTTTGTTGATTCTACTAATTCTCCATGTACCACTTGTGTAATCCCAACATAGGTCGTGGTTCAGGTGTCTATATGGCGACACCCTTTTGAGCCTATATCAAAGATTACAGAGTTAGCTCATATGAGACATTACAGAATCTCAAGTCTAATGATTAATGAATCACGTCATTGACTTGTGAGATATTTCCTAATCTGGAAGTTTCTGAAAACTTACTTTCCCATTCAGGAATGTTCTCACGCGGGACATCTCAGTGATGAAGTTCTTGTAACAATCACCCTTATGTATTATGAACGCATCAACGTATGAACTTACCACTCCATGAAACTGAGTGATCCTTCAAAAGGACATAATCACATAAGCAAGTCTCAACAGAGTCAAGGTCGACACTCCCACTATCTGTCGGACTCATTGACTTGGAGAAGTTTCTAATCCTCGCCTATGGAGTTAAGACCTTGTTTCATGTGTCGTTCCCATAACGACAAAGTTCTTAACGGCCTCATCGGATTAGGAGAGTTCAATACATGCAAAACACAGTCAACCCAAACAGACATAAAGAAGTGATTGCCTATGAACAAAATCATCTCGTTTATTATTCAAGGACTGTTTGTGATTTCACAAGGAAATAGTAAAGCAAACATCTGCTTTAAGTGCACTATTCCTAACAATCTCCCTCTTGCCCGTCAAAGCCACTCATGTGCTAATCTAAGACCTATCTTCTGAAGATGTCCTTCGAAAGCCTGCTGACTAAGGGTTTTAGTAAGTGGATCTGCCATGTTCTCTGTTGATGTGACCCTTTCAATTTGCACATCTCCTCTCTTGATGATATCACGGATTAAGTGATACTTCCTCAAAATGTGCTTGGTCCTTTGGTGAGATCTTGGTTCTCTTGCTTGAGCAACCGCCCCGGTGTTGTCACAAAACACTGTCACAGGGTCTTTAATGCTAGGAACTACACCCAGCTGGTGGGTGAAGTTTCTTACCCAAACACCTTCCATAGCTGCGTCGTTTGCAACTAAGTATTCGGCCTCAGTGGTCAAATCTGCAGTGCTCGCTTGCTTGGAACTTTTCCAACTTACTGCTCCGCCGTTCAGGCAGAATATGTATCCTGACATGGATTTAAAGTCATCCATGTCCGATGCAAAGCTTGCATGATAGTATCCTCTAATGACAAGATCTTGCTGGGCTCCGTAAACTAAGAACAAATCCTTAGTTCTTTGTAAGTACTTGAGAATGTTCTTCACAACAGTCCAGTGACCTTCACCAGGGTCAGATTGAAATCTGCTAGTCACGCTAAGTGCATAAGCCACATCCAGTCGAGCACATAGCATCGCATACATTATGCTTCCTATAGCTGATGCATAAGGAATTTTGGACATCCTGGACTTTTCAAGTTCAGTCTTGGGGCACAGCTTTTTCGAAAGAACTGTTCCCGAGCCCATTGGAAGTTTTCCACGCTTAGATTCTTCCATACTAAATCTCTTTAGTATTTTATCTATGTAAACCGACTGTGATAATCCTAACAGTCCCCTAGATCTATCCCGATTGATCTTTATCCCGAGAATATAGGAAGCATCACCAAGATCCTTCATCTCAAATTGGTTCGATAACCAAGACTTTGTTACTTTCATGTCATCCTTCGCATTCCCAATGAGAAGGATGTCATCTACATAAAGTATCAGAAATTCAACCGAGGTTTCCAATTCTTTCTTGTACACGCAGGACTCATTCGGATTTTGAATAAAGCCAAACGATTTGACTGCTTCATCAAATCGAATGTTCCAATTCCTAGACGCTTGTTTCAATCCATAGATCGAACGTTGGAGCTTAAAACCTTTTGTTTGCTTCCACTGAATGTGAAACCCATGGGTTGCTCCATGTAAATGTCTTTGTCGATGTCTCCATTGAGAAAGGCAGTTTTCACATCCATTTTCCATATCTCATAGTCATAATATGCAGCAATGGCAAGAAATATCCTAATGGATTTATGCATTGCAACCGGGGAGAAGGTTTCATCAAAGTCTACGCCTGGTCTTTGAGTGAAACCTTTAGCAACTAATCTTGCTTTAAAGGCTACCACGCTTCCATCTACTCCAAGCTTGCGTTTATATATCCATTTGCACCCTAGGTCCAAACTTGGTTAGAGTACATGGAATCCATTTCGGAATTCATTGCTTCTTTCCACTATTCAGAGTCCAAATCTAACAGTGCCTCCTCATAAGTTAATGGATCATTATCCACTTGAGATGTTTGGTGGAGAAAACCATACCATCTCTCTGGTTATCTAGGAATGCGTTCAGAACGTCTTACTAGAGGAGGATTTTCGCGTGTATCACTCTTTGTGATTGGCTGAGGGACGTTAGCCTCCGAACTTGGTATGGGTCCTTGGTCTCGAACCTCCTCGAGTTCTGCGATCTTACCTTTATTTTCTCTAAGGAACGAGTCCCCTAAAAAAGTAGCATTTCTTGACACAAAGACCTTTTGTTCAAGAGGATCGTAGAAATAATATCCTATTGACTCTTTAGGATATCATACGAAGTTATATAAGCTTGATCTAACTTCAAGCTTATCTCCCACTGTCCTCTTCACGTAAGCAGGACAACCCCAAGTTCTTAAGTAAGAGTAATTAGGGATTTTGCCAAACCACATCTCATATGAGGTTTTGGATACAGATTTGGAGGGAACAAGATTCAAAATCTTAACTGCTGATTCTAAGGCATAACCCCAGAATGAAGGTGGCAATTCAGTAAAGCTCATCATGGAACGAACCATATCAAGTAGGGTTATGTTCCTTCTCTCCGAAACTCCATTTAATTGAGGAGTTCCCGGAGGAGTCCACTGAGAGATAATTCCATTATCTCTGAGATGACTAAGGAATTCTTCACTTAGATACTCGCCATCTCGATTAGATCGAAGTATCTTAATCTTGTGACCAATTTGGTTCTCAACCTCCTTTTGAAATTCCAAGAATTTCTCAAAGGCTTCGGATTTATACTTCATTAATTACACATAACCAAATCGACTAAAGTCGTCTATGAAGGTTATGAAATACTGATGATTGTTTCTCGTACTTACATTAAGTGGTCCATAAACATCAGTATGGATTAAATCCAATACTTTAGTGGCACGGTCCACTTTACCATTAAAGGGAGTTTTGGCCATCTTTCCTTTAAGACATGATTCACAATAAGTTAACCTTTTAAGTTCATTGTCATAGAATGATCCTAAATTGGTTAACTTAGCAATCCTATCTTTAGAAATGTGGCCTAAACGTGCGTGCCATAAAGAAGCCGAGATCTTGTCATCTCTTTTGCGTTTGTTTAATTGTTATATATTCAAAATATTGGTTTCTTTAGTTGTATAAAGTCCATTAGATAATGTACCAAGCAAAACGGAAGTTTTATTCTTCTTAAGATAAAAGTTTCCATTTCTAGAAAAAGTCTCATAACCTTCATAATCAAGTATTGGAATGGAAATGATATTACGAATAATAGAAGGTACATAAAGGACTTTGTTCAAAACTAAAGTAAAGACACCTAAATCTAATCTACACGTCCCAATGGCTTGGGCTTGAACACTTGATCCATTCCCAACCTTCAAGACACATTCTCCTTCTTCAAGCTGCCGGACCTCATTTAGCATTTGTACATCATTACAGATATTAGCTCCACAGCCAGTATCAAGTACCTAAAAATTAGAATCAATGGACAGATTTACTTTAACAATAAACGTACCTTTCTTTAGAGTATCCTTCTACTCTTGGCAGTTCATCTTCCAATGCCCTTTCTTGCCACAATGATGGCAAACGTCCTCTGTCTGATCCTTTCTCTTCCTGGCCTTTCTCTTTTTAACCACTCCTTCGGGTTTAAGAGATCCCTTCTTCTTGGGAACTTTCTTCCCTTTGCCTTTAGAAGGCCTAGAAGAGGAAGTGACCATCATTACTTTGTGATCCTTCTTGATCGTGTCTTCAGCATTCACAAGCTGACTAATCAACTCAGCTACAGTAGCATGAGGATGATTCATGTTGAAGTTTAGCACGAAAGGATTGAATGATGGTGGAAGCGATGCGAGCAACAAATTCATAGCAAGTTCTTCACTCAGTGGCATTTCCATGGAGGTCAGTTTCTCGTTCAAAGCAAGAAACTTGAGACCGTGCTCATGGACACTTGTACCTTCTTTCATTCTAAGATGAAAGAGCTCCTTAGAACATGCTCTTTGGGGTGGTACAATTGCTCGAGATGGTCGTAAATCTCCCAAGCGTTGTCCATTGACTCGTGTTGCCTCTGCATGTCCGGGGACATGGTGGCCAACATGAGACAATGGGCTTGAAGATTATCTTCAGACCATTTCGCAATCGCGTCCCTTTCGGCCCGAGTTGGAGCCTCGCCTTCAGCGACAGGCTCTCCCTCGAAGAGAACATATCTTCTCTTTTAAGAATCGAAAATTATCCTTAGATTCCAAAGCCAATCAGAGTAATTGGGCCCCGTCAACTTGTTTGATTCGAGGATGGATACCAAAGGGTTTTTAGTTGCCATTTCAATTGTAGAGAATCACAGAACTACAACCTAAATGGAAAAACATGTTGAATAATAACGATTACATATTATCAAGGTCTTTAGAAATATGTTCTCCCACTGTTTTTAGAAAGTCTAGAAATCCCAACGACTTTAGAAGAAACTTATTTTCTCAATGGGTACTAGGATCCCAAGCATTCTTAGTTTAGGACCCACGACTCGTGAGACATCCAAAGGTCTGAGAATCTTTAGGTAGGTATGAATTGCCGATTCCATCTCCATGGAATTCCTAGTAATATTTTTGCATCACTAATCTTTCAATCATGGACCCACGACTCATGAGATATCTACTTTAGTGTTGAGCAGGACCCATCAATCATAAGATCTCAACCAAACATAATCCGGAACGACCCACGACTCGTGAGACATCGCCCATTCTAAAATGGTCAAGATATATTAATTATTTAAAATAATTAATTAGGAAAATAAGAGTTAATAAGCTACACTAATTACCCTACGACTCGTGAGACAGCAGTGAAACTAGTTTCACTTATTACATCCTAAATCCTATTGATGGAATGCTAGGAATTTTATTACCGTGATAAAACACCTATTTATTCGAATTTTGCTCAATATTTAAATGGGATTTTAGAATGACCTCACCAACATATAATGTTATCCAAATTTTAATTGTCTTGTTAATGCAGTTTCACATAAAGTGCATCACAAAAGCAATTAGCAGATAACATGTCCTAGCAAGATACTAGTTATGTGATGATCATGGGTATCCTATCTTATATGGGATTTTGGGAGCCACTCCAAAATAACTAGTTCTAACATTTATTCCACATAAGACAGTTCATATCACATAGGGGTACAGAATTTAATGGAAAAAACGCCCTATCTATTACATTTAATAGAAACCCTTCCAAACATTTTGAGGGGTCTTCTTATGGCCACCGTTCTTCAAGTGCTCCTTGTGGATCCTTCTTATTCCATGGGTGCTTGTCTCCAAAATGAAAATAAAACCTCACTTCCTAAGTTCTACTCTCTTTACATAAAGTAATATGGTTCCATTTTCATATTGACCATAAACAAGTACACGGGGCATACCCCGGCCCAAAAACAATAATAAGGAAAGCCACACAATAAACACATAACAGTACGCACATAAGTAGGGCTCCGATCCCAATTGAAAAACGCACAACTATGGGGCTCCGACCCCAATTGAAATCATCCATGTGCAGAATTTAAAACCATACATAAGACTAACCTATGATCACCTAAACTAGCATGCTTCCGCTTGAATTTAAATTTACCAATTAAATTTAAAATTCCCTTGACTTCAAGTTACAATTAACTTAAGTAATTTGAATATAGTTCATTATTCAAGAATTTATTCAAAATCGAATCACCGGATCTAAACAAAACAACAATTAATTCAAAATTAAATTTTTGCTAAAATATCATTCAAAGTGATATTTGTTATTTTCTCGAAAAATTAGAACTTGACTTTAATTCACAAAATCCCAAAATTTATAATTATTTCAAATAAATAATTTTATAAAATTAAAATCCAATTTTAAAATAAAATCAGATTTTACCAAATGGGATTTTACGAAACTTGGAAAACACGAAACGAAAAACCGAAGTCCGAGAACCCTAGGCAAGGCTCGAAGCCAGCGTGCGCGAGCAGACGCTGCTTCGCAGACAGCCCGCCCAGGTGTGCGGATGCTGCCGGCAACGTCCCGCCAGCCCCGGGCGCTGTGCGCGCTGTCCCGCGCAGCCTTGTGCGGGATGGTGCGGCGGCGGTGGTGTGCGGGATGCGCGCGCAATACCTATGCGAGCCTAGGCGCATGCGCGCGCGAGGTGGACTGACGGAGCGGGGCTATGTGATGCAGCCCCATGCGCGATGAGGCGTGCAGTCTCGCATGCGATGCGTGAGGGTAAGTCCGATCTCGTTTTTCAATTCGCAATTTCAACAAATTCAGAATCCAATTTGAATTAAAATAGTTCAAATCAATCTGAATCTAAACAGCTTTAAAACAGATTTAAACGAAAAATAATTTTTTCTTAAATTTTCAAGAAACAGTTTTGATCCGGCAACTTCGTATTTCAAACAAAAAACATGAATACACAACATACACTCAAATTAAAAAATTTTCATCAAAATTCATCAAGCAGTAAAGATACAATACGAACGTTGCAAGGTGGCTCTGATACCACTTGTTGGAAAACACGAAAGAGTTGAGCAGCGGAAGTTTAAAATTTTTCCCCAAGTTTAATCGTTGTCTTGCAATTTTCGTACTGTAACGTTGGGAATAACAAGAAACTCACGTTAATTGAAGCATTCTTGTGATGTTGTTACTGCCTAACAAACACCCGTCAAGCGGAAAGTCCCTCGAACGGTCCTTCGAATTAGACTCCAAAGTAGAAGGCCTCCAAAGCGTATCCACCCCAGTCCTAGAACACGATCAAGCAAGTGAGAATGCTAGTTCTATATCTTGTATTAATGGTTAGGGTTTTGCTTTGAAAACTTTTCTTTTATTTTTCTAAAAAACTTAACACTTCGTGAGTGTTGGTCTAAAGAATAAGAGAAACACACCTCCTGTATTTATACAAGAGTGGTTCGATCCTATTAGGGTTTCCAAGACCCAATTGGATTGTTTTCTTGCTCACTAATTAACTAATTTAATTATTTAATTTAATTGGAGAAAATAAGTTCCCAACTTGTTCTCCAAGTCTTGCAAGAATAACCTTCTCTCTCCTATAATAGAAAGTTGGACTTTTCAACTTTCCTAAAGTTAAAAGCTAATATTCAATAAATAAATTAATTCCCAATTAATTATTTATTGGGTTAAGTTTATTTGAGAATTGTCTTAACAATTAATTCAATAATTAATTAAAAGACTAAAATTAATTAATTATAATTTAATTAATTAATTCTAGAAAAGAATTCATGTGTAATTAAATCACACGTTAGGAGACACGTACATGCCACGTGTGCGTGACACGTGGCAGCTACTCACGTGGTCCTTGCTCCGTTTCGATCAACAATTTGATCCTTCGTTAATCATATTAACATCCTGCCGTAATCTGACATTTGTGTGTGACCCTTTAGGTTCATTAATCGATTAGCAGTGACAGTAATTAATTAATTCACTAATTAATTAATCACTTCACAGATCACACTACCGTAATCTAGCAATGGGTGTGTGACCCCTAGCCGAATAACAAAATGAATCGAAGAACCTTTCAGTCAATGACAATCAGTGAAATACAATCCTCCTACAACTCCATCTCTCAATCAAGAACTAAGGTATGGGAATAATCTCAAAGCCCAAATATTCTTGATCTTTAAAGTTAAGTTCGTGTCATATCCATTTCGATCTCAATCCTAGAAAACCCCATTTTCTAGATGTCTTGATCTTTATCCACCTTGGCCAAGGGTTTAATGTCTAATGGACTACGAACAAGTCAATCAGTAAGAGATCATTCTTGTTCTTAACAAGTGTAGGTCCTTTGTTGATTCTACTAATCCTCCATATGCCACTTGTGTAATCCCAACATAGGCCGTGGTTCAGGTGTCTATATGGCGACACCCTTTTGAGCCTATATCAAAGATGACAGAGTTAGCTCATATAAGACATTACAGAATCTCAAGTCTAAGGATTAATGAATCACGTCATTGGCCTGTGAGATATTTCCTAATCTGGAAGTTTCTGGAAACTTCCTTTCCCATTCAGGAATTTTCTCACGCGGGACATCTCAATGATGAAGTTCTTGTAACAATCACCCTTATGTATTATGAACGCATCAACGTATGTACTTATCACTCCATGAAACTGAGTGATCCTTCAAAAGGGCATAATCACATAAGCAAGTCTCAACATAGTCAAGGTCGACACTCCCACTGTCTGTCGGACTCATTGACTTGGAGAAGTTTCTAATCCTCGCCTATGGAGTTAAGAACTTTTTTTATGTGTCGTTCCCATAACGACAAAGTTCTTAACGGCCTCATCGGATTAGGGGAGTTCAATACATGCAAAACACAGTCAACCCAAAACAGACATAAAGAAGTGATTGCCTATGAACAAAATCATCTCGTTTATTATTCAAAGACTGTTTGTGATTTCACAAGGAAATAGTAAAGAAAACATCTGCTTTAAGGGCACTATTCCTAACATTTTCATCATTGTACTTTCAATAGAAAACATCCTTTTCAGATGTTTATATTGATGTATTGCATTTTTTACATGTTTCGTACCATAAGAAGGATTTGTTTCAATACTGTCAATCTCTCTTAAAACAATAATATATATATCTTGTATAGTAAACAAAATATAATTAATATTATTTTTTCACTATTTATACGTCCAATCATATTCTTTTTTTTTTTTTTTTTTTTTCTATCTCTCCGATATTTTTTTTTATCCTAAATGAAGCAACCCAACATAGGAAAAGCAGTCTCAAGGTAAGACTCATCTAGTTTTGATGGCAAAGCATCCTAGACATCGTAACCATCTTAAACCTTGTCACCTAGCCTCGCTAATTTATCCGTCATTATTTTTCCTTCTCTCGAGATTTATTTGATCCAAGTTTCTCAAAACCTTTAGAGTAAAATTAGTCAATCAAATATTATATTTCTCATTAGTTGTTTTTCAATATTCTTTGTTGTTATCTATTTCACGATTGTCTCGGAATCAATCTCCACATTAATTTTCAAAAATCGCCTCTCCCAAGCTAGCGTTAATCCTTTAGGTAAGCCCGATAACTCTGCTACATTATTGAACCTATACCAAGATTCATAGCATATCCTAACACTCATCTTTAGTTTTTATTTTGAATGACGCCCCTGGCCAAACATTTTTCGTGTGGTTATAAAAGCTTCCAACCGAGTTTAGTTTTACTCATCACTTCTCAGGTTTATTCCACGACAACTAAGTGTAGATTTTCTTTTGCCTATGCCTTTTATCCTCATTGATTAGTACTAAGATCTCAGATAACTCTTTTATGTGGCGAAGAGTGACTCTTCTAAGATTCATAACATTTTGATAGCTCCATAAGTTCCATGCTTTCCAAAGAATCCAGAGTGTTAAGATCAAGACAACCCATCCAGGATATTCTAGGAGCATATTGCTCAAAATTTTGCTATTAAAGCTCTCTTGGAGCCCATCTGGCACTCGCAAGCCACATAAATTTCATCAAGTTTGTGTATCAACAATCTTGTCCCACACCCGGAGTGCGCACGGAAACCCTCTCAGCATGTGGTCCACATATTCATATCCTGTATAGCAGTGTGTACATACTTCATTTTCCCCAAATTTTCTATCATACTTCAATACATTCGTGAGAAAGCTATCATATTGGCAAAGCTATAAGAAAAATCATGAACTTTTGGAGGCAAGGTAATTTTCAAGTTCATTTTAAATTTTTATTGCATGTCTCATCTGACACCATAAGAAGAGTATAGTCATTTTATAGGAGAATTTATCTTTAGTTAATCCAGTCCAGACTCTCTTATCTTCATTATCATATAGCGCGATTAGGACACTAAGTATCTCATTCATCTCCTCCTTGGGGAGTAACGTTTTCATCTTATCCAGTTTTAGTTTTTATCTGTGTCAATGATATTACATACAATAAAATCTTTATCCTCCCCATGAATGTTAGTTACAAAGATGTCTGCTAGTTTACCTTGTGATAACCATCTATCATTCCATAAAAATGTCCATTCACCGTTCTTGACCCTCCATTTACAAAATGGTTCCACCATTCAAGTGCTTCTAACTATTCCCTTTCATACTCAAGAAGCCATAAGTTGGGGCTTATGTTCAAGAATGTCATCCCCTTTTAAATATTTTTTCTTATGTATCTAGTTTCACACCGTCGTCTCCTTGTAAGCATTCTTCATGTAACGCCCCAATTTCCAGACAGTCGGGTACGCTCGACACGTGGGAGTTTCGAGAGTTACGATTTTATTTTATTATTTTTGTTTATTCAATTTATACGTGTTACATTAATTTTATAAATTGTACCTCAACATCATTACTTGAAAATATATGAAATACGTGCCAACTTGAGAATTATTTTACTTATTGAATTCATTTGTTACATGAATTAATTATCCAACTTGTTTTAATTGTTTATTTGGCCTTAATTGACATTAATTCAAATTAAAGGACTAAATTGCATGAAAACATTATTGGACCTAATTGATCAAATTGCAAACCTTGCATCCTTAATTGCATGATTTATATGGTTGGAGGATTTAGTTGCAAATACTCCATTTTTGGCCAAGATATATCGATATATACATCTCTCCTACCTTCTTCAATTTCATTTCATGCCAAAGTATCAACCTTTGCTTCCTCTTTCCACCGAGCCAAACCATGAAGAAGGGAAGAGAAGATTTCATCCAATTTATCAAGTTTTTCCAAGAAAATTCGGAGTTTTGGAGCCCAATCATTCATTTCCATCATCTTCTTTCATTTATTTTCATCTCAAGGTATATATGAGCATATATGTGATTTCTTGATAACAATTCTTGAAGCTAGGGTTATGATTTCCATGTGATAACCTGTTTACATGATAATAAGATTATGATTCTAAGTTTTAGCTTTGAATTTCATGCCTAAATCTTGGAAATCATGGAGTTATATGCTAAGTTGATATTTGAGCTTGAAATGATTGTGATGATCAAGGCATGAAACAAGTGTTTATGTTGGGTCTTATTGCACTTTAAGCATGTATACATATTTTCTTTCATGAATTATAACTTATGGGATTGAATTATATAAGTTTTGTTGAGGTTGGAGGATGGTTCATAGCTTCCCCTGTTTCTTCCCCTGCTTCTGTGTCTTCTGCTTAACGGGAACGGCCTTTCCCATTCCCTTTGTATTTAGGGAACGGCCGTTCCCATATATTTGAAATGTGTGCTTGGCGACGAGGACGGGAACTACCGTTCCCACTTTGTCTCACAGACGGGAACGACCCTTCCCATCTTCGGGGAGCACCTTCGGGGAGCTGGGAACGGCCCTTCCCATTTTGAACTAAGGGCCGGAACGGTCGTTCCCAGGTCTCTGGAGGAGCAGAAACATTCTGCATAAAATTCCATTTTTTACTTTCAATTCCAATGGCTTTATTGATCCCAATTTTTTATTATATGATTGATTACATGTCAAAACATGATAATTACATGCTACATTGTTCATTGCACGATATGTCGTTATGTGAGCATGCCGTGTGGCATATTTGGTATCATTGTCGAGTATTGTCTCACGTATGCACGTATGTCCTGTTTTCTTGTCCAGTTCTTCTCCAGGGCGGAGATTATTGATCATGTGCACGTTCACGCATCCACGAGTCATTGTGCCGCCTGTCAGGTGAGGTTTAGTTGCTAGTTATATAGAACCCCGTATACCCTTATGTGAACTTTCGGCCAAAAGGTATTTATATCTATAGTTTTCCATGAAATCACTTATCATTTCAAGCAAGTCATGTTCATGAAAAGCAAGCAAGCAAGCCATGTATCGTACATGTTTAGGCGAGTACCGTAACCGTTTACGTTGGGACCGAGGGTAGTAGCCTGAGCCAACCGGGAAAGCAAGGGCTGATGGGTAACTCTCGCACTATCCTCACCACATTGGGATGACCCCTGAATCCGCTAGGAGATTAGTGGAGGAAGGAGTTCCGGGCTTAGGGATTCATGTACCCTATGCTCAACACATCGTGGATGGTGAAGGCTAGCTACCTTCCCATCATTGGAGGGAGAAGGAGACTGGGGATGGGTCCGGCACCACGGATTGTCCTCGGGTTATTGCATGATTTTCATTTCTTGAACGTGTTACTTGATTACACTACCACACGATTGAACGATAATTGAATTGCATGATCACCTATTATTTAACAATCCAGCAAACATGTTTCATGTACATTTGGAGTAAGGTTGGAGACTGCCCTCACTCGCCGGGGCCATGTATTGAATGCATGAAAATGAACAAGTAATTAATATTGATAGTTGTATTCTCGGGCGAAGACATATCATTATTAAACTTATACATTTATCTTTCTAAGTCTTTACCCGAGAATATAACTTGCATGTTATCTGCGCTAATATTTATTTAAACCCCTCACTCGGTCTTCACAGACTGACACCTCCACCTTTCAGGTTATTGCAGGTGCACGCTAGGCGGGAAGTGAGTCGAGTCCAGTCCTTGTAGTCGAGTCAAGCACGGTGCATTTTGTTTAATTATTTACTTATTGTTCGAAAGGAATTATGCGTAATGTTATTTGTTATGTATGTTAGGAGATGATAATGTATTGATATGTAAAGTTAATTTTGGTTTACTTATTAAATGTTCATCAAGTCATGCTTCCGCTTACTCCCTTTTGCATTATGGTATTTAAATTGCGAGTTAGTCCCGCCTAGCCGGTCATTTTCTTTCATTGTCACCCGTTCGTTGTAGGTTAGTTCATGTACGGATTATCCATTTCGTATGTGGATCGACCTATAGTGCGGGGGTGTGGCATCTCCACGTGTAGGGGTGCTACATCTTAGGTGGTATCAGAGCCTGGTTGCAAAACCGAGGTTCTAGTCTCGTGTCGTGTCAAGTCTAGGTCGAACGGCATAGGATTAATTGATAATTTGTAAGTCTTGCATTTTATTTGGAACTACTTGAACTTACCTGAATTTATTTGAATTAATTTGAATTACTTGATCACTTGCGTACTGCGTTAATTTATGCTATTAATTGTTGATTAAATTGACTTTAACTTGCTTGAGTCTTGCATCAACTTGGATATTTTGAAAATTGATGAATTATATGTTGCACAATGCATTCAAATTCTTATTGTTTGCCTTAATTGTGTGACATGAGCACGCCTTACCCACATGCATTTATTTTCAAAGTAAGTTGTGGATTACAGGTTGTGGAAATAATATCAAACCACGGCCAATTGTTCAACCACTTCAGTCTACCTTCTCTAACTTCGGGACGAATAAGAAAGCGTGCCGAAAATTCGTACAAGGACTCAGTGTTAGGAATAGTGCCCTAGAAAGCCGATTGTATATCCGCTTTGTGCTTTTCCTTATTGTAATCACAGATAATCTTTGAATGAAATAACGAATTGAGGCAACACTTCTTTATATGCTCTTGTTTGGTATGCGTTTACTTTAGCTGTGCATGTATGAGAACTCCCCTAATCCTGATGACTTTAGGACTCTACCATTTAGGTGAAATGGTTCATGAAACGAGCCCTATATCACATAAGTCATGATTAGTAAAATACTCCAAGCCGATGAGTCCTACAGACAGTGGGAGTGTCAACCTGACTCCTCTAAGGCTTGCTTGTGGGATCACGCCCTTAAGAAGGACCACCTTGTTTCATGGAGGTGGAAAGTGTATAGTTGATACGTGCGTGATACATGAGGGTGCTTACTTTAATAAGTGAGTTCACTGAGGCGCCCCGTGTGAGAACATTCCTAAATGGGAAAGGAAGTTTCTATTTCAGGAAATGGAAACTTCCAGATTAGGAAATATCTCATGAGTCATTGATGTGATTAATTGATCCTTAGACTTGAGGTTCCATATCACTTTATGAGTTAACTCTGTAGTCTTTGGTATAAGCTTTAAAGGGTGCCGCCTTAGACAACTGATTCAAGGCTTATGCTGGGGCTGCACAAGTGACTCATGAAAGTGAATGAGAATCAAGAAAGGACCTACACTTGCATATGCAAGGTGATCTCTTATTGTGTAAGTCATTCATATGCCATATGGAGTCCTTGGCCAAGGCAGTAGATCAAGACATCAAGAAAAGGGTTTCTTGGATTGAGATCAAATGGATATGAAATGCACTTAGCTTTAAGACCGGATTATTAGGGTTCTGATTATTCCCTTGCCCTAGATCTTGGTTGAGAGATAGTAAGTAGGAGGATTGTATCTCACATGTATCAATGACTTAAAGGTTCTGTCGAATCCGAACATTCCAATTCAGCTAGGGGTTAAACACCTGTTGCTAGACTATGGTCGTTTAATCTGTGGACTGATTAATTAATTAGTGAATTAATTAATTAGGGTCACTGCTAATTGAATTGAGAACCTAGAGGGTCACACATAACAACTTGGTTACATGAGTTGAGGCTTGAAAATGATTAAACGAGTTAATCGAGCCTAGAGGGTTCCACACGTGTGAAGCCACACGTGTGGGTCACGTGAGTGACACGTGTCCTTGTGACACGTGTCACACACGTGAATTTATATGTATATTAAATAATTAATTAGTTAATTATTTAATAGACTTTGGTTTAATTTTGAATTAAAAAGAAAGTCTAATTTTGGAGAAAATAATCTAGTTAATTAATTATGAATTAATTAATTAGATAAAATAAGTTATTTATTTTTATAATAAATAAAGTATAAAATTATCCAAAAATAGTTTGGATATTTTCAGCTCTCTTAAAAGTTGACTAGAATTAGAATTCAAAGTCAAAGTTGGAAAATACTTGATGATCAAGTAATAGGAGAGAGAGGAACCAAATCCTTTCCCAACTAGGATTTGGATCGGCACCCTCTCTCTATAAATAGGGGAGCTCGAGCTCCTTATGGAGCTAATTTGACAATTCTTGGTTCATGTGTTGAACACCTTCCTTTCTCCAAGATTAAATTAAACCCTAGGTTAAGCCTAAACACTAACTAGAGAACTAACATCCTTACTAGTTAGATTGTGATCAAGTTGGTGGACTTTCTCTAGAGACTTCAAGTTAGAAGTTTGAAGATTCGAGCTTTACCAAGGAGAGGAGATCAAGCCGCGAGAAGAGCGTTCTTGGGTGGCTTGAAACGCTTCAAGAAAGAATAAAAGAAAAGTAAGTTTTCTATCTTTACGAATTTGGTTACACGATTGCGAGTTCAAGGTCCTTTTGTTGGAAAATTTTTTTAAATTCCGCTGCTTTCTGATTCGTGTTTTCCAACACTCAGGAGTCATCATCCCTCCTATTGGGGTTGAAAATTGAAGTGATGGGATTCGGAAAAGAAGAATCAAGTGTGAGAATCATTTACAAGACTCAAGAGGTTGAAAAAAAAAAATTTTCGAAGATGTGTGACCTCGAGATTTCTAGCAACAAGGAAGAAGTTCTCGGGAGTGGATGGTGAAGTGGCTTTGAAGATTACCAACTATGGTATGGTTAAAATGGAAGATATGGAGCAACAAATGGAAATAATAAAGAAAGGCGAGGTGACAATTAGGGCGAATAGCAGGATCATCGTTGGAGATTAATTCGTGAGAAGTATTTGAATTCAAGAGTTCCAATCTCGGGCTATCAAGTACACAAGGGATTACCAGGAGAATTCGGGAACCATTCAGAAATTTAGAATCGGGAAGGCCGGGTCCAAGGAACTTCCAAATCAAATCAAGGAAAGACCCGAATTGAAGCCGGAGAATTTTCAAGAGATAAAAGACCGTGGGGAAAATTAGAGAATGATCAAATATTCGAGACAAGCTTGGAAGTCAACCAACAATGAATGGATACCGGACTCAAGCCTAGCATTTCTACGGTGACAGGTTCTTCAATGCATTCATAAACACGTGCATCATATTGTATTAATTTAACTTGCTTCTTATTTATATATATTACTATAATTATTGTTGTTGAAATTGCATGAGTGATTTGTTAAGTACCTTGTTTAAATTAGTCAAGTTTCTTTATTATATGCATACCTTTAACCTAATATAATTATTCCAACATGATGCATTTTAAATTGATTGTAAGTGTACTATGTGCAGTAACATTTTAACCGGCATGCATTATCTAGTGTTTATTGTAATAGGTCCTCTCTCCCATTTACTTCAACCACTGCCTCAATTAAGATTATATTGAATCAAGAGATTGGAAGAAATCACGTTCGAGTATTATTAGGAGGATTATTGGGATTTGGGAAATGTTGATAAGTTTAAACAGATAAATGTTCAGTGGTTTTCCAGTCTTTAGAAATTAGTCAGCATCTTGGAAATGCAGTGGGGTAAGAGAAAGAACTCTTCTTGCTTAACTCCATGGTGTCGGTTTTGTAAATATCAACCTTCTGGAAGCAATAAGAGGATATCGGAAATTACAGTTATCAGATCGGATTGGCGTTATATTTTGGAAAACTAAGGAGTGGTAAACGGGCTCAAGGACTTAGACAATTTTATTTTTAAGGGGGAGAGTTGGTCGGGAAAATAAGTTAAAGACAGAAGTTAAGATCTCACTCGGGGAAATTGGAACTTCAAGAAAACCAATTCCTTCCAGAGTCCTCTATCAGAATCATGTAAAAAAAAAAAAGATTTCCTCCCTCTTACACAAAGAAAAGTCCCATCATTGACAGTATCTTTGATTTATTACTGTTCTCAGAATGTGGATGCCTTTGAGTGGTGTGGGTGTGTAGTCTCAGATATCAGTTGACTCAGTAAATAGAAAAGGATTCAACTTGTTTAACATTCGAAACCAATTCCAAGTGTTAGTTGGTCGACTCCGACAAGAGTTTTCTTATGAAGTTGTTACTTATACCCTAGAGATGCCTGTAACTGTGCATCGCCTTTTCATTCGTGCTGCCGGCGTCGCCTCTATAAATATACCAGTTGCAGCGAAATTTATGCTTCTTTCCAAGCTAACAAATCGAAGAAAATGAAAGCTCTGAGAATTACAGATCGAAGATTGATCTCTTCTTTCAAGATCTTTTGCAAAGTTGTTGGGTATATCATCAGATTCCAGGGGTCAAATGTAAGATGTTACACTAAGACCTGATTCCCTCGGTTTCTATGCAAGTGTGCTTGCTGAGTTACTCTTAAGGGATGACGACCTTGTTCCTTTTCCGCATCAAACATCCGCCTTAAATGGAAACCTTCATGAAATGGACAGGGTAAACAACTCGACTAATAATGGGATAGGAGCTCAACTTTTGGATTTCAAAATAAAGAGTTTAAGATCTTTCCTTCGGGGAAATGTGTTACTTTGACTAAGGAGGTTGAGGAGATGGTAAAACCTGTTCTCTCTGTTTGTCGGATAAGAGCTTGCTTGGAGCACAAAGCTAGTCTTTTAAGCTTGAATATACAACCCCTCTATGACAAGAAACCTAGGGTTGTTTCAATTCCAAAACCCGAAAGTGGATGTGGTAATTAGTTTAAAAAGGGTGTAACCGACAAATCTGTGGTTAAAAACGGGTATGAAGATGTGGTGATTAATGATGATTTACGGATTATGTTAGAGAATAGCACTGGAATTAAGATGGCTATCAAGAATGGGAATATCGAACCGTAGCGGGACAAAGCGAGAAAAAACAAATCTCAAGTAAAGAATAAAGTATTCTGCTAAATTGTTTCAGTGCTAGAACTTCAATCCTTGGTGAACGGTACACTTAATCATGCATACCACGTGCACTATTATTTTATTATTTCTTTATTATTATTTTTGTTATTCTTGTATATGGTTCCTTGTTTACTATTAATTGTTTTATGTGAACAATAAGTTGCATAACTGATATTTCTACCTGCTCCTTATGTGTTAACTGTAAATGCTCACCTAAGTACCTGCTTGAATTTTATTCCATGTGCGTGAGAGACGGGGATTCTCTCAGGATGTCAAGAGACGGGGTTCTCTTGTTACTTGCTCGAGAGACAGGGTTCTCTCGTTGGTTGTTTGAGAGACGGGGCACTCTCACTATTTCTGGCTACTTGTCAACTTGTTCTAGTGGAAGGTAGATTTTCTCTCAAGTGTTTAGGCTCCGGAAAGTCGAGGGTCGTGATTTCACACATTGGAGGACTTTGTGGATTGAAGATCTCTTTCGGACTAATCCCTGACGGGGAGTAGCTAACCTGCGTGGGATGAACACGTAAGAGCTAATTAAATGCCAGTAATTCAGGATAATGAATCCGAGGACGGATTCTCTTAAGGGGCAGTGAATTGTAACGCCCCAATTTCCAGGCAGTCAGGTACGCTCGACACGTGTGAGTTTCGAGCGTTAGGATTTTATTTTATTATTTTTGTTTATTCAATTTATACGTGTTACATTAATTTTATAAATTGTACCTCAACATCATTACGTGAAAATATATGAAATACGTGCCAACTTGAGAATTATTTTACTTATTAAATTCATTTGTTATATGAATTAATTATCCAACTTGTTTTAATTGTTTATTTGGCCTTAATTGACATTAATTCAAATTAAAGGACCAAATTGCATGAAAACATTATTGGACCTAATTGATCAAATTGCAAACGGTGCATCCTTAATTGCATGACTTATATGGTTGGAGGATTTAGTTGCAAATACTCCATTTTTGGCCAAGATATATCGATATATGCATCTCTCCTACCTTCTTCATTTTCATTTAATGCCAAAGTATCAACCTTTGCTTCCTGTTTCCACCGAGCCAAACCATGAAGAAGGGAAGAGAAGATTTCATCAAATTTATCAAGTTTTTCCAAGAAAATTAGGAGTTTTGGAGCTCAATCATTCATTTCCATCATCTTCTTCCATTTATTTTCATCTCAAGGTATATATGAGCATATATGTGATTTCTTGATAACAATTCTTGAAGCTGGGGTTATGATTTCCATGTGATAACCTGTTTACATGATAATAAGATTATGATTCTAAGTTTTAGCTTTGAATTTCATGCCTAAATCCTGGAAATCATGGAGTTATATGCTAAGTTGATATTTGAGCTTGAAATGATGATTGTGATGATCAAGGCATGAAACAAGTGTTTATGTTGGGTCTTATTGCACTTTAAGCATGTATACATATTTTCTTTCATGAATTATAACATATGGGATTGAATTATATGAGTTTTGTTGAGGTTGGAGGATGGTTCATAGCTTCCCCTGTTTCTTCCCCTGCTTCTGTGTCTTCTGCGTAACGGGAACGGCCTTTCCCATTCCCTTTGTATTTGGGGAACGGCCGTTCCCATATATTTGAAATGTGTGCTTGGCGGCGAGGACGGGAACTACCGTTCCCACTTTGTCTCACAGACAGGAATGGCCCTTCCCATCTTCGGGGAGCAACTTCGGGGAGCTGCGAACGGCCCTTCCCATTTTGAACTAAGGGCCGGAACGGCCGTTCCCAGGTCTCTGGAGGGGCAGAAACATTCTGCATAAAATTCCATTTTTCACTTTCAATTCCAATGGCTTTATTGATCCCAATTTGTTATTATATGATTGATTACATGCTAAAACATGATAATTACATACTACATTGATCATTGCACGATATCTCATTATGTGAGCATGTCGTGCGTCATATTTGGTATCATTGTCGAGTATTGTCTCACGTATGCACATATGTCCTGTTTTCTTGTCCAGTTCTTCTCCAGGGCGGAGATTATTGATCATGAGCACGTTCACGCATCCACGAGTCATTGTGTCGCCTGTCAGGTGAGGTTTAGTTGCTAGTTATATAGAACCCGTATACCCTTATGTGAACTTTCGGCCAAAAGGTATTTATATCTATAGTTTTCCATGAAATCACTTATCATTTCAAGCAAGTCATGTTCATGAAAAGCAAGCAAGCAAGCCATGTATCGTGCATGTTTAGGCGAGTAGCATGACCGTTCACGTTGGGCCCGAGGGTAGTGGCTTGAGCCAATCGGGAAAGCAAGGGCTGACGGGTAACTCTCGCACTATCCTCACCACATTGGGATGACCCCTGAATCCGCTAGGAGATTAGTAGAGGAAGGAGTTCCGGACTTAGGGATTCATGTACCCTCTGCTCAACACGTCGTGGATGGTGAAGGCTAGCTACCTTCCCATCATTGGAGGGAGAAGGAGACTGGGGACGGGTCCGGCACCACGGATTGTCCTCGGGTTATTGCATGATTTTCATTTCTTGAACGTGTTACTTGATTACACTACCACACGATTGAACGATAATTGAATTGCATGATCACCTATTATTTAACAATCGAGCAAGCATGTTTTATGTACATTTGGAGTAAGGTTGGAGACTGCCCTCACTAGCCGGGGCCATGCATTGAATGCATGAAAATGAACAAGTAATTAATATTGATAGTTGTATTCTCGGGCGAAGACATATCATTATTAAACTTATACATTTATCTTTCTAAGTCTTTACCCGAGAATATAACTTGCATGTTATCTGCGCTAATATTTATTTAAACCCCTCACTCGGTCTTCACAGACTGACGCCTCCACCTTTCAGGTTATTACAGGTGCACGCTAGGCGGGAAGTGAGTCGAGTCCAGTCCTTGTAGTCGAGTCAAGCACGGTGCATTTTGTTTAATTATTTACTTATTGTTCCAAAGGAATTATGCGTAATGTTATTTGTTATGTATGTTAGGAGATGATAATGTATTGATATGTAAAGTTAAGTTTGGTTTACTTATTAAATGTTCATCAAGTCATGCTTCCGCTTACTCCTTTTCGCAATATGGTATTTAAATTGCGAGTTAGTCCCGCCTAGCCGGTCATTTTCCTTCATTGTCACCCGTTCGCTGTAGATTAGTTCATGTACGGATTACCCATTTCGTATGTGGATCGACCTATAGTGCGGCGGTGTGGCATCTCCACGTGTAGGGGTGCTACACTTCATCCCATTTCGAGCATCGCTATATTTCTTTTTGGGCTTCTCTAAGACCCAATTTGCCTTCTCGCTTCTTTCTAGACACCTTCTTCCACCCTACAAGATGGGTCCATTTCTTTGTTATATGAGTCTCTTAAAAGAAGTTGTATTTAATTTGATCAAGTTTTTTTTTTTTACGTGTGATTAGAGAACCAATTTGTGTGCATGTAGTAGATAGGAATTGGGTTCGTGATGCACAAAATAAGTGTTATTCATCCGGCAAGTTTTGTCATTTTGGCTTTCTATCCCAAAGGCGTTTTTCGACTCTCTTAATCACAATCAAGAAATATTTATTATAGTTTCAGTCAAAGTTCTTCCGCACCCCTAAATAATTCTTTAAGTTGTCTGTACTTTATATGCCCAAAATTCTGGTAACTTGTTGCTTTAAATCATTTAACATATAAGGTGTAAACAACACAAGTGATGTAGCACCCTACACATAAAGATGCCACACCCCCGCACTATAGGTCGATCAACATATGGAATGGGTAATCCGTACATGAACTAACCGATATCGAACGGGTGATAATAAAAGAAAATACACCATTCTAGCTAGGCGGGACTAGAACCCCAAACCATTCACATTCATGCATACTAATGAAACGCGGAAGCATAATCATATCATACGTAAATAGGTTACTACTGAGGTACGGATTAACACAAACACATACAATTTCCCGAAGTAAATAATGAATTACAATAAATAACTTATAAATGGACCGCGCTCGACTCGAATGCATAGACTAGACTCAACTCAATCCCCGCCTAGCACGTACCTGCAAGAACCTGAAAGGTGGAGGCGTCAGTCTATGAAAGACTGAGTGAGGGGTATAATTCAAATATTAGCGCAGATAACATGCAAGTTATAACCTCGGGTGAAGTTTTAAGGAAAGGTATAATATAAGTTGAATAATAAGGTAAACATCGTCCGAGATTACAACTATCCAGTTTAACAATTTAATCATTTTCAATCAATCAATCAGTGACCCGGCGAGTGAGGGCAAATCTCCAACCTTACCCCAATAGTGAACAATATATGCTTTATTTAATTTATCCTGCGATCATGCAATTCAATTACAGTGCGCAAGTAGCAGTTTCATGAACTCCCTTTTTCTTCCAATGATGGGAAGGTAGCGAGCCTTCAACCATCCACGACATGGTGTACGTCAGGAACATGACTCCCACGCACGGGACTCCTTCCTCCACCAAACCTCCTGGTGGATTCAGGGGTGATCCCACAATAGTGAGGATAGCGCAGGAGTTACTCGTCAGCCCTTTGCTTTCCCGGTTGGCTCAAGACACTACCCTCGGGCCCACAGTAAACAATACATGATACTCGCCAAACATGCTCGGTACATGACAATAACATGGCTTGCTTGCAATGAACATGACTTGCTTTCGATTAACATGACTTGCTCGAAATCATTTGAATGCCTATGAAAGATTATAGATATATGTAAACCTTTTTGGCCGAAAGTTTCACGTAAAGGTATTAAGGGTTCTAGATAACTAGCCACTAAACCTCACCTGGCAGGCGACAACACGACTCAAGGATGCATGAAGGTGCTCATTAACCCATAATCTCCCCCCTGGAGAAGAACTGGACAAGAAAGAGGACATTGTATACCCGTAAGACATGACCCAATAATGATACCAAAATATGACACACGACATAATCATACAACGGGATGACGTGCATTAATAAATGTAGCATGTAATAATCATATTCTTTCATGAAATGGATCATATTATAACATGTATGGATCATTTAAGGGTTTAGAAAAGGATTTGGAAATCTCAATTTTATGCAGGTTGCGCAGGGGTCGCGGGCGCGACCTATTTTTTCAAGAATTTTCATGCAATTTTCACAAGTCGAAACATGCCAATTTTCGGTAGCGGGCGCGACCTGATTTATGTGTATTTTAGGTTGCGGGCGCGACCTGCAGTTATGCCGAAAATGTGAGTAGGTCGCGGGCGCGACCATTTTTGCTTTATGTTTGGTCGTGACCGCGACCTTCAGGTTCTGCAGAAAGAAAACAGAGCATAAAACAGGGGATGACACGAACCAAAACACAATCACTCCCAACATCAATTTTCATGCACCAAAATATATGATTTCTGGAAATTCTTATGCATGCATGTCTAAAGTATCATAGAATACCAAATAAACAATCAAATCATGATTGGTCATCAAGATTTTCCAATTTCAAGCTCATGCATAAATTCATCGTATAAGCTCAAAATTTTCAAGAATTCATGGAAAAATCATGAGCTCATGTATTACACAACAAATCATCCATTTATTTCAAGAATTCATGAACCCTAACTTCATATTTAAATCCCAAGAAATCATATATATAGTTAAGTATATCTCAAACAAGAAAGATGAGGGGAAAATATGATGGTTGAGCTTCAAAATATGCAATTCCTTGGAAAAAACTTGGTTGAAATCAATCAAATCCTTTCTCCCTTTCTTGATGGTTGAACCGAGAGCCACAAAGAAGCAAAGTGATGATAAAAGTTGGATGAAAATGAAGATGGAATGTAACACCCCAAGCGTAGGGCGCCACATCCCCCGCACTAGAGCCCGACACGTGTAACGAAATAGGGAATCCGTACACGCACCAAGCACTAGCGAACGGATGACAAACAAAAGACCTTCCTAAGCTAGGCGGCCTAAACCCTCAAACAGAGTGCGCATAAACAAAAAAAAAATCATACAAAGCAGAAGCGTTAAATCGAACTTAAGCAAAGCGAAGCATTAAGGTTACAACCCACTTAAAACGGATTATACATAACTTGCCATAACGAGGCTCAAAGTAACAAATACAAATTCATAACGCAAATTACAAGCTTCAAAAGTACAAATGCAACATGTACTAAATAAAAAATGCAGACTTCTCTAAACCGACAAGACTCCAAGAGAAAGCAAAAAAAAAACCGCCTAGCTCGAACCAACGGACTGAAACCTGCAACTAAAACATAAAAGGGAGGGGTCAGCCACACTGACTGAGTGAGGGGTTACACACGCACCCATATATACGTATAAGGAGCACATCACAACGCATAGAGAGGAGCTAATGAACCGGGGCGTGGTTTTTACATTCTAAATCCCTTTGTCACGTGATACTACATATAGGGGAAATAAAAGAGTTAGGCTGAAGGCCAAAACAACCAAGTTTTAATAGTTAAGAATCCACTCCCATTTCACGAACTATTTCTTAACTAACTAACATAACATAACTCGTATAAATCATCCGTCGACCTAAAATAAGCCATCCCGGAAGCACAACACGCACATACATATATCCGTCGACCTAAAATCAGTCGTCCCGGACTCATAACACACACACAGACATAACGGAAGCAGAATCTTACCATAACCGAGCAAAACAAGGTCCACGACCTAATGCATAACATACCGGAGGTACACAACCTCAAGAACATAGTATAAGCGGAGGCATAAGCAAAAACATATCATAATCATAAAGCGTTACATAACCCTAGCATATTCATAATTCAACTTATTCATATTCCAACACTTTCCTAACATATTACTAGCATAACCTAGTATAACATATTCTAACATGACGCTTAACATGATCATAATTCTAACATAATCATAGTCCCAACATAATCTTACTTATAGTTAACATAATCTTGTTTCCAACATAGTCATATTCCTAGCATACTCATACCTTATACTAAGCACAATCATATCTCTAACATATTCATATTCTAAAGCATATCATGTAATCACACGTATTCTTAGCTCGCACTTACATACATATATAGAGAAGGCTTATACTCGCATGCAAACATACCGGTCATATTTCATTAGGGTATATCTATAACCTAACCTCACCTTTCACCGACGAAAACGGGCAAACGAGGACAAACCAAAGCCTACGGATCGAACTCGACACCAACTGGATACTCCTCTAAACAAGACAAACATCAAACACAACCTTAGACTCAAAATGAACCATATAAACGCTCGGCATATGTGTTTGAATGCGAATGATGCAATGCAAGTCATAACCAATTCACCCACAAGCAAACTCGGAGCATTAAGCACACATTACTCAAACGGCACTTAAATCAAACACATAACAAGCTAATCAAGCATATTATTAATCAAATAGTGTCATAGCACATCACATTCCAAGCAAACTCAAGCACAAGGCATACAAGAGAGGCCATTAGGTGTAAAGAAACATTTCACATTGCAATTAAGGCAAACAAACTCACAACTCGCAAACATGCATCGAAGTCAAACCAAAACAGACATATACTCGTCGTAACACATAATGCAAATACAAAGCATATCAAAATCACACATTAACAAGTCATAGCACATCATATAATAATGCATATAAACAAGCATATATGACATTAGGATCAAGATCGGGGAGGGAAACGAGCAAAACAAGCAAGAAAACAAGGTTCGGGCAAGAAAATTCCAAGTTTCCAGATCCAGGGTCGTGGATATTTTTCAAAAGGGGGATCCACGGCCGTGGATCTGGGGACAGAAACGTCCCAGCTGCTGGTCATCATATCCACGGCCGTGGATTTTCTTAAGGCTAAAAATCCACGCCCGTGGATCTGCTTCCAGTGGCAAAAACTCGATTTTTCATCCCTCAAACTCACCAAGAACTCAATCTAATCCACACAAACCTCAATTTAACACATAATAAAAGGTATATGCAACAAGGATACATAAATTCATGCCCTAAATCATGCTAAAACCGAAGCTAGAAGATGAGAAAGAAAGAGATGCTCACAAGGTTCAAGTTCTTGCCAAATTCATCAATGGCACACCCATGGATCCTTAACCAAAGCTCAAACTAAGTTCATATATATCAAATAGGATGTCATAGGGTCATATAACATGCTTCACATCAAAAGAAGTCATAAAGAATCAAGCAAGAATCAAGAAAATACATCAAACCCTTACTATTCACATGCTTCCCCCAAAACCCTAGCTAAGCATGCTCAAAATCTGAAATTCAAGGGTGAAAAGGACTACCAGAGGATGTATAATATAAACATATGCTTACCTTGAAGATTGGATAGAAGATGAGCAAGATTTGAGCTCAAAATCTTGGAAGAGTGAATAGTGACGGGATTTCTCCTTCTTCTCCTTGGCTCAGCTGATTTCCTCTCCTTTTGGTGTGTAGATCGAAATGAGAGGGAGATAGATGGATAACGTGCTGAGTTGGGGTCAATTGGGCCCAAGAATCACTTTAGTTGGTCAAGAAATGAGTAAGATATAGTCAAAACCGTGAAAGGTGGTTGTTACGCGCGCGAGGCTCGGTTCGGGCAAAAATTCGAGAGGCTAAACGGGGTTAGAAAAATACAAGGGTTGTTCCATCGAACCCGAATCATCGAAACGAGTCCAATGGTGGTGTTGGAATTCGAATCCGAATTCCCGAGTTCAAGGTACGCCTCCCGGAACCTAAGGTACCCTAAATGCTCTTTAGCCCCCTTTAAGTTCCGTTACACCAAAGCAATTAAAACTCAAATAAAAAAGTTATAAAATGCATATAAATCATATAAGAACAATTATAATTCACCAAAAACGGGATTAAAACGGAGTTAAACAAGCTTGAAACGAGTGAAAAAGGGGTTAAAACGTTTAAACATAAACATGAGGCATATAATAAATATTCAAATAAATCATATAATGGCATGATTTGTTAATTAAACGCGCACTTAGCACACTCGTGACGTTCGTACCTGGAAAGCCGAAGAATCGGGTTGTTACAATCTCCCCCCCTTAAAAGGACCTGGCCCTCCAGGTCCAACCGCTAGCAACTCTCCCGTATTCACCCAAGTTCGAGGTTCATGACGTCCCGACGAGGGTTAGCTGGAGAAAGGTCTTCAAGAGTCCATGACGGTCTCCTTCACAACTTGGTTCCGGCTAGGAGCAACTCAATTTGTCCCGCACGGTGAGAGGGTCTAAACGAGATTCAACACTCACCGTTTGATCCATTTCAATTCAACTCAAGAGCTCGGAGTTACATGAATGGTGTAGTCACCGAACTTCCACCACTCACACCTTCTTGCGGTTGTAGAATCACCAAGGAAGCTCGATTGAAGCATGACCCTCGACTTACCGTAGAGCTAAAACACTCATACTCTCAAAGCCGTCTCTCCGAGACAACTAAACAACAACAATCACATGCGCAAGTAATAAAGAGAGAAGAGAGACACACGCAAATAAGGGCACACGCATAAAGAGACAAATACACAAATAGGTGGGTTACCCCTAAATTTAAACGATGCGTGAAATGGGATGCTATGAATGTTTATAGTACCTTGCACCTCGACAATGGCATTAGGCTCGGCCTCGACTTCAACATTCACTTCCTTATCGACTTTCACCAGATTGGCTTGAGCTTGTTCCGGAGATCTTGGAGGCATCATATTCAAGGGCTTCGAATTCGGATTTGTAGGGCAAAATCTCACCTTGTGTCCCATCTCTGCAACATCCCGCTCGTCTTATAAATAAGGTACGCCATGTTTCAACCTTTTATGTGTGTAATTATGTGATTTTGTGCTTTGCACGGCCGTATTTTGAACTCTTTAAGAGTTTCGAGGCTTGTTTGCAATTTTCTCTTTTTAGGGGTTTTTCGGTCATTCCTCGTTCGATCGAGATTTCGACCTCTTTGACCCCTTTATCATGTTCAGGGTAGCGAAACGAGTCCGTAGACTCTAAGTTTGCCCAATTCTGACGTCGTTAGCGCTTTCTACCGATCGTTTCTTCGCACGAGGACCAGGATAAATATCTTCTTCATCGTTATTCATGCCATAACCTCAGCTTCAGCTCTCTCTCCCCCCTCCAGCGATTTAAACACTGTACACATACACTCGAAGGTGTAATTTCACACACAATCCAAACTTGCTCGTTTCTCGACGGATTTCGACGAACCAATAGTGCTTTTCGACGAGCTCGACGACGCGGTCTCAACCGTACCAAGATCATGGCCCGACGACAACCGGAGGAGGCCCTTTTCGCCAATTTTCAGAAGCACAGGCGGGGGGTGGCGGAGCCGCCGCTTCGCCGCCCTTTTGCGGCGGTTTCCGGTGGCGATCTCGAGACACGCGCCACGGACCCAGTAAGAAGACTCCCTGAAGTAGCGTACGGCGTTGGCGGCGCGGCCATCCGGGCCGTGACGGCGCCGCACGCGCCGCCCAAAGATCGCGACAGACTGTAGCGGTCCTACTGTAGCGGCGAGTTTCGCCGCCGGTTTTTCGACAGGGCTTGATGGTTTCCGATCATTTTCGACCTCCTGAGTTCATTTCTGGCAGTGGTTTGGCAAGAAAGTGACCGGAAATGGTGTTTTTCGGTGAGAAGCAGCGGTGTTAGTGTAATTTTAGAAAACGAATTGATTATGAAATGTTATGAAATATAAGAAATAAATTATGATAGGCTAAGTTATATTTAATTTGAATGAATTGCTTAAGTATGCTAATTGTTAGAATATTGTGAAAATTGTCAATGTATAATTTGTATATAAATTGTTATGTAAATTGCGTTTATTCATTCGAGAATTGGTACTTGATATGAATGGAATTCTTAATGTCCTAATTTATTGTATGTAATTAACGTTAGGAATTTTGTAAGCTATGCATCTTTTGATATGTATTATGGATTGTAATATGCTCTGAATGACTTGATTGAATCAATATGGGTCATATGTTGCATCATTTGTATCCGTGAGCATGGCCGTGCGTCTTTTCGGTTGGTTTTGGAGTCTGAGTCTGTGTTTGTGTGTTCAGTTGTTCAGGGGTTGTCCAGGGAGTGTCTGTCAGCTGTCGGGGTTTCAGTGGGACTTCTTGGCCAGTGTTTTCCGTGTTCGTCGGTGTACGGTGAGGTTTTCTTTCTTTTAGTTAAAGCGACCTAAAACCCTACGTGTATTTTGAAGCCTGCATGTGAACTATATATATATATATATATATATATATATATATATATAGATATGTGTTCGGATATGTATTTTGTGGGAATTGGCCCTTTGTTATGAAATCATTTGAAAAACGTTTTGGTATACGTATATGTAAGCTATATTTTATCTTTGTTTGTTTTGAAAAGGGTTGGTGTGTGTGAATATTTTGAAAATAGCGAGATTACGACTCTGGAGATATGTCGGAAAATTATGAAATTTCGAAATTAACTAAAATTATGAATTATGAATTATGAACTTTGAAATGGGCCCCGGGGAAGTGGTACGTGATTCTCGGGTCGACCATGGGGTCGTCGGGCTCTCACATCAACACAACTCCACCAACGGGAGACTTAGATCTCCTATGCCAACGGAGCGCTTCGGGCTGGCCGTCGAAGGAGCGGGCGGGATCCCCCGACTCAAAACTTATGACGAGAGAACGGGGTTGAGGATGGCCATCCTCATCCCCAACCGGAGATGGAGAATTGTTTATGAATTTTATAAGTTTTGTTCGCTTTGATTATGATTATGAAAGGAGTAAGTTGGTTCGAAACTCGTTCTCGCGGAGTTAGTTTGATTTCGATTATGAAAATGGTTCGTGAAACAGGAATGGATTAATAATTAATAAAATTGGTTGATTTTGGCCTCTGTGCCTTAAACTCTTTTATATATTTACTATCACCGGAAAATGTTTTAGATTGTAAAAACCATGCCCCGGTTCATGAACTTTTAAATTTGATATATGCTCTGCTCGTATGTATATGTATGGGTGCGTGTGTTAGCCCCCTCACCAGTTGTTAGGACTGACCCCTCCTCGTTGTTTCAAATTGTGAATCATTTTGATTAAATTATAATTATTTTGAACATTTGCATCATGCATTGGATAAAATTATAATTATTTTGAACATTTGCTTTACGTGCTTGATTGTTTTCCTTGCTGATTAATGAGTATATGCCATTCACATCCCTAACCCCACATGCATTAGAATCGTGATTGCATTTTAGGTGGTCATATATCTGATTCACCAAGTGTTGTCTTAGTTGAAGCCTCATTGGAATTCGAACAGGGGTTGACCAGATAGTGAATGATCGAGCTAGCACAGCCAGGATATTGGGTGGATAAAAGAAGATACTCGAATACGAGAGAGATATTAGATCTTTTAATTATCGAGGTGCCTTTGGGATTTGTACCTAACTACTTGGAGGTGCTCGGGAGTAACACGTTTTACAAGGACACCAGGATTTCTAACTCTGGATGGCGTGAGGTAGCAACGAAGAAATGGAAGCATTTGTACCATTCAGAGTCATTCAAGGGAGGGTCAGACTATTTTAAAGACATCAACAAGAGTAGTTACACTTGTACTATGGAAAAAGGGAAAACTTTAAAATAAGGAATTTCGTGGCAATGTTTTTGAAAGCCAACTTCACCAAATTACGAGGATGGGAGCATTAGTTATAATGAAGGTAGCAAAGTGGGACTGATTTAGGATTCTCCATTGATCTCTTCACGCACGTTATAAGAAACCTTACCGATGATGAAGGTAGCAAATTCTATTTCTCGCGAATTTTATCGGGACTTCGAGAAACCCTACGGATCACTTGGCTCCGAAAACTAATTGAAACGGTTCGAGACCCTTTTGAACCGGAGGATGCGAGGAAATACCAAAGAATACAAAATGGGAAGTTGGAACTACGGCCAGTTAAGGATTTGATTATCCTTTCAAGTTAAAGAAATTGTCAACCACGACTTCACTGCCACGGTGAACGGTACATTAAACATTCATGGCATTTGCACACATGCATTGAATAAGTAATTAAATTTTATTTTGTTTGACGTGTGTGACAACATGTGTAATAACGTGGCTAATTGATTTAATTTCGTAACTTAAAGTTTTCTGTTGTTTGTGAACACTTGCCAAGGTGATTGGATTGCATGCTTGTGTAAATTATTTGTGCCTCTATGTTTAATATTCTTGATTGCTCATTACCCCTTTCATGCATATACATATATTGTAATCTTATTTTATAGAGATTCCATCGCGATATCCCCCTTGAGTTGAGCATGGATGACGAGTCTATACTCCAGGGACACCGATATCAGTTGTGATAAGGTACACTAAACATGCATCACATGTTTTGCGTCCAGTGTTTGCTCCAATGTGTGTTTGTTTGATTGCTGAGTAAGTGGACTTGTGTGCTAGAGAGTTGTTGAGATCTCTCTCTATTTATGTGTTAGGGAGATGCGGGATTTTCCCTATTCGTGTGAGCGAGAGATGCTGGATTGTCTTGGAGCTAGATATTCGAAGATGTTGGATTCTTTCGAATTTAGGGGTTTGAGAAGTGCTGTATTTTCTCAAACTAGAATGTCTGGGAGGTGTGGAATCTGCTAGACTTAGGTTGAGAGACGGGGCTCTCCCGATTATGTGGTTGAGAGACGGGGTTCTCTCAATTCTGTGCCGGAGAGACGGGGTTCTCTCCCTTGTGTGCTGAGGAACGGGGTTTTCTCTTTTGTGTACCAAGAGACGGGGTGCTCTCACTTGAGTGTTGAGAGATGGGATTCTCTCTTGTTTGTTGCTGTTGCGTTGTGGGTGGCCTGACTTCAGCCATTAAGCGATGAGGATGTGACGGTGGCGAGCTTGGAATGCAGTGACCTAGGGGTGATGGAATGAAGTGTTCAGACAGATCTCTGTGGCTACCAAACCCTGAAGGGAGATGATGCCATCAAAGGGGTAAACTTCACAGCCAGGGCTATGACTATACGATTTTTGGGAGATTGATTGAAGTAGTCCAGATCCAAGCTCTTCGACTCAGCAGTAGGACCTAAGGGCAGGTCCTTTTGAAGGAGGGAAGTTTGTAACATCCCGCTCGTCCTATAAATAAGGTACGCCATGTTTCAACCTTTTATGTGTTTAATTATGTGATTTTGTGCTTTGCACGGCCCTATTTTGAACTCTTTAAGAGTTTAGAGGCTTGTTTGCAATTTTCTCTTTTTAGGGGTTTTTTGGTCATTCCTCGTTCGATCGAGATTTCGACCTCTTTGACCCCTTTATCACGTTCAGGGCAGCGAAACGAGTCCGTAGACTCTAAGTTTGCCCAATTCTGACGTCGTTAGCCCTTTCTACCGATCGTTTCTTCGCGCGAGGACCGGGATAAATATCTTCTTCATCGTTATTCGTGCCATAACCTCAGCTTCAGCTCCAGCTCTCTCTCCCCCCTCCAGCGATTCAAACACTGTACACACACACTCGAAGGTGTAATTTCACGTACAAACCAAACTTGCTCGTTTCTCGACGGATTTCGACGAACCAATAGTGCTTTTCGACGAGCTCGATGACGCGGTCTCAACAGTACCAAGATCATGGCCCGATGACAACCGGAGGCGGCCCTTTTTGCCGATTTTCAGATGCACAGGCGGGGGGTACCGGAGCCGCCGCTTCGCCGCCCATTCACAGCTATTTCCAGCGGCGATCTCGAGAAACGCGCCACGGACCCAGTAAGAAAACTCCCCGACGCAGCGTATGGCGTTGGTGGTGCGGCCATCCGGGCCGTGACGGCGCCACATGCGCCGCCCGAAGACCGCGACAGGCGGCGTCGCTACTGTAGCGGCGAGTTTCGCCGCCTTCCGACGGCGTTTTTCGACGGGGCTTGATGGTTTCCGATCATTTTCGACCTCCTGAGTTCATTTCCGGCAGTGGTTTGGCGAGAAAGTGACCAGAAATGGCATTTTTCGGCGAGAAGCAGCGGTAGAATTTTGTGGCGGCGATTCGGCCTTTTTCCGGCCGGTTTTGGTGGTGATCCCTTTTCAAAGGTTGTTCCTGACGACGAGTTCGAGTTATTCGTGGTGGTGGTGGCTCAAGAACCGACCGATGGCGGACCGGTCTGGACCAGGGTCCTATTTTTCCGGTGACTTTTTCCGGGTTTTGCCTAGGGACTTTCGAAGGGCTCATTACGGGCTTTCCAACGGTATGTTCTGATTTCGTTTTCGTTTTACGGTTTGCGTTTAATTTCAGTTTTCGTCCTTGGAATTTAGTTCGGTTTTTCGTCAACGAAGTCCGGCGTGTTTGGTATTTTCTAAAATAGATTGAGGGCTTTTGTTGAGTAGGCCGAGACTCACGTTTCTGTCCTTCCGGGGAATTTTCCGACCGCCGGAGGTGGTGGTCCGGCGGCTGCAAGTGGCGTTTCGGCCGGCTACGGTGGCGGCATTCCTGTGACTTTCGGTCAGCGGGTTCCTTTCGTCGTGGTGAGTCCAACGCCACTTTTCGTTCGTCAATCGGATGTCCGGTTGATTTTATGTGAATTTTTAAAGTTGTTGTATTTATCTTCATTAATTGTTTTAATTGTAATTTCGGCCTTGTATGAACTATGAAATGGAAATTGTGAATTGTATGATATATGAAAATATATTATGTTGTATGAAAGCTTAATTCGTGATTTAGTGAATTTAATTGCCTCGTTATTTGCCTACTTATTTGAGAATAATTCTTGTTTAAGGGGTGTTAGTGTAATTTTAGAAAACGAATTGATTATGAAATGTTATGAAATATAAGAAATGAATTATGATAGGCTAAGTTATATTTAATTTGAATGGATTGCTTAAGTATGCTAATTGTTAGAATATTGTGAAAATTGTCAATGTATAATTTGTATATAAATTGTTATGTAAATTGCGTTTATTCATTCGAGAATTGGTACTTGATATGAATGGAATTCTTAATATCCTAATTTATTGTATGTAATTAACCTTAGGAATTTTATAAGCTATGCATCTTTTGATATGTATTATGGATTGTAATATGCTCTGAATGACTTGATTGAATCAATATGGGTCATATGTTGTATCATTTGTATCCGTGAGCATGGCCGTGCGTCTTTTTGGTTGGTTTTGGAGTCTGAGTCTGTGTTTATGTGTTCAGTTGTTCAGGGGTTGTCCAGGGAGTGTCTGTCAGCTGTCGGGGTTTCAGTGGGACTTCTTGGCCAGTGTTTTCCGTGTTCGTCGGTGTACGGTGAGGTTTTCTTTCTTTTAGTTAAAGCGACCTAAAACCCTACGTGTATTTTGAAGTCTGCATGTGAACTATATATATATATATATAGATATGTGTTCAGATATGTATTTTGTGGGAATTGGCCCTTTGTTATGAAATCATTTGAAAAACGTTTTGGTATACGTATATGTAAGCTATATTTTATGTTTGTTTGTTTTGAAACGGGTTGGTGTGTGTGAATGTTTTGAAAATAGCGAGATTACGACTCTGGAGATATGTCGGAAAATTATGAAATTTCGAAATTAACTAAAATTATGAATTATGAATTATGAACTTTGAAATGGGCCCCGGGGAAGTGGTATGTGATTCTCGGGTCGACCATGGGGTCGTCGGGCTCTCACATCAACACAACTCCACCAACGGGAGACTTAGATCTCCTATGCTGACGGAGCTCTTCAGGCTGGCCGTCGAAGGAGCGGGCGGGATCCCCCGACTCAAAACTTATGACGAGAGAACGGGGTTGAGGATGGCCATCCTCATCCCCAACCGGAGATGGAGGATTGTTTATGAATTTTATAAGTTTTGTTCGCTTTGATTATGATTATGAAAGGAGTAAGTTGGTTCGAAACTCGTTCTCGCCGAGTTAGTTTGATTTCAATTATGAAAATGGTTCGTGAAACGGGAATGGATTAATAATTAATAAAATTGGTTTATTTTGGCCTCTGTGCCTTAAACTCTTTTATATATTTACTATCACGGGAAAATGTTTTAGATTGCAAAACCCATGCCCCGGTTCATGAACTTTTAAATTTGATATATGCTCTGCTCGTATGTATATGTATGGGTGCTTGTGTTAGCCCCCTCACCAGTCGTTAGGACTGACCCCTCCTCGTTGTTTCTTTTTCCCCCTTCTTTTGTTTGAGTTGCAGGTTTGCTTTGGAGCTCGTTGGAGCTAGGCGGTTGAGTCGAGTCTTTCGCTTTGTTCGGGTTGAGTCGGTCTTTGTATTTGTAAAGGTTTTGCATTCGTTTGAATTTGATTTAATTTGTTTAATGTATAAGTTTAATTTATTCGCTTTGTTATGCCACTATGAACAGATTTATGTTTAAGTTTTGAATATATGAATTTTCGGGACAGGTTAGGATAGGGCTTGGATTAGTTGAATCCGTTTTGATTGTATGCATTCGGGACAGGTTAGGACAGGTGAGTGGAACTAGTTGAACCCGTTTAGTTGATGTTTATTTATTTTCTGGATTGTATGAATTCGGTTCGCTGCATGAAGTTTTTGAAAGTTCATATTTAGAAATGCTTCCGCATTCTGCTTTTGCTTTCTCTTGCGTACTCTGTACAGGGTCTAGACCGCCTAGCCTTAGGTTGGTTTTTTGTTTGTCACCCGTTCGTTGTGACTTGGTGCGTGTACGGACTTCCCTTTTCGTACACGTGTCGGGTCATAGTGCGGGGGTGTGGTGCCCCACCGCTCGGGGTGGTACAATCTCTCCACATCCAAAGAAGGTCCTCAACTTCTTCCTACAAGTTTCCTCTATGTGATTTGGTCTCTTGCAAAAGGAGCATCGAATATGTTCCGATGGAATGGGTGCCGGATCTGGAGTTGGAAGTCGGGGCTTCTTGATAGCATCGAGAAATTCTTCGGGGTCGGAGGTTTGAGGTTCATCTTGAAATACCGGTCTCTTTCCCAAACCCGAACTTGATTCGGATTCTAACTCTAAGTAGTAAGTTTGACGCTCCAGACGTTGTCTTAGCCCATGTATTCACCGTAGCCGCTTGCAAGGCCCACTGGATGTCTTCTCTTAATCCTTGTATAAAGTTTCCGGCTTTCAACTCATCGTCATCCGTAATGTGAGAGGCATAAGGAGCAAGCCTCTCAAATTCGAGGATATAATCTTCAACAGTTCGATCTCTTTGTTTGAGGTCCATGAATTCTTGCAATCTCCTCTCCCGGGAGCTCAGAGGGATATACTTATCATGAAATTCCCTAACAAAGCTCTCCCAATTAAATTCTTCATCATTCCTTTCCAACCGAGCTCTTGTTCCCTTCAACCAATTTGAGGCTTGTCCTTGGATGTATCGAGCAATGCACATAGCCTTTTCTTGTGAAGTACCGAAGCAAATCTCCCAAATCCCCATGATTTCAGTTAACCATTCTTCTGCCTTGATGTCATTGCCTCCGAGCCATTTTGGAGGGTTGTTATCCCGGAATTCTTTATGAATCGCATTAACAACTCTTCCTTGTTCTTCACCTTGAGGGTTTGGTGGTTGTGGATTTAGTTAAAGATAATCGAGGAGGGCTCGTATAATACTCTCTGTAGTGGGTGGTGGTGGAGGAGTATGCTCACGAGTTCTTCTTCTTGGAGGCATCCTGAAGCTGCACAATTTCAAGAGAATATAGATGCGTGTGGGGTTTAGTGCATGTTCATGAGAACAACTATGACAATTAAGAGAAAATAACACAGTTAAAAGCACCTTAATCACATATAATGAGAGTGAATGCAGACAGAGACACGCATAATCCTAAGCCGAACGACCTAGACAGACAGACACGACACACGAACTCCGGTTTTGCAACCCGGAGCTCTGATACCACCTTAGATGTAACACCCCAAGCGTAAGGCGCCACATCCCCCGCACTAGAGCCCGACACGTGTAACGAAACAGGGAATCCGTACACGTACCAAGCACTAGCGAACGGATGACAAAAAAAAGACCTTCCTAAGCTAGGCGGCCTAAACCCTCAAACAAAGTGCGCATAAACAACAAAAAAATCATACAAAGCAGAAGCGTTAAATCGAACTTAAGCAAAGCAAAGCATTAAGGTTACAACCCACTTAAAACGGATTACATAAGTTGCCATAACGGGGCTCAAAGTAACAATTACAAATTCATAACGCAAATTACAAGCTTCAAAAGTACAAATGCAACATGTACTAAATACAAAATGCAGACTTCTCTAAACCGACAAGACTCCAAGAGAAAGCAAAAAAAAACCCACCTAGCTCGAACCAACGGACTGAAACCTGCAACTAAAACATAAAAGGGAGGGGTCAGCCACACTGACTCAGTGAGGGGTTACACACGCACCCATATATACGTATAAGGAGCACAGCACAACGCATAGAGAGGAGCTCATGAACCGGGGCGTGGTTTTTACATTCCAAATCCTTTTCTCACGTGATACTACATATAGGGAAAATAAAAGAGTTAGGCCGAAGGCCAAAACAACCAAGTTTTAATAGTTAAGAATCCACTCCCGTTTCACGAACTATTTCTTAACTAACTAACATAACATAACCCGCATAAATCATCCGTCGACCTAAAATAAGCAGTCCCGGATGCACAACACGCACATACATATATCCGTCGACCTAAAATCAATCGTCCCGGACTCATAACACACACACACACAGACATAACGGAAGCAGAATCTTACCATAACCGAGCAAAACAAAGTCCATGACCTAATACATAACATACCGGAGGTACACAACCTCAAGAACATAGCATAAGCGGAGGCATAAGCATAAACATATCATAATCATAAAGCTTTACATAACCCTAACGTATTCATAATTCAACTTATTCATATTCCAACACTTTCCTAACATATTACTAGCATAACCTAGCATAACATATTCTAACATGACTCTTAACATGATCATAATTCTAACATAATCATAGTCCCAACATAATCTTGCTTATACTTAACATAATCTTGTTTCCAACATAGTCATATTCCTAGCATATTCATACCTTATACTAAGCACAATCATATCTCTAACATAATCATATTCTAAAGCATATCATGTAATCACACGTATTCTTAGCTCGCACTTACATACATATATAGAGAAGGCTTACACTCGCATGCAAACATAGCGGTCATATTTCATTAGGGTATATCTATAACCTAACCTCACCTTTCACCGACGAAAACGGGCAAACGAGGACAAACCAAAGCCTACGGATCGAAATCGACACCAACTGGATACTCCTCTAAACAAGACAAACATCAAGCACAACCTTAGACTCAAAATGAACCATATAAACGCTCGGCATATGTGTTTGAATGTGAATGATGCAATGTAAGTCATAACCAATTCACTCACAAGCAAAGTCGGAGCATTAAGCACACATTACTCAAACAACACTTAAATCAAACACATAACAAGCTAATCAAGCATATTATTCATCAAATAATGTCACAGCACATCACATTCCAAGCACACTCAACCACAAGGCATACAAGAGAGGTCATTAGGCGCAAAGAAACATTTCACATTGCAATTAAGGCAAACAAACTCACAACTCGCAAACATACATTGAAGTCACACCAAAACGGACATATACTCGTCATAACACATAATGCATATATAAACCATATCAAAATCACACATTAACAAGTCATATCACATCACATAATGCATATAAACAAGCATATATCACATTAGGATCAAGATCGGGGAGGGAAACGAGCAAAACAAGCAAGAAAACAAGTTTCGGGCAAGAAAATTCCAAGTTCCTAGATCCAGGGCCGTGGTTATTTTTCAAAAGGGGGATCCACGGCCGTGGATCTAGGGATAGAAATGTCCCAGCTTCTGGTCATCATATCCATGGACGTGGATTTGCTTAAGGCTAAAAATCCACGCCCGTGGATCTGCTTCCAGTGGCAAAAACTCGATTTGTCATCCCTCAAACTCACCAAGAACTCAATCTAATCCACACAAACCTCAAGTTAACACATAATACAAGGTATATGTTACAAGGATACATGAATTCATGTCCTAAATCATGCTAAAACTGAAGCTAGATGATGAGAAAGAAAGAGATGCTCACAAGGTTCAAGTTCTTGCCAAATTCATCAATGACACACCCATGGATCCTTAACCAAAGCTCAAAATAAGTTCATATATATCAAATAGGATGTCATAGGGTCATATAACATGCTTCACATCAAAAGAATTCATAAAGAACCAAGCAAGAATCAAGAAAATGCATCAAACCCTTACTATTCACATGCTTCCCCCAAAACCCTAGCTAAACATGCTCAAAATCTGAAATTCAAGGGTGAAAAGGACTAACAAATGATGTATAATACAAACATATGCTTACCTTGAAGATTGGATAGAAGATGAGAAAGATTTGAGCTCAAAATCTTGGAAGGGTGAATAGTGATGGGATTTCTCCTTCTTCTCCTTGGCTCAGCTGATTTCCTCTCCTTTTGGTCTGTGGATCGAAATGAGAGGGAGATAGATGGATAAAGGGCTGATTTGGGGTCATGTGGGCCCAAGAATCACTTTATTTGGTCAAGAAATGAGTAAGATATAGTCAAAACCGTGAAAGGTGGTCGTTACGCGGACGAGGCTCGGTTCGGGCCAAAATTTGAGAGGCTAAAAGGGATTAGAAAAATACAAGGCTTGTTCCATCGAACCCAAATCATCGAAATGAGTCCAATGGTGGTTTCGGAATTCGAATCCGAATTCCTGAGCTCAAGGTACGCCGCCTGGAACCCAAGGTATGCTAAATGCTCTTTAGCCACCTTTAAGTTCCGTTACACCAAAGCAATTAAAACTCAAATAAACAAGTTATAAAATGCGTATAAATCATATAAGAACAATTATAATTCACATAATTCATGCATGGCAAGTTGTCACCAAAAACGGGATTAAAAACGGAGTTAAACAAGCTTGAAAAGAGTGAAAAAGGGGTTAAAACGTTTAAAACATAAACATGAGGCATATAACAAATATTCAAATATTCAAATAAATCATATAATGGCATGCTTCGTTAATTAAACGCGCACTTAGCACACTTGTGATGTTCGTACCTGGAAAGCCGAAGAATCGGGATGTTACATGGAAGCATAGAGAAATCTTTTAACGTGATTCATCATTTTGAAATTAATGAAATGCACAAATTACAATTAAGTCCCTCAAAGATGTAAGTCATGCAATAAAGTTTCATTCCTACCTAATTATTCACTTTGGTACAAGAATATATCATGCAATTTGGTCCTTGAATTTTAAAGAAAGATCATATATGGATAATTTGGCAATTAGATCACGTTCGGTAAATATTTCACGTAACAATCATTTTCAAATCATGCAATATTTCTCAAATTGATATGAATTCATATATTTTCACGTAAATATGTCGAAATAAAATTCATATAATTATCATGAAATATAGGAATTTAATAAACGAAAGAATTAAATTAAATCCTAACTCTAAAAAAACTCACATGTGTCTTGCGTGCCTGAATAACCAAAAGTTGGGGCGTTACAAGTGATTTGCTGAAGTTTAATTTGAGGTCCAACGCCTTGTGAAATGCCTCAATCACACTGTGAATGCACTTCGTCCCATCCACGGTAGATTTAACTCCCAATATTATGTTGTTCGTAGAAAACAAGTGTGATATGTGAGGGCCTCTCTGACATACTGTAATTAGCTTCCAGTGTTCGGCTGAAACGACCTCCTCAATCATATACGTAGGTTGTTCCATGATGAGTATAAACAAATAAGACAATAGTGATTGCCTTATCTAATGCCATACATCCATACAGCCTTCGTCAATTCACTATTCCATAAAACCTCTGTTGTATCCCGTTCATTCTGTTCATACTGATATTGATGATTTTCGTTGGGATTTTGAAGAAAGTTAGAGTTCTCTCTAGAAAATTCCATCAGACTTTGTCATACGCCTTTTCGAGATTCAATTTAAGCACCATACCCCTTTTTTTATTTTTGGAGAGATGTAGCATTCGTAATACTTCTTGAAGCATGAAGATATTGTAATGGGTGTCTTACCAAAGAATGAAGTTATTCTGGTTTGGGCTCACAATTTATTTAATATGCGGCTTAAACGAAGTATAAACATCTTGGTGATCATTTTGAGCAATACGTTAGCTATTCTGATTTGGGCTCACAATTTATTTTATATACGGCTTAAATAATGTATAATCATCTTCGTGATCATTTAGAGTAATACGTTACACAACGTAATGGGCCGAATCTCTTTTTGTTTTTCTAGAAAATTAACTTTCGGAATCAGACAAATAAATGTTTGATAAGCCTTCTTGGAAATTGATTCTCTCTCCATACAAATATTGATGAATTTCGCCACTACGTCTCCTACTATATCCTAATAGGTTTGAAAAAAGTAAGCTTGGAAACCATCTGCTTCTAGCGCTTTGTACGAGTACATGCTCTTTACTACCCTCAAGATTTCCTCATTTGAGGTCGTTCTTGCCAAGTTATTTTTTCACTGCCACCTTAGGATTCGTTGGTGCAAACGAATACCAAGACTCATCACCTCTTCGATAGTATCTCCACTGAATAGTATGTAATACTCTCAAGTGTGTTGCTTTAGTTGATCATTATTCTTACCCATTCATCGCCTATTATGAGAGCATTTATCTGGTTTCTCTTTCTTCTCATTATGGTTGAGAGATGAAAGGAACGTTGATGTTTATCCTTGAATTGGAGTCAATTAATTCTTGACTCTTAAAACAAAATAATCTCTTCTTGTTGCAGTAGTTTGTTATATTCTGTCATCAATTCTTTCTTCAAATCTTTCAAATATTTTCCTTGTCTCTTATATAATGCTCTAGAATTTTTTTGTAAATTTTTTTGTAGTTTTTTCCGCTTTTCGAGCACATTGAAGATTGTTCAATGATCATTGTTCTAGAGAAATGATCTCAAGTTAAAATATCCTTCAAGTTTTGATTCGGCCAATAAGTCATGTATTGCTACTTTGAATGATATTGATCTAAATTGATAATTGCTAGATCAAACTTATTCAAATTAAATTCAAAAGTTCTCCATATTGTTTTTTAAGCTAAAACCCAATCTAGCATCTTCAAATTGTTTGATCTAAACTTCGAAATTTTGTTTATCATTGTACGCGATATTAATTTTCACTTTGTCATATCCTTTATATATTTGTAAAGATATTTCATAGTTGTTACTCTAAGAAAAATCTCGACGTTAATGTGAGAATCATAACTTAATAACAGATATGAATTATAAGGTATTACACATTGATTTAAAGTTGTGTATTGCGAACTTGGACGATCACTCCAATTCTTCTCCTTCCACAGATCGGATATCCATGTTTACTTTGTAATGTGTTTTCGTAATATGAACATGAGTACTGATATTTTTCTTTCTCCATCCATCATATAAAAATTATTTAAGTTCTTTCATCCACATGATTCATGCACCATGTGTTTCATAAGTGACTCATAAAGTTGGGGATTCTTTTCTAAGTAAAAAAATTCGAGACAGATAAATTGATCAAGTTGATGTGTGTTATAATTTTATATTTTGATCCCAAAATTATCAAAATATGAGCATGTGGCAACCATCTCTTTTGAAACTCGATTGCATGAATATGTGCAACCACCTTTCTAGAAATCTCCTTATTGAATAATTGATATTTTAAATCCGGTAACTTTTTCCAAAAAAATCATGATGTCTTTTAAATTATGAACAATAAATGATACAATTAACAATTGATCACTAAGCAAAACATAACAAAATTAATAAATACTTGCATTGTTTTTCGTGTGAAAGAACTTCATTTGCAGACGAATAATTTGATAACTGAGTGACATCATTATTGAATCAAATAAAAAAAATATTATTTAGATTGTTCATTAATTTTGGTATGCATGTGTATATGCATTAAAACCAAGTAATTTTTTCTTTTAACTAATTATTTTTTATCTCTTTTTTAGTCTCCCTTTGCCATTTGATCTTGGATTCTTTTTTTATTTATTTATATTTTTCTAATGAACATTATTTAAGATTTTATTATTATTTATTATTTATTTTATGTAATTAAAAGAGTATATTTATGTAAAAAACTCAAGGAATGTTTAATTGAACATTATAAAAATAATTTATAAAATTAGATTATATCTTATTTTTACATGTACATATATATTGAGCCTCCTTAGAATTCTTAATTTAAAGTAACTTTGGTTTGACAACCTGACATTCTAAATTGTGGTATATTAAGTCGTAAGAAATAAAAAATCCTATTAGTACTTTTTAATATATATATAGATTATGTTAATCGTCGTATCTAAATAATATTTATGCATTTAATTTATGTTTTATTATATATACCGAAGGAAGACTATATGATTAGTTAGATCTAGATAATTAGAATTATATTAGTATTAGTTAATTGAAAAATATTACATTAAGATTCATTAGTTTATTAAAAAAATATTTACGTAAATCATTCAATTATATTATTTTATTAATTAGATAAGTTTATAGAATTATAATATAATTATAATTTAAGAAAGTTTGTGAATTTAGGCAATTAGAATTATGAACTTATATAATTAGAATTACATTAGGATTGATTTATTGAAAATTGTCGCATGTAACTCATTCAATTAAAATTATATTTTATTTTACATAATTACCAAAATTTATTAAAATTATAAAGTGAATCATTTTGTTGGTTTTTACTTGATCAAAAAAAAAAAAAAATTGTTGGTTTTCAATTTGTTAGATATATATCTTAGTATAACATTTTAAATTATAGGCCTTAAAATTAAAAAATGGACAACTTATATTATAAAATTTGAATACAATTAATTAATTTAATAATATTAAAAAAATCCTTGTTGAACTATGTATCTTTTTTTGGTAAGTTGAAGAAGTTTTAATTCTACGAAGAGTCCTATTATAAATTAATAAGTACTTTTTAAATATAGTTAAATTAATAATTTATAATATATATTTACATAATTATCCTTAACTAATAATTATTCATATAATTATTATGAGGTTATTTTAGGTGATATATATTTTGTAAGAAACTTTCGTGCTTTTATAAGATATATATATAGAATAGATATAGATATAGATAACTATAGATGATGCATGAACACTTCTAAAAATATTATTTTGTCATGTCGTGTCGTGTCGAACATTTGTGTTAGTCATTGTGTCTGACGATTCTTATATGAAAAATTCAAGAAAAAAATCAATATCGCCGTATCCGTACCGCCGTTTCTGTATAAGCGTATCATAGGTTTAATTGTTTATTTTTCAGAATGGAGAAATTAATGGAATGAGATTTTAAGAAGATAAATATTTTCTGACGATGCAGAAACTTGTAAAGAGGTTTAAACACCAATCACATTAGAATTTGTGGGTGAAAGGGAAAGACCATCACAGGCGGAGGAGCCTCAAGAACTGGGTTTCCTTTTGAGCGTGGGCTCTTCCAGCTAGGATAACACCGAGAATGTAAAATGTGGTGGAGATACAATCGTGTTAAAGGTAGTATGTAGCTCTGAAAGATGCAGATTAATGGAGGAGTATATCAGTCCAATGTGTGTTTTTTTTATGGAGAAGATGACTTGGGGGAGAGAGGATGTGTTCTCTCCTATTTATATGTTAGGGGTGGGGGTAAATGGGTAAATTGACCGAGTGGTCCCAAACCTGTGTTGCCCTAACACGTGGCGGCCTGTGAGGGTATGAGAGTGACGTTTCTGAGAAGGAGGTGGCATGTCAGGTGTAGGGTGCGCACCACCTTTGTGTCAGAGGTTGTTGGCGAGGGTCGCGTGTGAGGAAGGCCCAAGGTCCCCTCTGTTATGATACGGATCCATCGCATTGGGGAAGGATCTTGTACGAGCGCTGGTGACCCTCGAAAGACGTACGGATGGGCCCCCTCATGGCAGATGACCCTTGAGCGCCAAGATCCCGAGCATCATGAATGGGGCCCTCTCACGGGTGCTTCCCTGTGCAGGGTGACCCTGAGGGTCGGGACGCGATCGTCAGGCTAGTCGGCCAAAACCCTTTACCTGAATGGTTGGCCGAGGCTCATGGGCCTGTTCTAGCAAGCGATGGAGTAGGCTGGGGTGACCCCGCGAGCCTATCAAAGCGAGCGTCCAGTTCCTCTATCGTCAGATGTAGACACGTGGACGGTTCTGATTTGAACGTAGTTTTATGCCTCATCATTTTGCCCCCCAAATTCTGTAGTATCGCTCGAGCATACTGTAGAATTTTCAAGATAATGGAGCCTTGAATTTTTGAATATCCGAGGGTCAAGCCATTGCTTGAGAAATGACCGCTTGACTTCTGTAACGGACACAGTCTGACATCGCATTAATTGAAGTCATATCTGCATTTAATGCTGAGTGGGAACGTGGGCGCGTGCACTCCGGGAGACGTGAGGCGGTTACCAAAAGTTGGGGGATTTCCTAGGCGGGAAATGATTGCGTTTTGAATTTTCAGCCCTAATCAATGTAAATTCTCTCCTATAAATAGGGATTTACAGAATATTGGGACCTCTTTCACACATTCCGTCTTCTTCAAGCATATACGCAACAACAAATTTCTGCAACTCTTACCGATTCCAGCGAGTTTCTGCTCTCCAAACTCTAGGTAAAAATCCGTAAACCCTTATTTTCCTTACTAACTTTAGATTTAGGTTGTGCGCGTGTGATCTTTCTAAATGTGGAATCCTTTCTATCGTTGAATCCATCCCAGAATCTTTCTTCTCCACTGAGTCTTTTGCGAAAAGCTTCATCTCCAATAACCAAAACCCAGATATGGCAGACCATAATGCAGATGCTTATGTAAGGGAAATAGATGAGATGTCAGTAGGGAGCTCCTCACCTCATGGTAATGTACCTACAGCTGTTCCCATGGCTAGGGCGTCCCCAGGTGAGGGGATTCCCATTACGATTCCAGTGGCCCAGGCTCCGGTTGATGCCAGGGATGAAGTGGTCGACGCCGCCGTTCAAGGGATGAACGAGCGTGCTCCTGGAGGGGTAAATGACCTTTTTGAACAGATGAACAATGTGATGGAAATGCAGAGGCAAGGAGAGAGAGTATTCCCAGTGTTGAGTAGTGTCGTAAGACCTCAAGATCATAGGATTACAGTGGCAATGGCGGCCCCCGAGAGTGGTGCAGGGCCATCCGGGCGTCAATTTGAGGCTGAACCCTCCAGAAGGCGTCAAAGAAGGGGAAAGGAGCCGGCCACTCGAGTAAGGCAAGATAACCTTCACCAAACCAACAGATCCCCTGATGAAATTGAGAGTATTCTGACGCTCGACGATTTGGAGGAGTTGAGGGCGAAAGTGTATTGGGATGAAGCAGTATATCCCATGCGACTTCCCAAGGAAGGAGAGAGGGCCAACCGAACGTCGCTTGGGATGTTGACGGTCTACTGGGACGCGGTTCTAGCCGGGGGCCTGAGGTTTCCCATCTCGCCTGCCGTTGCCACCATCTGCCACCACTTGGCGCTTTGCCCTTCACAAATTTTCCCGAATGGCATAGCCCCAATCAACACTTTTATAATCATGATGAAAGCTCTGGGCCACGAACCCTCGATCGCCAACTTTGACAGTTTAATACAAGTGGCCCGCTCAACACGCTCGTCCCCTACGGATGGGTTCTATTACGCCCAGGCCAAATCGGGCTTTAAGATGATAGATTCTCCCTCCACCTCCTATGGTGAGCATTGGAAAGAGAAATATTTTTTTGTGGGGGCTCCAGGGGGAATTTTTGGGGTTCATCGACAGTGGTTGATACATGGCGAGGGGCCTCTGGTCAGGGAGAGGGTAAAGAATTGTTGGAAAACACGAATCAGAAAGCAGCGGAATTTAAAAATTTTTCCCAACAAAAGGACCTAGAACTCGCAATCGTGTAACCAAATTCGTAAAGATAGAAAACTTACTTTTCTTTTATTCTTTCTTGAAGCGTTTCAAGCCACCCAAGAACGCTCTTCACGCGGCTTGATCCCCTCTCCTTGGTAAAGCTCGAATCTTCAAACTTCTAACTTGAAGTCTCTAGAGAAAGTCCACCAACTTGATCACAATCTAACTAGTAAGGATGCTAGTTCTCTAGTTAGTGTTTAGGCTTAACCTAGGGTTTAATTTAATCTTGGAGAAAGGAAGGTGTTCAACACATGAACCAAGAATTGTCAATTAGCTCTAAAGGGGAGAATGAGCTCCCTTATTGGACAAGGATTTGGTTCTTCTCTCTCCTATTACTTGATCACCAAGTATTTTCCAACTTTGACTTTGAATTCTAATTCTAGTCAACTTTTAAGAGAGCTAAAAATATCCAAACTATTTTTGGATAATTTTATACTTTATTTATTATAAAATAAATAACTTATTTTTATCTAATTAATTAATTCATAATTAATTAACTAGATTATTTTCTCCAAAATTAGACTTTCTTTTTAATTCAAAATTAAACCAAAGTCTATTAAATAATTAACTAATTAATTATTTAATATATATATATATAATATATATATATATACACGTGTGTGACACGTGTCACAGTGACACGTGTCACTCACGTGAGCCACACGTGTGATTTCACACGTGTGGAACCCTCTTGGCCCGATTAACTCGTTTAATCATTTTCAAGCCTCAACTCATGTAACCAAGTTGTTGTGTGTGACCCTCTAGGTTCTCAATTCAATTAGCAGTGACCCTAATTAATTAATTCACTAATTAATTAATCAGTCCACAGATTAAACGACCATAGTCTAGCAACAGGTGTTTAACCCCTAGCTGAATTGGAATGTTCGGATTCGACAGAACCTTTAAGTCATTGATTCATGTGAGATACAATCCTCCTACTTACTATCTCTCAACCAAGATCTAGGGCAAGGGAATAATCAGAACCCTAATAATCCGGTCTTAAAGCTAAGTGCATTTCATATCCATTTGATCTCAATCCAAGAAACCCTTTTCTTGATGTCTTGATCTACTGCCTTGGCCAAGGACTCCATATGGCATATGAATGACTTACACAATAAGAGATCACCTTGCAAATGCAAGTGTAGGTCCTTTCTTGATTCTCATTCACTTTCACGAGTCACTTGTGCAGCCCCAGCATAAGCCTTGAATCAGTTGTCTAAGGCGACACCCTTTAAAGCTTATACCTAAGACTACAGAGTTAACTCATAAAGTGACAAGGAACCTCAAGTCTAAGGATCAATTAATCACATCAATGACTCGTGAGATATTTCCTAATCTGGAAGTTTCCATTTCCTGAAATAGAAACTTCCTTTCCCATTTAGGAATGTTCTCACACGGGGCGCCTCAGTGAACTTACTTATTAAAGTAAGCACCCTCATGTATCACGCACGTATCAACTATACACTTTCCACCTCCATGAAACAAGGTGGTCCTTCTTAAGGGCGTGATCCCACAAGCAAGCCTTAGAGGAGTCAGGTTGACACTCCCACTGTCTGTAGGACTCATCGGCTTGGAGTATTTTACTAATCATGACTTATGTGATATAGGGCTCGTTTCATGAACCATTTCACCTAAATGGCAGAGTCCTAAAGTCATCAGGATTAGGGGAGTTCTCATACATGCACAGATAAAGTAAACGCATACCAAACAAGAGCATATAAAGAAGTGTTGCCTCAATTCGTTATTTCATTCAAAGATTGTCTGTGATTACAATAAGGAAAAGCACAAAGCGGATATACAATCGGCTTTCTAGGGCACTATTCCTAACAATCTCCCACTTGCCCGTCAAAGCCATTCTAAAGCTACTCTAAGTCCCATCTTCTGAAGATGACCTTGGAAAGCTTCTCGACTAAGGGGTTTAGTAAGTGGATCTGCCACGTTCTCTGCTGATGTGACCCTCTCAATTAGCACATCTACTCTTTTGATAATATCACGGATTAGGTGATACTTCCTCATAATGTGCTTGGTCCGTTGGTGAGATCTTGGTTCTCTTGCTTGAGCAACCGCCCCAGTGTTGTCACAAAACACAGTAATGGGGTCTTTCATGCTAGGAACAACATTCAACTCTTGAATGAAGTTTCTAATCCAAACACCTTCCTTAGCTGCATCATTTGCAGCTAAGTATTCGGCCTCAGTGGTCGAATCTGCAGTGGTTGTTTGCTTGGAACTCTTCCAACTCACTGCTCCGCCGTTTAGGCAGAAAATGTATCCTGACATTGACTTAAAATCATCTAAGTCAGACGCAAAGCTTGCATCGCAGTATTCTTCGACAGTATGATCTTTCTGACCTCCGTAAACTAAGAATAAATCTTTAGTACTTTTCAAGTACTTAAGAATATTCTTCACGGCAGCCCAGTGACCATCTCCAGGGTCAGATTGGGAACGACTTGTTACACTAAGTGCATAAGCCACATCCGGTCGAGTACATAACATTGCATACATTATGCTACCTATTGCTGATGCATAAGGTGTATGAGTCATTCTCTCCTTCTCAAGGTTAGTCTTAGGACACATCTTCTTTGAAAGACATGTTCCTACACTCATAGGAAGGTTCTTAACCTTTGCTGACTCCATATTGAATCTCTTCAATACTTTGTCAATGTACATCGACTGTGATAGTCCTATTAACCTTCTGGATCTATCTCTATAGATTTTAATTCCAAGGATATAGGACGCATCACCAAGATCTTTCATCTCGAATTGGTTCGATAACCATAACTTAGTCACTTTCATGTCATCCTTCGAATTCCCAATAAGAAGGATGTCATCAACATAAAGTACTAAGAATTGCACTGAGGTCTCCAATTCCTTTCTATACACACATGATTCATTTGAAATTTGGATGAAGCCAAACGCTTTGACCGATTCATCAAATCGAATGTTCTAATTCCTAGAAGCCTGTTTCAATCCATAGATTGATCTTTGGAGCTTGCAAACCTTTTGCTCACTCCCACTGAATGTGAAACCTATGGGTTGTTCCATATAAATGTCTTTGTCAATGTCACCATTGAGAAAGGCAGTTTTCACATCCATTTGCCATATCTCATAGTCATAATATGCAGCAATGGCAAGCATGATTCGAATGGACTTTTGCATTGCAACTGGTGAAAAGGTTTCGTCAAAGTCCACGCCGGGTCTTTGAGTGAATCCTTTTGCAACCAGTCTTGCTTTGTAGGCCGCAATGCTTCCATCAACTCCAAGCTTTCTCTTAAAGATCCATTTGCAACCTATGGGTTTGACCCCATCAGGCAAATCTACCAAGGTCCAAACTTGGTTGGAGTTCATGGAATCCATTTCGGATTTCATGGCTTCTATCCACTGTTCAGACTCAGAATCTGAAAGTGCCTCCTCATATGTTGAAGGATCATTATCCTTTTGAGAGATTTCATGGAAGAATCCATACCATCTCTCCGGCTGTCTAGGATTGCGTTCAGAACGCCTTAGAGGAGGATTTTCATGTGTATCGAAATTCGTGATTGGTTGTGGTTGATCAGAGTGGGACGTTTCTTCAGTGGGTGGTGTGGGGTCACTTTGTACTTCTTCTAATTCTATGATCTTGCCTTTCTTTTCTTTAAGGAACGGTTCCTCAAGAAAAGTGGCATTTCTGGAAACAAACACCTTTTGCTCAGATTGATCATAGAAATAGTATCCTATGGATTCCTTAGGATAACCTACAAAGTAGCATAAGTTAGAACGAGATTCTAACTTATCTCCCACTGTCCTCTTCACGTAAGCAGGACAACCCCAAATTCTTAAATAAGAATAACTAGGGATTTTACCATGCCACATTTCATAGGGCGTCTTGGGGACTGACTTAGAGGGAACTAGATTCAGAATCTTTGCTGCACTTTCTAGGGCATAACCCCAGAAAGAAGGTGGTAAGTCAGTGAAACTCATCATGGAACGAACCATATCAAGTAGGGTTCGATTCCTTCTCTCAGAAACTCCATTAAGCTGAGGAGTTGCCGGAGGAGTCCACTGAGAGATAATTCCATTATCCTTGAGATGATTAAGGAATTCTTCACTAAGATATTCGCCTCCTCGATCAGATCGAAGTGCTTTGATCTTGTGACCAGTTTGGTTCTCAACCTCCTTTTGAAATTCTAAGAATTTCTCAAAAGCTTCAGATTTATACTTCATTAAGTATACATAACCATACCGACTAAACTCATCAGTGAAGGTTATGAAGTACTGATGATTGTTTCTAGTGCTTACACTAAGCGGTCCACAAACATCAGTATGGATCAAATCCAAAACCTCAGTGGCACGTTCCACAGTTCCCTTAAAAGGGACTTTGGACATTTTTCCTTTGTGACAGGATTCGCAGGAAGTCAACTCTTTGAGATCATTTTCAGAGAATGATCCTAAAGTGTTTATCTTGCTAATTCTATTATTGGAAATGTGTCCTAATCTAGCGTGCCATAAGGGAGCTGAAACTTTGTCATCTCTCTTACGCTTTGTTTCTCGTTGTATATTCATAATATTGATATTTTGAGTTAGGTAAAGTCCATTACTTAGAGTACCGATATGAACGGAAGAGTTATTCCGTTTGATAAAATATTTACCATTCTTAATATAAGTTTCATAACCTTCACAATCTAATATTGGAACTGAAATTATATTACGAATAATGCTCGGTACATAAAGGAATTTATTTAATACTAACTCAAAACTACCTAAATCTAATCTAATTGTGCCTAAAGCTCGAGCTTCAACGTTTGAGCCATCGCCGATCTTCAAGACACATTCTCCTTCTTTTAGTTGTTGAACATCACTTAGCATCTGTACGTCATTACAGATATGAGTTCCACAACCGGTATCAAGTACCCAAGAACTAGAATTAATAGAAAGATTTACTTCAACGAGAAAGATACCTTTCTTTAGAGTAGCCTTGTACTCTGGGCAGTTCCTCCTCCAATGTCCTGCTTTGCCACAATGGAAGCAAACATCCTCTTTCTGATCACGCTTCTTCTTTTGGGCCTTCCCCTTCGAAATGCCACCAGTGGGCCTAAGGGGTTTCTTCTTCTTCTTTTGGGCTTTCTTGCCCTTACCTTTAGAAGGCCCAGAAGAGGAAGATGGAGCATTCACCATCAAAACCTTATTGTCCTTCGTGATCGTGCTTTCAGCAGTCACAAGCTGACTAATCAGCTCAGCCACGGTAGCACCAGCATGATTCATGTTGAAGTTAAGGACAAATGGGTTGAATGATGGTGGGAGCGAAGCTAACAACAAATCCACTGAAAGCTCATCTTTCAGCGGCATGTCCATGGAAGCAAGTTTCTCAGTAAGGGCAAGAAACTTGAGTCCATATTCATGGACACTTGAACCTTCCCTCATTCTCAAGTGGAACAATTCCTTTGAAGTGTTATACCTTGTAACACGTTCATGAGGACGGTAAAGTTGCTCTAAGTGGTCGTAAATCTCCCAAGCAAATTCCATGGCCTCATGTTGTCTTTGCAAGTCCGGAGACATGTTAGCCAACATAAGGCAACGGGCTTGGAGATTATCATCCTTCCACTTCTGAATCGCGTCCCGCTCGGCCCGAGTGGGAGCCTCCCCTTCGGGACTAGGCTCCCCTTCGAAGAGAACATAAGTTCTCTTCTCAGAATCTAAAATGATTTTTAGATTCCTCAGCCAATCAGAATAGTTGGGACCAGTCAACTTGTTTGACTCGAGGATCGATACAAGAGGGTTTTTGGTTGCCATTTCAAAACACGTAGAGAATCACAGAATCTACGACCTAAATGGTAAAACAGAGAACTAGTGAGCATGCTGAATTATAACGATATACAAAAGATAAGGTCTTTAATCTATTGTAGCTCCCACTGTTTTTCAAAGATCTATAATTCCCAAAGATCTAAGAGGAACACGTTTCCCAATGGGTACTAAGATCCTAGGCATTTTACCTCGAACCCACGACTCGCGGACATTCTAAGTAAGAACCCTAGGTAGGTACAACTTACCAATTCTAACACTTTTAGAATTCTTAGTAGTTGTTTTTGCATCACCTATCTTTCAATATGGACCCACGACTCGTACGACATCCATATTTACTTAGGCGTTAAGCTAGACCCATCAATCATAAGATCATGACCAAAACTTAGTTCGAACGACCCACGAATCGCGGACATCGCCCTTGCTAAAATTGACCACGAAATATTGATCATTTAAAATGATCAATTAGGTAACTAAGAACTAATAAGCTCTACTAGCTATCCCACGACTCGCGGACAATAACTAGCTTTACTTACTAAACTTAAAACCTATTGATGGAATGCTAGGAATTTAATTCAAAATTTGCATCTCGAATTAAACACCTATTTGTTCGAAATTAGCTTAATATTTAATGGGAATTTTCGAATCAACCGGAGAGTTGTCCGGTTCGACCTCACCAACATATATGTTATCCAATTTCATTAGTCTTGATTAATGCAAGTACACTTAAATGCATTTCAAACAAGCACATAAACAGATAACATGTCCTAGCATGATACTAACATGTAATGATCATGGGTTCTACCTATCTTATGCGTGATATGTGGGAGCCACTCCACAATCACAAGTTCTAACATACATGCCACATAAACAGTTTAAATCACATAAGGGAAAGCGGTAACAAAATACGAGCCCTATTTCTATTACATTTAACAATTGAGATTCCCCTCCCTAACATTTTGAGGGGTCTTCACTTATGGCCTCCTTGTTACTTGAATGTGGTCCATCTTACTCCTTGGGTGCATTGTCTCCAAAATGAAAATAAAAAACCTCACCACCTATCTCAACTATCAAATTAAAATAAAAAGAAAAAGACATAAAGTAATAAGGCTCAATCTTCATATTGGCCTTAGACAATTACACGGGGCATACCCCGGCCTCAAAAACAGTAATATGGAAAGCCACATAATAAATCACATAACAGTACGCACATAAGTGAGGCTCCAACCTCAATTGAAAAACGCAACTATAGGGCTCCAACCCCAATTTAAACCATCCATGTGCATAAATTAAAACCATACATAGATCTAAACCCATGATCACCTAACATGCTTTTGCAAGAATTTAAATTTAACCAATAAATTAAAATTCTCGCTTTAAGCTCTTAATAGCTTAAAACAAGACTTGATGCGAGTCTTATTTATAAAAGTTTTCAATAAATCCCAAATTACCAAAACAAATAAGATTCCAATTAATTTCTGAAAATTAATAATTTTATCAAGATGTATTTTCCCAAAATATAAACCGTTTCAATTTCTCAAAAATCCCAATTTTAAGTTTTATTCAAAAATTAAAATAAATATTAAAAAATAAAATTTTAAAATTAAAATAAATTTGGGACTGGATTGCACGAAACACGAAAAGGCCGGATCGCGAAAACGGGACCCGTACGCGGAGAAGACCGCACGCACGCGGCGCGCGAGACAGGCGCGCACATCGCGCGGCTGAGGCCGCGCGAGTCCTCGCGCTGCTGCGCGCGGCTTTCCCGCAAGCATGCGGGCGGGGTGGGCGGCCAGTCTCGGCCGCCCTGGGCGGGCGCGCCTAGGCGCGCCCGGAAGGCTCCCGCACAGGCGTGCGGGAGGAGCTGGGCGGCTGGCCGGTCTGTCCTGGCCAGGCCTGGGCGGTTGCCCTTGCGCACGCCTAGCACAGGCGGGCGGTGTGCGCGAAGAATTTAAAGAATTTAAAGATTTTTGTGGGGGCTCCAGGGGGAATTTTTGGGGTTCATCGACAGTGGTTGATACATGGCGAGGGGCCTCTGGTCAGGGAGAGGGTAAAGAATTGTTGGAAAACACGAATCAGAAAGCAGCGGAATTTAAAAATTTTTCCCAACAAAAGGACCTAGAACTCGCAATCGTGTAACCAAATTCGTAAAGATAGAAAACTTACTTTTCTTTTATTCTTTCTTGAAGCGTTTCAAGCCACCCAAGAACGCTCTTCACGCGGCTTGATCCCCTCTCCTTGGTAAAGCTCGAATCTTCAAACTTCTAACTTGAAGTCTCTAGAGAAAGTCCACCAACTTGATCACAATCTAACTAGTAAGGATGCTAGTTCTCTAGTTAGTGTTTAGGCTTAACCTAGGGTTTAATTTAATCTTGGAGAAAGGAAGGTGTTCAACACATGAACCAAGAATTGTCAATTAGCTCTAAAGGGGAGAATGAGCTCCCCTATATATAGGAAAGGGGAGGGGCGGCCGAACCTAGTCCTTATTGGACAAGGATTTGGTTCCTCTCTCTCCTATTACTTGATCACCAAGTATTTTCCAACTTTGACTTTGAATTCTAATTCTAGTCAACTTTTAAGAGAGCTAAAAATATCCAAACTATTTTTGGATAATTATATACTTTATTTATTATAAAATAAATAACTTATTTTTATCTAATTAATTAATTCATAATTAATTAACTAGATTATTTTCTCCAAAATTAGACTTTCTTTTTAATTCAAAATTAAACCAAAGTCTATTAAATAATTAACTAATTAATTATTTAATATATATATAATATATATATATATACACGTGTGTGACACGTATCACAGTGACACGTGTCACTCACGTGAGCCACACGTGTGATTTCACACGTGTGGAACCCTCTTGGCCCGATTAACTCGTTTAATCATTTTCAAGCCTCAACTCATGTAACCAAGTTGTTGTGTGTGACCCTGTAGGTTCTCAATTCAATTAGCAGTGACCCTAATTAATTAATTCACTAATTAATTAATCAGTCCACAGATTAAACGACCATAGTCTAGCAACAGGTGTTTAACCCCTAGCTGAATTGGAATGTTCGGATTCGACAGAACCTTTAAGTCATTGATTCATGTGAGATACAATCCTCCTACTTACTATCTCTCAACCAAGATCTAGGGCAAGGGAATAATCAGAACCCTAATAATCCGGTCTTAAAGCTAAGTGCATTTCATATCCATTTGATCTCAATCCAAGAAACCCTTTTCTTGATGTCTTGATCTACTGCCTTGGCCAAGGACTCCATATGGCATATGAATGACTTACACAATAAGAGATCACCTTGCAAATGCAAGTGTAGGTCCTTTCTTGATTCTCATTCACTTTCACGAGTCACTTGTGCAGCCCCAGCATAAGCCTTGAATCAGTTGTCTAAGGCGACACCCTTTAAAGCTTATACCTAAGACTACAGAGTTAACTCATAAAGTGACAAGGAACCTCAAGTCTAAGGATCAATTAATCACATCAATGACTCGTGAGATATTTCCTAATCTGGAAGTTTCCATTTCCTGAAATAGAAACTTCCTTTCCCATTTAGGAATGTTCTCACACGGGGCGCCTCAGTGAACTTACTTATTAAAGTAAGCACCCTCATGTATCATGCACGTATCAACTATACACTTTCCACCTCCATGAAACAAGGTGGTCCTTCTTAAGGGCGTGATCCCACAAGCAAGCCTTAGAGGAGTCAGGTTGACACTCCCACTGTCTGTAGGACTCATCGGCTTGGAGTATTTTACTAATCATGACTTATGTGATATAGGGCTCGTTTCATGAACCATTTCACCTAAATGGCAGAGTCCTAAAGTCATCAGGATTAGGGGAGTTCTCATACATGCACAGATAAAGTAAGCGCATACCAAACAAGAGCATATAAAGAAGTGTTGCCTCAATTCGTTATTTCATTCAAAGATTGTCTGTGATTACAATAAGGAAAAGCACAAAGCGGATATACAATCGGCTTTCTAGGGCACTATTCCTAACAAGAATAAGGCTTTCGAGGATTGGGCAAAGGGATTAGCTCTCGTAATGAGGTGTGAGAAGAAGTGGATCAAGGCTGAGGTCTTGATGAAGAACGAGGGAGTGCTGTTTCGTTATGGCTTGTCCTGCCCCCCCCCCCCCCCCCCAGTATGATAACTAATCCACCAGCTGATATCATGGCCCTCGATGGTTAGACTCTAGGAACTAACTACTCTAACTCTTAGAATAGTTTCTGACTTGGCTTGAGTGTTATACTTCCATGTTTGTTGTCCACATAGTCACTTTCTGACGCTCATGTGTTCCCATTTGCAGGTGTCCAAATACTATCACTAGGGATGAATGCCGAGGCTCTTTCTCGCATGCTGGGCGCTCAGGGACAGGGCGCTAACCCTCAGCAACAACAACAACAGCGGGAACGGCCCCAAAATGCCCTGAGGGGTAGAGGCATCCGGCGTAGGCAAGGGCGAGCCGACAGGGGAAGGGACTCCGGAAGCGAGACCCCCGCCATGGGCCCCGTTGAGGATCTTACAATAGGTGGTGCTCGGGAGGCTACTCCGCCTCCAGCTGCTCCTGAGGGACCCATAGCGCTCAGCTTCAGCACTTCCCGTGATGGGTCTGGGAGTTGGTCCGCTTCCACGAAGCGGTCAGGGCCGAGCGCCAAGGGAAAAGAAAGAGGATGCCGGACTCTTTCCCAATCTCCGACAAGGGAAAAGAGGTGGTTGTAGGCCACCGGGGCGAGGGCGGCGATACTTCTTCCTCTGAGGATGAGGATTTCTGGAAGATAGGCTGCCGGGGAGACACTCGGTACAAGCGCCAATGACAGGATGGTCCTGTCCTATTGAAAAAGAGCACGTTTTCCGTCAACATGGTCTCGGACATCATTGGAAGGCTCCGGTTCTCCACTGACCATGATAAATTAAATGAGCATGATGCCGCTCGGGTCGCGGACGACGCATGCCAAGCCCTCCTGACGGTTAGCCCTTGATTCCTTTTGTAAAATTCCCATTTTTTCCATCTTTATTCTAATAGTGACTCTCACTTGTGGTTTCCCAAGAAGTAATCCCAAGGCTGAAGAATTTGCAGGGTCGAGCGCAGGCCTACTCCAATCATAAGGCCAAATACAAGAAATTGCTGCGAATCTCTGACCCCGGCCAACTGCAAGAGGATTACAATGACATCCACGCTCAACTGACCAGCGCCAACCTGGAGAGGGACCGGCTGAAGGAAGACCTGAGGAAGTCTGATGACGCTTACCTAAATCTTGACGAGCGTTATAGGAAGTTAAAGGAGGAGCGTGACCAACTGAGGGCCCAAAACGGGGAACTGGGCACGCAGCTAGCGGAAAGCACCCGCCAAAATGAGGAGGCTAAGAAGGCCCTCGCGGACCTGCAGGGGAAAGTGGAAGGTCTGGCTGCGAAGGTTTCTTGGGACGCAGTAATAAAGTTCGTACGCTCCAAAGCCTTCGTGTTCGCAACCAATATCCACTGCTTCGACAATGCCCGACGCTTCTTCCGTAAGGCGATTGGGCAAATGGTGAAGTTAGGGCTGGCTCCTGAGAGTGCTCGGACTGACGAGCCCCTGCGAATGGACTTAGACGAGAACTGTGAGCCCATGGTCCAAGACGAGGATCCTTCTGAGATGTTCCACCGAGTGTTCATAGCTGCCAACACTCGGGGTCCTGAGCCTCTCCAGATAGAAGACGAGGGTACCCTCATTGAAGCGTTGGATGAAGAGGAACTTAGGGAGGCCCAGAATTCTGACGCCCATGTGTTGGCCCCCGTTCCCCTTACGAACGACCAAGCCCAGCGATAATCCTCCAGCTTCCATTTCCTAATCATGCCTGTTAAATTTCCCTTTTTGCTTATGAACATTTAGTGTCTGTATTTATTCCTTAAGATTTCTTCAGCGTATTTGGATTTCTTTATGCTTTTCCTCGTATACTTGGACCTTTTCTCTTACTGCCTGGATGTTTGTGTATTTTCTTCTGTTTTTTACATATTGATCGCGGTGGTTTTATCGCGCTCGACGTTTGTGCATTTATCTTTCTTGTTTGAGTGTTTGCGATGAATGTGTGTGCGCACGAGGGTGTTTTCTTCGAAGGTTCCCTGGCGTTTATCACAATACGCCATCAGTTTAGAATTTGGTTGCGTCTAGTGACTTGAGAGATGCAAGTAGGGGCGTGAGGGTATTCTCTATGGGGGTTCCCTGGCCATATTCAAGGTGAGGCTCGAATTTGAACTTAGGAAATCTCTGTGGATTTGACTAAGTATTGGCCAAACAATGTACACCTCCATCCTGAACGTTTCAGTGAACTGTACGTACCTAGAAACCAACAGTAGGATTTGTTGAGTATGGGATCCAAGCGAGCGTAACCGTAGGGTTTGCGCCGTTCTGAGGGACCCTCGAAAGGATAGGTCTGGGGTCCACTTATTTTACGAGCGTGCTCTTACCTGACAAGCTGAGGGTCCTTGGGGGTTTACGAGTGCGAACTGGCGTGGTAGGCACCCAGTTGGCGTAAATTAAGCATTTAGCATCCCACCTTTTGACACGCTCACTCTTAGGATTTATACACTTATGAATTGTCAAACTGTTTAGTGTGGAGAGTCCTCAACACAAGGATAGCGTTGCTTTGAAACAATTGGGGGTATTACTTTAGCCGTTCGATGTGGAGGATGCTCGACACAGACTAGGCCTTCGGTTGCCCGAGTCATTAACCAAAAGGGAAGCAAATAAATGACATAACAAAAGAATTAAATACTTACTGTTATACTTGCACTTTTCAAAATGATTACAACATGCTTTCTGTCAAAAGAAAGTACCCCATGCCGCAAACGGGCAATTACAAAGGCTGACGTTTACACATAGAACCTTCTGAGGTTGTACGCGTTCCACGGTCTCGGGAGACGCTCGCCTTGCAAAGTCTCTAGCAAGTAGGTGTTGTTTGCTCGTACTTGGACAACTTTGAAGGGGCCTTCTCAATTGGGATCCAACTTACCCACGTGTTTAGAAACCTCAACTTATTTGAGGACCAAGTCCCCCAGTTGGAAAGTCCTTTCTCTAACTCGTTTGTTGTACTGGTGGGCTACGGTCGCTTTATACTTATGGATTCGAGCCCAAGCAGCATCCCTCCTTTCGTCTAGCAAATCCAATTCGAACGCTCGGTTGGCTTCATTGGTAGCATGCTCGAAAAAGGCAACGCGGGCAGATTCTTGCGAAATCTCCGCAGGTATCATAGCCTCGGAGCCATAAATGAGGGAATAGGGGGTTTCTCCTGTCGCCGCTCGCGGGGTAGTACGGTATGCCCACAGGGCTCCTTGAAGTTCTTCAGCCCATTCGCCCTTCTTGCTTTCGAGCATCGTCTTCAGATGCTGGAGTATGGTTCTATTGGTTACCTTCGCTTGACAGTTGGCCTGAGGGTGGCCCACGGAAGTGAAACGTTGCTCAATCCCAAGTTCGTAGCACCAATCCCGCGTGTCAGCGGCAATGAATTGGGATCCATTATCCGAGATGATTACCCTCGGGATGCCGTACCTGCAAATGATGTTCTTCCAAATGAAGTCCCTTACAACTTTGAACGTTATCTTCGCGACCGCCTCAGCCTCTGCCCATTTGGTGAAATAATCCACTGCGAGGATCACGAATTTCTTCTGCCCGACCGCTATGGGCAGGGGCCCGACTATGTCGATTCCCCACTGGTCAAAAGGCCAAGAAACGTCAATAGGTATCATCTGGGCAGCTGGCAGTTGAGGGGTGTTGGAGTGAAATTTACATTTGGGACATTTCTTAGAGTAGGCGAGGGCGTCCTGTAACACCGATGGCCAATAGAACCCACTCCTCAATACCTTCTTGGCCAGTATACGACCGCCCGAGTGGTTCCCATAACTTCCACTGTGCACATGTTCTAAAACTTCCTTGGCCTGTGAGGGTCTCAAGCATCTCAACGGTGGGCCCTGGAAGGACCGCTTGAATAATCGACCCTCGGCGTCCAATGAAAAGCGAGGGGCCTTGTTTCTGATTTTCCGAGCCTCAACTTTGTCGCTTGGGCTGGTTCCATCCTGGAGGAATCTGATAATTTCGTCGAGCCAACAAGGCTCGGAGGGGTCAATCGTATTCACCTCCTTCGAAGGTTTGCCTCTACTTATCAGCGACTCCTCCGTTCTAAGAAATGTAACAGCGCGCTCGCAAAACCCATCCAGGGCAGATGCGAACTTTGAGAGAGCATCAGCACGTTCGTTTTCTGCCCTTGGGACTTGTAAAAGGTGGAATTCCCTGAACTTGGCTATCACTTCCTTAGCGCTCGCCAGATACTGCACCATGGTGGCTTCTCGGGCCTCATAAGAACCGTCAATTTGACTCGCGATCAACTGCGAATCAACATATGCAGTGACCCGAGTGGCGCCATTTTGGAGTGCAATCCTGAGCCCCTGGATGAGGGCCTCATACTCAGCTTCGTTGTTGGTGACTTGGAACGCCAGCTTGATTGCATAGTCAACTTCAGCTCCGAGAGGGTCCCTGAGGGTCACCCCGGCTCCTCCCCCTTGTGAGGTCGAGGAGCCATCTGTGTGCAGAAGCCATAAACCATCTTCTGCTGAGGGCACGGTATCTAAGTTGAAACGTTCCACCAATAGGTCGGCCACGGCCTGAGCCTGTATCGCCGTGGGAGGCTCGAAGGTGATGTCGAATTGACTAAGTTCAATTGACCATTTAATTAATCTCCCTGAGACGTCCGGCTTTGTAAGCACCTGTTTGAGGGGCTGATCTGTAAGCACCACGGTGGAATGTGCTTGAAAATAAAGCCTTAGCCTCCGAGAGGCACTAACGAGCGCAAAAGCAAACTTCTCTATTTCCATGTATCTTTTCTCCACTCCCTGTAGAGTCTTGCTTAAATAGTACACCGGCATATGCTTACGCTCGCGAATCGCTACGAGGACATCACTCGTCGCTTCTGACGAAACTAACAGATAGAGAAACAGGTTCTCCCCCGGATTAGGTTTGCTCAACAAAGGCGCGCTCGAAAGGTACTGCTTCATGTCCTGCAAGGCTTTCTCACAGTCTTCACTCCAGGTAAAATTGCGAGCGTTACGTAAAATTTTAAAGAAGGGCAGATTTCTGTCCGCTGAGCGGGAGATGAACCTGTTTAATGAAATGATCTTACCCACAAGCACCTGGACCTCTCTCAGATTGCGAGGGGAGGGTATGTCTAGGATTGCTTTAATCTTCTCTGGGTTTCCCTCTATGCCCCGTTGGCTGACCATATATCCCAAGAATTTGCCACCCCGTACGCCAAATGTACAGTTGGAAGGATTCAGTTTCATACCGTAACGACGCAAGATGTTGAACTCTCGTTTGAGGTCTTCCAGATGAGAATACTGGCATTCGCTTTTGACGATCATGTCGTCCACATACACTTCTATGGATTTTCCAATTTCACACTCGAACATTCAGTTGACAAGGCGTTGGTATGTCGCTCCTGCATTTTTGAGCCCAAAGGGCATAACCTTGAAGCAATAAACACCCATATGGACTACGAACGCAGTTTTGGGACGATCCTCAAGAGCCATAAATATCTGATAATATCCTTGGAAAGCGTCCATCATGCTCATAAGTTAACACCCAGCGGTCGAATCCACCAACTGATCAATTCTAGGTAGTGGGTACGGATCCTTAGGACATGCCTTGTTGAGGTCCGTGAAGTCATTGCACATACGCCACTTGTTGGCGCTCTTCGGAATGAGCACCACATTGCAAAGCCATTCGGGATATAGAATTTCTTCTATGTACTGAGCATCAAGCAGTTTATTGACTTCTTCCTCTATGACCTACTTCCGGAACCCATGAACATCTCTCTTCTTTTATTTTATAGGTTTGAAGGCCGGATCCACGTTCAGCCTGTGGACAATAACGCTCGGATCTATACCAGTGAGGTCGGAAGCTTTCCAAGCAAAGACATCAATATTTTCTCGCAACAATTCAATCATCATAATCTGAGAGGGACCGTCGAGGTCGGAACCTATTTGCGTAGTCTTATCAGGATTCCCAGGCTCCAACTCGATGGTCCGAAAGCTCTCCGTAGGTTCTACCCGCACTTCAGGCCTCGGTTGTTCGAGCGCTCGTTTCTTGCCTGTAATTTTCTCGCTGGTATCTCCTGAGGGTATATGATCCTCGTCTTCCGAGGAGGAGTCCCCAACCGCTCCGAAGGGCGAATTCCCCGCATCTACAGGTTTGCCTGCGACCTTCCTTTTATTCTTCTTCCTGTAAAGCTTGGCCCTCTTGCGCTCGGGGCCATCTTCATCTAACTTGGGGAAGTCAACAGACTTTTTGGTGGAGCCTGCTTGGGTAGGTTGCTTGGGCTTGTGGCTTTGAAGGGAAAGTATGTAGCACTCCTAAGCCTCCTTAACATTACACAGTACCTCTCCGGTACCCTCGGGGGTGGGAAACTTGACTTTCTGGTGATAGGTGGAAATTACAGCTTTGAAGTCGACGAGGGCTGGGCGCCCAATGATGATGTTGTATGGCAGGTCCACTTCGACCACTACATAGAGAGCATTTAAAGTTTTTCGCTGTGGGGCGCGACCGAAAGAGGTGGCCAAGCGAATTTATCCGCGAGGGACGATCTGGGAACCCCCAAAGCCGACGAGGGCTGTTCTGAGGGGTTCGAGCGGGATGTTTGTGATGTTCATTTTCTGAAACGTGGAGTAAGGCAAAACATTCACGGAGCTTCCACTATCAATTAAGACCCTCTTTACAATGTGGTTATGAACGTCTAAGCTAACCACCATGGGGCAGTCGGAGGTTTCACCGACCCCATGGGGTGTTACAATATGCCCTAAATCTTTCTCTGTGAAACCTACGCTCTCATCCTTTTCCGAGCGTGATGAGCTATCGATGGAAAGCACTGGCCTGGGCTGAGAAGATCTTTGATCGTAACTCCGAACGTAGCGACATAGGGAAGCGTTAGAATCGCCCCCCGAGGGTCCTCCGGCAATCATGTGGATGACCGCGAAGGGCTGGTTTTCCATGTCTGAGGTTTTCCCTTTGCCACGGTCACTTGGCTCGGGGTGATGGTGGCGTGGACTCCGCGAGCGTGAACGGCTTCTTCGTTGGGCACGAGCTCGCTCAGCGCAATGTTCATCATACCTCTCCAACACCTTTACGAACTCCTTGACGACATTCGTTGGTGTCGTGCCCTTTCTGCTTGTGGAAAGCGCAGTACTTTCCCGAGCGCTTTTGGGCCTCAGTTTCTCTTAATTTTGGCGGCCTCTTGAAGAGTTTCTTATCCGCCATGGAATATACCTCCGCAATTGGGCGGTTGAGGGGAATGCGCACAAACTTTCGTGGGGGAGAGGAATTTCGACGAGCGGGAATAGGGCTGCGACGACGACCCCTGTTAGAATCCCCTCTATCCTCGAAGACTTTGCTGGGGTGAGGGGCGTTCGCCATTTTCTGGTCCCTCGCAATATACATATCCTCGAGGGTGAAAAAAGAGTCCGCTATTTCCCTAATCTCCATCAATGAGTGTGGTTTCTTCTTGGCCACCTCCTCCACGAACTCTTTACTGACGTAGTGCTTCATATTGATGGCTCCAAAGAGAACGTGCCTCAAGAAATCCATAGAGGGCTTTTCCACCAATAAGATTTCCTTGTTGAACCTTCCCATGAAGGACCTGAGGGTCTCACTCGGCCCCTGGACTAAGCTGTAGAGGGTCGTCGCAGCTGTGGCTGGTGCCTTCAAGGAGTTGAAGTCGCTTATGAAGGCGTCAGTCAGATCATGGTATCCTCGGATTGAGCGCTGAGGAAGCTTCTTGTACCAGTCCTGGGCCATTCCCACGAGGGAAGTGACAAACACCTTGGCCCAGTAGTTGATTGGGTGATCGTATAAATGCATCAGGTGTACAAAGTGATCCAGATGTTCGGCTGGATCTGTGGTCCCATCATACCTGTTGGTGGACGTAGGGATTTTGCCCTTCCCTACACGGGTCATCAAAACTTCCTCAATGTGGGGAGAATCGCCGTCACGATTCTGTAATCCCTGTCTTCGGGATCTTCGGGGCTGGCTTCGCTTCGACGGCGAGAAATGGGGCTACGTGGTCTGCGAGCGTCTCTGGCCCTGGACCTCTCGCCCCCATCGCGGGAGACTTGAGACCGTGCTCGAGAGAGCTGTTCTACCACGTTCTGGAGCCCCCTAATCTGATCTTGCACCGCGGCAAGTTGAGGGTCACTGACCTTCCTGCGGCTCGCTCTTTCTGTGGCCCTTGATTGGACTTCTTCATTATCCCTGGCCCTCTCATTTCCGCCGGGCTGTTGCTCTTGTTGGGCCCTCGGAGGGACCTCATTTTCCTGGATAGGTGGCGGGGGAGGTTGCTGGGCCCTCAACGCATTTTGTGCCATCGTCAATGGGTGAGCCGGGAGCCCTCCAAGGGTTGGGGCCATTCGAGCGCCAACTTGTGAAGGGAAATAAGCCGCAGTGAAGTGTTCCCAGGCGTTCTGGACCTCCTGACCCTCACATTGCGCGTAGAGCGCCTGGAGTTGTTGAGTAGTAATCTGGGGCATTTCCACCCTTTGTATCTCCCTAGGCAGCGACAATGGGAGATTCAGTGTTCCTACCTGGTAGGGCTGGACCATAGGCATCATCCCGGGCACTATCCCAGGCTGCAAATAAGCGTATCCCTATGGAGGTAGGGCCATAGGATACATGCCGGGATGGGAGGTTGGAGCATTGGGCCGGGAGGTAGGAGGAGGAGGAATGGAACCAGCCCCAGCCTCGTTCCCCCCCGGGAGGTTGTGTTGCAGCAGCTGCCTCTATGTCTCCGGCGATTGGTGGGGGCGTACTTCCGGCGGGGGGAGGGTTTTCGACGTTTTCCACATTAACGGGAGGAGGAGCCCCCCTCTTGTCCACCGCACCTGACCTTGTTGCGGTTACCATAGTGAATGACGCCGGTGTTACTTTTCGACTAGCTTAAGAAGAATCTAACGAAGGTGAAGAGGACGATGGTTTCCCACAGACGGCGCCAAAAATGACGATGCAGAAACTTGTAAAGAGGTTTAAACACCAATCACTTTAGAATTTGTGGGTGAAAGGGAAAGACCATCACAGGCGGAGGAGCCTCAGGAACTGGGTTTCCTTTTGAGCGTGGGCTCTTCCAGCTAGGATAACACCGTGAATGTAAAATGTGGTGGAGATACAACCGTGTTAAAGGTAGTATGTAGCTCTGAAAGATGCAGATTAATGGAGGAGTATATCAGTCCAATGTGTGTTTTTTTTATGGAGAAGATGACCTGGGGGAGAGAGCATGTGTTCTCTCCTATTTATATGTTAGGGGTGGGGGTAAATGGGTAAATTGACCGAGTGGTCCCAAACCTGTGTTGCCCTAACATGTGGCGGCCTGTGAGGGTATGAGAGTGACGTTTCTGAGAAGGAGACGGCATGTCAGGTGTAGGGTGCACACCACCTTTGTGTCAGAGGTTGTTGGCGAGGGTCGCGTGTGAGGAAGGCCCAAGGCCCCCTCTGTTATGGTACGGATCCATCGCATTGGGGAAGGATCTTGTACGAGCGCTGGTGACCCTCGAAAGACGTACGGATGGGCCCCCTCATGGCAGATGACCCTTGAGCGCCAAGATCCCGAGCATCATGAATGGGGCCCTCTCACGGGTGCTTCCCTGTGCAGGGTGACCCTGAGGGTCGGGACGCGATCGTCAAGCTAGTCGGCCAAAACCCTTTACCTGAATGGTTGGCCGAGGCTCATGGGCCTGTTCTAGCAAGCGATGGAGTAGGCTGGGGTGACCCCGCGAGCCTATCAAAGCGAGCGTCCAGTTCCTCTATCGTCAGATGTCGACACGTGGACGGTTCTGATTTGAACGCGGTTTTATGCCTCATCATTTTCATGTATCTTATTATTATCTAAGTGATGGTTCTTTCTTTTAATATGTCTCTCATTACATCTCCAATATAATTGATCGGTCAAAATTCAACAGATTATTATTAGTAAAAAAATCAACATATATCCCATGCATGCAAAGAATAAAATAAAATTAAACTATAAAAGTGGGTGAGTAGCTTTCCATTTACTTTTTATTTTTTATCAATAAAAACCATATCTTTTATAATAGTATTTTAGAGAGATTTGTTTAAAGTAATATGGGTGTTATCTCTTTAATTGTATGTTTCACGTGATCTATCATACGTGGATACGGATACAATCACACAATAATACGAATATAATACGATACGAATATGATAAAATGATTTTTTTAAAAAAAAATTTATATGTTAAATATGTCCGATGCGAACGTTCAACACAACATGATTAGATAAAATGATATTTTTAAAAGTGTCTTTCTATCGAAAACTACTGTCCTAGGGCAGTTGCAGTTACCATTAGGATTTGCAGAACATTTGGAATAAAATAATTGAAGAAGTTCATAAGCATAATGAATGAACGACAAATTAACGTTTAGGGGAAAAGATTATATTACTGAATTTTTACATGATTTTAAGTAATTATTTAAATACCTTTGTTACACGTAATTAAATTGAATAATAACTTTGACATTAGAAATTTCTTTAGTAATCAATTAAATATAATTTTCAGCACAAATAATTCTAAAATATATTCTTAATGAGGTCCTATCTTTATGAGAGAGTACAAAAACAATTACGACAGAGAAGGAAAGATAAAGGTCCTCCAATACGGAAAGTCGGAAACAATTAAGAGATTCTTTTTTTGAAATTTAAACACTTTGGCCGTGGTGTTTAGCCTTTTTTTTTTCCTGTTATTTCCTTTTTTGGCTTTTCTTAGTTATGAGCCCGGTGTTGCTGTACAAGCCTGTAGTTTTTGCATTTTTTTTGACAATGATGGAAGACATGGGAATTTAGCATGTGTAAATTCACATGCCTTTATCATGCGTACTAAAATTAAAATAAAATCTAAAAGTTGCTCTAATTTACTATCAAATGTCATTGAAATTATATCCCTCCTTTTTCTTTGGTGTTCCCCCTGCCTGGCGCCTGATATTTGATCCCAATATTTTATTATTCCTTTGCATTTCTTATGCCCCGGTTTGATAATGGAAATCCCCCATTTGAAAGTGCAGTTCTCATTATTTTTTGGCATACTAAAGTCTGGATATGTGAAATGTTATTTGAAACGAAATGACAAGTTAGTAATTTATTCATGAAGCCCCAATAATCTTATCTAAAAAGTAAACATGTAATCTAAAAGACCACCAAATTTCATATCATGTAACAGTAAAAGTAAACATGAGTTAATGACGTTTGAATTAACTATACTAACTTCTAAAATCATGAGACCCATTATTCATTACTAGAAAAATGAACACCCCCTTAGGCCTCGTTTACTTTTGGTAAAAAGGATAACAGCAGTCATGTTATCAGTGGATTGTTAAGATATTTTATATGTCATTATATATTGTTTACTTTTATGTTTGTGTGGGCAGATAATTAATTGTTTTGTTTACTTTCTCCAACTAATAATGCATGTTTAGGTGTCTTTTACCAAAATACCCTTGGTTTTAATTGCTTTACCTTTGTTCTGGTGGCTTTCATTTCCCCAAATCAACGAGACCCAATTTATGTTCTAGGGTAAATGCATATATCTCGTTGCAAGTCCAGAAATCCAGCTCCCTTCATTTGTGATTTTGGCGACCAGCATCTGATCATCCCCTACCCGAGACGTTTTCCTTTCCCTAAATAACAGGCTAGGTTTCTTGTTTTTTTTTGCATTTAGCGTCTAGCAATTCCACTCCCCACCATCTGTAACGTCGCCAGGATTCTGTAATACATCGGAGGTAAGTAGTTAATTACATAAATTTTGCATTGTTGTTTATTGAATTTGTTTTGATTCTTTGTTCATGGTCCCAGATGGTCCGACAATTTCGTTTGCCCTGTTACTGCGAGAAAGGTTTGATGTCTTTCAGGTGCGCTGGAAAGAATGCGAAATTTCCCGGCAGATATTATTATATTTGCCCGTTAAAAACAGAACATCGCCTGTGGTTTATTTGGGCGGACGCAATATGGGATGATCAGTATCGCGAGATCCGACAATACCTAACCGCGGAGAATAAGGTACTCCCTTATGTTCCGAGAACTGATGTCGAATCTTTATGCACGCAGAGGAACCACATCCGTAATCAAAGAGAGAGTACCGAGGTGGGTGAATCTAGTGAGATAGCCCAGCCGAATGTTGGTAATGAATTTTCCACCCCTGTTGGTCTTGGAAATGCCTTGGATGTCAATGCTCGTGTTCTTCTTGGATGTTGTTTGATTGTAATTTCTGTGCTCGTTGTTTGTTGCTTGGTATTGTTCTTTGTGTTGCTGCTGTTTCTGATGAAATAGGTTACTAGGAGAATGAATCAGTGCGCACTTTAGTTAGTTTCAAGTAGTGTCGGCAGATGTATTGTTGTCGGTGGCTATCTATTAGGTTGGTTTTAAAGTTTGATGTAAGGAAAGATTTCGCAGTTCCATTTAATAAAATTGAAATTGAGGTAATAGAAATGAATTCTGAACTGTATAAGAACATGTGTGCAGAAGCACACTTTGGGAGAATGTAATCGCTAATGATATTGTACGTAATTGCACATTTCTGGCAGATTTGATCAACACAGAAGTACCCTATCAGAATTCTAAAGACTCGGTGCTTGGGATGTAAAACAACACCTGATTGTGGTGAAAATGTATTGAAAATCTAATCAACTTTTAAACCTTTACTATTTTCCTAGATCTATGGTCTTCTGCTTGGTTGCCTATTTGATAACTTTGTTTTTTCCACACGCATAGTGTCATTATATATAGTTGCTAATCAATTGTTGTGACATGCTATGAGCACATGGGTTAGTCCAGTGTTGATGGTAAAAGATTTTTATTGTACTGTAGGGAGGTTGATTTGATACAAAGCTTAATGTAGGCATGCTTCACTGTACTTAGGCTGTGCATTTTTAAAAAAAAAACAGTATTTTTTTTTTCTTTTGGGAATAATAAAAAAAAAAAAGGGATTTGTAGTTTGTATTATAAATTCAGTGGTTGTTGGAGAACCCTGAGTGAGTTATATGTATTGCAAGAGCATTGAAACACAATTACTAAACAATGTCTTCAGCAAAACTGCTCGAACGAGCTGCTCTTTTCGATCAAGATCGAATCTTTTATAAAAAAGGGTGGGATAAATCCAAGGAGAACAGTTTTGTTCAACACCTCCTTCGAAAGGCAAGGGACGGTGGTGTAATAACAACTGCAACTGAAGGTGAGACAGTGACAAATCTGTTGGATAGTCTGAATCTGGAGTTTGGCATCTCTGAAACGAAGGCTTACTACGTGAAAAAGATACGAATCCTTAGATCTAGATATCACCATTTTCAAAACCTACTCAGTTTATCTGGCAGTTACTATTATGCTGTTTCAAAACCTACATGAAAAGGATTTTGTACAAGTGTTGTTGAACTGATTTGAAAATTTGTATGTTTGTAGGAACATCCAAAGTCATTGGCCTATTACCATCAAGGCGAGCGCCATTATACTGCTTTCGTTGAAATTTTCGGAGACGAATTCAATTTCGGTCACGTCATAATCTGATTTTATATTACGGCTGCGAATATATGTATTGTCGTATTTAGGAATGTAGTGTTGTGCATGTTCTACTTAGAACTTTTATTTTTCCCAGAAGTTTATATCTACTATAATGTATGTTGTTATTTTGTAGTAAGGGTGATGTAGTTCGCAGCAGTTGTTGTAACCGGACAAATAGTACGTATCAATGAAGTTTGTTTGTTTACGTAATAATTTTTATCTTCATTGAGTTCGCAGAACTGTCCATATTATTAGAATGAACTTAAATAACTTGCATAAAAGGTTACTAATCTGCATTGCACACATGTATTGCAGGTTTTAATTTGTGCATCCAAAAGAAAGTTTTTTATTGATTGCTTGTTCCGTCATCGTTGTTGTTACCATCAGGCTCGTACTCTCCACACTCGGAGTCGGTCTTTGCAAAATATGTAGGATCTTGATCGTGTTCCTCGGGTTCTCCATGAAGCAGGTGAAATCTCAACCTCTTGAAAAGAATATGCATTTCTTTGTACTGATGAAACCCATGTTTCATGAACTTTTTTTCCACGGCGTGTTCACGTGGCCAAAAGACCCCCTGAAACATCATATGAAAGCTGATTAATAACAGAAACCAAATTTTGAAATAAAACAATGTATTAAATTGGATGTAATGCTCTTCAATTGTGAACTTGTTTGATTCCGGATTGTAAAAGACATCCTGTTTAGCTACAAACGTCTCATATCTTAGATATCGTTCTCTGAAGATGGCAACGAGGTCTCGTATATCATAACACGTGTACCTTAGCGTGCTCGGCAACTCTAGTTATGGCGCGCAAAGCACTTGAAATAGTGCTGACACCATATACCTTAGCGTGCTCGACTGACAATTTTAAAACGACCTCAGCTTGGCAATTGAAACATGGATAACCATGTGCCTCAAATGTTAATGGATCATTCGAGGAATCACGTCGGCACATGATGTGTGTCTCGATGTTGTGTATTATTACTATGTGTCTGAAACCATATCAGATTGTGGCTTGTTATATAGAAAATCTGATGCTTGTAAGCTTGTTGAACTGTATATTAGATTCTTACTTAAAGCTGTTAAAGCTGATAGAATATATTCTCAAACGCATGCCATCTATGTCAATGTCATTCTGTAGGTGTAGTTGTTATGGTACAACTTGTTTTGATATGAAAAAAGAATATATTCTCAAAAGCATGCTCTTTATGTCAAATTCCTTGTGTAACTGTAGAAGTTATATCAACATTCAAGATTCTGTGTTGCTACATGAATAAATTCAAATTAGTAATCCTATCTCCTGTACCAATATTCCTGACAATTCTATTTCATTACTATGCGCATGCAAAGCTACTAAATATAATAACTTTTGACAAGGTACTAGTCTAAAGTGCAGCAACTGATGTGAACCACTATAAATACCACTTTTTACACTTTTTGACGTCTGCACCAAAACAGGTCCTCAATTGAGATGGGAGAAAGGCAGAGATATCTATGTGCAAGATGCTTACACATCTTCATTGCTTATGAATTATGTTTCTATGCAGGAGATCATGTAGTTACTACTGCAGCGGAGGCGCACTGGGCTTGTGCAGTAATATCTCGTGGTATCGCGACCAAACTGCGGGCGGGTGTTGGACAACGTCATGTGCAAAGGGTGGTCACCTCACTCCGGAAGGAGTACATTGAGTTTGGCAAGTTTTTAATGATACCGGGAGTTAGCTACGATAGCACTAATGACGAAGTCAATGTCAATGAAGAATACGAACGGGTTCACCTGCCCCAGGTATTTATTTTGAAATTTCCGTAACAGTCCCCGAACTTATAATCTTAAGACAACAATCTTACAGGCCTATTATATTATTTTTTCTTTGGACAGGAAACACCAAAAGACACTAATTTCAGGACAAATGGTTTTCCACTCTGGGATCATCTACATGAGACATTTCGTAAACGCCGTTTTCCCAATTTCGTCACCGATTCTCCGGACCTTTTTGTCGACCCGTTTGTGTACTCTGACTCTGATGAAGAGTAATAGAACTCACTGTCCATGTTTTAAATTGTACCTTCAGCAGCTTAAGCTTTGGGTCAAGTGCTGGAGCACCTATCTGTACTTTTTAGTTTCAATAAATAAATGGAGCCTGCTTGTGTGAACTATTTGAGCACCTATCTGTTTTAAATTGCAACTCTGCATTATCATTACACAAATGTTGGGGAAATATCCACAGATCATGTATACTACAAATTCTAAATTACTATTAAAACCTTTCTCAGAATCCACGCGACAACAGACCATTATCAACAGACCATGGATAATATAAATTCTTCGTTGCAATTAAAACCTGTGAGAATCAATCCCTTGAACATAGTTACAAAATCATTTTTGTACTAATTAGTTACAAAATAAGTCATGTACTAATTCCAAAAGATCAGGGCCTAGACATTATATCGTCCAACTTAGTCACTACATAATATCGCAAAACATCCCATGAAAAACCATGTTCAAGAATGCATGAGTAATCTTCACAGCAACCAAAATTTGAAAAACAGAGCATCAAATCATCTAACGCAGCTTTCCGTCTATTGCCATCTGGACCATCATCGTGCGTGCATGTGTATTCATTCCGAAAAACATGTTCAATTGACTAGGGTTGTTGACGAGCATGTTCGACACGGAAATATGATCCACAATGTCTATTTCAATGGGCAATGAGCCTATTGCTTCAAATATTTCTTCTTGCCTCCTCATGGTGTCTTTTGCTGCCCCAAGCCTTGAAGCGACGTCGCGTAATGATGCAGTTGATTCAGCGCAGAAGTTGGTAATGGCATCAACAATAACAGCAACACTCTTTTCGAATCGTTTCCTTTTTTTTTTTTTTGCCAGAATTAGTTGTTACAGGGGGGGCCTATGAACCGGCCGAGTTTGCTTGATTAACTTCGTCATCTGGCGAAGCAGTTGGCATTGTTGGGTGGTAGGATGCGTTGTTAGGATCTTCATTATCAGTTGTGAGATCAACGGGAGTTTGATTACCTGCAGCAGCCCAATCCATCGCTCCATGACCGGTTGCCCTATCTTTTCCAAATATTTCGACCCAAGCATCGTATAGGGGAAAAGGTTTTCCCCGGATACACGAGTGGTTTGGGAATTGCTGCAACAAATTCTTAATTAATTAAGTGCAGAAACCATTACAAATAGAATGAATCCAATTCAGCTATCCATTACAAATAGAATAAACCATTACAAATAGAATAAATACAAGACCATTTTCAGAATGTAAGTGCAGAAACTGATCAATAAATGCCATTTTTTTACCTGAAGAAAGCTATCCCATTCCGTAGGCTCCGCTTCAACTGTGAAAGTACTGGAATTCCAATTCATTCCACTAAAACTCAAAGCATTAGAGAGTTGATGATATGTTTTCTTCCATGAAGTGTATTTCGAAGATATATGTGGCTCTGCTTTGATGTCTGTCCTTGGAAGATAGTCTTTAAGTCTAGATTCCAATTGTACTAAAAAACCGCTTCGATACCCATTTGGCTCCTTCCAACCACTAGCAATTATATCCCTAAATGCAAGTACAAGGTGGTTCTCTTCTTGTACAGTCCACCCACGACGGGCTTTCACTTTTGAGCTGCCCGAACCTTCCATACACGGCATCGACATCTGCGAAAATGAATCACATTGTATAACAACCACCACAAGGCTTATAAAAACCATTAATTTGTTGGACTGAAATATAAAACAACCCACACAAGGCTTAAAGAACCATTGCAAATATGATAAATGAAGCGTACAAACTCTCAATATGTCCCTGTACTTGAAATAACAATACACCAGCACACAAGGCTTGCAGAAACCATTACAAATACAATAAATATAACATACAAACTGTCATTACGTTCGTAGAACAACAAAAAACAAAATACAATAAATTAACCATGAATTTTTCATGAAATAAGTCAAATTAAATTAACGTCGTCCGCGCCAGTCATTGTACATATTTTGGGCAAGGTTTTCGCGCCAATTGGTCCAGCCTTAAGTTGTCTGAACATGCTCCACGTAGTCTCCTATAGTCTCATCTACGTCCGGCTCTTCGGGGACCAAGGCTTCCAAGGGATCTATCGTCATTTCTAGTCTTATGAAATTGTGAAGAAGGCAACATGCAATGATAATTTTGTTCTGAGTCTCTATCGGATAGAAAGATGGACTACGAAGCACCCCCCATCGAACCTTTGGGATTCCAAAAGCTCTCTCAATTACATTTCTTACCTTTGAATGGCGGAGATTGAAAAGTTCTTTGTAATTTTGTGGTCTAGCTGCCCCGCTACCCCATTCCTTCAAGTGGTACCTCACTCCTCTATAAGGTGCTAAGAAACCCTCTCCGTTTGTGTAGCCCACGTCACACAGGTAGTAATTGCCTATAAGAAATTATGTGGTTAAGACTTACATTGGGCAAAGAACTCAATTCATTAACCAAAAGGCATATATCTTAAAGTTAAGGCTGACCTCTAGGTACTCTTAGGCCATTGGGTCTATAGATAGCATCTTTGAGGACACGACCATCCGCCGCCGAACCCTCCCATCCGGTAAGGACGTACACAAAGTTTAAATTTCGATCACAAACTGCTAAAGTATTGACAGCTACTATACCCTTTCTACTACGGTAACGTGCTTGATGCGCCGTACAAACTCTCACTGGTACATATGTTCCATCTAACGCTCCCAAACAACCCTAGCATTAGCAAAGATAAGAGTTTATATGTAACTACCAATAAATTCAAGAAACAGTTACACAATACCAATTCAAATACAAAAAAACTCACTTTAAACCATTTCCAACGCTCGTCCTCGCAATCGTCCTCAACAGGAACGGGCTTAACCACAAAAAGTTCATAGCATTTCAAGATTGCATTCAAGACACCATGGAAATGCCGACTGACTGTCCTACCAGACCTTAGAAAAGACTTCTTCACAACACGAATCTTTTGGTGATGTGCAAGTATACTAAGAAACATAGCCACCTGCTCGGTAATTGAGACTCCACGAGTAGCAATCAACCCACCCCTTTGTTCAAGAACAAGACACAACTTTGCAAAAGCATTTCTACCTAACCGCAACTGATCAATACAATCTTGCTCACTTAATTTCACTAAACCATGAAGATGTTCTATTTGCGATGGTATCCTAGCTAGTAAGCTATACTGAGTATAACATCGGCGAGATGAGTCATGGTCCAAAACCCCACTTTCCAAAAGCAAGTAAACTAGCTTCAACACTTTCATTACATGATATCGAATTATCTCCAAAGCAATGACTATCTCTTCCTCTTCACACCAATTGTCCATTCTACAGGTTTTAAAAATTGTATATTTTAATACTAACATAGACATGTAATTTAGAAATTCATCAAACAGTCACATATACCTTCGAATCAACCAACAACAATTTTTTCTCTGTAAAAAAATTTGGGTGTTTCACATAGACGAATCTTTATCCAATAACACATGAACCGACAATAATTGAAGCTAGTTTCGAAATATGGATTTCGTCAAACTCACAGAAATTCTTGCTCAGTACCCAAAATTAAAAAAAAAATTCGGAATGAGTTACCTGTGGCCTGAAGTTCAGATTAAGGAAGATAATGCAGCTTCTGAACAAACCTTGGCTGGAACCCTAGTTGCTGCGAATAAAAATTTGTCATTGCAATTTGCGTGTACCAGAAAAGGGGAAAATTTGTGCAAAATTAAAACCAATACCTTCCTCTTGCACTAAGCTTCTGTACTTGCTCAAAAGGATTGTTGTTCAGATAATAAATGAAAGCTACAAAGAAGGAGGGAAATGAAAAATTTTCCCCAGCCAAACTTTGTGGGTCGCGGGAAATCCAGAAAATTTGGAGGCAACCCTAATTTTCAGTGGCAAATGGATGTAATTATGCTCAAATCTTGGTTTCTCTAGTAATTTTCCCTGCCCTGGAAAACGCATGTTGGCTGGAACATGGCAAAATCTCATGTCAGCTGGCTCCTGCAAAATCACGCCGCTCCTACGGGCTCGTACGGCAATTCCAGGCTTCACTCTATGAAAAGTAGACAAAGGAAAAGGAGGGTGAAGGTCATGAAGCTCCTGGATACTTCAAAAGTAAACGAGGCCTTAAGAGTTAAGAGAGAGAGAGAAGAAAAGAAAGAAAGAGCATTTGACCTGTACGCAATAATGCATCAATAATGAAGCCATAGAAATTAAACATATACAAATCGCAGTTCACAAAATGATTTTCATTTCTTTTTTCTTCATTTTCGGCACTTAACCAACCCTACAAATTAAACTTGTAGAAAGCTCATTAGGTCACCCTAAAAAACATTACAAACTTCTTAGCTTTTACCGTATTGAATGACCATCTGATTTAAAAGTTTAAACTGTTAAATAAGAATATCATTAAATATTCAAACTCTCTAACAACAACGATTTGGTTAGAAGTGTTGAAAGATCTCATAGTTCCAGGATTGACCTCTTTTTTAAGATCTGCTACCATATACAAGCATTTCTATAATTATTATTTTGTATGTATGTCTGAAGGGTTACATACATAAATTAAGTATTTTTAGATTTGCTTATTTAAACTTTTAGATATGCAATACAAATATAATAACACTTCAATTAAACTAAAATACAGACACTAAAAATTAATCAAAGCAAACCACTTAAGAAAATATCACCATCAACCTAATTTATTCATAATTTCATAGCAAACCACTTAAGAAAATACCACCTCTCTTTGTATATGACTGGGCTACTACCATCCCTTCCACACCCATACGGTACGCAGGGTGGATACGTATTAGTCGGCATTTTGATTTACTGAGCTTGAATCCAAATTGCTAACTAAACCTATGTGATTTTGAATGATTTGTTCTATGACTTTCTTTTATATATATATAATTTTTCTTGTTGGAAGTTTATGATTTCCATATGGTAAAAATGAGTAATTTATAATTAATGTTTGTTGGCTCTTTTAATTAATAGGAAACTAATTATACATTATATGTTTCTCTCGTAATCACGAAGAGTTAATTTAAATATTACTCAGATATTATTAGATAATGAATAGTTTATTATTTATTTAGTGTGGAACAGGTTAATACGACACCACAGTCTAGAGTGGAACAATAAATAGCAAATAGTTTATTATTTGATGTACGCAGTATGAGTTAACACACCTCCTTCATAGCAAAACAGGAATTGGGGTTCAACCTTTTTACGACAAGGAATTAGGGCTCAAAATCAAAAATTAAACTTAAATTGCATATTCAATATAATTGATCGGTCAAAATGCAACAGATTATTATTATTAAAAAAATCAACATATATCCCATGCATGCAATGAATAAAATAAAATCAAGCTATAAAAGTGGGTGAGTAGCTTTCCATTTACTTTTTATTCTTTATCAATAAAAAAACATATCTTTTATAATATAGTATTTTAGAGAGATTCGTTTAAAGTAATATGATCCAGTGATATCTCCTTAATAATACATTTGATGTAATTCCGATCAATAGTAACCTATTATTACAAATGTAAGTTTTATTATAAATCATTTTTTTTTTAACTTTTCTTTTGAAATTAAAAATAATTGTATTAACATTGAAATAATTAGTTGACGAAAACACACAAATTATATAAAAGACGAATCTTCTTTATATTTCTTGAGATCACGTAAAACAACAGAACTAATAAGAATTTTATTTTATATTTAAAACTATAAATGAAAATTAGTTCGTTGTAAAAATTTCATTATATATAAATTTTCTTATTCGATATTCGGTAAACACGGATTATATATATATATATATATATATATATATATATATATATGATGCCTTATCTCAATTGCTCAATAGTTAATTTTTAAATAATAAATACTCAACTGTGCTCAGGAATAAAATTTTAAATTTGAGATAATGTTTTATGCAATTTATTTATCATATTATTGTTTATTAAATCATTAAACTTTGTAAAATATTTAAGGGAAAAAAATTATCAGCAAAAATATCTTTTAGACTTTGCCACCTGAACTATTTATTTTTTTTAGACTTTATCATCTGCTTTGTTCTATGACTTTCTTTTACATATATATAATTTTTCCTGGCGGAAGTTTATGATTTCCATATTGTAAAATGAGTAATTTATAAATGTTTGTTGACTCTTTCAATTAATAGAAAACTAATTACATTTAATTCTGGGGTGATTTTGTTGATTCTTGAAATTAATTTTTTCGAGTTCATTCTTGAGTTTAATTGGAATCTAATTACATTACACTTTTCCCTTGTAATCACCAAAAGTTCTTTTCAGGATTGCTCAGATATTATTAAATTGTGAGTAGTTTATATTCGGGATTCTAATATTTAATGAACTGAATTATTGCAATAAAACAAGAAATAGAAAAGAAATATTGTAGTCTCCTCTCTCTCTCTCTACGTTTCTCTGATCTTCTCTAGGTTTCCACCGCCATGGAGCCGGCGCTATCGGCGGAACCAATCTTACCGGAACCGCCGACGAACCAGACTGCCCCTCACACCGGTGAGGATAGTCGCCGTAATTACGCTGCCGCACTATCTACGGGCAGACGCCCACAAGCAGCCGCAATCAATACAAAAAGAGCAGGCCCCCCCCCCAATCGGGCTAGAGTACACGTCTTTCGCCGCTCTGATCAGGCACGCAAATATGGAATTGTTTCGAAAGGGAACGGTCTCACGCACATTCAATTTTCCGATGCCGAGATATCCAGGCTATCGCAGCCGTTTAAGCATGCCTTGGTCGGTAAGTTTTCGCACAGATATCCCTCGATGGACCGTTTACATGAATTGTTTATGGGGTTGGAACTATCGGGGGAGTTTAAATTGGGACTGCTTGTAACAGCCCCGAAAACCCCCTTGTGAATATTGTCCGCTTTGGGAGGGGCCAACTACACCCGCATGGTTTTGTTTCTGAGCCAGGGTGGAACCATAGCTCAAAAGGCCTCCACAAGGTAAGGTATCCACCCCCTATTATAAGGAAGGCTTAGTTCTCCTTACAATCCGATGTGGGACATTACACTGCTAAACATGAAGCATGTGTTAATTAGATTGAACTGCGATGAAGATATTACGAAACTATGGCTCAGGAAAAGTTCGACGGATTTCCGATGAGGATCTTCAATTGGACTCCCACTTTTAATCCTAACATCGAATCATCGATTGTTCCTGTTTGGATTCGATTCCCTGGCATCCGCACACAATTTTTAGATGAAGAGGCAATTTATGACATTGCCCGGGTGATCGGAGAACCTCTTTGATTCGACGAGGGTACCTTCGATGCTAACAGACGTGAATTTGCTAGAGTTTGTGTAGAACTTGACCTGCTCAAACCATTGAAACACCAGATAACAATGGGATATGAGGGGGGAATCCAGATGTAAGATATCATTTACGAAAGACTCCTATCCTATTGTATGAAGTGTTCTAGACAGACATAAGAAGGAGGAATGCTACATGGATAAAGAAGTGGATATGGGGGGATAATAGGAAAACAATAGGGACTTGAGAGGCATCATTGATGAAAAAAGAAAAGCAACTGAAAATGGCTCCAGACCTGCTGCTCTCCCAACTAAGAAAGGCCCAACTGAACAACAAGGTACTACTCTAAACCCCATAAATGCCCCAAAAGACAACGCCAAGACGTCTACTAAGGCATGGGTTGAGAAAACTTTCCACACTAAGATTAAAAAGGGAGCAACAGCGGACAATGCAGAACTTAATCATACGCGAAAAGTGGGCAGCAAACCGGTTGCGTCTACCAATGAAAAGGAAGACAAGATTCAGTTTGACCAAAGAAGCACCATGGAGAATAATGAAAAGGAGCCCATACAGATTGACTCCATCGAAATAGTATTGTCGATAAGCAATACAAACGAGGTGCAGGATGAAGAGGAAGATCAAGTAGAGGATAGTGAGGTCAGTCAAGCTGAATCTGAGGACAACCAAGACGACGACGAATAGGCGAAAGAAGAAGAGGATGATGCAAAAACCGAGAAAATACAAACTTCCCTTAGAAGATCAAACTCGATGGAGGGAATTGGATTCACGGAAGTCTGCAACCGGCAAAAAAAGAAGAAAAAAACTACCACTGCTTTAGCCCCTAAAAGGATGACGACAAGGTCATCGGGCCTCAACCCGAGTGAATCATGAATTTAAACGGCATGGTCTGGAATATACGGGGGATACGAAATGCGGGACGCCAACGTATCCTTAAACATTACAGAAGGAAACATAATCTTAACTTTCTAGCTATCTTAGAACCTATGGTTCATCTTGATTTTAATTTATTTTCTCGCATGTTTAACTTTCCTAATATTCTTGTGAATGTGTCTAACCAAATTTTGTTTTTCTTTGAACAGGACACAGAAGCTGAAGGTTTGGAGAATAATCGGCAATTTCTTCACATCAAACTGTCTAACAGAAACTGGAAAATGTCGGTCATCCTTTCCATTTTTTATGCAAAATCCACCACATGTGGTAGGAGAGTAATCTGGAACATCATGAAAAATAACCAAAACCATTCCATCCCCTGGATCCTTGGTGGAGACTTTAATATCATCACCAACATAGAGGAGCGTCGGGGCAGGAATCAACCTGATCTTTTAGGAATGGTTGAGTTTAACGAATTTATCCAAGAATGCAGCTTGACTGAATCGAGATTTGAGGGATCTATTTCACTTGGGCCAAGGGATAGATGAGACAAAGGCTTGACAGATTCCTAGTTAATGAAGCTTGGGCTGACAGCTTCCCGAACACGGTTAAACATCTCCCGCGAGGAGAATCGGATCACAGGCCTCTTCTCATACATTACGAAGATGAAATCACCCGGAATCCCTCGTCTTTTTGCTACCAAGAGATGTGGCTAAGATATCCGAGGTTTGAGGATATTATCCGAAAGAATTGGGATCTACCAAGTCACACCAACGGCCTATGGAAAATGCACTTTAAGTAGTACCGGCTTAAGCAGAATCTTTTTTGATAGGGTTGAGGGTGCCGAATTGACAGTTACTCAGGCAGAGGAGAATTATGATAATGATCCTACTGAGGAGAACCTTGTGGAACTAAACCGATGCATTGCTCTAAGAAACAGGGCAACGACTATGGAAGAAGACTTCTGGAGTTAAAAAGCGGTATGCAAATGGATTGAGGGTGCCGAGAGAAACACATGCTATTTCCATACGATCGTGAAAAAGAAAAGATTCTGTGGCATCATTCGGTCTATTAAGGAAGGAAGCAACGAGATTACGAACCAAGATCAGATAAGAGGCTCGGCTAAGTCCTTCTTTCAAAAACTCTTAACTTCGGACGGAACACCTGATGGTTTCAATGATATGTTTCAACATGTGCACTCTTGTTTGAGCTTGGAGGAGGGAAACAGACTTATCAGGACACCGATTAAGGATGAAATGCGTGAGACAGTGTTTGGTATTAGTCCGAACAGTGTTGCGGGACCGGATGGGTATGGTGGCCGTTTCTACCAGCACTTTTGGAATATTATTGGGGACGACGTAACAGAAGCTGCTAGTGATTTCTTTTAGGGGACTCCCATGCCGAAAGCCTACACCGCTACTACAGTGATGCTTATCCCTAAAAAGGACAACCCCACATATTGGTCGGATTTTAGGCCTATTAGCCTTTGCAAGTGAAAAACAAAATCATCATTAAGCTTATGAATTCCAGGCTCTCTGAAGTCTTACCGAAAGTGGTTTCGCCTAACCATAGTGGCTTCACCAAAGGAAGACTTATCAGCGACAATATTCTTATAGCACAGGAAATGGTGCATTCTATGGATTCTCGGGGTAGGGAAAAAAATTTGTTCCTAAAGCTCGAACAGGGCCAAAGCTTACGACCGTATGGAGTGGCATTTCCTTTTTGAACTTCTCCATAGGAAAGGGTTCTCAGAAACTTAGATTGAATGGGTGAAAGCTGCGATAACTAACTATTAGTTCTCTATAATGGTTAATGGCACCTCCGTGGGCCTCTTTCATTTACACGAGGCCTCAGACAGGGCGATCCCTTGTCCCTGTCTCTCTTTGTCATTGGAGCTGATTATCTTTCCATCATTCTCAATAAGTTTATGACAGAACAGGAAGACACTAGATTCAAAACGCCGTCCTCAGTGGTGATCTCGCATTTAGCCTATACAGATGACACCATAATATTCACTAACAGTAAAAGAAATTTCCTTCATGGTATCAAACGCATCCTGGAATAGTATGAGGAGGCCTCGGTACAAAAGTTGAATAATAATAAAAGTACTTTCGTGATGGGAAATAATTCGGATAGGGCAGCCTTCTCTGTTCAAGATATTCTTAACTTCTCGCGCGACAACCTGTCGATTAAATATCTCCGAGCCCCGCTCTTCAGAGGCAGACGACGAATAGCTCTGTTTGATGATATTATGACTAAAATTAGAGCTAAAATTCAAGGGTGGGAAGCAGTTAGACTTTCACATGGAGGACATTTACAGCTTATAAAATCTATTTGTATTCGGTACCTATGCATACACTGCAAATCCTTAATCCACCTAAATCTATGGTGAGGTCAATGGAGCTCATGTTTAATAGATTTTTTTGGGGATCTTCTAATGAAAAAAGACGAATAGATTGGGTTTCTTGGAAAAAAGTGTGCTTCCCGGTGGTACAGGGTGACTTAGGGGTGCGGGATATTGATGACATTATTGAATCTTTCTCTTACAAACTTTGGTGGAGACTACGGACGAGTAAGGCGTTGTGGGCTGACTATATGAGAAACCGATACTGCATCGAAATTCACCCTTCTAAGGCCAATGTTAATAACAACCATTCGTACACTTGGAGAAGGGTGTGTGGAGTTCGGGAGAAAGCTGAGAAGTACATTGCATGGACACTGGGTCAGGGTCAGATTTCCTTTTGGTATGACAGTTGGACTTTTGACGAGTGGCAGAACAACCTCATTGATGAAGAATAGGGTGCCCTGAAGGTGCGTGATTTCTGGATAGATGATAAGTGGGATGAGGACAGATTGATTGAAGCAGTGGGAGAAGATAACGCCCTGAAAATCAAGATTGTTCCATTCGAAAGCACCGCCACGGACACTGCCATTTGGATTGAAAGCTCCAGCGGCAACTTCACTATTAAATCAGTCTGGAATCGAATTAGAAAACGACTAAACACGTCCCAACTTACTCGACTAATATGGAGTGTTGATCTCACACCTACCATAATGATTTTTCTTTGGAGACTCGTTAATAATTGGATCCCGGTTGATGATAGATTGCATAGCAAAGGTATGGTGTTTCCCTCCAAGTGTCAATGTTGCTCGCAACTCGAAACTTTACGACACTTATTTATAACGGGAGACAAGGCGAAAAGTATTTGGGACCACTTCGCTAATGTTTTTGGGGTTAATATGGTCGGGTTTTAATCTCCAATTTTGGTCTTCCAGGGATGGATTAACTCTTGTGCTGTGAGCGGGAAGAATCACATCAGGATCATGTTACCGGGGCTCATTTTCTGGTATATATAGACGAAACGGAATAGAGCAAAGCACAGTGGAGCTAAATTCAACACTTACAATATTATCCGGCAGATTCGTACTCACTCGGTACATTTGAGCAAGACTCCGAACATGAAATGGGACGATTGGAAAGGAGATATATTCAGAGCTAATTTGCTTAGAATCTGCCTTAAGCAACCTCCGGCTAAAAAGTACATGTGGGTTAAATGGATTCGACCCTAGCAGGGACAATTCAAACTCAACACAGACGGTGCATCAAGAGAAAATTCGGTTTTATCTGGTACAGGGGGTGTTATTCAAGACTGGACAGGCTCGGTACTGATGGCTTTTAGCAGTGGTATTGGTCTATCTATAAATACTACTGCTGAACTCATGGCTCTTCTTCAAGGCGTTAAAATGGCTAAAGATATTGGTTGTAACAACCTATGGATTGAAATAGATGCACAGGTCGTGTTATATATTCTTAGACACAGAGTTTCGGGCGACCTCAAGGCTAATCAGCTGGTCATGGACCTCTACAAAACAGCCCGTGATATGAAAGTCACCATTACACATATCTTCCGAGAGGTGAATCAAGTGTCTGACTATCTTGCTAAACGCGGTGTTGAAACTCAAAGCTATTGGGAGTTTCCGAACTCCCCCATGGATAAACAATTAAAAGGATTGGTAATTGTGGACAAATGGGGAATGTCGAGTATCAGATGCAGATGATTAGTTCCATATCTAACAAGCATTGTAAGAGTTTAAATCTAATTATTTCCCTCCCCCCTGCGTTTACAGGTTGGAGATATGAAGATACCACGTTGAGTTTTAGTCGGGATATGTGGCTGGGGATGCGGCTTCATCACAGACAAGGTGAGCAACTTTTTAAACATAAGTATGGTTTGCTTAAGAATTATAATTTTGAGATGACTGCCATTCTTTCAACTGGTTATGATCACATCTTGTTCTTGGGCTTTGAGAAAGGTTGTGTGTTACTGCTCGTGCAGGTCGAGGACATGGGGCTCAATCGTGACAATTTTAGCACCTCATACCTTATGAAAGACAAAGTGCAGAGTAATAGATGGGAGCAGTTGGTAGCTGCCAATGGATTACATACAGGGAGTCACTGGAGCCTCTTTGGCTCCTTCAAGTGGCTAGATTGCAACTTGGTTATTGACAGTTTATTTGTACATATTGTTCGGTTCCAACTAAACTCTAAAGATGATAGCCCTGAGGACGCTAGAGGCATGAGTGCAATGAATCGTTATGAGGAAGTCATGCCTTGTATTAGCCCGGGTGGCTAGGTATTCCAATTGGGAACCAACGGTTGATTCGACGAGCGCACTTAGTATAAGGGGTAAGAATTTGAAGATCAGAGCGGTGAGATTAACGCGTAGCATGCACTTCTACACCAGCTCTAGTTTTAATTTGCTTACGTTAATCCATTGTGCCCTTTGGATGATGTATAGCCTTACTTTTCGCGGGCATCCGGGACTGTGTAGTCTCAAGGATCCTTGGATCATGAACCTTTGTATTTTTTTTCTGGGTTTTGTTGATTATATACGAGGTGGGGGCCTTGTTAAAAACCCCACGGAGCTCTGCCGGTTTCCCAAAAAAAAAAAAATTTGTCACTTTTTTTTTTTTTTTTTAAAGAGAGTAGTTTATTATTTAGTTAATAATGTGAGACGAATTAGTACATCCCCGCACACCTAGTAATACCCGAATTGGGGTCAAATTGAAAAATTAAACTTAAATGCACAAAACAACATTAATTTAGGAACAAGATTTTTATTATTATTATTATTATTTTTTCACACAACTACCCCAAAGGGATTACATCAGATTAAGTTACCCGAAATTAAATCAGCAACAAAAAATCGGAAATCAACAGAACTAATGTAGGCCGAAGCCAAGTTTCCAGCTAATTTGTGGGCCACTTTATTGGCGCCACGCCGTATAGACAAAAACTTCACTACCTTGAACGAAGAGCAGATATTACGAACATCTGCTACTATATTATCCACAATGGATAGGTCTTCTTCTCCATTTCGAATGATGTTTATAATCTCAGAATTGCCACCCTCAAGAATAATCTTAGCCATCCGAAATCTCTCCCCATCTTCGCAGCCGAGAGGGCTGCGTATGCCTCAGACACAAACGGGTTAGTCAAGTGCTCTCTCCTATCCGTCTCCCATCCAATACACTCGCCCTCCGCATTCCGAGCCACCACTCCCACGCCTATCGTATTTTCCGCTGAGAACACTGTCCTATCAAAATTTCTTATGATCCAGCCCTCACCCGGTTTCGCCCATTTCTCAAGTCTCAACCATTGGCCAGGCATCCGCTGCCACCCATTTTTCATCAAGTGTCAGGACCGGCTGTGTGAACATGTCTAGGTACCTGACCACCTCAGCAGGTTGTTGATCATCAGCTTCCATTGGTCTCATATTATGAACCCGCAAAATGCACCAAAGGCACGTGACTAGCCGCCGGCTCAGTGTAGGTTCCAACTTTTCAATAGTGCTGACTAACCCATCACAGAAATTAGCCTCCATTTTCTGAATTGCTGCAACAGGAACGTGGGCAAGGGCCCAGACTTGTCTTACAAATGGACAAGTGAACATGGTGTGTTGTATGTCTTCAGTTGGATGCCCACAATGAATGCAGCGCAAGTCTCCGCTGCACTGTCGTTTAAGAAGATTCATAACCAGTCGGTAAAATATTGTGACCGCACCTCCAAAGGAACGATTTAATTTTAGGAAGGACGTCCACACTCCATACTTTCCTCCACACCCCATGAGTCGGACCTACGGAACTCGACTCTCTCCCTCTTTTAGCAATCGAGACCGGCAAGTTATAGGCACTTTTAACCGAGAACCTCTCATTTTTGTTGAAATGCCACATAACCGTATAGTTCCTCCGGACAGATCCCAAAGGAATGCTCAGAATGGCCTGAGCATCCTTGTCAAAGAAAGAATTACGGATTAATTCCTCGTACCACGAGGCCAAGTTTGGTTTCATCAAGTTTATCACCCACTCTGGCTTGATCCTCGCATCGTGTCTGAATCGTGGCCTGAAATCTGGAGGTTTTGGAACCCAATTGGTCCCTCCAAACATGAACTGATGCACCGTCCCCAATTCTCCAATGAGTTCCGGGGCTATAAGATACCGAGCCTCAAAAGGATTTCTCCACGTAAAAGATGGAGCATGGCCCAATTGAGCATTCTAAGGATCCTAATGCGGGAAGTATCTAGCTTTATTGCAGAGTCAACATGTTCTAATACCATATTAAGTAACTTACATGTAGCACCCGAGACGAGAGTACCACATCCCCGCACTCTGAGTTCGGTCCACATATGAAATGGACGAATCCATACATAAACCAAACTCACAACGAACGGAAGACAATGAAAAGACTGTCCTAGCTAGGTGGAACCTAACCCTGGAATAATTCAAATGAAATGAAAATATGAAAGCGAGGCAGTTATTCAATCAATTTCAACAAAGTAAATGCGATTCCAACAAGAAATTAAATACGGGTTCCACTAATTCAATAAACCTGTCCTAACCTATCCCGAATATCGTACAAAATAATAAACATAAAACAGTTTCAACTAAATCCTGAATCCTGTCCTAACCTGTCCCGAATCCATTCAATTCAATAAATGGGACACCGACCCAATAAATAAATCAATTCGATACAGTAGGCAGTGTAATATGCAGTGAGTGTACAAGTGTAAGACTCTAAGAAGGACACGACAACTCAATTCCGCCTAGCAATCACCTGTAAAGAACCTCGAGAAAAGGGAAAGAGGGGTCAGTAAAGAGCAATAACAATAGGTTCACTTCAATAAAAGTTTACTCGATTACCGTCTTGAAAACAATATAAATGTCAGTATGATTTTAGGTTAAAACTCACTCATGCAGGTTTTAGGGTTTAATACATAACTAGAACGAAAACACCCTCACCTGACAAGCGATGGAACAAGACAAGATCTCCGCATTGGAGAAGAACTGGACAAGAAAGGAAACAATGTATACTCGTGAGAGGAGACTCAATAATGATACTAAATATGATGCACGGTGTTGTCAGGCAATGATAGGATATGGATTGACAATCATGTAATGTCATGGACATATTCATGTATGAAATTAGAATATATTAGCATGTATTGATCATATAAAGGCTTAAGAATGAAAATAAATCACATAAGGTTGAGCGGGAAAATCACAGAACCCTCTGGACACTGGGAACGGCCGTTCCGATTTGAAGAATAAAATGGGAACGGTCGTTCCTAGCTCCCTGAAATGATCCCGTGTGTCTGTATAAAATCTTATTTTGTTCATGCATGGGAACGGCCGTTCCGGCCGTAGGCGAAACTGGTAAGGGTCGTTCCCAGCTTCGCGCGCCAGATCATCCAAAGGAATGGGAACGGCCGTTCCGGGAAATAAATAGGAACGGGAAGGGCCGTTCCTGCTGTGCAGGAAGCTCAAAACAGAGTAGAAACAGGGGAAGCTCTCGGACCAAATTCAAACATCACAAAACACACACAATTCAACTTCCAAATGCCTTAAATCATGCAAGGAACATACTTAGGCACTTAAAATACAATTAAAATCAATATAAACACTCAATTCATGCCTTGATCATCCAAAATTCATCAATCAACCCATAATGATACCATGATCAACCAAGCTTTAACCGTCATGAATTCAAGTTATATGTACATAAAATTAATCCAAGATCATCATATTTAGCTCATAACTCATAGAATGCGAAGGACCACCAAAACCCTAACATAATCAAAGGTTTCAATATATATATACATATATGGCTCACCTTAACAATGGAAGAGATGAAGGGGAAAAGAAGGGATGATGATATGGAGTTTGTTCTCTTAACAAAGATGGAAGAAAATCTTGGCTTCTCCTTGCTTGTCTTGGATCGAGATGGAAGGGAGAAGAAAATGAGGAGTCTAGTGTTTGTTTTTGTGATATGAAATGAAGATAAAGATGTATATGTGTGAATATGTATATATCATTCAAGAAAGGGGAGGAAAAGGAAGAAATTGCAACTTAGTCCTTATGAAATTTAAATGTATGAAATCAAGTACACATTTTAAGAAAGTTACAATTAGGTCCTTAACAAGTATTCAATTAAGTCCAAGAATTATAACAAGTTTCAATTAAGGACAATTAAATATAGAATCTCACAATTACGCATAATTTAAGTACTTAATCATGCTCGTTGAATTAAATACACAACTCACGTAATTGAATTCACGAAGATTAGAAATTTGAATCATAAAATTCACAGAAGGTTACGCGTAGATAAATTAAATCGCATAATAAAATAACGAAAATGAATTAAATAACCCTAAATCTCAAAACTCACACACGTGGCGCGTGTACCTGAACGGCTAGAAAATTGGGGCGTTACAATCTCTCCCCCTTATGATGACCTGGTCCTTAGGTCCACTCCCTCGAGTTCTCGACTCTTAAGTAGCTCTCCCGTGTTCATCCCACGCTGGTTAGCAATCAGGAATTAGTTCGGAAAAGTCTTCAAGCAACGAGGGTCTTCTATTGCTGTTGGCAGCACACTTTTTGCCAGTAAAGACGACGAATAAGGTCAGCACGTTGGCAAAGCTGTATCAGCAAGAGATTGTCAGACCACATGGAGTTCCAAACAGCATAATGTCGGACAAAGATCCGAAATTCACATCACAATTGTGGAAAGAGATTCAGACTTTGATGGGAACTAAGTTGAACTTCAGTACTGCAGAGCATCTTCAGACGGATGGACAATCAGAAAGAATGATTAAGTACTTGGAAGATATGCTAAGAGCTTACGCTTTGGACTTCCAAGAAAGTTGGAAAGAGTGTTTACCTCTTGTGGAGTTTGCATACAACAATATTTATCAAGCTTCTATTAAAGCTGCTCCATATGAAGCCCTATATGGAAGGAAATGTAGATCCCCGTTGTATTGGGATTTGGATGAAGCAAGATGTACTGAGGAAGGACAGATCAGAGTGAATTCAGCTAAATGGATAAGAGAAGCGACAGGAAAGATTCTGATCATTCGCCAGAGAATGAAAGCTGCCCAGGACCGGCAGAAGAGTTATGCCGATCGTCGAAGAAGGGATTTGGAATTCGCAGTGGGCGAAAAGGCATTTCTGAAGGCATCGCCAAGGAAAGGATTTTCCCGAATTGGGAAAGGTGGAAAGTTAACCCGAGATATGTTGGACCGTATGAGATACTAGAGAGAGTCGGACCGACTGCTTATAGATTGGATTTGCCTGTAGGTCTTACAGGAATCGACAACGTATTTCATATATCTCAGCTTCGCAAGTGTTTCTCGGATGAGACAGAGGTTGTGCTGATAGAAGAGATACCATTGGAACCGAATTTGACTTATGTTTTGAAGCCAGCTAAGATTCTAGATAGGAAGTTTCAAGAGCTGAGGAATAGGAAAATTCCTTTGGTTAAAGTCCTTTGGAAGGGACATGGGACAGAAGAGGCAACCTGGGAGACAGAAGAGAAAATGCAGAAGCATCACCCCGAGTTGTTTGCAGTTACAGCGGAAGAATCTGGGGACAGATTCTCTTTAAGGAGGGGTGATTGTAACAGCCCAAAATAGGGCCTGGATGAACGGTAAGCTAAGGGCATTAGTAAAGCATTTATAGACCGTGATCCAACTTTTTGAACCATCATGCATTGCATTCTTACATGAACTTTGTGCTCGTATATGATCTGACATGTTTTAAGGGGGAATTCTTGACCTTTGATACAGTTTACTATTCATAACCCGAGCCTACCTTGTTCATATTGCTACTCGAACCCTAGAGGTTCATCACACATGTTTCCTAATCGTTTGAACTTGTTTCCCAAGCTCAGAGAGTCTTTCTTGAACCATAAGGGTACTTTTGGAACTTACCGACCAAAGTTACTATTCATCTGAAAATGAGCTTTTGATTCTGATATCTTTTCCTACCCGAATTTACAGTCAAAGCGACCCTTGAGTCGAGACGAGTCTTTTGAAATCATTCTTGACCTAGAAATCTATTCTAAACTTTGTTTTATTGAAAATGTTTACGAAAACCCTAGTTCACTATTCCTTCTACAAACGGTTTTCATTCGGAAAATGTTTTCTCTCTGGATTTGCATTACTTGAGCTATTTCAAGATTTTTGAGATGTTTTACAACTCTTGATTCAAACCCTAGCTTGAAATTTTGAAGCGTACGTTCATACGTGAGAATTCACTATTCATTCTACGTTTTCAACTTTTTAACGGCAAAACGTTTTATAGTCGATATTGGATTCAAAACGCTTCTCGATTTATTTCTTGAATTTTGGAAACAATCCGGACTTGAAAATCATTCTAGAAAGTCATATTTCACTCGAGTTGAGTTTCGAGCTCAAAACTTTTATTCACTAAAACTAATGTATCTTTCAACCGGTAAATCCGATTTCGACGAATGAATATGCGTTTCGAAGCTAAATTTTTCCCGGACAGAATGGTTATACTTCCAGTCACTTATCTTTACGTTTTGGAAGTGAAATGACCGAAATACCCCCCAGCAGTCTCATTTTAGCTTCATAATGCCTAAAGCTTCCAAGAGAAGATATCCCACTTTTGCTCTCGTACCCTTACCTCAAGTTTATTTCCAATGTGAGGGGCTTCTCTTCAACTATAAATAGACGGCAAGAGGCATTTCATTCCTTTCTCAAAGTTGTATTGACAACACCCTTTCTTCCGCCCTCTCTCCCCCTCTTGGCCGTCGGCCACCCCCCCACCATTGTTAGGTTAGTTGTTTTATTTTTATGTTATGTATTAGTTAGTTTATATTTTTATGTTATGGTATGTTTATATTATGTTTAGGTTGGGTTTTAGGGTCTTCCCTAAGCCATATAGAATTTTATTTTATGCATTTATTATATAGTTTTCATGATATGTTTGAATATATGTTTATATGTTTTAATTGTTTAGTATATGCTTGAATATGTTATGAAATGCTCTAGTATATGCTATGATCATGTAATATGATTGTTATATTTTGAGAATTGATGCATGATTATGGAATTTGAATTATATTCTTGCATGTTAGCTGATGGAATAGTATTCAATGATCAATTATGTCACAACTTGTTACATGTTGGTATTAAATTAAATTGTTACATGTTACATGCCTAAGGTTCATGACATGATATATGATATGATATGATATATGTTGCGACATGTTGTCACATTGTTATATGATTCTTGAATTATTAATCGAGCTTACGATATGATATAGATTAATGGATTAAAGCCTTGATCATATGTTATACACTTTAATAGTGTCACATGTTATAATCTAAGATAGAATAGAGTTTCATAACTTGATCTTATGCCTTAATTGGACCTCTTAACCATAGGTTATACCTTTAACCTAGATCACTTGATTATAATGACATGAACTTGAAACTATAGGTTATAATCCAGATTATAATTTAATTAGGGTGTGTGTGTGTGTGCATGCTGTGTGTGTGTGTGTGTGTACGTGCATGGTGTGTGTGTATCGTGTGTGTGGGTGTGTGTGTATAGTAAGGGTTTGACCCGACCCTTTGACCCAACATGTGAATAGTAACATATGAATAGTAATCATGAATAGTAATATGGAATAGTAATCTTGAATAGTGCTTTTGAATAGTAAAAATGAAATAAAACTTGTGCTTTCTTAATAGACATTTGCACCTAGGGTTTCCATATCCACAGTCCAAAATGTGTTTTCAAAATGTGTTTTCTTTCGAGGACTTGTTTCATAACTTAAGGTTTGCGATAGGATTTATAATTTGACTAAAGCTTACTCGGTTATAGTAAGATCATAGTCCAACGTTAAGAGTAACTCACTTTAACGTATTCCTTTGTGTGTTACCTTTCTTGAATACCTTAAATGGTATTACTCTCTTGTATTATATGTTCCTTGTTCATATGTTTCATGCATTTCATGTGCATCTTGATTAGTAGTGGGTCTTAGTTCTTAAGCTCACTCTAGTACACCACCTACAAGAGTTAAAGTCGATCACTGGGATCCCCAGGGCACCGTGTAATCTGTCTACCTACCTTTTGTTACTATTAGGTGAGGTGAAGTTATAAATGTTTTCCAACTGGAACCACGATTATACTATCGTATCATATGTTTTGAAATTCAAAGCTAAACCTCGTTTTGAACTAACCCTTTTATTAGGGCATTCTTTTGAAAGGATCATTCACACTTTCATAGTATACCTTGATCAACAGCACATGTTTTCCAAAGTTCTGCATTCTTGTTCAAAGACAGTTACATGTTCTGTATATGTTTTCAAAGTACAGTTTCACATGTTTTACAGACAACATCACATGTTTTACAGATAGCATCATATGTTTACAGACAGTTTCACATGTTATTGTTAGCATACTGGAGTGGTACTCTGGTCACTGCTAATCTTGAAATGCAAGCATACAGTTTACAGTTTGGGCCAGGCGGTTATGTGTGGAGGTGATGTTCGGGAGGTGTGCGCCAACGACATCACCAATACCGGCCACCACAATTAGATAATTGACACCGACTTTTAACAGGAGGTTTGTTAAGTCAGGACAATCTGTCTGGGAACGGATAGCAAATCTGTTCCCATTACATGTTTACAGGTCGCCTAGGGCTAGCTACCCGAAGTGACAACCGGTGGAGGATGGTGCATGTTTGTATGTGTTAGTGGAGTATTGTTGACCTTGGTCCGATGCTCTACTATATGTGGAGTTATTGTTGATCCTGGTCCGATACTCTACTTCATCATGTTTTCTGGAGTAAGGATGGAGAAGCCTAGCTTGCGGGCAAAATTCTATTTCATAAAGGATGGTTCATAATTAAAATAGTTCACTTTACCCTTATCCCGTTTTATGAAAGAACTATGAACCATCTACAGCATATGTGTGCGCGTGCGATAGCATTCATGAAAAGAGTTTTGAAACTCGTATTCTTTTACAGCATTGCATTCAAATAGTTTTATCAATCGAACTTGTTCAAGTTCTTCTTTAAAGCTTTGCATTTAACAGTTCTGAACTTTACTTCAAGTTCCTTATCACTCAGTACTTTCTTTTAAGTATTCCCTCACTTAGTCCTTTTGACTAATACCTTTCCCGTTTTCTTGCCTCATGGTTTCAGGTCTTACAGCCGCAGTCTAGAGGTATATTGAAGCTCTAGATTGTTATTTTTGTTTCAGTCAGGACTTAGTATTACTTCCTTTTGTGTCCTGCATATGTTTTATGGCTGCATAACTTTATGTTTCTGAATACTTGAGTATCCTTGTTATACTCTTTCTGCTACTCTTTTACCGATATTTTGAACTCTGCTTTATCGGTGATTATATGTGAATATGTTATATGTTCTGATATGCCGAGTCTCTCTTACACGATCAATACGTTCTTACTTGTTACATGCCATCACGCACATGTTTTGAAAAGTTTTAAAATACTCTGATTTTCCGCTGCATAGCCACATCGTTATACATGTATAGTTCCGAGATAGACAGCCGCTCGCTGGAGTATTTCTCGAGTGATGGCTCACACCATTACTTGAGAGGTGCTTCAGTGCGGGGGTTGAGACGCCGCTCTCCTCATGTTCCAGTACGGGTGGGGGCGTTACAAGAATGATCTTCGGTGACAATGAATTTTTCTAGTTTACACACCAGAATGCTGTGGCTGGGATTTAGAATATGATTATGGCCTTGATTCTATGTTATGCTTGGGGACAAGCATTACCTAAGTGTGGGGGGATTTGATGGGATGCATATTCATTGAATTATTGAGCTTAAATTGTAATATTATGTCTCATGATTTAGTCTACATTTGGCTGATTAATTGGTTTAATGTTTTCTTGTAGGAATTTATATTTTGCAAGAATAATTGGAGAAAATGTCTAAGAGTTCATGTACCTGGGAGTCTTTAGCAGCAGTCATCTATTTTTAGAGATGAGAAGGCAGTAGCTTTGGCACGTGAGATTTAGAGGCCCACTAATTCCTAATTATCTTAGGAATTCCATTTCAAAGTCAACAATATATTATGGGCTTTTGCATTAAGAAAGTATTTTGACACTAATATTCATAGCCCATCAAGTAACTAGGGGCCATCAAGTGTCCATGTTGTGGAGTTCTATTCAAGAAGTGGGCCCACTATTTTCCAATTCAAAGGCCATGAAGTGCTGCACTCTTATCAATTAAATGTTGGCCCGCCAATTCCAATTCTCTCTTGGTGGAGTCCGTTACTTCAGTGTTGGAGCAGGAATTAAATTCTCTTGAGGCACAACATATTGTGGGAGAAGGTAGGCATTATTTTGGGAGTTATTATCCGAAATTGGTGACAAGAACGTGGGAAGAAAATGGGTATTATGGCTTCACTTTATGGGAGATCATGGGAGGAAGGTCGCAGAGCTCGTACACACTACAAAAGCATATGGCAACAGTTGGAATCAGGAAGGAGGCTGACACGAGAAACGCAGCGCCACTTCCGACGGATTAGGGAGTTTATTCTAGTTTCTCCTTTTCTTTATTTTACATTATGAGTTTGAACCTTGTTTTGTTAAATTTCGATTGATTAGTTAGTTTCGTTTTAGTTGGGATTTTCCTAGTATGCATTAGGTTTTGTGAGACTACTTCTTTTTATTGATTAATCCGAGTTATCCGTTTTATTTCTGATTTCATGTCATTGAGTGTTGGTTTATTCTTTGATTTAGGGCCCGAATCTTAGAATTGTCAATACGTATATAGCTAGTTAATCTATTCGGTGGTGTTAACTGGATAATTAACGAAGTGGCAATCAACGCTAGGGCATAAGGCTTGTCTGAATTTGTGTTGTGGAATAATTCGGTCTAATTAGGCGAAGTAGGAGTTTCTACTTAGTCAGTTAGGGCTAGTGTTTCTTTAGTACGTAAAGCAATTATCCGGTTGAATCTTAGAAGGAGTTTCTGATAGGGTTATCGGTTAATTAGAGGACGATTATTAGGAGTTTCTTCTAGTCGTTCTAAAAAGTAAGAAGAAACGAGGGAGTCTAAGGTAACTGGTAACTATAGCTAGCCTAACGAGGAATTAATCACCCAGTCAATGATCATAGTCTGATGCATGCATAGGAAAATCCCGACCATTTGACATCCATTTGAATTTATTTTTTTTTATCCAAGTTTTAGTTTAGTTTAGTTGTTAATCGTTGTCTATTTAGTTAATTTCGTTATTAGTTTAATTAAATCTCAAAACCCCCCGTTTTAATAATTTGTTTCGTTCCTTGGCATATTAAGAGTTATAATTTCTCCCAATCCTCGTGGATCGACCCCTCTTACCACTATTTACAATTTATTTGTGTTCGGTACTTGGGAATTTATTATTGGTTGCCTCGACACCCATCAATTTTTACAAATCCCCTTACACTTAGGTAGTGCTTGTCCCCAAGCATAACATAGAATCAAGGCCATAATCATATTCTAAATCCCAGTTATAACATTCTGGTGTGTAAACTAGAAAAATTCATTGTCACCGAAGATCATTCGCAACAAACACAACACAAAGCATAGTTTGAAATCAACTTTCCAAAGCAAGAACATATGAGCTCAAATTCCAATTATGATCATACATAATTAGTTTAGGTTTATTAAGCCTATGCAAAACGAAAGAAACAAGTATAAGGCAATTAATCAATCGAATATCAATAAATTTTACGCATACGTTAAGAATACCAAAGACATGGTGAAGAGCTAAGTTTCATCCTCCAAGACAAACACCCTAAAATCCCTAGAGAGCCTTAAAAACAACATCTCCCTCAACATCATATTTCCCTCTTTCTTTTTTTTTTTTCTTTCTTTTCTGTTCAACACCTCCTGTTTTTTCTCTCTATTGTCTTTTTTCTTTTGTCTCGTTTCTTTTCTGAGTTTTTCGCAAAGTAAGGCAAACTCCGGTTGTTTATCCCTTTAAGTGTTGGGAAAACAATTTCGAGAGCGGCCGAATTAGCAACATACGGCCCTACTCATGGCGCTCAATTAGTTTGGAATTTTTCCAAGGCTAGAGGAGTAGTCGCACGAGTTCTACTGGCCAATCTTTCTCTAGCTGGCCCCTCGCAAGCTCTCCCTCACACTATATGCTCATCAAGTCGAATTTAACTTAGCTCAACACCAACCTACCGTTTCTCAACATATTTGCAAAATTTAAAAGATATTAAATCAACTAATCACTTTAGACAAGGTTCAGTCATAGCACGGCATCAATTTAGCACATACAACATTTAGGTTCAACTTTTTATGCTCAAGCTCATATCATCCTTACAACATCAAGTATCAACAAACTCCACTCTACGTCATGTAAGTCATAAACAATCAACAGCTTCAACTCAATTTCCTTTTCAAAATTAATCCACCAACAACCAAGAAGCTGCAAGAAGGGTACTAGAAAGGATATAACGCCATAGTAAACAATTCCATGCTACACAATTTCTCAAAATTTTCAATCAGCCCTAAAAATGAACTAAGCATAGCCACAAAAAACAAGTTCTCATGCAGAAACTCATTCCGAAAGCAGATTATAACAACAAATTATAACAAGAGCGGCATAGTATCAAAATGATCAGCCCCTATCAGTGATAAAAAAAACCCAAAAATCATGCACAAATTGATATCCCATCAGCCCTATAACCCCCCCTCCCCCCCAAAAAAAAAAAATTAAAGCATGTTGTCCGCAACATAAGAGTAACGTCATGGACTCGACGTATCATTGTTGTGCACTTAAGCTTCTAGAGGAGGGTCCTCTAGACTAATCCCTTCAACCATGTGCGATTTAAATCCTTCATAAAACGAATTCAGTCCATGCCCCTTCACATCATGATCCGAATTTTCAATTACTCGATCAGGGGGCTTAAGTGGCTGTTGTGCCTCTGTGGATCGGGCAAGCTCCCGAAGTGTTCTATTCTGAGCCATATCCTGACCGTGATCACTGTCAGGTTTCCTGACAGTCTGCTCTTCAACCTCAAACTCCTGTTCAGATTCACTGTCAAAGTTCAGCTCAAACAATTTCGAACTTTTACCAACTTCTGCTTGCTCACGAAGGTTCCTAAGCAAAAGAAAAAGAAACAAAATCAATTATAAACCAATCCCCGGCAACGACACCGAAAATTGATGGGTGTCGAGGCCACCAATAATAAATTCCCATGTACCGAACACAAATAAATTGTAAATAGTGGTAAGAGGGGTCGATCCACGAGGATTGGGAGAAATTATAACTCTTAATATGCCAAGGAACGAAACAAATTATTAAAACGGGGGTTTTGAGATTTAATTAAACTAACAATGAAATTAACTAAATAGACAACGATTAACAACTAGACTAAACTAAAACTTGGATAAAACAAAATAAATTCAAATGGATGTCAAATGGTCGGAATTTTCCTATGCATGCATCAAACTATGATCATTGACTGGGTGATTAATTCCTCGT